>OY776675.1:30057214-30775378 GCA_963675555.1 Leptura quadrifasciata | reverse complement strand
GTGAAAAATAGGACAAGGCTGCTGGAAAATGAGTTTTTTCTTCGATTCATTGGAGGTAATCGAAACATCTATGTCAATTTTTTTATGGAGTGTACGGCTGCACAGATTTCGAGATGTTTTTGATTTTCGGCTAAAATTGTCGAAAAAATATACATGTAAGGTAGTCTAATTGTCTCACGATATTTCTGCTGCTGATAGTACATCAAAAAATAATGGTAGTCTCTTATATATACTTATTTTCGAAAATGAACAATAAGGGAGATATGCCCCCTAAAAGAGGATAGTAATTTCAATTTTTCTGCAATATTTTCAGACTCTCTTAAAATCCCAAATTCATACTTTAAACTCACTCATAGACCATCCGTAGACTAGTTTACATGATATCAGTAAAGCTCTCGCTTCTGTTTAATGGGTACTTTTAGGGGGTGACTGTCAGTATTTTCCTCATAACTTTTTAATTTTTTTCACGTTTCTAGGAATCATCAATCATAATTTTAAGAATCAATTTCAAAACGAAAACAAACTCAATTAGAAAAGTAAATACTACACAAAATAACAACAATGACAGGTTGAATATTTTTGACATAATATGTTGTTTCTTCGTGGTGTCATTTTCATAGCTTACTTGTTTTCAACAGCTATAATTTCAACTTTGTTTGCTAATATCTACTGCTAAAAGCAATCGAGTTGAGGTATTCACTGACATCTGAAGCTTTTAATTCTCTATTTTACCGTGTAAAAATAAATATACCATTCCATTTAAATTTTTTAGAAAAAGCGCGATACTTGTTGACATGTTAAATAATGCCCTCTAGTGGATAATAATCAAATGAAAACAGCGTAAAGCGCACTCGATAGACTAAGAAAAGCCCTTTATATCGAACTAAGTTTGTTAAATTCAGTTAAGGCTAATCGCAGCAATCGATATATATATAAAAAAAAATTGACATCTCCCCACCACTTTATTTTTGAAGATGCAAAAAAATGGAAAACTAACAAGTTTCGAAATTGTTTCAGAATTACGATGCATATATTTACAACACCACTTAATTGAGCAAAATACGGAGAAAAACCTAATTTTCTATTCGGTCATGGCCTCTAGCGGCCTTTTTAAAAACTCGAAAATACTTTCCAGCAATTTTTCAGTCACTTAAAGTAATTTTTTCCCTAAACTTGTGCGATGATTGGTTTCTGAGATATGCGCGACCTCCATTCTTAGTTGTCCACCCCGTGTCGTTCTCTCTACCTTATGTTTTTTCTCTACTATATTATGTGTACTTGTGGATATTCTGACATCATTTAGAATTTTACACGCTCCTATATTTGTATACGTATTATACATTTTTCTTAAAAGTTGTTCAAAGATCGTAACACTTTGATGTAAATAATATAATGCCATTTAATCGATAAATGCAAGGCTTTTAAAATGTCAACAATGTTATTATTTTTTATCGTCTTCTTTTGCAATAGGTAAGCATAAAATTTTTTAAAATATCTATTTCTAAAATGTTACTGAAGTATTAACTAATATTATAAAGGTATATCTAAATTTAATTAATATGTAGGTACTACACAAAATAAAATTGTGGGGAGTAAGTATGTTCTCAAAATAATAACTTTCCTGTTACAGTAAACGAAATGTAGAACAGATTCTACACTTTAAATATAGGGTGTTCGTTTCCAACCTGTCCCCTTGATGTAACTTTCTTAATACAACTAATCCTTGATTCTTAACTGTTTTTAAATCATTACATTTAAAAAAAACGGTGTATGGTTTGTTACCTCTCTATAATTAAACAATTTCAGCCAAGTTTTAACTTCATACCCCTACCATTGGCGTAGTTGCCGAAGAAAATGCGATTTTTATGTAATTTGCTCTTTTCTTCTTCCATCGAAAATTTTGAAAAAAATTAGGGCCGCATATCAGAAATTTTTTTCAAATTTTCTCGCTTCAAATACAATCCGTTAAAAATTTTAGAAATTATACAATTAAATCTTTAAATTTTTCAATGTCAATCAAGGTCTTTATATTCTTATTTATTTATTGCCTTATAATTTTTCCAGATTTTTAGAGTGGTGCGTCATGGTGTAAAAAATTAAAATTTGATTTTGGAATGTGGGCATAGTACTGTGGCTCTTAATTTTTATTTCTAAATAAATTGTAGTTCATAACACTTTCATATAATAAACTGTTCATAAATGCACAATCAATAAGGGGGCGAGCGTAGGTGCGTCTTTACTATGTACATACTTCGGTATGCGATGTAAAGCAACGACAGGCGCAGTTAGTACTTGGATTGGTGACCATTCCAACGGAAACCGCGTTCTCGCCTCACACATCTTCCAGCGGCTTGTATATCAGTGTATGCGCGGAAGCTATACAACCTTAGGCGAGGGTTGTATAGGAGATATATCATCCTTCGGAGGGGATGTAAAGCCGTCGGTCCCTTGTCTATTAAATGTTAGGCAAGTAAAAGATCCCTACTCTTCTTAAGGGAAGAGGTTCGGCAAAATTCCTGGTTGGGGGTAGCTCGTCTACAGGCGTCGGTGTTAGGCCTCAGTAGCGGAAATAGGCCGACGTTAAATAAATGTATAAAAAAAAAAAAAAAAACAATCAATAACTTTCTCTAAATGGCAGTAAGTATAAAAGGGCGTCCACCTTTTCAGTGTGATTGTATAGGTTACTTTTAAACCGTAAGATATATAAGGTTAGCTGAATTAAAGAAAAGCAGTGTATTTTAAAAATCACTAAAGTTCCACTATCAGATTTGAAAAATTTTCAGTAATTTCAGAGACGTCATAAAAAGAATGAAATTCGTCATTTTTAATTGTTGCCTCGATTTTTACCAAGAATATGCAAATAACATGATGATTTAGAAAAAAAATTCGGTTGCCTATTTGAATTCGCACTTTT
The DNA here is from genome assembly GCA_963675555.1 of Leptura quadrifasciata. NCBI lineage: Eukaryota > Metazoa > Arthropoda > Insecta > Coleoptera > Cerambycidae > Leptura > Leptura quadrifasciata. The sequence continues at coordinate 30,772,464 of OY776675.1, read as the reverse complement.
ATATTTTTATCATTTCGACGATAGGCGCCGTGACGCTCAATTCTTATGTCCCTCTATAATTTCAATTTTTAATACTTCATATCAAGCTTCTGGTCGATAGCCGAGTGGGTTAAGGCGCGAGGTGGCAATCGCGATTAATCACACGGACATTGCACCACCGGGTTCGAATCCTGGCTCCGGCACTGTCGGAGGAAATGGTTGTATGTCCGCGTTTTTTCAATGTCTAACCCCCTTCCGCACAAGCCCTGGCTTCTGGATTTGGGGGTTGTCTAATTTCTGTGGTGTTATTTATTTATAAATGATAAACTTTCATATTTAATATATTGTTGCCGGGCGTCACAGCGTTAAAACTTTGAAATTTAACAGCATACCTTTTGAATTGACAGGTTAAACACCAGGTAGGACACCGATATCCTCTAAACTTTCAATCCTCTGGGCCATGGAGGTGACCGGTGACCGTTCGACTTCTAAATGTTAGTTGATCTGGCTGGGCCAAGAGGACAGGCTTTTACGGATTTTAATGAGGTGCAGGATGTCCGCTATGGGCCTGCACTATTGAACGCTGATATTGAACACGAGGGATACTCCGGTAATAAAAAAAATAATAATTTGGAGTGTAGTTTGGGACTCTTAGAGCACCTCGTGCACTTTCTGATTGAGTGGAAGAGTAGCTGTAGCTAAACTCCGCCAGGACGTAAATATAAACAAGGCATTAAAATAAAATAAAAAATAAAAAAAATTAAAGTGTTACAAATTGCAGTATATTCAAAAATAAAGATTAACAGTTACAGTACTTGACCGAAACTTCTCAAAATTGACTTTTAATTTTTTACACCATGACGCAAAAATTATAAGGCAATAAGCACACAGAAACGCCGGTGCTGTTAGTATAGAAAAAATAGAAATAGCCACTTTCAAAAAATTTTAGCAAGCCAAATTTGCAGCAAAAAAGTTTCTAAAATGTATCTTTTTCAAAATTTTCGACGAACTGCCTCAATAGTAGAAGGTACGAAGTTAAAACTAGGCAGAAATTGTTTATTTATAGAGAGCTAACAAACCACACATAAGTTCAATTTGGCTTTGCGGCGTTTTTCACTATGCCTATCCTCTGTTATACTCTCTGTTACGTTTGTAGCGTGTCCCTTTGTTATTTTCAAAACTAGCTCTAAAACGGTCAAAAAACGCTTGTAGGTAAAAAAAATTTTTTAGATAAGTTTTCAAGTGAAAATTTCCTAACCCTAAAAAAATGGAAAAAATACCAATGATTTAAAAGTTAGCTTTTTTAACTCTGAATACTTTAGAGCATAAAAATTAATCTTAGATTGAAGTTTAAGGTATAAACAAGCTATATCTAGAAGGATTTTTCAAAAATAGTATTTTATTTAATATTTATGTTTTTATACATAGTGCAAAAAAAATTATAAAGTTTAACTTTCACGTGCAATTTATAAGAAATTAAAATGATAAAAATTAAGTAAGTTTACCATATTGGGAAACTGAATTCTTCCTCTTTAAAATGCTACCTTTTTTTGTTTTTAATGGGTAAAAATTGTCTTTATTATGTAGCGGCGGTTGAGAAATGCTTCATTTCCCTGTGCGACGCGCTTGAAATATTGAGCGAACTGTAATAATTTCTCATGCTAAGGGAAAAATTTGTTTAAAAAAACTTATATACTATTTTTTGTAAATTTTCCCGCTCTTTCACGTGGTGCTATCCGTTTTTTTTTTTCATTATTTTTCGAGATATTAGCAAAAAACTGAATTTTTCCGTTTCAGAGAGTTGTTTATAAGGGTACGCGGGGGTAAATTTTTTGAGTCACTTTCTACTAGCAAAAAACTAGCCTTTCATGAAACAATTAGCGAGGTAACAATTAATTCCAACTTTTCATCAAAATTTCTCTCTGGCAACTGGGCTACTCGGTGTTGCAGTAGAAATTGCATTATCAACAATCATAATTTCATAATTTATACCTAAAGAAATTACTTTGTAGATTTTGAATACAAAACAGACATAAAATAAATAATTTTGTTGTTTAAATGGCTATTACAAAATACTGAAAGGAGCTTTAAATATTATTAGTTAATATTTTAATAAATAAAATATAAATAATAAATAGGCAAGCACCAGTGTTGTGAATTTATACTTTGAACTTTTTCTAAACTTATGATAATTATACAGTATACACTTTCCAAATTTTGATCTGATTTTAAAAAGTATTAGAAATATTATAATTGGATATTGTTTATTTAATGAGAGGAATTAGTAAGTATAAATTTATTTAAGAAAAGAATATTATACATACTTGCATACTTCTCTGCAATTTTGAACACATTTAATAACATTTTAATCACCTCTAATTATTTTTAAACAACACCACGCTGATAATAATTTCCCAAAAATCAACATACTTTTACGTTGTTCATTCTAACGATTATTAAAATTTTGTAAAAACTTACCCTGAAATATTAGAACGGCGGCAACTGCAAGGATCTGCAGCGATTTCATGGTGTTGGTTGCACAGACCTCTGACACTAAAATGGTAAAATGAAGATGTATCTTGTGTCAACTTACCATCCATGTTCAGCTTTACTCAAGGACTTCTACCACCGGCAAGATATGTTACTTGATTAATTGCATAATAACGCTTTTTCTAGAAGTCATTCTCGTAAGCACATCAGTAGCCACCGGCCGATTGTTCGGCGCAAGTAAAAGTAATGCTGATTGGCCTGTTGGCCTAGCTAAAATCCTGTGTATTTCACTATTCAATGCTGATGACTTTGCAATGCTTATCTCGAAGTTTAATTCATATACACGTGAATGATTTGTAGTTGTTGTTCAAAAAAATTGAGTATAATTATTGAATTTCATTCCCGATATTGCGATTTCTCACACAGGGTGTTTCCTACAAGGCAAGATAGGTACTTTAATGTTTTATGTACTGATGGTTGTTAACGACAGACTCTTTCAGAATCTTCGAAACAGTTTTAAAGACCTGTGGAGTAAATCGCTCCTCTATCTCGCTTATTTCTGGTAGTTTTTTTTTAAGGTATAACCAAATAATGGAGTAAAAATAACCCAAAATAAAGCGATAGAGAAAATTGTACATGGGGCAACGCGACATAGAAAAATAAGTTTCTTTTGGTGAAACTAAGAATACCCTGAGTTTTTCGGTTCGAGTAGGTAGGGGAACCCTTTTTTTTTCACAAAAAAGGGGTAAATTGGTCATTTTTAAGGATGGTTTTTCAGTTTTAATTTATTTTGGATCCTTTAGAATGCCAGTTAAAAAACGAGCACGGGACCCTTTTATTGTAAATGATCAAGGAACCTTCAGCTGACATTTCGTGAAAATTGGTTCACCGCCTCCCACGATATGTATATAAATACTGAAAAAACGTCAAAAATTGAATTACGGCTAACTTGGCCAAAATTAAACCGAATTGGATGAAATTGTAGATGAAACTAACCTATATAACCAAGAAATAGTCTGCCAAATTTTAGCAAAAAATATCCAACAGATTGGCTGTAATTCCATTTTTAGTTCAAATTCCACAACATTTTCAAAACTTTCCCCAATTTGCCCAAATGGTCGAACAAATTTTTTTTTTCCACCAAACTTTACGTGATGTAACTAAAAAATTATTATTTTTTTTAATTTAACCGATTTTTTGTCATTTTTGGTATATACATGCGCGCGGTGATTTCCCGTAATTTTAGGTATTATATGTATGCGCGCACAAGTATAGGGGAAAGCGCACTCAAATATCTAAAGAACTAAAAATTGTTTCGACAAACAAACAGGTGGCGTCATCTCATAATAGTACGGATAACCATAGCTGTTTGTTTCGGCTTCATCGCTACATGCATTTCAAAACGAACGTCAGCTTAATGTAGTAATGTCATTTCCATGTAATTTTTCAAGTTTTATATTAACGATAAATTAATTTTTTTGTCGATTTAAGTCAAAATATTTAGCCTAATTTATTAACAAATATAAGTACTTCAGTACCTACTATGTATTGTTTATTATTCTCTTTCCGTTTGGTTATTTTAATAGTTAGGTTATGTAGTGTAGGTACATAGGGAGAATGCCATGCAGTAACGACGTGCAGTTTGCGGGGAATACCTCGCAGCGCGGTATTCCCCGCAATTATTATACTCTGTAAGCAAAGCTTTCAGTGTCTGTATTTTTTTATACCATGAATTATTTGCCTGCACTTATGAGCAGATGAGATAAATTAGCTATAATAATGTGGCTTTGGGTCGTATTGATACTTGTTCCTGAATAGGAACACATTCTTGGCTATCTATATGTAAATTGAAGTCAATTTAATAAACTTTCTACAGTTTGTTTACTTGTTATTAAATTAAAATTTTTGTTAACTTTTGCTCAGGTTGAAAATGCCTCGTTCCTACGCAAGGAAAACAAACAAATGTAAATGGTCTGAAGAACAACAACAAAGTATAGACAAACGCTGTTCACTAATACCAAAAAGTGGTTAATTTTTGAAGATTTGTCGTTTTTAATTAGATAACTGACATTTTTTATTAGAAAGTTCTTATTTTCGATCTTACATAGTTTTTTTTTATACATTTACCGTTGCACCAAAATGTCTCTTTATATCTTTTGTATTCTTTTAAAATATATGTATGTCATGTTTGTTTTACTTTAGCATTCTCACAAGAAAACTTCTGGTGTTTTTAAAATAAAAATTTGTTTTCAATTAACTTTAGCTTTTTTTATTTATGTTTATATCGATTGTTTTCTTATTATTTGCTTGCGTGCCATTACCCGACAAACTACCCGCAGCAAGGAGGAATGTCGCGCAAATGCACTTTCGAAAACATTTTTTTTTTTTTGTATGGCTAGGTTCAGTGGGGAACTGTTTTATTGGGTGAAAAGGAAGCAAACATACATCTGATGAATTATAAAAAATACCAGAGGTATACTGCTTGCAACAACATTTTTATAAAGCTTTTCCCTTAGGTGCGTGGTATTCCCCCGCTTTCCTATACGTGTAATTATTCATTATAAAAAATTCAATATTAATAATAAAAAGTGATTGTGAGCAAGTTTTAAATATTTATATAAAAAAAACTCTCGAAGGGAGGATATAATTTTTTTTTCGAAAATTCACTTGTTTTTTATTAAACTTTTGGTGGATTCAGCTCAACAGGTCTCATAGTTTTCGAGTAATCGAATTTTCAGTATGTTTCATTTTTACAGTTAATATAATGCGCCGGAGGGGTCTCATCTTCATTTTATAATAACGTTAGATGATCAGTCATATTAACAGTGTTTATGTATTGAGCAAGTATATTAGGATCTTGTAGAATAGTCCTTTCATGTTTATTATTAATCTCTTGAAATTTCGTAAGTAAATTCTTATATGAATACTAGACGAGGACGAATAATTTTAATTAAAAACAATTGCAGTTTCTGTTGAAAATGGAACAAAATTTGTTATGTATATTTTATTTTAAGATATGATTATCAACAAATCAACAAAAAAAGTATTACTAAGCTTAATAAAAGCAACTGAATCTCGACAAGATGAATTTGCCAATAATATTCTTATTCATAAAAATGTAATATTGTAAAGAAAATATCATCAGTTCTGTGTAAGTAGTAAGTATCTATGGAAATAACATAAACAGAATCTTAAAGCTGTGTATTTAACATACACAACAAATAAGAGTTCTTCGAAAAAAGCTTTGAAAACGGAAAGAGATCACTTTCCGAAACGTCAGCAAAATACATTATTTCCGTGTTTATTCCGATTTACATTATTTGTAAAAAATAACCTCTAACTGTTCCTTTGACGTAAACGTCACAGGCTTTTTCAGATAATTATATTATTTTGTAGATTCGATGATTTGTTTTTGAAGAGAATAATATATGTGGTAGAAAGCCCAAATAAAAGGAAAGAATATTCATAGAATGACACAAATAACTTTCAGACGAGACTTATTACTAGTTAAAAGTTTTGTATGTTTTCTCAAAAAGAAGGATAAGATGTTCACTTTTACTTTCTCATCAATAGATAGAGTGATAGAGATAAAGATACCAAATATATCCAAGTCGGCATGCCGTCTATGTGTCTGTCTGTGATACATTCTTTTTTTCCAAAACGGCCCAACGTGGAAATCTGAAATTTTAGATATAAGGTTTGGGGGGTCCACAAACAAACAATATTTAATTTTGGTGATATTGGTACACCAGGGACGGCTCTAGGCAGGATCAAAAAATATTTTTTTCTCGAATCTAAAAATGTTTCAGACAAAAATTGTTTAGGATATAAAATTGGGCTAAAATGGTCCTTTGCAAATTTCTCGTCAGGGGGGCAGGGATATCTTCAGAAAGGGTCCAAAAGCAGTGTGTCATGGAATCAAAAATTGTTTAGAGTGGAAAACTGTTGCTAACATATTTTTTTAATTTCTCGCCAAAGTAGCAGGACCGGCTCCAGGGAGGGTTCAAAAACAAATCCTTGTTTAATCAAATGCTGTTTAAAACAAAAATTGTTTAAAGGGAAAAATTGCAACAAAAAAGCTGTTTGCAAAGGACCCCGCACAGAAACACGTGATTTAGGATACCGATGAAAATACTCGAATTTGAGATATGTTGTAGTTCAGATCTTCCCCATGAAAAGTTCAAATGGGATCAAGACTCGAAAACCTTTTATTTTGGAGTTACAGCAAGGATAAAAGTCGAAAATTCGTAAATTCGTGAAAAATCTTCAAAAATATATATACATATTTATATATTTATGTGTACGTATATATGTATACGCATATACATATACGATTTACAAATATACAGAAGAGCGTTTTGATTTTACATTATTGTCTAGTTCGGGTTTTTACACTTCCAAATCCGTGCGTTTTATAAATACGAGTTCTATAAAATAACTCATCTACACAAAGAATTCTCTATTTATCTGTGTTAAAATCTTATTTTTTCAACAAAATATTCAATATTCAAATGCCTATTCCTACTCTCATTTTTATCAACCGAATATATAATTGGTATTTATTTTATGTTTTACTCAAAACTATTATGTGCGAAAATTATGTCACTCAAAGAATTGGAATATGTTAGTAGGGAAATTCGAAAATTCTGACATTGTAGGTGTTTTTTAATATTTTAGCCTCTTCTCTCTCATATCTAATGTCAAACATTGAATATGGCTAGCTCCTGAACTCGATAATTATAGCATATTTGCAACGGAAATTCCGTTTTCGTATAATCTTATTTGCGCATGCGCTGCATATCTAGCACACGACGCGCTTGGTAATTTTAAATTCAAGTTGCATTATGTTAATATAATATCGCATGACTACCGTATATACAAATATATATTTTTGATTTTTGAACATTTGTCACGAATTTACGAATTTTCTACCTTGCTGTAAAATAAAAGGCTTTCGACCCTTGCTTTCATTTGAACTTTTCATCAGGAAGGTCTGAACTACAACATATCTCAATTTCGACCATTTTCACCGAGATACCAAATCACGTGTTTCTGTACGGGGTCCTTTATCTCCAAAGCACCAGGGGCAGCTTCAGGGAATGCCCAAAAAAATCTTTCATTGAAAAAAAAAATCCCTTAAACAAAAATTCAGTTCAGGATGTAAAACTGTATCAAAACTTTCAAGTTCTTGTCAGAGTGACAGAGGCAGCTTCAGTTAGGAACCAAAAATAGGTTTTCGTAAAAAAATTTTACAATAGAAATTGTGAAAAATTGCATCGAAAAGACTTTTTGAAAAATTTCTCGTCAGACTATACCAGTGGTGGTTTCGGAGAGGATTTCAAAACAATTTTTTTGTCAAATCAAAAGCCGCTACAAATAAAAACAGTGTTTCCTGAAAGAGTTTCTAATCTTGCATGAGGCCACCTCTGGATGCTCCAACGGAAAATTTGGGAAAAACATTTTCGTTAAAATCTTCCACTCTAACCTATTCTTATTTGAAAAATTTATGATGCGACGAAAATTTATTTTTTGACTTATTGGACTGAAGCTGTCGCTGTACTCTCACGAGCAATTTAAAAAACCTTTTTACAATTTTGTATTGAAATATTTTTTGATTTGACGAGCCCTTTCTGGAACTGCCCTTAATATTTTGACGAAAAACAATTTTTCAATACAATTTCCCACTTTAAATGATTGTATGTGGAATTTTTTCTGATTCAACAAAAACTCTCCCTGGAGCTGAGAAGAGAAATTTTTGTAAAAAGTCTTTTCGATACAATTTTCTACTCTAAATAATTTTAATTTTAAAAATGCTTTGATTAAACGAAAACTTATTTTTGGGCACAATTTTCCCTTAGGCAAAGATTATAAGTGGAAGAGCAGAGAGTGTCTCACTCTACTGAACTTGGCCCTTTTATTATTGTATTCAATAATAAATAAAGACATATTATTATTATTATGAGGTATATATCAACGCTAGGTTCGGGCAAATTTTCTGTTCCCTTCCCCAAAAGAATAAGATTATTAAATAAAAAAAATAGCTAATTGAACCACAAAGGCCTCCAGCTCGGGCCTATGACGCCTAATCAGGAAACAGACAGCCGGAAAAGTCTTTATGGCGCAACCAAAAGGAAAAACGTTAAAACCTCGATATTTACTCATCACACCTCAAAACAGGAGAGAAATTGAGGAAAAGGTATAAATAGATAGATAGCAAGCTGTTAACTAATCTTTTTGGGCAGAATAATTGTAATAAACATTTTACTGTTTCGTGGGTTTTGTTCAGTTTTATCTGACATGTTTCGGTCTTGTGACCATTATCAAAGAGTCTTAAAAACTGTTTTTTAAGATTTTTAGCTTGAAACAGTAAACCAAGTTATTTTATTGAATATGTTTCATCAAGAACCTACCGCAGGTTCAATCTAATCAAACTTATTGGGTTTCTAGCGGCCCTAGAAACTTGAGATTTGAGACACACCGGACACAGGCAAGGTTCAAAGCATGACTAAAGGGAAAATTACAGCACTTCAATATTGCCGCCACACTTATTTCAAAAGACTATGACCAGCTGTACCTAATCAAAATCTAAAGACTACCTGCAACAGACCTAAAAATTTTAAATTAGCAGCCCAGATAGGGTAACTTTTTGGAACGGAATAATCCACCGATTTTGTGATAAAGTTAGAATGCACAAATTTTTCGATATTCAAATTAATGGTTTAAACGAAAAAAAATCCAGTCCTGAGTCCTGGTTAGTTTCTTACAAATATTGATGATGATGAGTACCATCTGAAAGCTTTGATTGAAGTATTCAAAGTCTTAAGTTTAAAATAAGGCTACCAATTATACGATGGTCTGTATTACTGGTAAGCTGCGATCATGGGAACTAAAAGTCAATGATATGAAGTTCAGACTCCTGGGGTGGTTCAGATGGACCTAAAATTAACTGATTTTGCCAGAACTGCAATTTGTGTTTTTTATCGCTGGGGATAACAATTGTTACTGCATTGCAGGGTCACAAAATGACCCCGCAACAACTATTTTAAACCAGTTTTCATAAGAAGCTGTTGGTCCTACGTTGTTTAACAAAAATAACCTTTTTTATGTGATATTAATTGGAGAACCATATTTCGGTACCAAAATTGGAAAAAAACGGAACAAAAATATTTTGGATTAAAAAACAATGCTCCTCCTCTTCCTTGCTCTCTTGGTTTTACCATGAAATAACCTTTATTGATGCCAAATTTCATACCAAATTTCAGTAACTGTAACACAAATGATTTTTGATACAAAAACCTACTCTAGGGAACGGCCTTCAAACTTCCTAGGGGCATATTCATACACAATATGTCTATCTATAGGGACTTTTTTTCATATCCTTACAAATACAATTGGATACCTTGTATACCGGCCTCGTATGAACAGGGTCGCCGAGAGGGTCGGTCAGGGGGATAAATCTCCGGGGCCCGCAAGACCAGTTTTAAATTATTTTTGCTAGATTCGCTTCTATGAAAGGCCCGCCAATATTATCCGAGGACCACAGGTTGGTTTTCAACCACCCTGCATATAAAGTGGCTTCTCCCGGGATGCGTCTTCATTGATAATCATTTTTTTTTAAATTTCTGGTAACATTTTAATAGATTTGACTTACGAAAATGAAAATATAAACATTTAAACAGCCAGTTTAAATTTCAAGTCAAAACATGGATAAGATTTTAACTTGTCAAGTTGTTCGTTTATAAAGCGTGTAAACATGTTCTAGACTGTTTGCATATTACCTACTTGATGGGTTCGGCTTAACTTAGGCAGACGTAAAATATAAAATTTATACTTCCTTCGATATTGCTCAACGGAATTCACCAAATAGTATCAACTGGAAAGTCGTCGCACTGTCTTATATCTAACACTTTACTTGCTAATAGTTCCTAATTAACCTGAAAGGAAATGTTGTTAGTAATAACGCAGTAAGACTAAGACACAATGAAAGAGGATATGCTTCAAGTAAAATTATATATATTGGTCTTTTGGAAATACTTGTTAGTAAACAATTTATGTATATGCAGAGGTATAAGGTTAACAAGAGTGTCGGTTCATACCCCACATGGTGAGGATTAGGACGACTCGAACAATACAGTCTCCAGCTACCATTAATGGTTTTACGTTAAAGCAATCGCTTGACATCAAAAAGATTGAACAGAAAATTTAATATTCACGACTTTGTGGGATTATAGCTTGCCTGTCTTTATACATATTATTTAATAAATATGTAATTATAGTAAATTCTCATAGGAAATTTTGGGCCTCTGTTATCGAGTTTAAAGATGCCGGAATCCCAATATATTAGAATATTATTATTATAAGCACACACACGCCCTCTTATGAACAGAGGTCTATCCCTAGTAGTAGAGTAAAAGGAGGCCTGCCTAATTAGTTACCAGCAAAACAGAGCCATCTCTAGGCAAACTGACGAACTGCCATTACCACGGATTCGTTAGAAAACGGCAAAAACATCTGGAATGATAGATTCGAAAGATCGAGAAGTTGTCCGGAACGATCGGGAGGAAAATGGACAAATCGAGAAATAAGCTCCACGGATATATAAGAAGCCAGTGATCAGATAAGGTAACGAACAGTAGCAAGTTATGAATTAAAGTAATGAATCTAAGTAGATTAAAGTTAAAATTAATGTGTAATTATGAGGATTAATTATTATATTGTAATTTAGTGATTAAAGTCAGTGATTAATGAAAATTTGTGTTGCAATTATTGGACCTACATTTGGAGGTGTTTACTGGAGGTTGTGAATGTCAACGAACACACCAAACCCTCTCTAAAACCATCACGCTTAAAAACAGAAAAATATCTCATCAGAAAAATTTTACGTAACTGTAACGAAATCCGACTTGAATAAAAGACATCCCGTGCATATTTGGTTTTCGTATTTGCATCGAAATTATATTATATATTTTCTAAATTATATAAAAAATTCGATTTTGATATTATAAAATTTCGCTCCACGGAGCCTTTTTTATAGAATTTTTATAACTATGAATGTTGCTCCACAGAAAGTAAATTTTAGCAACTATAATGAATGTCGCACTACGGAGTGTAATTTTAGCAACTATAATGAATGTCACTGCACGAGGTGTAACATTGTTCCGACCACCAAAATTTAGCAAATACCTCGAAAACCGACGTTTTCCGTCGTATTTGCCCTTAGGTGGTTTCTCAGTGATTTGGTGGCAAAAAAGTATCATTACCATGTACACAGTACATACCGTCTTGCCTAAACTTATAAATGTATAAATAATATTATTATTCTGAATTGTTGCCATTCAAGCATATCAAGCAAAAGCCCACATATTCGTAAATATTAAACTTTTACGTTGAATATTTTTTTGTCAATTATTTGCTAAAAACAAAAACATTGGATGGTAGTTTTTAGACATTGCCTGAGTCCTCTTATTCCTCGCCCCGTGTAGTATATGGACCAAAATTCTTTAAACTTATACATTTGTTACCGGGGGCGAGCGTCGGTGCGTCTTTACTATGTACATACTTGATATGCGATGTAAAGCAACGTCAGGCGCAGTTAGTAGTTGGATGGGTGACCGTTCCAACGAAGACCGCGTCCTCGCCTCACACATCTTCCAGCGGCTTGTATATCAGTGTATGCGCGGAAGCTATACAACCTTAGGCGAGGGTTGTATAGGGGATATACCATCCTTCGGAGGGGATGTAAAGCCGTCGGTCCCTTGTCTATTAAATGTTAGGCAAGTAAAAGATCCCTACTCTTCTTAAGGGGAGAGGTTCGGCAAAATTCCTGGTTGGGGGTAGCTCGTCTACAGGCGTCGGTGATAGGCCTCAGTAGCGGAAATAGGCCGACGTTAAATAAATGTATTAAAAAATATATATATATATATATATATACATTTGTTACCCTTATACCCATATCTTCTCTGAAATTTTGTAATATTTTAGAAAAGATCAATATATTTTTTTAACTACAAATATAATATTTTACTGTGTTTCAAATTTCCCTTTCAGATTCACTAGGAAAGTGTAATTTAAGAGTGTTAGATTTAAGACAGTGTTACGTCGTCTAATAGATATCATCTACCTGTAACTAATTTCGTTACTGAAATTGTTAAGAGTAGTCGATAATAAGATTCCAACTTTAGGGCTCTTTATAGATTTTACTAAATCGTTCAATCAAGTTGACCATGAATTATTACTGCAAAAACTTTTTAGGTATGGTATTAGGGGGATAAATCTACAGTTGCTCAAATCATATCTTCAGGGATGCACTCAGAAAGTTCGCCTGCCCAATGGCAAGACAAGCTTCATCCAGAATATATTAGCTGGTATCCCTCAGGGATCGATTCTAGACCCTAGACTATTTCCAATTTTTGCAAAAGATCTCCATTTTTACTTATATAACATCTATGGCAATTATACAATACACGCTGATGATACTAACATATTAATAGAGAAAAATACAGACAGCTTTATGACACTTGTATGCATAGTTTAAGATAAGATTGGGGCTCAACAAAATCACTTACATTTATATCAAAGTAAAACACAGTGTGCACTACTTATTCACTGGACAATAACTTCCCAATACAAACTACAGACAATGTTAAAATGCTGGGCATCACCCTTTGGAACTCGTACAATGAAATTCTCTGTGGAAAACTATGCAAGTTCTGTTATGCATTAAGATCTTTGAAAAATTACTGTAGCAACAGTATTTTTAAAACTCTGTATTATTCATCTTTTCACTTCCACCTGAGAAATGGTATTGTAAATTGGGGAAATAGTGGATGAAATCAACGCGTTATTATTTTGCAAGAAGTTGCAATAAGAATTTCAGCAAGAGGGGCTTTTCGGCAACTTGGCATACTAACAGGTATTAGTATCTACATATATGGTCTTCTATTTTGTTTTCATATACTCAAATATAACTCCCCATGACCATGATACTCGTCATAAATTTCAACTTCAACCTGACTCCCACTCTATCTCTTTATATCAACGGAGCATAATATACAATGGCTGTAGATTTAACTTTTTACCTCTGTTGCTCAAAAAATATTTACTAAATAGAAACGCACCGAATTAATTTTTCCCCATGTAATGTCTTTTATATTGCATTTAATTATTTATGTACTTGTTAGTTTTATTACTGTTTGTGAAGTGTACTTTAAAATTTGTTGTGACTTATCTCTTCAAATATGTTGAACAATCGTTCTGATGTATATGTATCTGATGAAATAAATAATCTATCTATAAGTTTTAGAAACATAAATTCTATTTTAATCAATAAAAAAGATTCGATTCTACAAAAGTTGAAATTCTTATACAGTAAGATCCCAGAGCCCCCAGACCTACGTCATTTTAGAAAAGCTAAGATTTTCACAGTAAATGTATAATGTATAAGTAGGTAAAAACATATTGCATACTTGCTAGCTTGAAGGCGGGGCTTTTTTACAGATAATAGGTACTAAAGGTAAATAAAAATCTTACTCGTACGTTCATGTAGCAAAAAGTATGTAGTTTCATTAACAATCGTCCATGGTCTAGTGGTTGAGTTGCCGGATTCTCACGTGCGAAGTTGTGGGTTCGAATCACTTCTTTTACATTTTGTGAGATCCACCTATACTGACATTTCATATGTTTCGTATCTTTAAATCTTTCCTGTCCCTCTTTTCCTTTCAGTTTGTCCATTTTGTTTCGTGTTCGTGATCTCTTTTTGTGCGTTTTTTGTCTCTGTTCTTGTTATCGTTCTCTTTTGTGCATTTTTTCACTCAAAATTAGCTTCACTACAAAATTTCTAAGAAACTCAAAATTTCGATCAACCACAGTTTAGGCAGCCTTGCGCAGCCCTGCAGTACCTCATTTCGATGAAGGTACCCCGTTTTAGATTTGGGTACTTGTGTCGGCAGCAAAATTAGTTCAGTGCAGTGTGACAACTTCGAGTTTGTGTTTAGTTTTAAGCTTTGTTAAATTTTATTTTTAAAACGTTTTTCAATTATATTGTCCTTTTTAATTCGTTTTTAGCAACAGGAGTCAGAACTTCTCTCCCCATTTTCTTTTAGTCGAACTGGAGCCACCCCGCCCGGCCATGCAACCCACCATCGCAAACAGCGTGGTGATTGCACAGTCGGTCGCAAGGTAGTAGTATCTGGAGAGACAATATTAAGTATTAATTTTAATAAAGTCTGTTTGCTTGCTTGCCCGATTCTCACACACGAGGTTGAGGGTTCGAATCAGGTCTTACATTTTTTTTTTATTTTGTACGAGATATATTTCGGCTTGAGTAGCAACTGAAATACCTAATACTAACAGTTCTTTATATAGTAAGATCCCAGAGCCCTCAGACCTACGGCATTTCAGCAAAGTTAAGATTTTCAGAATAAATGTGTAACATGTAGGTGAAAATGCATGTGTATTTGTTTTACATTAAAGTAGCATAGCTGGTTTTTATATATGTTTTACACAATATTATTAAGAACCAACATTTATTATTGCCAGACGCTTTCCTTGGGCTCTAACTTCCGCCAGACGCTTTACAACTGGATAAAAAATTGGGGTACATACGTTACAGTAATAAGCCTGAATTTTATATATATTATCTGGGTGACCATTTTAAGACGTTTTGTAAGCGGCCAGATCAGTACGGGGTCTAACATCCCCCCAGACACGATTAAAGATCCGCTGTGAGTGTGAGCGTGAGGCGTCATGCATGCATATGAGCGTGAGTGAGAGCATTAGAGTGGTGACCTTTCAGTCCTAGGTGGACTTAACCTACTGTTATAATATATGATTTGCAGGAAACAACTACTCAGAGGGCAAATACCCCAACCTGCATTGAATTACACTTTACTGGTCTATGTCTGGTCAGGGAATTGACAAATGATATTGGCTACCATTCTTTCATGATTTGTAAGGTGTAATTCAATGCAGGTCGGGGTATTTGCCCGCTGAGTAGTTGTTTTCTGAAAATCATATATTATAACGGTAGGTTAAGTCCACCTAGGACTGAAAGGTCGCCGCTCTCAGGTACTTGCAGAATCGCAAGTCGCTATACACCCATGGAGACATCTATGGTGTATAGTAGCAATTGACCGTATGAGAGGATTCACTTACCCCTCACCGCTACTCAATTTACTATAGTCTGTATAAAACTAGCAGGTTGGCCACTATCATTTGTCTGTTCCATGACCTATGGCATACTGATGAGAACTAGTAAGTTCGAAACCGGTCTATGTCTGGTCAGGGAATTGACAAATGATATTCTTTCATGATTTGTAAGGTGTAATTCAATGCAGGTCGGAGTATTTGCCCGCTGAGTAGTTGTTTCCTGCAAATCATATATTATAACGGTAGGTTAAGTCCACCTAGGACTGAAAGGTTGCCGCTCTCAGGTATTTGCAGAATCGCAAGTCGCTATACGCCCATGGAGACATCTTACCTCTCACCGCTATATTACACATTTATTGTGAAAATCTTAGCTTTGCTGAAATGACGTAGGTCTGGGATCTTAACTCTATATAAAGAAACGTTGGTAGTAGGTATATCAGTTGCTAATCGAGCCGAAATACATCTCGTACAAAATGAAAAAAAAAAAAAAATGTAAGACGTTCAAATCCTCAATCTCGTGTGTGAGAATCGGGCAATTCAACCACTACACCATGAAAGGTTGTTAATAAAACTGTATACTTTTTGCTATATGAACGTAACAGTAAGATTTTTTTACTTACTTTTAGTAATACCTATTATCCGTAAAAGAGGGGCGAGCGCAGGTGCGTATTTACTATGTACATACTGCGGTATGCGATGTAAAGCAACGACAGGCGCAGTTAGTACTTGGATGGGTGACCATTCCAACGGAAACCGCGTTCTCGCCTCATACATCTTCCAGTGGCTTGTATATAAGTGCATGTGCGGAAGCTATACAACCTTAGGCGAGGGTTGTATAGGAGATATACCATCCTTCGGAGGGGATGTAAAGCCGTCGGTTCCTTGTCTATTAAATGTTAGGCAAGTAAAAGATCCCTACTCTTCTTAAGGGAAGAGGTTTGGCAAAATTCCTGGTTGGGGGTAGCTCATCTACAGGCGTCGGTGTTAGGCCTCAGTAGCGGAAATAGGCCGACGTTAAATAAATGTATAAAAAAAAAAACTGTAAGAGCCCCGTTTTCAAGCTAGCAAGTACGCAATACGTTTTTACCTACATATTACACATTTACTGTGAAAATCTTAGCTTTGCTAAAATGACGTAGGTCTAGGGGCTCTGGGATCTTGGACTATTATGATTCTGCTTATGTGCAAATAAAGTAAATATGTCAACACTGGACATTTATGACACTGAAAATAGGCAAGTGCACATTGTGCTCAATACTTCTTTGATCACAGAACAAGTTGCGCTGTCTGTATATCAGGTTTTCCAGTAATTATTTTTTAGGAAAATAAAAATAGACAATATATTTTTATTTATATATTTGCAGAATACACTTTTATATTATAATAGTACAAAAGTATTATTTTATATTACTTTAATCACCACTTCGGATTGGTAAGGCACAATCAATGGTAATACAGCAAAAGAAAAACAAAACAATCAAATAATACAATAAATAAAATCACTTAATAGTACTAAGTACACAATTTATCCTTAAAAATAAAATAATACAGGTAAATTTATCGAAATAATGAGCAAATAATACACTTACAGGCTTGGTTTTTGAATCGACCACTTTCTAATAATAATAATTTAAAAAAAAAACGCATAAAATATTTAGCTTTTTAGTTTTAAAATCTTAGAGATCACCTTTCTGAGCGGATACTATATGAACTTTAGATAGAAAAATACAGTGCAAATTGAATAATGATCCTACAGTTTAAAATTTAAAAAGCCTGTATTAGCAGGCGTGGTAGGCTGTTTTTATTAAATTGTCTTTTCATTCATGAATACTGTACTGAAAATGAAAAAGCTTTTTAAGAGAGGCAGATTAGATATGTCATGATTACTATTCAATTAAAAATGGGTAAAATGAACCAGGACCATACCAATAAGTTTTCAAAGCTTTATCGTCAGTGAGTTTGATGAATGATACATGAAATGAATGAAGACTAAACTTGTTGCCTAACATTGATATCAAGTTAGTTAAAAATACGTTAGGTTAGTTGTTTATTAATTTTTTTACCGACTTCAATATTATCATATTAGATAAGAAGGTGCAATTAACTGGATAACTGCATTAAAATTTTATTTCCCAATTTTTAGTGACATTTTTGTAGGCGGCTAAATTTATCGCAAATTTTTCTGTTAATCCTCTTTAATGGCTCTTTACTTTCTCTTCCACTTAGTTAAGTAAAACAAAACTACAAGGATACCCTAAAGTATGCAATAAACAAATCAAAAAACCAAGTTTTTAAGCAGCTGCATCAGCGAATTTTCTAATATCCATAAAGGCTGGAAACAGTTACCATAATTTAGAAAGAAATCTATCTGGGTCACACGACTACTACCTAATCGGATAGCAAGGACATTACCTGTGTTCTCTTAAACATTTTACTTGTATTGCCTAAGTTAAATCCATAAACAGAGAAATATTCAAGAGAACACAGGTAACGTCCTCAATAACCAAACAGGTAAATAGTGGAGAGTTTTCAATTCCTTCTAAACAGACTAAAGAGGTATGGTGCTAATGATGTTTTACTTCAGTGGTTTAGAAATTATTTCTACCAAAGGTATCGAATAAGTAAACTAAGTGATGTCACTTCTTTTTAATATATTCACGGCTGACGTACAATTTGTCCCACTTCATGCAAAACTACATTTATATGCTGACAATATGCAACTATCTACAGCACTTTCCTCTAATAATATTTGGCAAAAAGTTGTACACTTGAACATAGATCTCAATAACATCCTCAAATGGTCTCTTATGAACCCCAACAAAAGTCAAGTGATTACTAGGTTCACAACATCGAGTAAGTACCATAAGACGGCTTAATCCAAGATTCTACCTTGGCGACCCACAGTTGGAAATACAACTCAGTAAAAAACCTAGGCATCCTATTTCATTCTCAATTATCTTTTAGTAGTCAGGTATCAACAATATGTAGGGCATTCTATTCAAGGCTCCGGCATCTTTATCAATTTAAAAACTTATTGCCTACAACAACTAAAATTATCCTTGTAGAAAGTTTAATCTTGTCTTTATTGAACTATGGAGACTGTGCAATGCAGCTGATAAAAGAAGACTCAAAATCATGCAGAATTGCTGTGTTCAGTTTGCATATGTAATGTCCCCCTTATATTTCCTTATTGTAGTGAGACTAAAATGCTGCGATTAGAAGAACGTAGATTTCTCCATTTTGCCTGCCTAATAAAGAAGATAATTGAGACTTAAGCGCCTAGCCGATTTTTTCTAAAATTACTGACGAAATTATAAAACATCAAAAACCCATTTGAATTCACTCAAATATAACAATCTCAGACATTTTCAAAATTATAGTTTCATAAAAAAATATGGACGAAACAACCTATATTCTTTGAATCGAAAATAATTTTTGACACAAAAACATAATTTTCTTAGCGGGTATTTAAAAAATTGTATGCGGCATGACCTTATACCAAGAACACAACTTCCCAAACTTATGAGTATGGTCCGGATTATAATAAAAACAGCCTCTCAAGGAGCAGTGTTGTCTTTTGAACGTACGAGAAATGAGGAGCACATCCAGAATCAGACTTCAACATCAGTCATAACAGTAAAGAAATTCTTTAAGTCAAACATGTTTGACTCATGTAAGCAAAATAACAGTTCCAAATACTTACTTAAGATCCTAACTAACGAGTGCTTAATAAATTAATATTTGATCACATTTTCATATAAAATATAGATGTCCTTTAGGGAATATTCTCACAAACAGTACATCGATTACACTAAGTATGGCTAATATTTTTACACCACTAATTTTTTACACAGCACAGCCTTTTTTAATGCCATATAAGACTTTGAGTTCTGGGAAAATTATTTTCCTTATCAACTGGTTGGTTTTCGCAGCTAGCATGGATCGTCTGGCATCTTTCTTGTAGATCTTGATGCCCGGCTTGTGGACTAGGAATGCATTATCTAATATTAGAAAATCGTAGTCCATCACACACAGAGCGTATCCCTGAAAAAAACACATTCATAATCAAAAACTCAATAAATACGAAATTTCTTAATCTACAAGATAAACACTCAAGTTGTAAAAGGAACTAAATAAACATTTAATTTGGCT
The DNA here is from genome assembly GCA_963675555.1 of Leptura quadrifasciata. Classification (NCBI taxonomy): domain Eukaryota; kingdom Metazoa; phylum Arthropoda; class Insecta; order Coleoptera; family Cerambycidae; genus Leptura; species Leptura quadrifasciata. The sequence continues at coordinate 30,752,697 of OY776675.1, read as the reverse complement.
TAAGTTCCACGGCAGATTGAAACGTCATGAATTCAGTTGGAATTACCATTTGTAGTACCACTAAAATCTAGATTTGTTTACGCTCCTGTGTATTAAAAAAAAACGCAAAATTCTAGAATGCATGTTACAAGAACAGTAATAGATGATTTAGTAGACCACAGAATTTTTTTAGTCTAGGCATCTCTGGTGAAATTTCGAGAAGAGTCGGGAACTGCCAGCAAGTAATTTGCATAAAGTGTACCTGACAAAAATTTCAATAAGTATGTAATAATAACTTATTCTTCAAAATCTAAAGATAAACCGTCGTGAGGGAACGTGGAGCATTTTCCAACTTCCTCAAGCACGTTACTTTTAACTAACAGGCCTCCGCCTGCTGCATCAAGCTGTTATCAAGCAACGTGCTTTCGGAAACTGCGATAACATTATTTCGTAATTATCAACGCCCTTGGGATATTATAGCTGATGACTTTATTATTCGGTGGTATGATCAGTGTTGTTGTTGTTGTTGTAGTGCTTTCAAAATTGGAATCGATGTGCTCAAATTACTTGAAAAATATACAGGGTAGACCATTAATAGTAGGCCATAGTTCAGGGGTAGATTCTTTGAGCCAAAATATGAGGACATAACCAAAAATGCTTTAGTAAAATGTTGCTGTGAAAAAGGATACAGGGTGTCAAAGTTCAAATTATTTTTTCGTTTTTTTGCAATAACTCAACAGCCTCTTCACTGAGCTTCGCCAAATTTGCTAGAGGAACTTTTTTTATTCTAAGAAACAAATTAGATCATAGAGGGCGCCGCAGGACCTGAAAAAAAATTTATCATCAGATACGGGTCCTGCGGGGCCCTTTAAGATCTAGCATGTTGTAATACATAAATTGTTTCTTAGAATAAAAAAAGTTCCTCTAGCAAATTTGGCGAAGATCAGTCAAGAGGCTGTTGAGTTATTGCAAAAAAACGAAAAAATAATTTGAACTTTGAATCCGCGCAAACTAAATTTTGACTCATCGAAATCGGTCCAGCGGTTCTCCAGATATTGCGATTTGAAAGTACGGATGTATACGGATTTTTCGCTGTGACGGGAACGTACCGAGAGCTGTTTTCGCGTTTTTTTCGGAGAAGAAAGTGACTTGGGGAATTTTTTCCCCGATAGACACTCAGGACCTAAGTACTGTGTCCAAATTTCAAGTCGCTAGGTTGATTAGGGGGGGAGGACGAAGGGTAAACGTAAATGAGATTAAAACTTCTGTAACTTCCGCAAATCGCGCAGCAAACGGAAGATTGTGTACTAATGTGTCTACTTTGAGTTCTGCTCATGTATTTTCAATTTTCGCTGTTGTTATAGTTTTTAGAAAAAGTATTTTTCACCAGAAAGGAAAGGGGAGGGGGAGATTTTCTTTCCGCTTTAGAATGTGGAATTTTTTTTCTCTTTGATTTGAGTCCGGCCAGATTGCGATTGGATGATTAGGACGGGAGAGGGGGGCCCGCAAAATTTTTTCCCTGTAGAAGGCCAAGAGAAAGGGTTCGGGACAGGTTCATTTTCAAGGGCAATCAATTTTCTTTCAAGATTTTTTTACCCCGAAACTCTAACGTCATTAGGGCCTGCACGCGGGCGTGATACATTTATAAAACCGGACAAGCGGAGTGGGATGTGTATTTGTGAGAGAGAAGGGCGAGAAGTGGGAGCTCATAGGGTAGGCTCATCCCGCTGCACGGGTGCTGAATTGCCGCGGTCGTTTTTATGACATTTGTACACAATCTTACGTTTGCCGCGCGATTTGCGGAAAAAAATTGAGGAAGTTATAGAAGTCTTACTCTCATTTACGTTTCCCCGTCCCCCTTCAACCTAGCGACTTCAAATTTGGATACAGTACTTAGGTCCTGAGTGTCTATCAGGGGAAGAAAAAAAAAGTCGTTAAGTCACTTACTTCTCCGAAGAAAACGCGAAAACGGCTCTCGGTACGTTCCCGCCACAGCGATAAATCCGTGGTTTCAAATCACAATATCTCGAGAACCGCTGGACCGATTTCGATGATTCAAATTCAGTTTACGCGCTTTCGAGACCCCATTTTATCCGTTTTACACTTTTTCAATCCGAATTAAACCAAGTGAGTTATGTCCGAAAAACTGATTATCCTCATCTTTACATGTAAATTTCCTTCCCTTCATCACACCCCTCGTGCCCGCAAACATGACCAGATGATAGAAGGAGTCCGACTACATAGTATACACAAAGAAAAAAATCGAAAAAACACTGTCGTTTCGAAACCCAGATCGATCCCACTATTAAGATTTGAAAACGCATCAGTATTTCTTTCAAAAGTAATATTTTTTTGATAATTCCGTTTCCATAGCTAGAATTGCTAAATTACACAAAATATCTTCCGTCATATTGCCTCTAGTTAACTTTTCGTGACCCTCAATTGGCCAAAACTTCTCTAAACTTGCGCACTAAAAACAATAACTGTCAAAAAAAATCTATATAAACTACAGATTTTGGAAAAGTCGAAATCACACCATTATTCATCATTAATGGCAATACTCCAGCAGATTCCATACATTTTCAGATACATTTTGCATGGGTTGCACACAAAAATTTTTTCTACGATCGTCTGCATAACCGCGAAAAATCAAGAAATTTTATAAGAATGTTTTATGTAATATTATTTACCATCATCCGCTAAATCGAGATAGAGAGTTCCGTTGACCACTAACAGCCAGTTTTTCAACTGTGAGTTAATGCCAATTAAAGAAGTACATTTAATCTAATCTAATGGTAAAAAAAACAATAAAATTTAGTTTTAATTAAAATCTGGAAAGCAAAATTAAGTCTACATAGAACAAATCTATTTACCTGAGTCATTTTATCACTTTTCCCCTCCCAACTAAGTCTCTCGTCATACAACGGATCGGCGTGGGTCCCAATGAAAATCGGTTCCCAGTGAATAAACCTTCCATTCCTTTTTCCTACATGAAAGATGTGAAGCCCTTGCGTTTCATTGATTACCTGCCACTCCTTGGCTTTTGGCACGCTGTGACAACCAGGGCATAGCTTTTTGTGAAACGGCAACGCAGTGCCGTTCAACAACATCTCTTTCAGCGTGGTCTTGTCTTCGGGAACCGTCTGATTGGCACTGACTTCGAATATGTGTAGAGGAAACACTTTGGGGTTTTTGCTGAGGAGCGGCCCCTTGTTGTCTGCAATCATCGCTAGGAACTTCTCTATTATCTTAGGACTAGGATAAAGCTCAATGTCAGATGGCAGGATGTAGTAGGTTTGGGCTGTTTCACGGGCAACGTTTCGGCCCACGTTCACGGGGTACAGGAGTTTTTTTTGGGCTTTATACATGTTTTCACTGGAAACGTTTAAGTACGGCGGTGATACAGAGCAATTGTAAGATTCTGTGAATATGTTGTTGTGTTTGGGTACCTGCAAAAGATATTTCGAATGTAGAAGACTAGTTTTTAATATATAAAAAGTTAATAAAATTTGAATCAAAACTACTTTAGAATATATATTTTTATCATACAGACTTTGGATATGTTTATTAAGGTATAAAAGCGTTACTCTTGTATTTTTTCTATTGTCGGTTTAGTCGGAAGTTGCAAATCTTTTTTGGAAAGGTAATTTTTCTATGGTTACAATGTCAAATTCCGTCTTTATAACCGGCTGAGAAAAAATTGAATTACAACGTATTTTCTCTCTATCTTTTAACAATAATACCACAGCATTTACTTTAATGAATATTCCAGTCAGGTTGTGCTAAATGAAAACTTAAAAAATAATAATAATAAAATGGCAAACATGTGGATATCTATGAATTAAGCGATACACGATGATTATTCTCTCGATAGTTTCATACTTTGCTTTACTTGTGAGCACAAATAAAGCAAATCTTTAATGAGATTTCACTAACACTGCTTTGTTTGCATTTGCAGGAGTTTATGAACAAAATCTACTAACTTAATGAGGAATTGTTTCGCGAGAATTTATAGTTAAAGCAGTTAAAAGCATTTATAAATATTTTCGTATGGTTTTCTAAAAGTTTGATAGAGAGATTTGTAAGTTTTAAAAGTACTACACATAAAAATTGTTTTAAACAAATTTTGCAATCATCTGATATTAAAAGCGTTTACATGAGTTTATGAACGATGTTTGGATGAGATTTGAAGGGGCTTTATTTTAGTAATATTTTTTAAAAGCATCCTTAGGAATTGATAAAAAGTAGTAAATAAAATTGTCCACGATTTTATGCAGTTATGAGTTTATGAAAATGCTTTACGAGTAATCATATTCTATGCGACTTCGTAAATATTTAAAGTACTGGAGTGCAATGAATAATAATTTACAAGAATTTGTAGTTAAGAGTTTAACTAAAATCATTAACAAGTACTTTCTTCTCTGGGGCGCTTGCAGTGTAGTTGAAAGGGTTTTTATTTTACAAAAATATGCTGTCTTAGAAGGGTTGTTCAGTAGACAATCTTCTAGAGATTACTTCAAGACTTAACCATTTTTAATGTATACAGGGTGTTCCACTTAAAACTCCCAGCGCCAATTACTCGATAACTGAAAGAGGTAGTAAATGTTTGTAAATGGTAGATAATTGGTGTGATCAAGTGCTATATTTCGACTTATAATAGATGCCGGCGCCTTTGACGGTTTAGGCGTCGCGACGCCCAGAACAAAATTTTCGGTGGCAGTTGTTTGGAAAACAAAAGATACCAGTAGTACTTTCAATTCTGAAGTTTTTTTATTATTAAATTTTTTTTTACTTTTTCGTTCGTTTCGGAGTTATTTGACTTTGAATGTGTAAATATGCTTTATTAAAATTTGCCAATTTAATAAATTGTCTACATCTAATAGGCTGTGACTATTCTGTTATTCTTTTAACTGTCAAAACAGTTGTCATTAGTTAAAAACAGTGTTAATTTTTTATTTTGGTGTTTATTTTCAAGTAGTTTTTTAATATCTGATTAACCTTTTGGAAAAGAAATGGGTCAATACAAGAAACAAGAAAAGCTAGACATGGTGTTGGTTTACGGTGAGTGTAAGGCAAATGCGTGGCGAGCAAAAAGTGTTTACGCACAGCGTTATCCTGATAGAAGAAAGCCAGATCATAAAACAATTTTGAATTTATGTAGAAACTTAGTGAATTTCGGTGCATTTGAAAAGCCAAAACGGGAACGATCAAAACCAGCAACAAATGATTTTAACGTTGCATTGGTTCTCCAACAGATTAATGATAATCCAAAGATGTCTTTGAGAGAACTTAAGAGAAATACTAATAAGTTCTACCAGAAGAATTCTTAAGCAAAATAAATACCATCCTTACAAAACGAAACTTGTACATAAGTTAGAGCCAGGTGACCCCGAAAGGCGCATTAATTTTCTGGCAAGATTTGATTGTTTACTTTACCGTGATGAAAATATCTTTAAGAAATTACTTTGGAGTGATGAAAGTAGATTTCATAACAATGGAGTTGTGAATAGACATAATTGCAGTTACTGAGCACAAAACAATCCCCGTTGGAGTTATTAATAGTCCACCCTGTATATGTAGGTATTTAAAGATGTACACTTATTTCTTATATCTGTTAGGCAAAATTGTTTGCATTTCCTCTTTTTATTCATGCTATTCCTTTTTGACGCTTTCTACCAGTTACTTGTGTTATCAAAAATATTTTTTTGGTTTCTGTAACATATTTTGATTTAAAAATAAAGATTATTATTACTAATTAAACTAACGAAGAGTTGTATCTGCCAATGAAATTGTTAAAGCAACAAACATTTTAGACAATAATAAAGGCCATATTGTTGTTAGATTGTATTGGTATAATTGCATAATATCTAGCATAGTGTCGTGACCTGAAAATAACAATTTCATAAATTTAAATAACGTAATTACTTCCTTATGTGAAGTGAAATGACAGTGCCCTATACTCGAGAATATCTCATTTCATACCTTATACCAAACTTTATTGCGCATCCACACCTATTAATGGAACTGTTAAACCTCCAATAGAGGATCGCCTATTGCATTCCTCTAATGTTCCAAGAAAAACAATAAAATAAAATTATATAATTTATTGTTATCTGAATAATCGTAATAAAAGACCAGGAAGAATCTCTGCTTGTAATAATCTGTAAAATATCTGTGAGATTAGATAATATATTTTATGATTTTTGATGCAGCCTGGTTTACGATTAGATTCGAATGAAGTACATCCGGGATATTAAGAATAGAAGATCGTTTAAGGATTTAAATGTTCTTTTAGCTAGTTTTCAATGCTACTCTCTAACTCAATGCTAATATCTCTATTCTAACGTTTACATGGCCGGCTCAAGATACGTTTTGTTACAAATTGAACAACTAAACTATTTGCCTGATAAAATGCGTCCCATAATGTACAAAAACGTCTCTGCAACTAGTAAGATCCATGCTTGAAGTCAACTCTACCTTAATCATTTAGTTTAATATTGTGTGATCACCATTTTAGGTATTGAAATGAAAGTTTTTATAAGTTCTTTAGTGTTATTTAGAATTTTTGTAATTAATAAAGTTTTGTAGAGATGAATACATCCTTCCAACTTATGATTTATGGGAAAGTAAAGGAAATAGTGGGGATGTGGGGAAGGAAAGGCACGAGCAGGTGAAGGAGATTGTGGGATACTAAGGAAATCATTGTGCGAAATGTAGTGATGAGGTCGTCTAAAAAAATCAAGAAAGTCTAGGAATTAAGTATTCAATTCCTCGCTTGCACACATTTTTCCTGGACTTTTTTAAATTATTTTCCCTTCACTGTTGGTAATAATACGAATATAGCGACAAAATCAATAATAAACTCACCTCTTTGGGCACATGCTTGGTACTGAAATAAATATGAAAAGTGACGTACTCCCTAACCAGGGAACTGGTGCAATCCCTAAGATAAGCTATAGAATCTAAGGTATTGGCAAAATCCGTTCCGGGAGCGTGCATCGCTATGCTGATCGGGCCCTGCCATCTTTCCAATAATGGCACTAAATTGTCCATGAAAGAATAGTCCGCGTGCGTTGTGTACGTAATACTTTCGTGGCATTTAAAAGTTTTTTCGGCGGTAATGTAATTATACAGAACCCAATAGTCGCCGCGCTGTTGGGTTTTTGGCACCAAGGGTTTGTCTAAGCACTGGGTCAGTTCCTTTACTTTTTCGAGGACCGTCGGTTCTTTTTTCGCTTGTTCCGTTGTCACCTGTAACAAAAAATGTACAGCGGATATTAAAAGAGCTTGAGACGTAATGATGCGTAATAGAGAAAGAACATTTTTATGAAGGGGAATTTTTGAAACAGCAGAGAATTATATTATGTTTTAGAAACGTAAATTTTGACAACTTTATGGCCCGCAGGACATAAAGTAATTATATAGCGGACGATAATAGTAACTTGTTTTAAATGGAGTAAAAGTGACATTTTTTGGGTCGAGGATTTACGTGACGTATAAGAATAGCCGAGACACAAAATGTCATAAAACACGCTATTTTTTTCTTCAATTGATTTTAGTGCCGCTCATGAGAGGCAGTAAAATACTTTTACTGCCGATGCCGTTCAGAGTGATGAGAGCGGAAGTAAAAGACTACTACTTCAGCTCACATGGTGTTCACGCCTTACTTTATCTTGTCAACTTTGTCATATTTTCATGAATATACCATTCATTGTTAAAATTAATGATTTTATATAGTTGGCGTGTAGTTATAGATATATAAAACAGACGTCATACTTTTGTTTATTACAATTATTGTTAACTACATTATTATTATTGAATACAACTAAAAGTACAAATTACAATCAACAAACGGAAGAAAAATATATTTTTCTTCAAACGTCAGAAAATCATAACATTTCTTACTTATTTCATAACAAAAGTTTGACATTTCAGCCGGCGCGGCTGTGCGTTGCCATTGGCTATGGAAGTAAAAGTACTTTTTCTTCCGCTCGAGCGGACTTCTGCTTCTAAGCTAAATTTTTTATCTTTATTTTTTATAGCTAATCAACGTTTGAAAAAAAAAGTCTAATGGCTCCTAATAAAACAATTTACTATTTTCTTCAAACGTCAAAAAATAATGACATTTCTTACTCATTTCACGACATTAAAATTTGACATCTCAGACGGCGGTGCGTTGTCATTAGCAACGGAAGTAAAAGTACTTTTTCTTCCGCTCGAGCGGACTTTTACTTCCTTTGCTAATGGGAACACAGCTATAGTATATTGTTTTATTAGGAGTAAAAGTAACACTTTTGTGACGAGCCTGTAGGTTTGCCGAAAGCATGAAGTGATTACAGACGGGTCACAAAAGTGGTTTTTACTCCGAATAAGACATGTTATTTTTTATTCAAACGTCGGCAAGCTACATAAAAAATAAAGATCAAAATTTAGCTGTATGTTGCTATTAGCAAGGGAAGCAAAATTACTTTTTTCTTCCGTTGCTAATGGCCACGTACAGCCGTCTGAAATGTCAAACTGTAATGTCATGAAATGAGTAAGAAATGTCACAATTTTATGAGATTTGAAGAAAAAATAACGTCTTATTCGGAGTAAAAACCACTCATGTAACTGGTCTGTAATTGCCGGCAAACCCACGGACTCGTCACAAAAGTATCACTTTTACTCCTAATAAAAAATATACTATTTACTTATATGACAATGCCACTGACCTTAAAAGAGTAATATTGTGATTGATGCATCATCAGTGAATAAGAACAATATTTAGCCATATTTTAACTAGGAAATCTGTCCACTACTTACATCCTCGAGAAAAAAAAAATGTTACTTTTACTCTATATGAAACAATGTACTATTAGTGCTATATTCTTTTTGGAGAAAAATGTTTTGTAATAGCCAATAAAGTAACCAATTCTCACACTTTCTTATCAGCATACAGATTTGTTTTTTGATAAAAGTTTATTCAATACATTTTAATTACCTATTTGTGGAACTGTGATTAATTGTGATTAACTGTAATTAAGTACAAAAAAATTTAAAACCTTGTTTTTCTGTAAAAAGTTGTAATAAAAATGTATAAATACTTGTCTTGTTACTTATTTAACTGCATATTGCTTATACCTTATTTCATAGATATAATCAATAGGCTCTAACTCATTGCGATAATTATATCGTCTGGTAGCCACAATTAAAATATAGTTGTCGCAGGTCTAAAATTTGCGCCTCGCGGAGGAGATCGTTGGAGGGGTAAGTGTTTTTCTTATCGAGCATTATTTTAAGAAACTTTTTCTGTAATATTAACAGCGTTTAATGTGGTTGTAAATAGTACTGCCCCATCCGATGATCCCATATCTTAGTCTGGATTGTATTAATCCGTAGTATATTGTTTTTAATTTTCATAAATTTAAATTTATATAGCAGACCTCTTAAATTATTTACTACGCTAGCTATGTGAGTATTCCCAAAGTAAATTTGAGTCCAAGTGAACTCCTAGATATTTAATTGTAATGGCCTTTTCTATTTCCAATTTGTTTAGATCTTGTGGAATCTGTAGACAGTTAAAAGTCGGCAGGGTGTTTTTATAGAGGAAAATGACAAAAATTTCGTTTTTGAAAAAGGACCTCGCACAGAAACACGTGATTTGGAATACCGGTGAAAATAGTCGAAATTGAGATATGTTGTAGTTCAGACCTTCCCGATGAAAAGTTCAAATGAGACCAAGGCTCGAAAATCTTTTATTTTGGAGTTACAGCAAGGGAAAATGTTAAAAATACGTAAATTCGTGAAAATTTTTCAAAAATATGTTTATATATTTTTGTGTACGTATATATGTATATACATATACAATATACGGATTTTATAATCAATCAAGTATAAAAGCTTAGAAGAGCGTTTTGATTTTACATTATCTAGTACAGGTTTTTACTCTTCCAAGTCCGTGCGTTTTATAAATAAGAGTACTATAAAATAACTCATCTACACAAATAACGTTATATGAACGGTCGATTTTATTCTATTTATCTGTGTTAAAATCTTAATTTTTCAGCAAAATATTCAATATTCGAATGCCTATTCCTACTCTCATTTTTATCAATCGAATATATAACTGGTATTTATTTTATGTTTTACTCAAAACTGTTGTGTGCGAAAAAAATGTCACTCAAAAAATTGGAATATGTTAATAGGAAAATTCGAAAATCCCTACATTACAGGAGTTTTCTGCAAATAACAATTTTTCCGCTCCTCCAAGTTTATTGATTTTTATTCTTGGCATGAAGATGTTTTATTTTTAATTTTTTAGCCTCTTCTCCCTCATTTCTAACGTCAAACGTTGAATATAACCAGCTAGAACTGGATGATCATAGCTTATTTGCAACGGAAATTCCGTATTCGTGTAATCTCCTTTGCGCATATCTACCAGGCAACGCGCTTTGTAATATTAAATTCAAATTGATGTTAATATCGCATGGCTGTTATTTAGTACCTTATAATATATAAATATATATTTTTGATTTTTGAAGAGTTGTCACGAATTTACGAATTTTCGACCTTGCTGTAACTCCAAAATTAAAAAAATTTCGAGCATTGCTCCCATTTGAACTTTTCATCAGGAAGGTCTGAACTACAACATATTTCAATTTCGACCATTTTGACCGGGATCCCAAATCACGTGTTTCTGTGCGGGGTCCTTTATCGTTAAAAGCTTTTTGTCGAAAAAGTTTTTTTATGTTCCCTAAGTCTATTTCTGTTTCAGTTTTTAACTCTGCCCAAGAATTAGCTGTGTAAATAAAAAACTAATGACTTTTCCACTGGAATTAGACAGAGTAACTTATTTACATACAAGGTGAATAGAATTGGCCCCAACACGGTCCCTTGTGGAACACCGTTTTGAATAAATGATTCTTTACTTTGAGCTATATTTACTTTTTACGAACTGTTTCCTATCACTTAAGTAGCTCTTCATTAGTGTTAATGAGGTACCCTTAAATCCTACATTTTCTAAGCACTCTATGAGCCGAGTCCTAATGAGATAGTTATTGGCTTTATGGGCTACTTCACATAGCATCCGAAATGTGTGTATTCATCTGGATCAAAGTCATCGTGTGTAGATAGGGAAAAATTGCCAACATGTCGGCGTAATGATCGAAATTCACCATCACCGTGTTCATTATGCCGATTATTCCACGAGATGAAGCTGCACACCAAACCGTCACTTTTGTGAATGAGAGTTTCCTTCATAGAGGTTGTGAGGGTTATATTAGTCCCAGCAAATTTTGCTTGTTAACGAAGCTACTGAGGTGAAAGTGGGCTTCGTCACTCATCCATAAGCTGTTAACTCTCTATATTTTTTTCAATCAGATTTAACATCTCTTGACAAAAGCGTACTCGGCTATTGTAATCTTCAAATTCGAGGGCTTGAACTACCTGAATCTTGTATGGATGGTAGTTCAAAACAAAATGAACAATTTCCAGGTATACTACTAATTTCCACTCACGTACATTATATTTATGCAAAAAAAAGAAAACCAATTGTTTTAATATTTTGCCGTCTCACTGCCTCACCAGTTATTTATTCTATGATCGTTATCAAAATCACGCCTTCGTTACTAGTTACGGGCCGCTAGTGTAGAAGGATGAAAATCATTTTTTATTTATAACTTTGAAATTATTTCTATTTAAATTCTTGTTTTCTAGTTTAAGAAGTCTTTAAGTTTTCACAGTTTTCAAATTTTTCTTTCTAAACTAAATATAGTTTTATTCAGTAGCAACTGCCGACATTATTGTTAATGGCGACTTTGTATTAAACAATGGCGGAGGTCTACTTTACCGAATAAAAGTGCATATTTTTCAAACTCAAACCGTTAATTTTATTATTATTCATCAATCTTATTGAATGAAAGCAAGAGTACCTTTTTCTTAGGCAAACGTTTGAGGAATCCACTTAACGATATTTGCAATTCGAAAATTTCATTCCTATAAAAATATTGGGGCGTCAATCCTGAGACTTAGTGTGTTCCTGACTACCCAGAAGGGACATAGATTTACTTCTAAAGCCAAATTAAATACATTAATCTTTTTTTTGCAAACCATACGTTTGAGATAATAGTTTAAGAAATACTAAATGATGGATGATAATCAAAAGTTAGTATCACTTCCGGTGGACCGGAAGTAGAAAACAAATCATTTATACGTCAAAAAGTGACTTTTATTAAGTATATAGGACGTTCCAAATTTCAACCATTTATCTTTAAAACGACAAGGAAAGAGGGGGTTGTATAGTCGAGCTCAGATTTACGGTGCACTTAAAATAGGCAACAAAAACTTTACGACCTCATTATTATCGCCGTTGCATCATTCGACCTGGTGTCGTGCAACAAGCTGACGCCCATTAAAAACCTATAAAGGTAAGCAAGTCAATTTGCGAACGAAATAGTACAGAGTCGTACTTAAAATTTGAATGTATTAAAATGTACATATTACTAATACTAGACCGTAACGCGTTGTTATTGAACGACTGAGTTACTGATCTAAATATTTTAAGTGCGTACCTGGGCGCTATTAATTTTGCGACTCGTTTATCGATTTTTTTGATGAGATAGTAAAGTTTTTATGCCTTTTTTTGAATGCACCGTAAATTTGAGCTCGACTATACCATGATCCTGTTCCACATAGTATTTATCGTATTTAAACATTTCTAATACTTATGCCTTTCTTGTAGATTAATATTTTACAACGTACTACTTCGAGACTCACCACTTTTTCTACAGGTTTCTCTGCAGGTTTAGTTGACTCAGCGATAGGCATCGCCTCCTTAATATCATTCTCCTGCGTTAAAGGGACCTGATCCAAATTTCCACCATCCAAGGCTGCTAGATTTCTCCCGGACTCTTGCAATTCCCGAATGACCGGCGCCGCATTATTCGTAAGCACGTGTATGCACAAATAAATAATGCATGCGACCACTAATAATTTAATAATGAACGATTTTCGATTGTTGTACATTTTTAAGCGGTTTTAGAGTCGAAGGAAACAAAATCACGCTATCATGATACAGGGGTGGGAGTGCACTTAGAGCATTATCTTTTTTCTGCCTGGTGGTCTTGAATGAAGATAATCGCGGATTTTTAAAAAACCCATTGATCAGGAGTGTGAGTCTTCATGGAGATTTTCTGGTTCGATTGGTTTCATTGGCTTCTGGAACAAAAGAAAAAAGCTGTATTGTTTATGTTGATTTGTGTAATTGCCTTCAAGGTACAAGGCTGGTTTTTCTGACGTCTATTTACAATTTAGTGTAGGATAGAGCAGCATATAAATTAACTTCAGATGAACAGCGTGCACTGTGTCTAATCACTTAACGTAATTATTTGAATTAAATTACCTAGTATGAAGCAACAAGTCGATAGCATCAAATTAAGGTGAGTATTTTATTAGTAATGCATACGCTGGACCTTAGGAGGGTTAACTAATAACCAACCTTACTTGACCTAAATTATTGTAAAATTTGGTCTAGTGAGTAGTTAGATCATGCGATAGGACTATTTTAAATAAATATAATATAATAAAACATACATATTATAAACATATACAAAAAGTGTTGTTGGTTTAGAATTATGCGTTCTGGTGAAAACTATTTTTAATTAAACAACTCAGGGTCAGGCTTAGCTAAGAGTCATTATGTCGAATACATCAGGGATGTCGTGAAGAGCAGACTTATTAAGGTGTGGTATTATCCAGTTCTGCGAAGCAAACCATTATTGATAAGAATTATATAGATATGAATGTTGAATTTGGGTATAGTCAGGTACAGTTTTGCTGGGCAGTCAAAAAATGCAACAAAAACTTTACGATCTCATTAAAATACGTTACTATCTCGGCTCTAAATTGAATCCCTCATCTTTATAGGTTTTTATTGTACGTCGGCTTGTTTGACGAGACTATGCCCAATAGTTCACCAGCGTTAATAATCAGTTCGTAAAGTTTTTGTTGCGTTTTTTGATTGCCCAGCAAAACTGTACCCGACTATACAATAGAACGTTTACAAAACATTTTTGGATAGATTTTAGTAAAGCGAATGCCTTACCGAAGAGGGATGAATATTCTCTACCTTATATTTTATCAATTTTAGCTCGCTTATATAGTGTGAGATATCTTTCCAGTTTGGATTTGAAAAACGAGATTGGCAAGTTTCACTGGAACAATTCAGTAGTAAGATCGTCGCCTTTGCCGGTACGAGGGGCGGTATAGTTGATAACACAAAAACTAATTTGATACTGTGATACAATTTCAATAGAAAGGAAAAAGCTACCTTCTAAGTTTACCAATAGATGGAGTCACGTAGAGTTTTTAAATTTATCACATTATAATTTCTATATGGAAATTACTTATGGATACACTCTTAAGTAGCTTCCATACATAAATTATAAATGGACTTGACAGAAGAATGTGCCCTTTTGTTCTGTTCATTGACTTTCCCCGATCTTTTGATTGCGTAGACCATCATTTGCTATTAGAAATACACTACAGGTATCGAATCAGCGGATAACCACTAAAATTTATAGAATAATACCGAAGAAATAGAAAATAAGTTGTTCAAATCAACGAGTTAAAGGGGAACGGAGAGTAAGTACAAGAGAGTGTTCCACAAGGTTCCACAAAGGGCCTTCTCTTATACATTATCTATGCTAATGACCTAGTATATTTTTTAAAACACATTGAAAACTTAAACATATTGTATTATGCTGATGACACAAATGTTTTAATCACAGAGAGCAGTCATACTGAAGCAATAAATTCTGCAGAGGATATTTATAAAAAATACATTCTATGGTCTGAAAATTTGTTTATTAATCTAAATAAACAAAAAACTCTATCGATACTATTCAGAAAAAAAAATCTCACAGGTTAATTTAAATACTCAAAATTCTGATGTATTCTGCTTACATAAATCAGGTAAAATAAATATTAGGGGTCACGTTTGATAGTTTCCTAAAATGTAATATCCACATTGACGGATTATGCAATAAACTACGCAATTGTTGCTACGCATTACGATCATATGCTATAATGCAAACCTCCATTCTCAGATGAGATATGGTATTATTATTAATTGGGGGATGAGTAGTCACTGTGAACGCGTCTTTATTCTACAAAAATATGCAGTGCAAATATTAACTAAGGTGCCAAAAAGGAAGTCTTGCAAAACGGCTTTCAAAGAATCAAAAATGCTAATAGTATGAAGTTTATGAACCAGGTTGCTATGTTTGTAAGAACTTGCCCACTTTTTAAAAATACCTAATTGACCACAATTATTCAACACGATTTAAAAATAATCTTATCCCTAGCCAACATTCGACAACATGCTATCAAAAAAGTATATACTTTATGGGGTGCAAAATATTCGATGCGTTACCATTTGATGGAAAAGAATACCAAAACATCTACATTTTCAAAAAACGGTTTAAAACATTACTCACTGAAAAAAACTGTTATATCTACTCTAGATCAATTTTTCTCCAATCAATTTTATATCGCTGTTTTATATGTTGTATGTACATGTGTATGTATACATTTACTTTGTTTATTATTTTGTGCAACAACGTCTATATTACATTTTTGTTTTTTGTTGTATCCATATTATACAGGGTAATTCAGGAGTTATCCGTAAAAATTTAAGGGGATACCCACCCTTAAAATTGAAGTCGATACCACAAAAAAATATGTAATAAAAGTTTATCAGAACGGTCGCAAAGAATTATTAAAGTTATGGTACTGTAAACACTATTTATTTGGATGACTGCAATCAACAGTGTAGCGCATATTGCACGATGCGCAATTGTATCCCTATCACATTTTATACGACTTTATTGAAGTATAGTTGACCAAATAAACTCCAGTGGCGTACAAGTACATATGTTTTAATGATTTTGAAAGTTGAGTTTCTCATTTTTGCTTTGCGCTATCGCATTTGTACTGGTCCGTTGTACATTCCCTTAAATTTTTACGGTTAACTTCTGAATCACTCTGTATATGCACGTGTATATAAATACCTTCTGTCTATTTTACGAGGGCCACACCAAAAGACTCGCTTAATATCTATTGTAGAAGAATAAAGTTTTATTTTTGTGAGCTACACTAATGATTTAATTGAGATAAATACATTTTATTACCCCCAACTAAATGATTTATTCGTATTTGGCCGATTAAACATTTAGTTGGGGATACTAAAGCATTTATTTAAAAATGAAAACTAAATATTTAGTATTGTCAAATAAATTCAAATACTCACGAGTAAAAAATATATAGTTCTGAGAAATAAAGATTTATTTCTCATAAACAAAGCTTCTTACAAAAGTTTCATTGGTTTATTCGTAATTAACAAAGTTTGTTTCGTGTAAATGAATTTGCCTTTCAATTTAAGCGTAATAAAAAAATATTTCTTTCTTAACAAAAATTATTTTTACTGAGTACTCTCTAAATTTGTTGCTAGTAAATATGCTTACTTGTAGCTAATAAATGCGTAATTTTCGATTTAGTTGCAATATAGAAATATTTATTTTATGTTGATATACAGTGTGTTCCCGGATTATCTGTCGGAGAGGAAAAATTGCGTTAATTTCAACAATTGAAAAAATAACTGGGGAAAAATGTTTTAATATTTATTGAAACAGAAAGCAACCAAACTAGTTTGACTTTTGTTTAAAGGCAAAATGTCAAATAAGTTGCAAGATACGGTCACATCTATATAAAATTTTGAAATCAAATATAACAAAAATTTAAATATTCTATATATTTTTTAAATTTTGGATATCTATGAACTTTTGTATTTAACTATGTATTCTGCTTTTCATTATGCGACTCTTTACCTTTCAATAAATAAAACCTTTTCTTCCGCACTGTCATTTTTTTCAAACATTAAAATAAAACAATCTTCTTCGATGTACAAACCGGAAACACACTATATATGCGATAAACAAATATTGCTACCTTAAAAATAAGGATTTACATTTCTACATACCTGATATGTATAAAAGTTCATCTTGAAATATTTAAACCACTTATTTTTACAAATATTAAATCAGTTGGAAGAAAATATGAATGTATTGATTTGAGTATCATAACGTGTTTGATCTTAAAAAAGGTTTATACATTTTTTTATATATTCTTTATTTTTCACCCTTTCTATATGCTTCTATAATGTTAATAAATGTAATACCGGTATTTTAATGCACTATACTCTATCAGGATGACTTTCACCGTTTATTTAAATCAATTAAATATAGCATGACGTTAGAAAATGCAATTAATATACAAAATTTTTGGATTTAATAATACTAAAATAAAGCAATATACTATATTACAATGTTTTATTGTAAAATATCTGCATTTAAAAAATTACAGAACAAGAAAATTTATAATCACATAAGTAGACTGAGGTTATCTAAAATGTACACGGACACATAGTACTTACTAACTTTTAACTTTTTTAGTATACTCCATTGTGTCCAAAAACTGCGATAGAATTTACCAAAGTAGGCCGATTTTCGTAAACGTACTTATCATCATAAATAAAATTATGCATATTCACATTCTAGGACAATCAGATATGATATAATGCAATGGCGACCTCACAAATAGTCGAGATAGACTAGTTCATACCTTTAAAGATTTGCTGGATGGATCCAAGGTCTCAAGATTACATTAAATTCACTCAATTAAATCACTATTTATCCATTCTCAAAAATAAACACCGTAAACTGACTAAAAACACCACGAATCGCGAAGAAAACTGGGATCACTTAATGGCGTCTATAACGAGAACGATTAAGTACACAGTATAATTTTTCGACGGCAGAGGGCGACATTTGAACATTTAGTTTTCATAAGTAAATTTATTAATGAGTAGTAAATATTTACTATACAGAACTAAATATTTACTTCACGTATTATGATTAACTCTTTCCTGATATATTTATTTCTAGGAAATAAATGTAATATTGCAATAGATTTGGGAGAAGCATATATCTTTCTCTTAACTAAATCTATCATTTTCGTACAGTAATTTACTTAGGAAGAACAAATACGGCGGAAATAAATCATTTAGTTTTGTCAACTAATTGAATATTTGGTATATTCTTGTCGGAACAAAATTTTTTAAAATAATTATTTGTCTGTATTAAATATAATAAAAGATAACAAATATTTGAAAAAACTAAGGCTTCTTACTTATTTCAAGCCTCATATTTCCCTCAGTGTATATTTCAGTAAAAAGGAATTTGAAATCCATAGCCTACTTTGAGATATATTACAAAAACCTGAAAAATAGCTTCCTTATTTGAGGAGATACGAAAAATGTTAAAGTTGATGAAAGTTGACGGCAAAGACAATAAGAATAATAATGTGTATAAAAAAAATTCGAAAAACGCAGTTGGCTTTACCAACGCTCTTGTGCAAAAATGTCACAAAAATTTTAACTGATAGTGTCAATATTTAATATTTTACGAAAACCACAATACATATCATTGAATCGTAAAAATCAGGTATGCTATGATTAGTGAAAAACAATGTATACAGTTATTAACAAATTTGACAGATTGTCACTGTTGTATGTTGCGTTGTCGAAGTCTAAGACAAGTCTTATATCTGTAATTATGGTGTATACCATCAATAATAACAAATTCGATATGATTAGCATTTATTGTCAGTGCAATTTTGACGCTGAGATGGCAGTCACGGTTTACGGAGATAGATTTTTAGATGCTCCGCAGCCAAATCGAACTGTGTTTAGGAAGTTAGTTCAAAATCTAAAAACGCACGGTTCATTTTCAAAAAAGTAGTAAGGCGAAGGCATGTTGCGGATAATGTAAGAAAAGTGAATAGAGTATTGAATTATGTTAACCAAAATGAAGAAAGTTCTTTGACACAAATTCAGAGAAAGTGTCGTATAAAAAAAGACAGAAAAATATTTTTCAAAAACGGATTTCGATGCTACAAAATGGGGAAAATTCAACATTTAAATAATAATAAACGTCTTTATTAGCCAACTGTGGTTGTAAAATAAATTTACAGTAATACATTTGGCATAAAAGGCGAAGTTCAAATCTATAATACAATTATAGATTTGTTCTATCACTTAACCTAAATTGCACCGCATGCTCCAGCATTGATAATTTTTTTTAGTGCTCAAATAGTATAAGTACTTAAAAAATTAAGAACAATACATAAAATCATATAGATGAAAATAAATATTAAAGGGCTAATTTTGTTCACATTGTTCTTTAAATAAAATCTTTTTATAATTTGATTTAAACTGATTCAGGCTCATTTCTTTCAAACAATTTGGAAATTTGTTATAAACATTGCATATTTGGTAACTGAAGGACCGTTTAAAATATTCATGCTGATGAGTAGGTGATGTTAATAAACCTTTGAATCTTATATTAATAGTATGAACATCTGTTCTAAACTGTATCTTATTATATAAATAATGAGGTATTTTACGCATAATAATTGTATGGCATAGACACGCTGAGTGTAACATTCTCCGACGCTCCATGTTTACCACCCTGTGAGGGAGATAAGTCCAGGAGAGTAAGATTTGTAATTCTTTGGCCGGACGAATCAAATTTTTCTAATAATGAGAAAATACACATTGGTGCAGAGAGACTGCTTTCCAAGAAAGACTTTCTATAAATGTTTGGGTGGGTCTTTTAGGGATTAAAGTAATTGGACCTTATTTTTATGATGGCAGATTAACCGCTCGTAGATACCTTAATTTCCTGCAAAACAAATTTCAAGATTTTCTTTATAAATCAAAAGTGGCAGAAAGATTAAATTATTCATATTTTCAATAAGATGGGGCTCCATCTCACACTGCTGTAATATGTACAAATTATTTAAATCAAGTTATGCTAGATAGCTGGATAGGCACCTATGGACCCATTATATGGCCAGCTCGATCACCAGATATTACTCATTTGGATTTTTTCGTCTGGGGTTACATTAAAGACAAGGTATTTCAAACTATCCCTAGAAATATTGAGGACATCAAAACCAGAATTAGAAACGCATGTGAGGCAATTACTCCTGAAATGCTCTAAAATTTAATGCGTGAGGTGTCTCGTAGAGCACGTTTTTTGTGTATTAGAATGCACGGTGCACAATTTGAGCATTTGCAGTTACAGAAATAAATACACACATTTTCTTTTCAGTATGGTAGTAGTAGTACTGTTATACCATAGTTTTTCGTTTTTTGGATATACATTTTGTACTTGTATTTTTATTTATGAGATATTTGTTTGTATTAAATTGTAATAAATAATTACTGAATTATAATTATTATAAAGTGATTTTTACGATTCATTGATATGAATAATTGTGGTTTTCGTAAAATATTAAATATTGACACTATCAGTTAAAATTTCTGTGGCATGTTTTATATCGTTGGAAAGAGAAAAAATAAACGGAATTAATGGTTCCATGACGTACACTGAGGGAAATATGAGGCTTGAAATAAGTAAGAAGCCTTAGTTTTTTCAATTTAGTAAATATTTGTTATCCTTTATTATATTTAATACAGACAAATAATTATTTAAAAAAATTTTGTTCCGACAAGAATAATAATAAATAAACACCACAGAAATTAGACAACCCCCAATTCCAGAAGCCAGGGGCTTGTGCGGAAGGGGGTTACACATTGAAAAAACGCAGACATACAACCATTTCCTCCGACAGTGCCAGTGCCGAAGCCAGGATTCAAACCCGGTGGTGCGATGCCCGAGTGATTAATCGCGATTGCCACCTCGCGCCTTAACTCACTCGGCTATCGACCAGACAGAATTCATCAATTAGTTGACAAAACTAAATGATTTATTTTCGCCGTATTTGTTCTTCCTAAGTAAATTACTGTACGAAAATGATAGATTTAGTTGAGAGAAAAATATTTGCTTCTCCCAAATCTATTGCAATATTACATTTATTTCCTAGAAATAAATATATCAGCAAAGAGTTAATCATAATACGTGAAGTAAATATTTAGTTCTGTATAGTAAATATTTACTACTCATTAATAAATTTATTTATGAAAACTAAATGTTCAAATGTCGCCCTCTGCCGACAACAAATTATACTGTGTACTTTATCGTTTTCGTCTCGGTTTTCGTTATAGACGCCATTAAGTGATCCCAGTTTTCTTCGCGATTCGTGGTGTTTTTAGTCAGTTTACGGTGTTTATTTTCGAAAATGGATAATAGTGATTGAATTGAGTGAATTTAATGTAATCTTGAGGCCTTGGAGGCATGCAGCAAATCTTTAAAGGTATGAACTAGTCTAGCTCGACTATTAGTGAGGTCGCCATTGTATTCATTCTACTATTAGTAAAAGTAAAGTTATCATGCACGTGCATTATTAAATTTTCTATATTATATGTGCATTATATTATATCTGATTGTCCTAGAATGCGAATATGCATAATTTTATTTATGATGATAAGTACGTTTACGAAAATCGGCCTACTTTGGTAAATTCTACCGCAGTTTTGGGACACAATGGAGTATACTAAAAAGGTTAAAAGTTAATAAGTACTATGTGTCCGTGTACATTTTAGTAACCTCAATCTACTTATGTGATTATAAATTTTCTTGTTCTGTAATTTTTTAAATGCAGATATTTTACAATAAAACATTGTATAAGTATATTGTTTTATTTGTTTGTTTAATGCTTTATTTTAGTATTATTAAATCCAAAAATTTACTCGGTACTTATTGTATATTATTATTCAATTGTTGAAATTAATGCAATTTTTCCTCTCCGACAGATAATCCGGAGACACACTGTATATTAACATAAAATAAATATTTCTATATTGCAACTAAATCGAAAATTACACATTTATTAGCCACAAGTAAGCCTATTTACTAGCAACAAATTTAGAGAGTACTCAGTAAAAATGATTTTTGTTAAGAAAGAAATATTTTTTTATTACGCATAAATTGAAAGGCAAATTCATTTAGAGTGTATACGATCAGAATTGAAACCGTATAAAAACTAAAAGCCGGCCAAAACAGCCGGCATCTCTTTATTGTTTTTGCCGGCTTTTAGTTTTTATACGGTTTAAATTCTGGTCGTATACACTATACATGAAACAAACTTTGTTAATTACGAATAAATCAATGAAACTTTTGTAAGAAGCTTTGTTTATGAGAAATAAATCTTTATTTGACAGAACTATATATTTTTTACTCGTGACTATTTGAATTTATTTGACAATATTAAATATTTAGTTTTCATTTTTAAATAAATGCTTTAGTATCCCCAACTAAATGTTTAATCGGCCAAATACGAATAAATCATTTAGTTGGGGGTAATAAAATTTATTTATCTCAATTAAATCATTCTCTACGTGTACTTTGAGATTTTTCTTTTCATTTTTGCACAAGAACGTATGTCAAAGACAACTGCGTTTTTCGAATTTTTTAATACACATTATTATTCTTATCGTCGTTGCCGTCAACTTTCATCCCTTTAACTTTTTTCGTGACTCCCCAAATAAGGACGCTATAACCGTTTTCCTATTTTTCAGGTTTTTGTAACATATCTCACAAAGTAGGCTATGGATTTCAAATTTCTTTTTAGTGAAATATAGCTCACAAAAAATGGGACAACTGTTTCTAATACTTTACTCTTCTACAATAGATATTCAACGAGGTATGACCCTCGTAAAATAGATAGACGGTATATATTGTTTATATTTAAATGTATTTGACGCTCTTCACGTCTTTTTTGTACTTTATGTACAATTAATTGTGAAATAGAGAAGGCTTATTATTATTATTTCAACACGGATAATAGGCGACTTCTTCTATTCATGAGATCAAAAAGGATGTTTGAATTTAAGGATCATAAAGTTCAGAACAATAATAGAACAAACACTATTTTCATAGGAGTTGAGCGACTGGCTTTATGTTTATTTATAGCTTTGCTTAAAAACTATCACATACAGACAGACAGACCAGTTATACAAACCTACAAATGCTATGAAATTGATTTATAATCTGGATTTAGTTTTGTACAATTATCCTTTCTATATTGTTGTATAATACAGCTGTGAATACTTTAAAAAACTAAACGATCAGATTCTAATAAGTACACGTTTATACAATTTGGCATTCATTTAAAGATCAATGACTGTTTATTTCGACAATCGCTAACTCCAAACCATATTATTTATTGCGCAAAATTTATGGTAATTTCATAGTCTCTCGTGGCATTATATGATAGAATCTGATCAACCTCAAGAACATGATTTCAAATTTGTCCGGCCTACTTCGCATTTAAGGCGGACCTTGTACACAACCGAATAATTTAGCAATTTGTATTCAGTTCATAAACTCACACGACAATTATTTAAAATATTTTCATTTTTCAATTTATCAGAAATATAATGGGTAAACTGAAATTGTATGAGGTACACATGGTTTATTAACATTATTCGCAAGAATGCGGGTCCTAAATTCTTGTATGTGTTAATTATGCAAACATACAGGTATTCATATTTAACATTTAAAATGCATGAAGCATTCAAAAATAAATATTTAATAACCATCGGATATTCTTGTTAAAGGAGTCGTAGATAATGCTTTGTGATATTTCAGGTCTGATTTCAATCAACCAGAAACAAACAAAAACGACGGATTAATATAAAAACAATAAAGGAATATTACTGGAAAGTTAAAAAAGTGGAGTGACTATTCGTACATACAGGATGTACGAATAGCGTCAGGACTATTGGTACATGCAGCATGTATAAATAGCATCAGGACTATTCGTACAAGCAGTATGTGACGTATTGATATAGTATGAAGTATGTAAGTTTCTCATCAGCAGTCCGTGGTGTAATTGCTAGGTTGTCCGATTCTCAACACAGGGGAGTTCCACAAGGATCGTGCCTGTCACCGAAGTTGTACAACTTGTACGTCTCCGACTTCCCAAAGTTCCCTCCCGAATACGAAACTGGCCAAGTACACCGATGACACAGCCCATGTACGCACATTCATACAACGCACAAGCGGCGAATATGCTGCTGAAGGCGCACATGGCTCGTGCCACGGCTTATTACGACCAGTGGAAGATTCGGGTGAACGCTGAGAAATCCGAGGCGATAGTTTTCACGCGTTGCTTTACTGAAAATAGAATTATTACTCCAATTTTGATAAGGGGAATCAAATTCCAACCAAAAGATGCGTGAAGTATTTGGGGTCAGACTGGACCAACGACTGATGTTCAACACAAATATCAATGAGACAATACGGAAGGTTTACTCCCTGTCCAGGAGTCTGTATCCGCTCATGGTCAGGGGTAGCAGACTTAATAGACAGAATAAAAAACTGTTGTACACAATGGTAGTGGTGCAGCATACCGGCCAGGACAATGAGAAAACTCCAAGTGTTTGAGCACAAATTCATGCGCCTCATTTCAAATTCTGGAAGGTACACCTCCCTCAGAGATCTATACGCATGTTGCAACGACATTACCCCGATAACGGACTACGTCCAACGCACCTCTCAAAACTTCTACTAGTTTAAGCTGGACGATAGTCCGCTAACAAGACACATAACACAAATTAGAAGCATAATGCACCATTTCGCATCAAACACCCCTTACCGTACCAGACGTTACCTCTGTAGCCAAGT
This sequence comes from Leptura quadrifasciata, assembly GCA_963675555.1. Lineage (NCBI taxonomy): Eukaryota > Metazoa > Arthropoda > Insecta > Coleoptera > Cerambycidae > Leptura > Leptura quadrifasciata. Next base: position 30,728,032 of record OY776675.1, on the reverse strand, counting down.
TTCAGCAACTATAACTTCCGCTTACCTTATTCACCTTTACTAATATTTCATAACTTTGTCTATCTTTAAATATTTTCGGTCATCCTCTTTCATTCTGTTTGTATCCTTTTTGTCGCGTTTGTTTTGCTCGTTTTCTGTTTGTACATTTTTGTTTCCAAATTTGTTTCCATCAAAATTTCAAATAAATTATAACTTTCTTCGAATTCAAATTTTTAAAATCACAGTTTAGGTCAGGCTATGCGCAGCCCGACTCCTCGTTTTAATTTGAGGTACTAGCGTCAACTGCGAAATTAAAAAGTGTTTTGTACGAGAGTTCCCTAAATGTAGTGTAGTTTTTAAGTTTTGTTAAATCTGTTTTTTGGATATGTTTTAATTGTATTAACTATTTTTTATTTGTTCATTGTACAAAAGGAGTTTAGGTTTAGTTGTTCTTAATTATTGTTTTCGCCGACCCAGACCTGTCCCGTCCGACCATGCAACCCGCCACCGCGGTGGTTGCACGGTCGGCCCCGAGGCAGATCCTGGCTAGGCAACTGTTCTGTACCATTTAATTCTAATAAATCTATTTTGCTTGCTTGCTTGCCCGATTCTCATACGTGAGGTCGAGGGTTCGGATCAACTTGTTACAGTTTTTTTTTTACATTTTATTAACAACTAAAATACGTAATACGAATATTTCTTTAGGTATATCAGAAAGTAGCACGCGAAAGACTATCTTCCTTCTTATTTATCTCCCGTATTTTATGATCGATGATCCTAGTTTATTATTTAATACATACTGCATGTACGAATAGTCAGTCTGTTAAAAAAGGTACATAGTTTTGATCAGGTACTGGTGAAGACATTTTCTTTACAAACGAGTAATAAGGATAACTAAGTGGAACCCTAGTAAGGTATATAATAATAGGTTCATTATAAAAGTTTAAAAAACATTAGTGAATGCTGGTTAACGCATACAACACAGTAAATTATTTCATTTGCAAAACAGTTTTTTGGGGACCTCTGTATATGAAGAATTCGGAAAGAGATTAGTAAAATGTGTACTAGTAGAAGGTCTACATGTAGAATAATGAAACGCCTCTATCACCCACCCACCACCCCATTTACTTACTAACAAAAATCCTTAATCGTGAAGCAATCAAGAACATATTAATTACTACCCAGTAATTATTTATCTCAATTTTATGTTAAGACAAATACACAAATTGGCCATTTACGTGATCGTCTAGTTTTACAAAGTTAGGACCCAATTACGTTGTGTTGGTAGTAACCCTTTATATATACCCCAGGTTCTTTTATGCAAAGTTTGGTATTACTTGTTTCTATCTGATATTATTTACCTTAGAAAATTAATCACTTTTTAATTTAAGTAACTTGTAAGTTTGAACACATTGTTTATGAATTAAGAAACTTCGTTATTCATTTATGTTATTTAGTTGTTATTTTATTACTCAAGATTGAACTTTGGATTTATTTGTAAGGTTTGTTTTGGTGTTTAGTAGATTGAAGTTAGCCGATTATCATATATTTGACTTATTACTTGTATTACCAGGAAGGTAAGTTAAAAGAAAAGATAGCAGAAATCGTCTTTATACATATATTCAGATGTTGGTGACAAATCGTCAATCTCGGAGGGAATAAAAATAGTACTCTTAAGGCACGTTCAATGCTTCTCGAAGTATGATCATAAAGACTCATTCATGGCTTCATGACGCCCGTAATTACATGCCACGTGGCTGTAGGAACTAGCGCAAAACCTTACAATTGATGCCATAATAATTCCCCTGATTTGTGAAACACAATAACGGATACCAAATCTATGGTGGCGGCCACTACAACCACTGTCGAAGAGATATCGTAGAGTGTATGAAATTGATAACCAACTGTAGAGAACTGCATTCAATTTTAGATTGTTATAAATACATAACCAACTGTAAGGAAATGCATTTAATCCTAGAGAGTAATAAAAGTGATTGTAACGGCCCTCACGGCAAATCTGGTGTCGTGCCGTAATCCGCATAATTGGAATAAAATTAGCCATAGTTATAAAGTCTACTTACATTGCGTTGACCGCCAATAAGTAGAGTAAGCCACCCTCGCACAAGGTCCTTGTTGAACGTGGTGGCCATAAACCTTTAGAACATTGCTAGATAGTTAGGATGACTGGGGTCGTTGTCCCGTTGACCCATTAACATAATTCAAAGATCATGTATTACCAACAGGAGAGCAAAATTCCACCCCCACTGAGAAAGCGGAACAATATTATCTGTTACCTGTAGCAAAATAATGTGTGATCTGAACTAACCTAACTCTAACTTGAAAAGAAACTATTTGTCTGTTTATTGAATAAAGCAAAAATGAAATAAACATAACTTTTGAAACCGTTTGTAAACTAATTAAGATCAATTGAATTATGATGCAACTTAAATGAATCTTGAAATAAAAGAACGTTGTTATCACATCAGTAAATAAATGTGAATTTTTCTTTCGTGAATAGGGAACTATTTTACACTTAGCAGCATTTAGATTCATTTATTTACACTAGACCACTCAATCACCTTATTTAGTTCACTCTGAGAACTGCCACAATCATTAAAATACATTTTAAGATCATTGGCAAAAATAATCTGCCCCACGTTAATTCCTCAGCTAAATCATTAATAAAACGTAAAAATAGCAGTGGTCCCAAATTCGATCCCTGATGAACACCTGAGCTAGCAATGAAATAAGAAGACCTAAGTATATCCATTATAACAAACATACTGTTTACAGTGGTAAAGGTAAGTCTTAAGTAATAAAATATGGAATCATTAATGCTGAGCAAGATTAATTTTTTCAGTAAAGTTGGATGGTCACTGCGGTTAAAGGCTTTAGAAAAGTCTGTGTAGATAACGTCAACCTTATTACCATTATCTATATTCTCAGTAAAAAAATGTGTAACTAAACATAAGTTAGATAGTACAGATCTTTTTTCCATGAAGCCATGCTGGAATTGAGTACTATAGTTCTTCACGTCTAGCAGGATATTATCCCGCAATAACACTTCAGAAGCCGTTGCAAAATTACACAGAGCTGAAATAGGTCTATAATTGCTAACTATAGATGGACCGTTAGTTTTAAAAACTTTAGCTATTTTCCACACATCTGGAAATGTCGCAGTTTCCGACGCTAAACCAAACAACATGGAAAGAGGTTTGGCAAAAACTATCCTTTACAAAAAAGATGGTATTCCATCAAATTCAGAAGTATATTTGTTTTTTAATTTTTTTAAAGACTTTAACAACATCGTCTAGAGTGAAGGTGGATGCACGTGCAATATTCAAATCAATATTAAGAGGCAACAATGAATCATTATTTTGAGGTAGGTAAACTCTACTAAAATAGTCCACAAATAGATCAACAATCAACTGAGGGCTCTCATAAGAGGTGTTATTATGTATGTAGGTATAAGAAATTACATTTCATTCAGATCTGCCTCACTGGCTCTACACAATTTTGGTAGAGCAGTCTCCGTTCACTTATGTATCCATTTCATAGTGCGTCTTTTTTTTTAAATATAAACCACAATTTATTGAGTAGCAATATATGTTAAGTCGGATCTCATCAGTGTTGAATCATGCATTTATTTTTGGTTAATGTGTTTGCTGAATTATCACGAGGATTATTAATGAAGACATTAAAAACTAAGGAAACAATTATTTATGGTAAGTCACTTTGAATTAGTATTCACCGACATCTTGTAAAGGAACGCATTATTTACAATAATACAATAAATTTGAATATGACTCTTACATGACAAAACGCAATTAGCACCCATGTTAAATACACCCAAATATCACATAAGGAAGCTTTTCTTAATCGAGTATTTTGCATTCCTCTATAAGACAAAGTTGACCAGACGGCCCTGGGGAGTGTGTTTACATTAAATATAGCACGTAAATTGTTTTCAGTAATTTCGGATAACTTAGATAATTTACAGTTGAATTCTAATGTTTTATTTATATTTTTAACGCACTTTGAATGTTCTTTTTGCTATTAAAAAAAATACCTTCCGAGCCAGCTTTTATGCACACCAAAACAGTACCACACTCGACACAGGTCAAGTTTCAATCATTTCCTGATCGTGCCGATTTGGCTAACGATCTTTTGGTATTAATGTGAAATAATTGAGTGTCAGCGTCACCCCTTTTCAGAAAATAATAATCTGAGCGTACTTAAGGGGATGTTTTAATATAATCTATCACTTATCAATTGGTGTCACGTTTATAATATAAAGTTTACTTTACACGTTAGACAGATATTCTGCTGGCTTGTGTCTAATCGGTTATGGGCCCAGTATGGAATTGGGCAAGGAATTTCTTGAGTCAAAACGTAAGATAAAAAAATTTAAAAAAGCACGAGTGAACAGTTTTAATCTTACGTTGTGCATCGCTTCACAGGAAAAAACTTTAACTTGTCGAAATTCTAAATGGAGGCAAGATGACGGAAAAGCAGTGCCAATACTCATTGGTTCACTAGATCCTGGATAAGTTCAGGATATTCTAGTATGTTCAAATGGCAAAGGAATATAAGATAAACTAGTTCACGAAAAGAGAAGCGAGGTCAATGTAATGAACAAACTATATACCTTTTGTTAAAAATAGAAGAAAATTTGAGTACTTATTAAGATAATATATAAAACAATAAGATTAGACAATTGAATAAAAAACAGCATAATCTAAAAACGGGAACAATCCACAGTTAACATTTTTTTGTGTGAAAGTCTTTTATAGAATGAAATGAGTGAGAAAGGACTAACCCTTTAACTTCCTTTTATACGTATTATAATTTGTAATATTTCTAATTTCATTCGGCAATCCATAACCAACACAATAATGATTTCTTTTTTCCTACGAGCGATGCTTATGATTTTAGAAAACTGACAAGAAAACTATACTGTTTCGTGAAGAGTATAATAAATTACGTAGTAAGCATGATACTGGGCAAAGCCAAGTCGTATCGTTAATATGTAATATGCGTGCACATGAGCAATATGAGCATACTTTACACTTGGAGATATAATTTAAAGACAACACTTAATGGGATAAAATGAAAGAAGTCATGTCATGCATATTATATGCACGAGAACAATGGAACATATATCAATCAATAGTCATGTAAGGAGTGGAAAATTCACTAGAATAATATTTGAAAATAAATCGCTTTAAAATCTTTATTAATTAAAAAACGGTTCCTTACGACAAATGTTACACTGTTCAATCGGAGGAGATTAGTGTTCCCTTACTGCCACATATATATACTAATACAATATATATTATACACGCATATACAAATAAATCAATAACTATATGGTCTCTCTCAAAAACAACAGAAAAAGAAAATTTTCAGCTATTACATGAAGAGATTTTAATTAGTGGTACTAAAAGTATTGCAATTAAATTTAACACTTTCTTTTTACACAGTGTTAAAAAATACCTGTTTCTACAATAAATTAACAGAATCATGTACTCAGAGACTTAAAAATGTAAAAAAGAAAGCTTAAAAAACATGTTTTTTCGTCCAAAAAATGCAAATGAATAATAGATACAACAAACTCTTTAGCGAATAAAAACTGCAAGTTGTTATGACATGCGCCAGTTAATTTAATAAAGAAATGCACCACTGCTTTGGATATGAATTAACAAAACTATTTGTCTTTTGTTCAAGGTATTGTACCGGACTGTCTGAAAAAATCGCATATAATGCCAATGTTTAAAAAGGGTAAGAGAAACTCGATGAATAATTACAGACCACTGGCTCTTATTACAACTATTTCAAAAGTATTTGAAAAACTAGTGTAGCAGACTTATAGATTTTGACAACAAATTAAATTTCTTATGTCAACACCAACACGGTTATTTAAAAAACAAATCTACTAGATGTGGCGTTAGACTGATTTTCAACATAGGTATTTAAAACAGGAAGGAGCCAAAGGACAGTTGTATCTCAAGACAATAATACCTTCTAATATAAATAGGAGTTCTCCAAGGTTCAATCCTTGGACCTCTTCTATTTTCACTTTATGCCAATGAATTTCCAGCTGCCGTTGAGAAAACATATTGCACATTGTATGCTGACGATGAACTATTTGTTATAAGCGAACAATCTGCTGATCGCTTTCAGTTTAAAGTAAATCGTAGTATTAATCAAATTTCTGGTTGGTATAAATTAAATACTAAAACTAAATGTAACATTTTTTCGATAAGCAGTGATGCAGTACCTTTAGAAAACGCGGTTCTTAACATATGATTATGTTGATAAAATAAGCAATTATGTAGGAGCAATGTAATTTAATATATTACCAGCTGTTTATATATTGCCATTATTGGACAAAAATACTTGTTAGTACATCAACTGATATAAAAAAATCGAAATTCATAAGTTTTATTTAAATTGACATGTATATCAATTATTAGCCGTTACTCGAGTCCGAGTATAAAAATATTACAGTCGATAAATTGTGTACAATAAAAAACAAGTAAAAGGTGTAGTCTATTGTAATTCCCATTCATCTACGGTGCACACGACTATGGCTATAGAGGCCAATTCGGGAGACCGCAGTCAGGACAAACATAGACCTGGTTAGGTCTTGGATTCGGCCTTCTTGCAGCAACATTTCCTTGATAGCTGGCCACAACCCCTCGCCATTCGGTTCTGTCCGCTGCAAGTTGTTCCCATTGCTCGTCTGCAATACCGCAGGATTTTAGATTTTCATGGAGAGCGTCTTTGAACCTCTTTCGTTGACCGCCACGCCTTCCTCTACCGCTTAGTAATTCACCATAAAGTGTACATTTAGGAAGGCGGTTATCATGCATACGATGAACGTGACCTGCCCATCTTAGGCGTGCTCTTGAAATAAGCACCTCAATTGGAAGGCTTTTCGCTGTCCTGAGCATTTCCACGTTTGATATGTGATGGAACCAACGGATTTTCATCATACTTCTGAGGTGTTTTTGCTGAAAACGTTCTAATTCTTTCACATGACGACGGTAAGTGACCCAGCTTTCACATCCATATAGCAGTGTTGGAATGACAACTGCTCTGTAGATAGCTATTTTCGTTGACAAAGCAAGGTCGTGGTTATCAAATACTCTCTCTAAGTCCCCAGAGTGCTCTAGATGCAGCGTTAATTCTATTACAAATTTCGCTGTCCATGTTTGCTTTGTCATTAATAACGTTGCCTAAGTAGTTGAACTGATCCACCACTTCAAGAGAATTTCCGTTAAGTGTAATGTCTATTTGGTTCACTTGATGAGGAGTTGACATAATCTTAGTCTTTCCAATGTTGATTTTAAGTCCTAAGGAATCATAGCTCTGGGCATACACATCTAAAAGTTCTTGAAGCTCTTCCGGCGTAGAGGCTAAAAGTGCACAGTCATCCGCATACTGGAGATCACAAATTAATCGTGTGCGTGTCTTCGTGAAAGCTCTAAAGCGCCCTATGTTAAAGAGACCGCCATCAAAACGGTATCTGAGACCTATTCCTCTGACTGTCAGTTTGTTGTCAACAATAATTGTTAGAGCAGTGGTAAACAAATTAAAGAGTAGGGGTGCCAGGACACATACCTGCCTAACTCCAGTGAGGGTTTGGAAAGGTTCGGTTGCCTCATTATTATACATAACCTGGGCGTTGTTGTTTGTATGTAGACTGCGACATACTTCCACAAATTTTCTAGGGATACCTAAGCGGAACATAATTTTCCAGAACACTTCCCTGTCCACCGAGTCAAACGCCTTGGTTAAATCAATGAAGGCCATGTGAATTTCTCCTTGATGTTCGAGTGCTTTTTCTTGAAGCTGTTTAAGTGTGAAGATTAAATCCGATGTGCCTCGGTTTGGTCTAAAGCCACTCTGTGTTTCAGGAAGTAACTTTTCCATAACAGGTGTTAGCCTATTTGCCATCGCTTTAGTGGGTATCTTCCCTCTAACAGCCAGGAGAGCTATACCCCTGTAATTTCCACAGTCCGCAGCGCTCCCTTTGTTTTTGAAGAGGTCGATTAAAAGTGTATCACAAAACTCCTGCGGAGCTTGACCACTTTCCCACACGACATCAAACAGTTTTTTGAGGTAGGGTATGAGCTCTGACGACACAGCTTTAAAGATCTCAGCTGGGAGTGAGTCGGCGCCGGGAGATTTGTTATTTTTTAGCTGCCCAATGGCGGTTAAGATCTCTTCCGTTGTTAGTGGTTTATCTAAGTCTTCGAAGGTGTCATATTGAGGGATAAGATTTATAATATCGTGATCGGCTTGATTTTGCTGGTTAAGAATGTTAGAGTAGTGTTCTTTCCATCGGGCTCTTATTCTCTTCTTTGAGGAGATTTCCATTTAAATCTTTAATAGGGCACATATTTTTCCGACTGTGGCCGTACACTGCTTTTACTCCTTGAAAGAAATTCCCGTAGTCGTGTGAATCGGCGTACCTTTGAATTTCTCTGGCCTTGCTTGCCCACCACTCGTTCTTTATTCTTCTGATTTCGCGTTGCGTTTCATACTTAGATTGGGTAAAAGCTTCTGCTTTTGATGAGTCGTTGGGGTGGTTGATAGCGTTTTGGAAGGCAGTATGTTTGCGGTCAAGAAGTTCTTGTATAAAAGCTTCATTATCATTGAACCAGTCCTCCTGTTTTTTACTTGCTGCAGTGCCAAGAATTTCCTCACTCGCACTTTTTAAACTGTCTTTAATTTGTGTCCAGGTAGCAGCGACAGAATTGGTTTCTTCTAGTACACTCAAATTCTCTTGAACTTTTTGCTTTAGCTGTTCGACGGTTTGTTGGTCACGCAATTTACTAATACAGAGACGGAGTCTACGTTTTACTTGAGTTCTTCGGTGTTTGGGTCTCATAACAATTTTCATTTTAGAGATAACAGGACGATGATCGGTCCAACATTCGCTATCAATGCGCCTTTGTAATTTGGACGTCCTTGAGATGCTTCCTACGTACGATAACATAGTCCAGTAGATGCCAGTGACCTGATCTGGGGTGACGCCAGATGCTTTTAAATTTATCCTTTTGTCGGAAAATGGTGTTTGTTATAACTAGATCATGTTCGGCGCATTTAGTTAGGAGTAGTTGACCGTTAGCGTTCATGTTGCCCAAACCGTTCTTGCCTATGATGCCTGGCCAGGTGTGTGCATCTCTCCCTACTCTAGCGTTAAAATCGCCAAGAATAACGAGTCGTTCCGTTTTAGGTATTCTACAGAGGGTTTCTTCCAGCTGTTGATAGAAGCTTTCCTTGGTTTCGTGACTTGCATCCAGAGTGGGAGCGTAGGCGCTTATTAGATTTACCGCGTTGCCATCTGATAGCTCATAGCGTAGCAGCATTAGACGCTCGGATAGGCCTTGTGGTACTTGTGTTAAGTTGGATACAAGTTGATTCCGAACGGCAAATCCTACTCCATGTTGTCTTCTTGAATTGGTGGGAAGACCTTTCCAATAGAAGGTGTAGTACTTTTCTGTGAGAGAGCCTTCCTCCAAAAATCGAGTTTCGCTGAGAGCTGCAACGTCAACAATTGAGTCGATGAAGTTCTCTATCTATTACAGCAGTTCTTCTTTCAGGCCGATCGGTGCGAGTGCTGTCGTTCAAAGTACGAACATTCCAAGAGCCGTAGATGAAAGAATTAGTTTTGTTGGATTTAACTTGTCGGTGTTTTTTCGACATTCGATGAGGTGTCCCTGTGGGCACCCTCCCCCGGAGATCCGATCGGGAGGGTATTTTACCTCCGGATGATTTTGTCCCACTTGAACGCTCCATCATTTTTTAAAAGCCTTAATCGACTGAAAACAAAGCTGCATTTGAAGTTTTAGCTGGAGCAGGTATGCAACTGACCAGCTCGGTTTCGGAAGGCGAGTGGTGTGGTCTCATGGCACAGAAGGAGACTGCGACGATGGGGTAACCAAACGATTCCAAAAGCAACCTTTGTGTGCGGTGGGTTATTTTTACCGCACTCTTCGTGAGAAGGTGGATGTGCTCACGGCAAAAGGTAAGGGTTATTCCGCCCTTACTCGGTCGTTAGAGCCTCGTTAGTGAAAACAGGGTGCACCAAGTTCAAATTGAACTCATCGCGAAGGTGAGGTTAACAATTGAGTAGGAGAGGCTATAACTTGCGCTTCACTACCCCATTATACCCCCGTAGTATTACCCACCACATTATCAATACCACTACCACCGAACAAGGAACTACTAAAACTAATCTTCCCGCCAAAATTAAATTGATTTCCATGAAGCTATATTTCTGCTAGTATTTCCGTCAGTTATTTACTATATCCGCAAAAATAAGCGCTAGATTCCAGATCTTTAGGATATCATCGATTCTTACATTATAATTCCAAAATTTTATCTTTACAGATACACAAATTAAGTTGCGTAAGGTTATATCAATTTACAATTCCGATATTTACCTCCACAAACGCAATTAACATTTTTATGTGTTTCAAATCTATAAATGGATGATTTTCTCACATATTTCGCAAAGTTTAGCAATACCCAAAAATAGGTTTCTATTTTATTGGAATACCTTGCAAATTAGTTCCGAAATAAACCAGTTATCTTATCAATATCAGATTAAATAATTTATAACTCCGAATAAATATATGGACATGTGTAAAACAAGAACTTTACTCTTTTAGACATTGATATGCGAGGCATGGAAGCCATAACCCGATTTTTGCACATTGATTTAAGTCGCTGTAAAATAAATATTTTTAATATCTACCGCTAACGTATGTGTTAATACTTGTTAAAATATATCACCAATTTTCTAGTTTGGCACAACTAATGATTTGATAGAAAAAAGAAGCACTGCCGGAGGGAATATATTGCTCACGAGTATTGTATTTATGAGAGAAACATTAATAAAATAATTATTGAATGAATAAACCGCCGAAACGGATCAAAACAACGCGCAGCAGGGAACTTATTAATAGACCTTATGAGTAACTTCTTGTTAAATCTTTTAAAACAGTACGAAGACGTTATAACCACTTAAACAAGTGATGATACCGCATCCCGTTGAACTTGGATCCCGATGCCTTAGGCAGTTCTAAGAAACATCAATTAGCTTATTTGCTCAGTCTTGAACAGTTAATTTTTTGTTGAGCCAATGTAATTTTAAGAATAGCAGGCGGGCAAAATCATTTATGCTTGGAGGAACTAACTAACAAGTTTGAGATTCGACAATGACATGCTATTTTGTCCCACTTGACGAAGTCGAATAAGTAAATTATGAAAAGATATCTTTCAGCAAATGGCGAAACCTACAGATTACACCGAATCATTTGCATCTCTATGTAGGCAGGTAACGAGATGGGTATAACGAAAACCTCAAAAAAATTCCCAAACTTCCTGAAATTTTCAGAAAGCGTGCTTCGTCAGTGTATAATGATATATTAAATGTCCTTAAAAATCGTTAATAATAATTCAAAATATTTTACAATTATGCAAGTAAGATATTATGTAGAAATTCTAATAATGTAAATAGAAGAAACATTTTCAAATAAAAAAATTGGAGAAATGAAGTGGAAATAAAATGGTGTAGTTTTTTTATTTTACCTGAAAAGTCAACTCAAATATTAGTTTTTACAATGAAACGCCCGCGTCTAACTGATCGAGTACGCAACTTTCTTACCCTTTAATTTCTATTTATAATTTTAGAAGCTTCAGATGAGTATATTCATCTTCCTGCATTTCTTTAAATGTTAGTGCAGTGATATCTCGGGCTCGATTTATAGCTTATGCAGGAATTTGCCGCGTAGTAGCTCATTCAGTTGACTCGTCAAGAACAGTTAACGACTTTTGTAGAGTGCGAGCAACCCATTTGCAACTGACAATTTTATCTATTTATCCCTGTTGCCTCTACAAAAATGAAAACAAAATGATTCGTGCATATTGTGATCTTTTGCTGGTTTCGACAAATTAATAGTAACATGTAAAAATAAGATTTTGGTCGATCAACTCATCAATCTGAAGTAATAAATTACACTTTCACCGATAGATGTCACTTCACACAATTACCTATTTAAATTACCACCTAAATTATGCTATCCACCAACAGATTGCTCTTACTGAGGAAATATACCAATTTGTTAAATAGATGTGTATAGTCCAAGTAAGGACTTCCTGAGACAAAAAAACTAAACAAAAACTTTACAACATAATTTTATCGCCGCGGGCCATGGCGCCAAGCATGACATCAAATAACGACCCGAGACCTGACGCAGATTAAAAACCTATAAAGGTAAGCGAGTCAATTTGCGAACAGCACTAAAAAACAGTAACGGTATTTTAATGAGGTCTAAAGTTTTTCTTGGGTTCCTTATGTCTCAGGATTTTCCTACTTGAGCTATACCTATATCATAAAAATATTAAATCTAAACTATTATTATAATTAGTGCATAAAAATTGTATGTAAACTAATAGTATAAATATAGTAGTAATAATCGAAGTCCAGCGGTCGATTTAGTTTTAAAATTTCTCAAGTTGGTACTCTATGACTGCCGACTGTCAAACTGCCAGTTTAAGTCATATCCTCTTTTGTTTTTGCGAGTTAGAATTGTTATAAATATCGCCCCAGTTTCTTCAAAGTTCCTTTTTCGATCAAGAAATTAAGCTGGAAACTTTGTTAAGTGATTAATTTAGTTAAAAGGCCACTCGGTTTGGTACCGGATCAAAAACTAGATTTCACATATTTTCAATTAATATTTTGGATTACTTTAATTGAAATTTCGATTAATTCGGATTTAATTTGAGAGTATCGTCCAGAAGTATTCTGAGTAAGTTTTAATTTTTTAGATTTATTATAGACATGTGCTCACATTAGAGGTTAATTTTGAGACTAACTGTAAATTTAATTAGATTTCGATTTGGTACAGCTAGATTTTGGGCACAGAACTTACCAACTATTCTGTTTTGCCAGTCCGGATAGCATATTATTTTTTTATTTCTAATTCATAAGAAAATCAATATTTTGGCCCAAAAATGGGTTCGTATAGGATTTTTGGGTTACTGATTATGAATTTGAGGTCAGTTTTCCGAAAAATTAACATGAAAAATGGAAAATCGTGAAAAATGTATCGTACTTCGACCCTTTAGCAATTTAAAGATATTAGTTCAAGTTTTGTATCGTTTTTTATGTTTTTTAATACGCCGATTGCGAATTTTAACTTAAATAAGTGAAAATATTGAAATATCCCTGGGAAATTGTGGAACATTCTTGGAAAATGCGGAAAACTGTCATTACAAGACCGTGTAATATGTTGTTTTCGAGGTTTCTTGGTTACTGATGACGAATGAGATATTCAAAACGATGAAAAATTTTTGATTTTCCCGGGAAAATGTGGAAAATTTCTGTATATATGAAGTTAAAATACAAGCAAATCTTTGGAAAATTTAGGAAATATTAAGAAAATGGAAATATAAATATCTAAAATGACTTGTGTAACATATCAAATGTTATGATCTTTTAGTCGCTGATGACGTATTGGACATTATAAACGAAAAGAAAATTTAAACTTTTAGAAAAATCACGGAAAATGTAATTTCATTTCAGGATTTTTATATTTCATAATATTCTTATTATAGAAAAAAAATCTACGTATTTTTATTACTAGCAATAAAATGTTTAGAAAAAAATCTAAAATATAGGAATTATAATATTCCAATCTATCTGCAAGTGCCTTATATAAATAAAGACTCAACAAATTAAACCAAAGCAGCTATTCCCTTACGAGCGCTGAATTATATGGTAAAATTTGCGTATTTTGTCTAAACACAGTTAGTACTAAAATACAATGACTTGGAATGCTCGAATGCTACGAGGAAGATGCGAGGCCTCCTTCATGGCGCTAGTTACGCATTCGAGCATTCTAAGCCATTGCATTTTAGTACTAATTGTGTTTAGACAAAATACGCAATTTTACCATATATTCAGCGCTCGTAAGGGGAGATAGATAGCTGTCTTGGTTTAATTTGTTGAGTCCTTATTTATATAAGCTACTTGCAGATAGGTTGGCATAATTTAATTCCTATATTTTACATTCAGTGAAAAAAAAATCTAATTTAAATATTAAATAGTTATAAATCAATTAAGTGCACGGGAGATGCCGATAGAACGATTGCCACTGAAGCTATAAGTGATTTTTATGTTGGTAAAAAATGGTTGATATGTCAGAGGATATTGACGTCCTTGTTATTTTAACCTGGAAAACCGACGTTGATGTGGACAATGACGGGTCATCTTTTCCACTTTTGAAAACCAAGACATTTATTTTTTAAAACCTGAAAGCAGCGGAGGGACGGAGCCTCAAAAAATACTCTTTACTAAAAGCCTTGATGATCAATACGCCAACACTAAAAACCACTTACTATTTGCGCACTGTTTTACAGGATGTGACACAACCTCGGCGTAATCCAAAAGGGGGAAACAAATTTTTCGAAAATTTAAATAAAAATAATTCCGAAGGACAAGAATTCCGCGATTTGGCAGCGATATATAAGCAGCGTATAACAAATATTGAAAATATCTTAGATCTAGGATAAAGTGTTTGTTACATTTATATAAATATAAACCTTCACCAGTCGAAAAAGATTTAAACCAAGGACAACAGCTTCATAAATTCAGATTCAATCTTTTCTGCAAAAAAGCGTCTGCAAATCTTAAAAGCACCAAAAAGTATCGGTTAATTTTGCCTCTTTACCCCCTTCTGTAGATAGTTTCAAAGAACATCTTAACCGGGTGTATTTCCAAGTTCAGTCATGGATTGGTTTTTGTCAAGGCATAGCCCCGAAATTAAATCCTACAGATTGGGGGTGGAAGATTATTGATAGTGACCTGTGTCCTACTAGATGTTATCTCCACCGGTTCTTGAAGATATTCTAAATGTCTACGTGTTACTGTAAAACTGGATGCGGCCGATCGTGTGGGTGTCGAAAGAGTGGCATGTTTGGCACATTGTAAAGGAAATGATTGTACGAATATTCAGTCAAGAAACACACCTCTTGATGAAGAATTAGAAATAATAACAAAAGATAATGAGAATTATGCAATTGACAACAATGATGAATATACAAGAGAACATGGACAAGAAATTCCACTTCTTGAAGCTAAATCCGATGATGAAGATTTTTAAAATTGTCAACTTAATTCTTTTTACATTTATATATAAAATTAATTAATAAAATATTAATAATTTTTTGAAAAAAAAAATTGCTTAATTACGTTTTGTTTATTTATATCTCCATTTTTCCCAGCTTAAATTTATAATCGTTCAACATTTAATATGTTACACCTTCAAAATCTTGGAATGAAATTAAATTTTCTGTGATTTTTCTAAAAGTTTAAATTTTCTTTTCGTTTATAATGTCCAATACGCCATCAGCGACTAAGTCGTTTTAGATTTTATATTTGCCTTTTCTTAATATTTTCCGAAATTTTCCAAAGATTTCTATTTTAACTTCATATATTCATATAGATAAATTTGGGGCTAAATTTGTGGGATTAACCCATTGCTAATTTTCTTGAACCATTTGAGAAAAAATTATCACAATTTTCACAGACAACCCCGTAATAACACAACTGTCTGGCATTAACTTTCCAGCAAGTATTTATGTTAAATTCATTTGATCCTCAGCAGCAAAACGAAGGTCACGCAAGATATTATCTTTTGAAAATATTAATAAAAAAAAAAACTTACCCAATTAAGGACTGGCGACAAGCGACACAAAACGCGCACGTTGTAAACAAAATGAAACACATCCTCATCCGTCCATTACTTTAATGAAATTGACAATAAAATAAAAGCTAGTTTCGAGCGATCATCTCGCTGAAACCGGTAATTAGGCCTCCAATTAGTGAAATTAATTGCCCTGACATCACAACTTTACTCCGATGAGTAAATATTTTACTCTCAAATTCCTAAGGCTGCGTTGATACGCAGTGCCTGCGGACACAATGATGTTGCTACATTGACAAAAAAGTATTTATATAAATAAATAAATTTAGAAGATGAGCCAATGGAGTTCTGCGTTCGGACAAGGTCGTTGAGAAGGTCTCTTCATTCTCAACCAGGAGAAGAAATAACAATGAGGTAATTGTAAACGTAGATAGGAATAATAATAATTGTTTACAGAACTGAAACTGAAGTGAATAAAATTCATTACCAAACAATAGGATTAAGAATGAAACCACCTCACATAGAACTAGAAATATAAGTGCCTGCGAGAGAGAATTGTTGCTTACTAATTACGAGAATATTACGCCATTTCACAACGTTAAAAAACGTTAGTGCCTTCATAATAAAAAAGCATATGAATAAAGCGGAAAGCGATCCTTTAAGGTGCGTATAATTGCTTCAAATTAAATTTTCTCGTTTTCTCGAGCAACAGCCGTTCTAGGCATCACTCGTGCTTTCATTGTCAAACAGCGCGAGCCTTGCTTATGGATCACTTGCATAGTTAGTATCGCCTTGACAATTATCTACTAGCCCCGCAGCGATAACTGTAGGATTATATGGTTTCGGTCACTTGTCAAATAACTTTGCTTTGTGCTTCTGAAACGTGGTTAAATAATAACATTCCCACATATATTATAAATACTCTCGGGTATAACTAACTAATCAAAAAGATAAAAATGGTAGGGATGGTGATGAGAAAAAACATAGCATGTGTTTTTACTGACTAGTACCATAGATGTAAATAAATACATGTGTATAGGAATTAAAACAGGCAGCTCAAATCTCCTTTTATGTTAGTGTACAGAGTTTCATGCAATTGTAAGGCGTTTATTAAATTTTTATTTTATACAAGTTATAATAGGACAAATAATCCAGCCTGTGTATAGAAAATTGATCGATTTCACGCAAAAAAATAATACAGGTATCTGAAGGTTGTAGGTGTACAGTTAGTAAATGACAGCTAGATTTGCTCTATTTTTTTAATAAACAATGGCCAAATTCGGAAAATTCAGTTTTCGGGGCGAGGATTTTCCAATTATGTTTTAGAGAAAAGTTGTATAGTAAAAGTTGTAGGTTTTAAAAAGACCTTTAATTTAATTATTTATGCGTTAAAACCGATAAATTATCAAGATAATCGTGAAAACCGTAGTATTTTATAAATGTTAATAACTTTTACAATAATAGCAGTAAGTGACACATAACATCTTGATGACGAGGCCACTATGGGTCTTTATAAGTGTGAGAAATTTCAGCCAGATTGGTTTGATAGTTTGTGAATAATTGCATTTGTTTATCCCCGAGAGCGTCTGTATAAACATCAATCGTCATAAGCAAGATAATGGATCAAGAGATGTTTAACAGAGTGGAATAGATTCTTGAAAGGTTGAACTACAAGGTAAGTTGAAAAAATAAATTATTTGTTCAAAAAATTGTTGTTAAAATGTCCATTTAAAAGGTGGGTGTTTTTTGCTTATAAACAAATAGAATAACTTTATTATTTTTTATGATAAACGCTTGTAATTAGGCACATTGAAAAGCCGTTTGGCAGACACCTATTTTGAAAAAAAAATTAACCCTCTACGACCAACAGCAGTCAAGATCGCAACTTTAAAAAAAATAATCATAACTGTATTATTTATAAACATTAAGAGTTGAGATTTTCAATGAAGACCTTTATTTTATGATGCAATTGATAAGTATACCCCCCCCTCCCCCTATGACTTACAACCTTTAGATTCCTGTAATAAATTAAATCAACTATTTCTTTTATACAGACTGGGGTACGACTTGAACCACTCCGAGATCGCAAAAGATATTGTACATAATTTATTTTAATAATATCTGGTAAAATCAAAGCCAAAGATTATAATATATCGGGATTGTAGAAATTTCAATCATACTGATATTTACAAGATATGAACAATATTCAATGGGACAAAATTTCTTTAACTAAAAATATTTTATCTATCTTTTATAAGTACGCAACAATCGTCTCAAAACTTGTTATTAAACTCTATTTCCCATGGTTAACTCTTACTATTAGATACTAGGTGGGGCATTTAAGTTATAGGACATCTATATCATAAGAAAAATGCATATTTGACACAGCATCAAAATAGTTTTGATAGCAAGCAGATATAGGAAAACCCAAAAAAAAATAACATATCACAATCTAACACTATTGATATTCTACATAATTTAAAAAATGTCAGTAATATCAGCACTTATTATTATATTATATTACATTACATATTACTTATTATATGTTACAAATAATCATACAATTTCTCATTTAGTCTGGATGGATCTGCGTATTGCACACATTACTGACGATATTTTAAAATTCCTAGATAATGGTTATGTATCACTGTTAGTGCTTTTAGATTTATCAAAAGTATTTGACACCCTAGATCACACTTTATTAGCTTAGCAATTTCGAATTTGACGGAAAGTCTTACTTGTGCGAAAAATATCAAACTGGCAAAGTCGATGACACTTTCTCTATTATCTCCAAAATTAAGTCAGGGTTCTGCTCTAGAGCCTATCTTGTTTTTAATACAAACAGCTGACATCTTCAGGGCGATAGACTACATAAAAATAAAATGTTATGCCGATGGCACACGCTATCGTCTTCTTTTGATACAAATAATTTAATAAATGTATTTAAAAATATAAACTTTGGCCTCATGTCTTTTGAACCTTATTCTAATACTCTTAATTTGAAGTTAAACGTTTTTTTTTGTAAATGGTAACCGTATAGTTGGCGAAGCTAAGGATCTGCCTTTTTGATGTATTTAATAGATAGTTAATATAAATGTTAAAGAAAATCGGACCTAGTACCGCCCCCTGAGGAACTCCAAATTCTCATCTATATTTAGATCACATTCAATTGGCCTAAAAGCATTTCTATATAAACCGATGTTCTAATTTATTGAATAACATATTATTACTGTGTCAAATGTCTTAGCCAAGTCAATGTTATAAACGCACATAACACAGATTGCTTATCATCAAGGAATTGATACCAATTTTTTACAAAGTAGGAAATCTAGTTGAGATACCATTCTCGAAGTCAAATCGCATATTGGAAATCATTTATATTAGTCTAATAAAAATTACAGATGTTTTAATTATTTTTTAAAGCATTTTTGTCCAGCTAAAGATTAACGATATTGGCCTTTAGTTTATGACATCCGTTCTCTGTTTTTTTGGTAAAGCTTTAGCATACTTAGGGAAGTGTGGAAGAAATTTGAAAACCCACAAAGTTTTTCACAGGTTGTGAGAATTGGGGTTAAAATCTATATATCTTCCAGGAGTTTTGGACTCTCGCAAAAACACGGAACGGTTTTTATGTGTAGATGTTTTTAAAATGAAAAAAAAGTGTATACTTGCCCATTATTCTGATAAATTCTACTAATTATCAATAACGCAACAGAAAATTATAGTTATCTTAGTGAATTTCTTGTAAACAGTTTCTTAAAATAATATAACAGAAAAAACAAACCAATACCCCTTTAAAAAGCACAAGAGGGGCTAACCGTAGCATACGACCTTCAGATTCATCTAATTTTTTTTTCTGATGATGAACCAGCTAACGTGTTTAATGCGGATACACATGCTCATTCTTTTCATTTCTATTTCTTTAGATAATTCGTTCCCTCCCATTCTTCTCGTATCACAATACTACTGACTTATCATCTTTATTGAGCCTTTGTGACTGCAGAGTCCATTTCCCTTTCAGTCTACGCGTCCTATAATCTTTGACTGATATTCTATAATCATCACAAGTAATAGCAGAGGATGATTCATTTCTTATAAATTATTTATATAGTATTAATTTAATTCTCTTCTAAAAATAATGCAGGATGTAGGATATTATTAATAATTACATACTGCAGTGATCAGTAAACCTGTATATATTTTAGACCACGCGATGTTGGTTATTATATTTTATATACGGGGTGAGTAGCGTTTAGCAGCCCTCCTTCACTTTTTTGGACAGTATACTTGGGATTAAGGTCTAATTTATTTTAAAAGCGATATTAGGATAGGAATACTTACATTATATGTAGAGCAGAGGGCCTTGATTTAATTCCAACAGTGAATTCCTGAAAAAAAAAAAAAAAATTAACAATTTAGAAATCATATATACGAATCTCGTTTTGCATATCAAGATTATTAAACATACAAAATAATTTATAGAATATCTTGAACAAAAGTGTATTCTTAATCTAGTTAAAGGCGTTCAGAAAATTGGAAAATTAACAGTTCTTAGTTAAAATGTGTTCACATTAGATTCCTTTGAAATTTTAAGGAATTTATTAGTCTTAGTAATGACCTTTCTAAGCAGTATTAATACCTACTGTATGTAATAACCTATTTGGATGTTTTACGAACAATATAAAATATAAAATAAAAAAATATATATTTTTTAAAAACTTGCTTTTATGAAAGTGGTACTAAAAAGTAAAAAATAATTTCAAGAAAAGCAAGGCGTGCGTACTTTATATGATTGTACGCATGATGCGTACGCCTTATTTTTCTTGCAATTAGGTAATTTTTTATTTTCTACTTTTTAGTCATACTTTAATTATATATAACGTATAGAACCAAGCATTCTTTCATTGGAGCTGGGCATTACATTATGTCTCCGGGACTAATATCGTACCAATTGCACGGGAAAAAACGGACGTAGAAGTCTCTCATCAGTCGGAAAAAACACCCACCTTTTTTATTTTACGTTTTGGCGAAGGTGACGGTTGGATAGTATATTTAATCACTTTTCGCTCCCGCGCGCCCTTCGTGCAGATATTTGCAAAAATAACGGTGGAATACTATATTGTCATCCGATCTTAGTAACTGTGCATTTTATCAACTGATTGTCAGGAAGTGTGTTAAATAAATGATGCAAGATTTGAATACAAGTATGAAAACTACATTGTCAGTTAAAGAAAAGCAAGTAAAAAACCTTACAGAATTAAATATGGAACCGAATATCGCCTTCTAAGCAATGATTTCTCTTACCATGCTCATATTCATCATCATTCTCCTGATTTTAAACTTCTGTATTTTCATAACTCTAAATTAGCTAATAAGAAGGGACTGTTATATAAACAGGACACTGGTATATTCAGTAGTGAGGATTTACTACGGCTTGTTGCCAAATTTTTTGTACTAATAGTTTAATCTAGATTTAAATATTGTCCACAATATTTTTCTTCTTCAACATGTAAGTAACCGAATTTAAAAAATAAACTGCCTCCAAAAAATGGAAAATTGACAAACCTTACGCAAGTATCGTACGGATATTGAAAATATCTCACCCATCTTCTAGTTATCTAAATATTTTTTAAAGTCACCAAATTACGCATAATGTGATATTTAAAAGCTTATAATTTTATATATATATATATATATCGATCTTATATGTGACTGTAATGCTGGAAAGCTACTACTGTATCAAATTGTGTAAGGCCGCTGACAAAAAAATTATAACTCATAAAATAAGTAAGAAATATGTAAATAGAACAAAACATAAGATTTTCAGGTGATCAAATATTTTAATTTTAATCTTTGCTCTGTTGAAATTGGTCAAAGTTAACGGTAAGGCATTTTTGGCACGTAAAGTTTTACTTCGATTAGATACCATGAAATTGAAATAGCGGTCCACTCCGGCATATTCGCCGATCCTACTACGTACAGAATAGGGAAATAAATCGGAGCTATGATTCGTGGGAGCCCACTCCACACTACATAAAATAATATTAACATATTTAACCTAACGAACTAACCTGAAGAAATATTCGTATTACATATTTTAGTTGCTAACAATATGTCAAGGGCAAGGGACATTATCTATCATAAGCAATTATATTGTTGCGGACCTCTAGCGTATGCGACCCACCATACGCTTTAGCGTTTTGTGGGCCGCATAATAACAACTACTACGTCCGCAACACATTTCGCTATTCTCCACGGGAGGGCGATATATTTGCGGCACGTGATCAGCAGAGAGCGGAAGACCGGTAGGAACCATTTTTGTTGGCGTGGTAGGTAGTTGATAATTCTGTGAACCTCGGTTTATCCAAGGCATCCTGGTGGATTTTGGAATTATCAACACAAGAAAATTTCCTCAATCTGTTGTTGTTTAGCGGAATATGGTTGTGGTTGTGAGTAAATTTTAACTGCGGAAGCAGGATATTTAATTACACAAGGCTCTCCTTTGGAAATACCGTGAAACTTCACTGACGTGTGTAGAAGCCCCGTCCGTGGAACCCTAAAGATATCACGATTTAATTTGCAAAGTCAGAAATGCACGTGAAGCGTGCCTAGTGTGCAATTCAAATCTGACATAACCTACAAAAGAAACTTAATTTACCTCACTGATGAGGGAACAATCCACCAATACTCCTCGAAAGCCACAGTCGGATGAATGGGGTCGAGTCCGCCTTTCAAGTTGACACGGTATTTCCAAAGGAGAGCCTGCAAATTTGCGAAACACGTGGGTAGAGAACGGGTAAGATGGCGTGAAGAGGTTAGCTTACCTTGTGTAATTAAATATCCTGCTTCCGCAGTTAAAATTTACTCACAACCAAAAAATATTCCGCTAAACGGAACAACAACAGATTGAGAAAATTTTCTTGGGTTGATAATTCCAAAATCCACCAGGATGCCTTGGATAAACCGAGATTGGTAGAATTATCAACTACCTACGCCAACAAAAATGGTTGCCTACCCGTCTTCCGCTCTCTGCTGATCACGTGCCGCACATATATCGCCCTCCCGTGGAGAATAGCGAAGTGTGTTACGGACGTAGCGGTTGTTATTATGCGGCCCACAAAACGCTAAGGCGTATGGTGGGTCGCATACGCTAGAGGTCCGCAACAATATCACACAAATAATATTAACATATTTAACCTAACGAACTAACCTAAAGAAATATTTATATCACGTATTTTAGTTGTTAACAAAATGTAGTAAAAAAAAACTTAAAAAGTTGATTCAAACTCTCGACCTCACGTGTGAGAATCGGGCAACCTAACCACTACACCACGGACTGCCGATGAGGAACCTACATACTTCTTACTACATCAATACGTTTTAACGCCAATGACGTCACATCCAAGGCATCCGTGATTTGGAGTGCACCTAACGATGAATATAGCGTACACTCAGGAGTGCACCTAGTCATTACGTTATTGTTTCGATATTAAGGCATTAGTTGTCTATTTTCATTAAAATTCCACATAACCGGGAAAGCTCTGTTTCAAGGCTATATTATCATTTTATACGTCGAGACAATTCATTTGATATCACGAGGCGAAACCCTGTTTCAATATTGTATTGTCATTTTAGACGTCCATACTATTCACTTGATATCCCCCATTGTGGCGGACTCTAAACACGGGGGATTCATTTTGGGCTGGAGGAATCTGGTCTCAAGTAATAAGCATATTTGCAAATAATTTTATCTAAATCTCAACGGACCGCTGGCGCTAACTGTGGTCGAACAGAATCTATCCTCTGTTCACAGACTGGAGTAAACCTAGTATTGTCTTTCTCATTCTCTGCTATTGCAGCAGACTTTGTCGCATGTTGCTCCATTTCTACGGAAATGGTTCCTGTAGACGCGTCCAGAAGTATGTTCAATATTAAAAGATTGAAACAAGATTGTACTTATCTGTATCTGTCTTCCTATTAGTAGAGGGCAACAAAGAATTGAATGTTATTATCTAATATTACTTCCAATTTCAACTTTCCACGAACAGATACGAGTAAATAGGTATTCTTAAAACGGAATGAAAATAGCCCTTATTAACTAAGCATATTTGAGTGGGTATAAAAATGAATGTTAGAAGCAACAACAATTTACATTATCTTTATGCATATATAGTAAATGAACATAGTAAACAACATAACTAAAAGCAGACTAAATACGATCAATATTCTGACAATATCCAACTTCAATTGTGCAGCTGCCTATTCCCAAAATATTCAAAGTTCAAAAAATAATATATAAAATAATATTTATTATTTTTGGGATAAAAACCCTCATCGATACCTGTTTCTTTATTTAAAAATTGACCAAGGTCATCAATCTTGTTCATTCTAGTATTTAACATTTCCATACTACACATCGTACCAAAAACTTTCTCGTTAAATTTACTTGTTAGGTAAATCCCATGGAAACAATTATTGCTACAATAGTATCAAAGGGAATTATCATTTGTCTAGATGAAAATCTAGCCACTTTTAATTATTGGAAATCACTTATCAATACGATTTTAATACAAACACATATTTAAATTTATTTTTAGAGAATCTAATACTGACTAGGACAAAATCTTCCGGTTACCAATTAAACACTTCATCGTCATAACGGTACACAATTCACTGTTGTGGTCGCTAATTAATTAAAATGACCAACGTAATCTTTCTATTAGCAGGTCGTAAAAGCAGATAGGATTTCTCATGTAATTTAAACTACGCCTTCGGAGTTTTAAATATTTATAGTGTATACGACTTTGGTCGCCTTGGTCCACAGGTTTAACGGTAAACGAAGGAAAAAGTAGATGTCGAGTTATCATGTGCTCAATATCGAAGCAGTTTCTTCATATCAAACATCCAAAAATTGAAATACGGACTAAACGAAAGAAATTCATGGAGCGAATTCCACTTGTTTAGTGAAATTGATATACCACCCAAAATGACGTATATTCTGCCTAATTGTTTTGTGAAAATAGGCACAAATATGTGCGATCTTTTACGTATTCTTTATTTAATACGGATATTTTTACCCTTCGAGTCTATGGAATCATTGCTTAAAGCGACTAAAAGCGATTTCGATCAAATCCAGTTGATACTGAAGAGTCAGCTGCAGTACTGTTGTTTCGATAAGTGCAGTAATAAGAATACGGTTAAGGAAAAATACACTTATAAGTTTATTTTAAATGTTGGTGTAACATTTTTAAAAATCAACTTCACGAATTAATTATATCTTCAATGTTGAGAACAATATCTAAGTAATTAATAAATACGCCATTCTCACTGTTTTTAAAAGAAATATAATAAGTGAATAAAAAAATACCACTTCTGTAGTAAATGTATCTGTATCAACAAAAATTAAGAAATCTATTGCTCAATTCATAGCCGAGCCACTAGTCCACATTTTCAATTTATCTGTAGAATTGGGGAAATTTTCATCTACAAAAGCAACGATTAACAAGTAATAGACAATTACAGACCCATCACTGTAATCAATCCAACAAATACCAAATCATTTCCACGTGCCCTACCTTGGCAGGTCAACTGAGAATGCAGCAAGAAGTTTCTTGGGGTTCGTGTACAATTGCTTAGATAATAAAAAATATATTGCTGAGAAACTTTTTGAAATGAAAACTTAGGGCAGCTTTCTTTCGTGGATAATATAGTATCTCAATTTTAGAAAATGATTTGAGGGTTACGTGGAAGAATGTCGTATAGACAAACTTCGCTCTCAAAATAAAGACGTTTATTATTATAATTATTATTTGTAAAATTGGAAAAAACCAGTTCAGAAGTGATTGCCATTAATCTTGGAGTTCCCCAAGTCTCTGTATTGGAATATTTGTGTATGAATGATTTACCACTTCGCATTAACGCTGAGTGCGTTATGAAGTTCGCTGATGACGCTACCATAGCAGAAGCGAAGATTCTTCTGAGAAATTTCAAGGCAGCTGAATACGCCATTTGAACAATTCATGAATTGGTCCGGAATTAATAAATCAATTGTCAACACGGAAGAAACTGTGTTGCTATAATGTTCTAATAGAAAATCATTTCAAATCTCTATAAATATTAAACTTACTCAATTAACTGCTGCTTCAAGTCAAATAACAAAATTTGCAGATGTGCAAGTACAAAAGATGTAAAATAAAAGTATTGACATACTTATTATTATTAATATTGATTTATAACAAATACGGCAATAACAAAAATAAAGTTTCATTAGCAAAAATAAAGCAAAAGGGAAGAAATTTCGGTTAGGATTTTATTTTAATTAAAGATGATTAATGCAATAGCTGGTGCAGAAACGAATTTTTTATTATTTATTGCACAATTTTTAATTAAGAGCCAATCATTATTTAAATATTTTCAAATACTGTTTATGTGTTTTAGAACTACAGGGTATAAGATCACATAATTTATGTATGACATTTATGTCTTTTTTTAGTATTAGACTTTTCGTGATTAGCAGTGTGTCTAATAGGGTAAATACCAACTCAATTAAATATAACTTTATTCTGAATTATTAATTATAGTTGCTTCCCCAGAAACCACTCCGAGTCCGGCCGTGCAACCACCGCGCGATTCGCTGTGGCGGATTACAGGGTTGGGCGGACTGAGTCTGACTTGGCTAAAAACAGTTAAAACTTAAACAGATTAAAAAAGGTGTTAAAATTACATATATTTAACGAAGATTTTAAAAAACTTAAGAACTACACATTTTTAAAACTTTCACTTTTTACTATATAATATTGAATTGATACCAAAACCTAAATAAAACTGTCGTTTTAAAAATTTTGTTTTTGTTGTAAATATTAAATGGAAATGAATTTAGGGAGAAAAATGTACCAAAAGAAAACAAGAAACAAACGGGACAAAGAAAACAAACAGAAAGGAAGAGAGATACAGGAAAGAAAGCGTTTGTTAAGCTAGTATGAATATTTATTTTGAGGCCTTCGATTTAGGCAATTTATTATAAACTTAAGTGTAAATTCCAGACTGTGTTGTTAATATCATTCCATATTACTATTACTTCGTAGCCTACTCGCTTGTCGTACTATTATCAAGTTTACACTTATTAGTTAGTCACTAATTTCTTCATTACTATTTTTGCACGTATAGTACATGTGCATGATAAGAGTGTTCTGTTCAAACCGTTTTATTCCGTATAATTGTATTGTCATCGAAACTACATGTAATAAATTTCAAATCGATGGTATGTAGAAAACTGGATTACAAGTTTTGACCCTAATTAAATAAACAAACTAATAAACGTACTGGCAAGTGAAACTGAATAAAAGCTTGTACAAATGCTTGTCTTTGTAACTGAAATTAAAAATCTACAGCTTTATAGTAGAAGCGCATAGGGCCTCAAAAGGAGGGTTCGTGGGAAATTAATGATTAAAGTATAACACCCATTCTGTATGTTAGTATATACATTTGTCAATATCAAAATCTTTCTTGCCACTCCCAATTACGCGTCCCTTGAATAGGATATATCTCTTGAACCGTTAAAGAGAAGATATCCAGCTTTTACAGACAAACAGAAATAGTTATTAGCACTTTTTTCCAATTTTTGTCACTAACAAAGTTATCTAAAAAAAGCTTTTTTTGTAATTACTTTGAAATTTTGTAATCGCTTTTTCTAATAAAACTCACACTCGATCACAGAGACAGTTCAAATAAAGTTTATTCGCTAAAGTTTTGCCTTTCTAACGGTATAATCATTTTTCCATTGCGATAATTGTGTACCTAATATCACTAAATTGATTAAAAGTCCCCGCGCGAAATGCTGGAATTGCAGCGGCCGGTGGTGCTCTTCGATAGCGGAGTAATATGAAACTATATGGCACGTGTTCATAGTAAATTGTCAATTTCAGGTGTGATACATACTCGTTTTCTTTTGATTTAATGTTTCGTGTGTCGTTCTAAATTCGTGAGATACCCTATTCGAAAAAGCGTGGTTGGTAAGTGTTATAGTGTAATAATTCTGTGTTTTGAGTTCCGGGACAATACATGATGGAACCTTCAACATGTTTCAACTATTCCAAGTGTGTGATTTGTCACAACACAAAAAGAACGAAGGACTTGTGCTGAATCCCAAGGGCTATGATAGAATAGTTGAATGCTTACAAATTTACGTTAACATTTATTACATCATAATGCATGTATTAAAGTTGAAACTAGCGTTTCACAAGGGTTTATACAACGGCAAATACGTTATATTAATGACAGAGGTGCCCCCGGCAAAATGTCGACAATACATTAGTCATTTTTTAAATTTTATTTTATCCTGATGATCCTGGTGATGCAAATGTGTAGCAAATACCTAAAATGCACTGAAATGCGCATATATGCGAAGCCGAGGATGACATCTGTGAAAATCAAACAGACGAAGTTGATGCTATTATTGCCTCTGGCACAAGTAATGATGAACAGTAGGTGGGCCAGTGTTAAGTTTAAAATGTTAAATGCAGATAAGAAAAAATAAATTTATCTTCAACAACGAATCATTTCAATTTTGTAAATAAATAGACCCAACCTTACACCAGCCAACATGCTCCGTGGTTTCTCGACCTAAGATTGGTTTAAACTGGGATGTGTATGTATCTTTCGGAAGTTAAAGTATGGACTATAATCCTTATTTAAAACTTTTATTTCTAAAATCTGAATTCAGGTGAGAAAGTCATAATAAACTATTTTATTCTACGCTAGAAGACAAACATTCTCGCACAAGAATAAATGTTTTATCTTCATTCATTTTCGAGATACAGCAATTTTCAATGATCCTCCCTTAAGGGGGTGGGTGAGGAATAGCGCGTATTTTAGGGTGGCAAGAAACATATTGATATTCACTATAATGTAAACATAAAAAATACTTTGTTCGCTTTAATCATTTATTTCCCACGAAAATATCTATGCGCTTCTACTATTAGCAATTTTTTAGAATACCTTAAGTGCCTCGGGCCCGCCGTGTCTCTTGACGGCCCTGATAACAGGATAGTTGAAACTTATCGGTATGGGTTTGCAGGAACCAATATACAATGTAAATATTTAACAATCAAAGGACCAAGAACACGAACTCACCAGGCTTATGCCAACATCGAACAATGCATGGATACTGAGAACTTGGCCAGCAGTGCTATCATATTATCGAGAATGATCAAAATTCTCTCATATCCACATACATTGTTTGCTATTATTGTTTACGAGGCACATTTTAGTTATAATTAATTAACGATATTTATTTATCCTCTTTTACGACCACAAAATAATTTTTTTTTTAATTACTAAACGATCTTGATCTACAACGTTACGCTCAATAGGTGTGAAATCGCTAATTCTTAAAATTACTGTATTCACAAAATCGCCTTGCAGAGATAATTAGCAATGCATTACTAATTAAAACGAAATAAGCAACAGTTCAATGCATGACCTAACGCGAAATCAGGAGGTTTTGTTATAGGAATACGATACGATACACGCAATTTAAAACGTAGGTCAACATGCTTATATTGATTATTCAATAAAATATAAAATATTCAATAACAAAACGTTGCAAGTGCAAAAAAAATAAGGACTGGATTAGGGACGGACAATAAATTGGTTTAAAAATAACATTATATTACACAGAATAAATATATTATGAACACGACACTCTGTTTCATGAAAAAATTGCTTTGAGTTAAATAAATATGGCACGGAAGGACCGATGTTACGTGACTGTATCCATAATCTAAAAATAGTCTAAAACTAGCACTTTTGTCTTCGTTATAAATTATAAGCCGTGTCTATAAAATAAAAATTAGATATCAATTGTAGTCGCAACAAATTGCTTTCAACTTGTTCTGCAGTTTCTATTAACAAAAATGCAAATTTGGGCCGCCCAAGGAAGCTGCAATATTATTAGACCTAAGTTTGCGATTACGACTAAAACCAAATTAAAGTAATTAACTCATTGTAACTCTTCGGGGATGCATCAATCACAATATTTTTTTTATTGGTGTCAATGGCATTTTCATACGAAAAGTCTTAACTTACCGTACTTTAAGTGGCAGATTTACAAATATGAATTACTGAACTAATGACGCACTTCAAAATGAGTGAAACAATAAACAGTAAATTACAGCATGCAAAATTTATTTCATTATTTTATTTATTACTGATCATATGGTTAAGCCATTTTACAATTTACAATTCAGAAGAGAAGAACATAATTACATAAAGGAGGTTTCGAAATAATAAAACAAAAAAGTTAAAATATTTACAAATGCAATAAAATTCGACTACACCATGTATTAAGACCTAGTCTCGGACCTAGTTTAAATAAGTAATACAAGATTTAATATGGTTTTTAAATGAATAGAGTGAAGGAGCCAAAGAGTTCTATATCGTTATGGATTTATGGTAAGCTCATTCGGAGCATAATTTGTAATAATAATAATAATAATAATAATCACTTATGGGGCGAGCGTAGGTGCGTCTTTACTATGTACATACTTCGGTATGCGATGTAAAGCAACGACAGGCGCAGTTAGTACTTGGATGGGTGACCATTCCAACGGAAACCGCGTTCTCGCCTCACACATCTTCCAGCAGCTTGTATATCAGTGTATGCGCGGAAGCTATGCAACCTTAGGCGAGGGTTGTATAGGAGATATACCATCCTTCGGAGGGGATGTAAAGCCGTCGGTCCCTTGTCTATTAAATGTTAGGCAAGTAAAAGATCCCTACTCTTCTTAAGGGAAGAGGTTCGGCAAAATTCCTGGTTGGGGGTAGCTCGTCTACAGGCATCGGTGTTAGGCCTCAGTAGCGGAAATAGGCCGACGTTAAATAAATGTATAAAAAAAAAAATAATCACTTATTATTTATCAATAAGTATACAAAATAAAATTTAATTATGATAAGTAAACGGCAAGGATTCAGAATTCTGAAATAACAGATTCTGCTCTTCCACCAATACTCGGTGAATTATAAAATACAATTTATAAAGATGGAGAAATAGGAATGAAGAAAGAGAAAAAGCGGGAGGAAGAAAGGAAGAAAATATAAAAATGTTGAAGAATTAATGTGATCGTTGGTTCTGCAATAAATGCTTCTTAACTTTAATTTTGACCGAATTATAGATAAGTTAAGATTCAGCTCCATGTCACCAATTTTATTAATACGTTTTGCAGCATTATACAAAGTGACCCATTTAAAAGCGGAGCACCTTTCTAAAACTTTTATTTGTAGACCGATTTAAATGATTTTTTTTTTAATTATAGAGCTTCAATAACTCTACTGTGGTGCAAAATTTTAGATCGAAATTAAAAATTTCAAGGCCCATTTAGATTTTCCTTTCAAGGCCAAAAATCGTTAATTTAACGTTAGCAGTAACTGCGATATCTCGATATCTATTAACGCTAAAGTAAAAATTATAGTGCCAGAATTCGTTACTTTCAAAGAGCTTTCAGATGCCAAGGGTGTATTTTTGATAAGGCAGTCAAAAATTTTCCAGTCAATATCTGAGGAACTTTAACCGTGTAATAATAAAACCACAACCAAAAATACAAAGAAAATCATTGGACATGTTGGTACTTTCTCGTTGGTATTTTGTAGCACCAAAATTAATTTTGTAGCTCAAACCATTTTCGAGAAAACTAAAAACTGCTAACGTTAATTTAATGTTAGCAGTAACCACGATATTTCGGTAGCTATTAACGCTAAAGTAAAAATTATAGTGTCAGAATTCGTTACTTTCAAAATGCTTTCAGGTGTCATGGGTGAATTATTGATTAGACCAATTTTTAGCCAAAAATTCTCCAGTCAATATTTAAAGAACTTTAAAGGTGTAATATTAAAACCACATTCAGCAAAATACAAAAAAAGTCATTGAACATGTTGGTACTTTCTCGTTGCTACTTTGTAGCACCAAAATTAATTTTATAGCTCGAACCATTTTCGATAAAACTAAAAACTGTAGTTAGCAGTAACCACCATATCTCGGCAGCTATTATTATTATTAGCCGTTACTCGAGTCCGAGTATAAAAATGTTACAGTCGATAAATTTTGTACAATAAGAAACAAGTAAAAGGTGTAGTCTATTGTAATTCCCATTCATCTACGGTGCACACGACTATGGCTATAGAGGCCAATTCGGGAGAGCACATGTCGACCGCAGTCAGGACAAACATAGACCTGGTTAGGTCCCGGATTCGGCCTTCCTGCAGCAACATTTCCTTGATAGCTGGCCACAACCCCTCGCCATTCGGTTCTGTCCGCTGCAAGTTGTTCCCATTGCTCGTCTGCAATACCGCAGGATTTTAGATTTTCATGGAGAGCATCTTTGAACCTCTTTCGTTGACCGCCACGCCTTCTTCTACCGCTTAGCAATTCACCATAAAGTGTACATTTAGGAAGGCGGTTATCATGCATACGATGAACGTGACCTGCCCATCTTAGGCGTGCTCTTGAAATAAGCGCCTCAATTGGAAGGCTGTTTGCTCTCCTGAGTACTTCCACGTTTGATATGTGATGGAACCAACGGATTTTCATCATACTTCTGAGGTGTCTTTGCTGAAAACGTTCTAATTCTTTCACATGACGACGGTAAGTGACCCAGCTTTCACATCCATATAGCAGTGTTGGAATGACAACTGCTCTGTAGACAGCCATTTTCGTTGGCAAAGCAAGGTCGTGGTTGTCAAATACTCTCTCTCTAAGTCCCCAGAGTGCTCTAGATGCAGCGTTAATTCTATTGCGAATCTCGCTATCCATGTTTGCTTTGTCATTAACAACGTTGCCTAAGTAATTGAACTGATCCACCACTTCAAGAGAATTTCCGTTAAGTGTTATGTCTATTTGGTTCACTTGATGAGGAGTTGACATAATCTTAGTCTTTCCAATGTTGATTTTAAGTCCCAAGGAATCATAGCTCTGGGCATACACATCTAAAAGTTCTTGAAGCTCTTCCGGCGTAGAGGCTAAAAGTGCACAGTCATCCGCATACTGGAGATCACAAATGAATCGTGTGCGTGTCTTCGTGAAAGCTCTAAAGCGCCCTATGTTAAAGAGACCGCCATCAAAACGGTATCTGAGACCTATTCCTCTGACTGTCAGTTTGTTGTCAACAATAATTGTTAGAGCAGTGGTAAACAAATTAAAGAGTAGGGGTGCCAGGACACATCCCTGCCTAACTCCAGTGAGGGTTTGGAAAGGTTCGGTTGCCTCATTATTATACATAACCTGGGCGTTATTGTTTGTATGTAGACTGCGACATACTTCCACAAATTTTCTAGGGATACCTAAGCGGAACATAATTTTCCAGAGCACTTCCCTGTCCACCGAGTCAAACGCCTTGGTTAAATCAATGAAGGCCATGTGAATTTCTCCTTGATGTTCGAGTGCTTTTTCTTGAAGCTGTTTAAGTGTGAAGATTAAATCCGATGTGCCTCGGTTTGGTCTAAAGCCACTCTGTGTTTCAGGAAGTAACTTTTCCATAACAGGTGTTAGCCTATTTGCCATCGCTTTAGTGAGTATCTTCCCTCCAACAGCCAGGAGAGCTATACCCCTGTAATTTCCACAGTCCGCAGCGCTCCCTTTGTTTTTGAAAAGGTTGATTAAAAGTGTATCACGAAACTCCTGCGGAGCTTGACCACTTTCCCACACGACATCAAACAGTTTTTTGAGGTAGGGTATGAGCTCTGACGACACAGCTTTAAAGATCTCAGCTGGGAGTGAGTCGGCGCCGGGAGATTTGTTATTTTTTAGCTGCCCAATGGCGGTTAAGATCTCTTCCGTTGTTAGTGGTTTATCTAAGTCTTCGAAGGTGTCATATTGAGGGATAAGATTTATAATATCATGATCGGCTTGACTTTGCTGGTTAAGAATGTTAGAGTAGTGTTCTTTCCATCGGGCTCTTATTTCCTGGTCTTCTTTGAGGAGATTTCCATTTAAATCTTTAATAGGGCACATATTTTTCCGACTGGGGCCGTACACTGCTTTTACTCCTTGAAAGAAATTCCTGTAGTCGTGTGAATCGGCGTACCTTTGAATTTCTCTAGCCTTGCTTGCCCACCACTCGTTCTTTATTCTTCTGATTTCGCGTTGCGTTTCATACTTAGATTGGGTAAAAGCTTCTGCTTTTGATGAGTCGTTGGGGTGGTTGATAGCGTTTTGGAAGGCAGTATGTTTGCGGTCAAGAAGTTCTTGTATAAAAGCTTCATTATCATTGAACCAGTCCTCCTGTTTTTTACTTGCTGCAGTGCCAAGAATTTCCTCACTCGCACCTTTTAAACTGTCTTTAATTTGTGTCCAGGTAGCAGCGACATCTACAGAATTAGTTTCTTCTAGTGCACTCAAATTCTCTTGAACTTTTTGCTTTAGCTGTTCGACGGTTTGTTGGTCACGCAATTTACTAATACAGAGACGGAGTCTACGTTTTACTTGAGTTCTTCGGTGTTTGGGTCTCATAACAATTTTCATTTTAGAGACAACAGGACGATGATCGGTCCAACATTCGCTATCAATGCGCGCCTTTGTAATTTGGACGTCCTTGAGATGCTTCCTACGTACGATAACATAGTCCAGTAGATGCCAGTGACCTGATCTGGGGTGACGCCAGGTGCCTTTAAATTTATCCTTTTGTCGGAAAATGGTGTTTGTTATAACTAGATCATGTTCGGCGCATTTAGTTAGGAGTAGTTGACCGTTAGCGTTCATGTTGCCCAAACCGTTCTTGCCTATGATGCCTGGCCAGGTGTCTGCATCTCTCCCTGCTCTAGCGTTAAAATCGCCAAGAATAACGAGTCGTTCCGTTTTAGGTATTCTACAGAGGGTTTCTTCCAGCTGTTGATAGAAGCTTTCCTTGGTTTCGTGACTTGCATCCAGAGTGGGAGCGTAGGCGCTTATTAGATTTACCGCGATGCCATCTGATAGCTCATAGCGTAGCAGCATTAGACGCTCGGATAGGCCTTGTGGTACTTGTGTTAAGTTGGATACAAGTTGATTCCGAACGGCAAATCCTACTCCATGTTGTCTTCTTGAATTGGTGGGAAGACCTTTCCAATAGAAGGTGTAGTACTTTTTTGTGAGAGAGCCTTCCTCCAAAAATCGAGTTTCGCTGAGAGCTGCAACGTCAACATTGAGTCGGTGAAGTTCTCTATCTATGAGAGCAGTTCTTCTTTCAGGCCGATCGGTGCGAGTGCTGTCGTTCAAAGTACGAACATTCCAAGCGCCGTAGATGACAGAATTAGTTTTGTTGGATTTAACTTGTCGGTGTTTTTTCGACATTCGATGAGGTG
Source organism: Leptura quadrifasciata (assembly GCA_963675555.1). Lineage (NCBI taxonomy): Eukaryota > Metazoa > Arthropoda > Insecta > Coleoptera > Cerambycidae > Leptura > Leptura quadrifasciata. Next base: position 30,692,999 of record OY776675.1, on the reverse strand, counting down.
TCCCTGTGGGCACCCTCCCCCGGAGATCCGATCGGGAGGGTATTTTACCTCCGGATGATTTTGTCCCACTTGAACGCTCCATCATTTTTTTAAAGCCTTAATCGACTGAAAACGAAGCTGCATTTGAAGTTTTAGCTGGAGCAGGTATGCAACTGACCAGCTCGGTTGCGGAAGGCGAGTGGTGTGGTCCCATGGCACAGAAGGAGACTGCGACGATGGGGTAACCAAACGATTCCAAAAGCAACCTTTGTGTGCGGTGGATTATTTTTACCGCACTCTTCGTGAGAAGGTGGATGTGCTCACGGCAAAAGGTAAGGGTTATTCCGCCCTTACTCGGTCGTTAGAGCCTCGTTAGTGAAAACAGGGCGCACCAAGTTCAAATTGAACTCATCGCGAAGGTGAGGTTAACAATTGAGTAGGAGAGGCTATAACTTGCGCTTCACTACCCCATTACACCCTAGCAGCTATTACCGCTAAAGTAAAAATTATAGTGTCAGAATTCGTTACTTTCAAAGAGTTTTCAGATGTCAAGGGTGTTTCAATGCATACACAAAAGTCATCTGCATGCTGTACAATATTAATAGTTATTTATACCATGTAGATAAATAACAAAGAGTGAGGGACTCAGAACCGATCTCAACTTTACAGTTCTTTAAATATTGACTGAAAAATTTTTGGCTAAATATTGGTCTAATGAAAAATATATCATTGGCATCTGAAAGCACTTTGAAAGTAACAAATTCTGACACCAGAATTTTTATTTTAGCGTTAATAGCTACTGAGATATCGCGGTCACTGCTGACGTTAGATTCACGTTAGCAGTTTTTAGTTTTCTCGAAAATGGTTCAAGGTACAAAACTAATTTTAGTGGTACAAAATACAGCATAAAAGTAACAAACTGTCCAATATTTTTTTTTGCATTTTGCTAAAAGTGATTTGCTAACGTTATATACATTATTTTTCAGATGACAGTGACAAATTAAAGATTTTATGTTATGGTATCGTTAATGTAAATGCAATTTTTTTAAAAAACTATAGTAGAATGCCATCCGACCTAAATGATAGCTTATGAGATGCATGAAGAAGTCTAACAACTATTTTTGTCAAGATAGATAATAGAACAAGTAATATCAACGTAATTATGTAAGCACTCCCTGTATTTTTTATAGCAACTAGCCATGTCATATCATGCTGATATGTGCTAAAGGTATATCCAAGTGTTAAGTGTTAAATTTGATGAAAATCGTTACAGCCTTTGAGAAAAAAAAATATTTTCTACTTTTTTACCGGTTCTTAGGATGTGCTTCTCTCGAGTTTTGAGACTTTGCCTAGAGGCGTAACCGTCCTGAGTACGCTTGCAAAATTTGAGCAATATCGATTCAATAGTTTGGTTTCTAGGTGTGATCACATACGACAGATAACAAACACAATTTATACAAACTATTTTTTTAAATTCATAATCGAATTTTTGGACAAATATTTATATATTTTGTATATAATTATTATGACAAGAGGATAAAGTGAAAATTATTTTAACGGATATGGTCGAGTCACCCATAATAATTGTGGTTTGCGTTCAAATAAACAATATTACTTAATAATTTATTTTTTATTATATGAATTTGCCTTGTGAAAATATTACAACGTAAAAACTTTTCAATTTGTGAATTTTCACAAGGAAGTAGGAAGTACAGTAATTATTAGTTGTAATTATGTGGAAAACAAAATTATATACAAAATGTGTGCTTACTCTACTGTAATTTTATATACTCATTTTTACTTCCTAATGCATATAAAAAAGTAATGTAACACTGAAAAAATTTTTGCATTTTTAACAGAAGTACACGTTTCATATTGTACTGAATAAAAAAGTCAGTATGTACAACCTTGATAGACACTCGGATCAAATTTGAGACACAATGCGTTCAAGCAATATTTAGAATGGTCTTTAGGCAAAATGATTTAGGATATAGAAATATATTTTAAATTTTTTAACAGTTCAAAAGTTGTCACCTAAATTCTACAGATAAGAAAACAGTTTCTCAAACTGAGAGTTTTTGAAAAAGCTATTTCTCTAATATACGAAACAATTTGCGTGACGCTTACAGCTTTCTTTACTAGCCCTTCGTTAAAAGTAGCATTAAACGCTCTCACAAAAGAACCCTACTTTTTGCATTTGGTCCAATAATACTTTTCAGATTTTTTAAAATATATTCTACCGCATGCAAAAGACGTCTAAAAGCGAATAAAAGTGTACGCATTTTTTACGGATAAAAAAATAACCGTTTAACTGCAATAAGATGCAAACTACATCCAAAGTTTCTCAACAGTTTCTTGGGCCTCTCTTGTAGGATTTCAGTTTTTGTAAATGCATATATTGACAAATTCAAATGAAAAATGATAAAATTCTGGATAAAGCTATATAAAGAACATAATGTTCTATGCCTAATAATTTTCAAGGTACGTCCTTTTTTATTAATAATAATAATAATAATAATAATAAATACTATTTATTGCGTATATATATATATAGCTTACAAGAGATTTACATTAATAAGGAAGTGTATATATATACAACAAGAGGACATGGTATTGCTTAAGCATTTTTCAACCATGCCCTGGGAATTACATAAATATTTTAAACAGTGTGATGATTATAGTTAATGATACACAATCATACATATGTATATTACAAAAGAGTAAACAAAGCATAAATACATAAAGGAAACTAAAAGACAAATACAAAAAATGTCGTAACAAAGCTCTTAACCCAAACATTGTTTGTTTAAAAGAAATTTTTTATATCCAACGCAAAATTGATTTAAGGTAGGCTTATCAAAAATATCTTTGGAAGAATTTATCAACACACAAGATATATATTCAAAACAACATTCAAATTTTGCGGTGTGGTGTAAAGGTATTAGGTACATTTCTGCATTACGAAGATTGGTTGTATATCTTTTGACAAGTAATTGAAATAAATAAGAGGGCATTTTGAAGGTTACAACTTTATACAGGAGAGTGGCATATGACAGTTTAAAGCGATTATTAATTTTGAGGATGTTCAGATTATTATAATGCTGAGTTATATGCTCTCGCTTATTAATATAAGTGTAAGAGAAACGCAGGCAACAGTTTTGAAGAATCTGTATTTTATTCTTGAAAGTTTCAGTAAGGTAACTAAAATAAATAGAGCTGCCATAGTCCATATAACTAAGAATTACTGCGTTTACAAGTTTCCATTTAATTTCTTGAGGTAATACATACTTATACCTCCACAGGGGCTTAAACTTATAATAACAAATACCTATTTTCTTTGTTACATGGTTTTCAAAGTTTAAGTTTTGATCTAAAATTATACCTAAATCTTTGACCTCACCACTTATATTAATAACACTATTATTTAACACAATTTCTGCAAATTGATTACTTTTGGCTTTATTTAGCAACACTTTTGAGCCAACACAGGTAGCAACTGTTTTAGAAGCATTTAGTTTCAAACCATTATTGTCTGACCAAGCACTGATGATGTTTAAATTTTCATTAAGTTCATATATTATTTGGTTGACTTCATTTGGTAGGCACGATTTATATAGTTGGGTGTCGTCTGCATATAAGTGCATATTCCAATTGTGGCGTAATATACTGGGTAATTCGGCGGTGAAGATTGTAAATAGGATAGGGCCAAGTATGCTACCTTGAGGAACACCTGCATGAACTACTTTTTCTTCCGAAATATTATTATTCAGTTTAACACACTGAGTGCGATTTTCTAAATAATTATAAAGCCATTTGAGTACTGTTGGTTTAAAACCATAATATTTTAGTTTAGCTAATAACAGTTCGTGGTTGATTACATCAAAAGCTTTACTGAAGTCTAGCAAAATGAGATAGGTTACCTGTGAATTATCCATTCCTCGTGTGATGTCATTAGTAATTTTCATTAAGGCGGTGCTGGTGCTATGGTATTTTCGAAAGCCAGATTGTACTTCTGGTAATGTATTATTTAGCTGAAGGTGGTCAGCAATTTCTTCTTTTACTATCTTTTCCAAAATTTTAGACATCGTTGGTAGTATATTAATGGGACGTAGTTGTTTCAGCTCAACAGCTTTAGTTACTTTAGGAACTGGTAATATAATTGATTTTTTCCAGTTTGAGGGCACCACTCCATGAGTTAACGAATGATTGATGATATGAGTCAGAGCAGACTTGCAGTGAGGTATAGCAAACTTGAGCATTTTTAAGATGTTGTCAATGCCGCTTGCATTCGACGTTATTGAAGAAAGAACTTCTTCAACTTTATCTTCTGTTATATTACTGAACATATTTCTTCCCATAATATTATCGCGCATATGGTTAGTGAAATAATCTAGTGTGTCCATATTGATATTTTTACCTTCTGCAGATTCTATGAAATAAGTATTCATTGCGTTTACATCTTGAAGTGCAGGATCGATTTCTAAAACTGGTTTGCCATGAATGTTCCATATGATTTATATGAGGTTGATTGAACATTAACGCATTGCACAAAACAATTGATGTAGGCCCCACATCTACCGTTATGGCAGCAGCATTAAGCTTAATATATGTAGTCGTTCATTCCATCAGGATGAAATATCGAATATTTATTTAAACTCAACAAGAATGGCTAAAAAATGAAAATAATAAATTGCAAATCTAATAAAGCTCCTACACTATAATATTGACATTGATAAAGTATGAAAATATAGAATGATTGAAAATGATTTTACCCGCCCAATACAGGTTACCTGGATGACACTCTTAAATCTAGGAGATGCAAATTTGTCTGAGTAAAAGAGACAGGAGTGTACACGTGTACAATTTATAGTGAAATTTGAACCACTTTTTGGCGACAATTTACAATTGAAAATTATTTTGCTAGGCATGCCCGGCGGGCAAGCTAGACGACTGAGCCACCAAGTATGAATATTACCATGTTCTCGAGATTTGTCTTATTCGCGTGAATATGTAGAAAAATATGTGAATATATAAAAAAAGATTGTTTGTAGTTTTGTTTTCTAAAAAATGGCGTAGGATTTGGTGAAACGTGCAATAATCAGAGGGATGGGGTTCAGCTCCTTGAAGGTCTACTAAGATGAAACTTTGCTAAAAACCCTCCTTTTGCGTGGGTGTTTTGGATTAGCATCAGATAACATGTTCTTGTTTGCTTTAATTGTCCATTATAGTATCTTTGTTACTACAGGAAGTAGGAAGTGATATAATTTGTCGATTCATCACCACACAAAAGATTATAAATAATTCATGGTATCGCATACCATACTCGCGTTTATATTTATCGCGTATTTAATAGCACATTTAGTTTTATTGCGTTTATTAATTGAAGAACAAATCATACAAAAAATGGGTAGAAATGCTCAATGCAGCTAGGACAAATGGCTCAACTTAAACTAACTGGCTAATGAATTACATAATGTTATTTTTACTAGTTAGTTCATTCATTCTTTACTATTACAGAAAGGGCAGTAGATATCTGAAAAAAAACTGGTACAACTTATATAGAAGTAGTTGCTACCAGAATAATAAAAACTACATTTAAATACTCTACTTTATCCATGTTTTGACAATCATGTTATCATCATCTGGAGAGGATTAAAACAACGCTAAATTTAAAAATATATACTCTATTTATATTAAAGTATATAAATGTTTCCAATTACAAAGGATTCTATAAAATAAAGTACTTGTTCCAATTCCATTTTAATTACACTTCTAAAATAATTAAAAAATTAAAAAGTCAGTTTCATTAAGTTTATCGCGAATACATCTTTGCCTTGTTTTCAATATGAAAGAACGAATCTTCAGCTTTCTGAACATAGGAACAAATATTCTACCTCAATACAGGAAATTTGTTCACCTCACGATCAGTTCCAATACGTAGCCTTTTTCATAGTAAAACTTGTTATTAATTCAAGTAAAATAAAAAGTAAAATTTCTCTTTTATAAAACCTTCATATAAATGCCACGATTGTGCATGAACATGATAAGAAATACAGGATTCTTTTAAATTTTTTGCTCATATAGAGCATTTGCTATGAAATACCATTTTTACTGTTTTTTACTTGGTCTGATCTTGGGTCATTGTAAAAATGCATCGTTTAATAATAATAATCCTATTCCTATTATCCACCGCCCTTCTACAAATATACACCTCAAGCTGTTTTAGAAGACGAGGAAACATTGCTGTACTGGGATAGACCAATACAGTCTGATAGAACCTTGGATCACAACCGCCCTGACATCCTGGTGATCAAAAAGAAAGACAAGAAGGCCACTATTATTGATATTGGATGCCCCCTAACCAGCAACCTGCAGAAAACGGAGATGGAAAAGAGAAACAAATATCAGAATTTGGCTATAGAACTTAAACACGTGTGGAGATTAGAGGAGGTTCGAATTATCCCGATCAGAATTTCGGCTACAGGCGTGGTGACGAAGAAGTTCTTGAATTATTTGGGGAAACTTAATCTACCTAGAGGCCTCGAAGATTATACAGAGGACGGTGATTCTCCAGACATGCCATATTACCAGAAAGTTTCTGAACGATGAAGGATAGAAAATCAAAATATCCACCGGATTAATGGGACGAGATGAATTTCATCCCCGCTAACCGAGCCGATCCCCAACAGCAATGGGCCCGTGACAGGCCCGGGTCCCCAGAGAGCCGAACCCCAACGGCGCGCGCGAGGGGTCGGTGAATTTTTTCCGGCTTCGGCCGAGAAAGTGCACGGCTTAAGTCCATAATAATAATAACACCGCAGGTAATTACGACCCCCTTTATCCCGGAAGGCTCTAGAAGAGCCTTGTGTGGGAGGGGGCTACACATTTAGAGACAAGGGACACACACCCAATATCCGTGTATAGTGAAAAAATCCCTCTCACAGTATTTTCCACTGCCACGGCCGGGAATCGAACCCGGAACTTTTAGGTGAGAGGCAAGTGCGCTCACCTCTCGACCACCAGTCATACAGTTCAAAGTGCATTTAGAATAATTGCTTTGCAACTCGGTAAAAATTGATTGAAATGAGTCCAAATTCGTTACCTTGAGTATAGCATCATTTTTATACGAATTTGCATATATTACTCAAAACTATTTATTTATATATTATAATGAAGATGTCGATTCAAACAATATTTTTCAAAAATAATTTCTGAAATCTCCAATAGTGTTTGTAATGTTTTATTGTTTAAAAAAATAACACAAACTTATACAATGAAAAACATTTATTGTTTAATTACACATTGAAGTTTTCTTCTTCATTCTCTTCGTCTGCAAATCCAATTCCAACCGATAATTGTTCTTCTTCTAAACAATGTTCTACATTAGAACAATTGCAGCCAGCACAGTTTTTGCAAGCAACATTGCAGATTATAATATTTAAATAAATAATTTAGAGTAACATATGCAAATTCGTTTAAAAATGATGCTATACTCAAGATAATTCCAGGAGATGAGGTAGATAGTGTCCAACCTGGGCTCTAGGTACCTCGGAGGTCGTTGCCGCCGTGATATTCGTGTTCAGCGACCCCGGAAACCCCCGAGTAACGAATTTCAACTAAGTATATTACAAATTCACAAGAAGTTCCAGGAGGTGTGGTCCACCCTGGGCTCCAGGTACCTCGGAGAACGTTGTCGCCGTGATATTCGTGTTCAGCGACCCCGAAAACCCCCGAGTAATGAGTTTCAACTAAATATATTACAAATTCACATGAAATTCCAGGAGATGAGGTAGATAGTATCCACCCTGGGCTCCAGGTACCTCGGAGGTCGTTGCCGCCATGATATTCGTGTTCAGCGACCCCGAAAATCCCCGAGTAACAAATTTGGACTCATTTCAATCAATTTCTACCGAGTTGCAAATTAATTATTCTAAATGCACTTTGATCAATGCATTTTTACATGCCAATATGCAATTTTTCATTTGCTATTCATCAGATTAGTTCACAAAATTTCCTGATGCTCTCACGAATCGAATGCAAAAAACCGCATGAAAATCCGTCTTGCTGCGGAAATTTCGGAGGTTCAGTGCTTTATTTCCTCGACTGAAACCATGCTTCGTTCAAATACATTGTTGGTCTTTTCCTTTTTTTTTCGAGTTTGTCCATATATTTGCATATCTTTCTTTAGTCAAGAAACTTAATAGACTACAGAATTATGCCAAAAAGCCGTGTGAAAATCATCAAAAATATCCTAATTTCACCCAATTTTCTCAACGAGTGAGATTAAATAATAATATACAGGTATCATAGTTAAACTTTTTGCTAGATCTAGTAATAAAACTAAGCTTTCTGTAACTAGTACATGACTGTTGAGGCTAAAATTATTAGAAAATTTGACATCTAGATCTTTTACATTAAAGACGCGACCTAATACCATATTGTTGAATATGTATTCATTTATAATAGGATTTCTTTATTTATGGAATTAATTGTTTTACATTTGGATTCATTGAGAGTAAGGTCACTTTTGTTGCAGTACACAAGAAGACCATCCACGTCTTTCTGTAATAGATTAATCATCTTCCAATGTGTCTACTCTAAGAAACAATTTTAGATCGTCTGCATATAGTACAAGTTTAGAGAGCTCAATGTAAAGGTTTATACAAATAAAACAAAAAGGGAAGGTCCTAAAATGGATCCTTGTGGGACTCCTGAAGTGGGATTGAAATTATATGATTTATTACTATTAAACATTAGCTACGTTCTCCGTGTTAGGTATGAGTAAAGAAAATTTCTGCTAAATGAAAATGATTTTAATTTTAAGATAAGCATTTGGTGATTGACCTTATCAAATTGTTGATAGTAAATAAGCTAGGAGAGTTCGGGAGCAAAAACCCATTTTCTTATGCAGGTTCATTTTGCAGAATTTTCTTTCGGGACAATGGAAACGTGGTAGATTCGGGACTCTGGGAAACTACACAAGTATCTGAATAACACTAGGGGGTATATATATTTAATGTACAATAATTACTTATAATTTGAATTAATGGGATTCGAGAAATTGAGAACGGCTATTTTAGAGACATATCGTTGAGCATCGTACTCCCTCGACACTGTTTTACATGAGCATACTAGATAGGGAACTTTGTAATGCAGGTTACATAGATATAATTATACACTTGCTCATATACACTTTTCGCTGCATATATCGTAAAATGTTGGTAAATTGTGCATTATATAATGAATTGTATTCGATAATATGACTGATACTAGAGAATATATATGTTTAATGTGTGGTTACAGTGTATAATTTGATCTGATGGGATTAGGGGTGCTGTTTTATTTCATATAGTAGTAATATTGTTAGTATGGAGATATAAATTTGAAATAATGTACAGGTTATAGGTAGTATGTCTCCCAAAGCTCGATCTCTAGCTGAATAGGAAGTTCGATCAAAACATAGTTTACTCTTAAAACCTACGCAACACAGCGTAGACTATCTCTATTGGATAAAACGATTACATTAAATAGTTTTTACACAAACAATTGAAATTATTACATCAACTCTACTTTCATAGACTCATATATATTATATAGGCGTATTTTCATAAGATTTTGGTAAATTATGATTAACATATAGGCATTTAAACATACATATAACGAAATGTATTCAAGAATATAACTGATACTAGAGAATATATATTAGATTAATTTGTTTAATGAGTGAGTGGCTGAAGGGATACCAAAACACAAAAAATTCAACGCAGCGAGTCATACAACCATTACTAAGGGCGATAGGGTGTTATAACATCGCCAACGGTGACCATTTTTGCTGTAGTTATTACTGTGAGAAATATAATATTACTAGTGTTTTTGATTTGGAGCTGATTTTATATCTAAAAGTGTCTTTAGACCGTAATATCTAAACAACTATATACAGTATGTTTCCCAAGAACTTGACGGATAAATTAGGTAAAAATAGGGGTAATTAATACTAATTAGCGGTAATAAATAAGGTATTTAATAATTATTTATTTGATGATTTCGAGATGATTTACAGGGAAAACGTAAAAATGTGCACATCAAGCTAGTTTTAAATTCATTTTGAAGAAAATTTGACCAAAGAGAGGGTCAATCAATGGCGAAAATGATAAATAATTGTCCTGAAGAATTCTTTAATATGTTTATTAACCATTAATAGTGGTCTAGATGTTAAGGATAGCACTGGCATGGACCATATATGGATAAAAACAAAGTGTGTGGTCCTCTGACAATGCGTCTGGTATTTTCGTATATACACATCTAAAAAAAATAGAAGATATAGTTCTCTATATACAGATAGTCCATTTATGTGTCAACGCCCTGTGCATTTGATGGCTCAACCGGTGAATTTAATTAATGACATAACAGATCAGCTGAAATGTTACAGCCCTCCTTTGTACATTACATATTTGCCAGCGGGGGTCCTAACCAAACTCCACCCAAAGAAAGATTTACGAAGACCACAGTTCTGTTCCATATGGTTATAAAAAGTTTAAAATATAATACTTTTAGCTTGTTAAGTCAATTTGTGGCTGCTAAATAATTTGTCATAAAGCTGAATGTCCCGTATATATTTTGTATTACCCTTTTCTGACCTTTGTGGTTATAATGCATATATAATAAGAATGTATGATAAAATAACCCTACAATAGTACATTATTAGATACAATTTGGTTGTGATCTGCTCTATATATTATATTAATCATTGTACTAGGTATATATTGTTTAACTGTAAGGATTCTTATTTTAAAAATGATTCTGTTATGTATATATGAATGCGCAGTTGATGTAATAATTCTAATGGTTCGGGTAAAAACTATGTAATGAAATCGTTTTGTTCAATAGAGAGTATATTCTATTCTACTACGCTGTTGGGTAAATTATGCTATGATCGAACTTTCTATTCTGCTAGAGATCGAACTTTGCTAAATATACTACTTATAATTAATTGAATGGAATCTGCGGTAGGTTCTTGATGAAACATATTCAATAGAATAATTATAACTATTCAAAAGAATAGTTACAATACGCACTTAGTTTATTGTTTCATTAGTTTTGTTCAGATTTCTCTGACATATGTTTCGGCCTTGCGACTCTTTGATAATGGTCGCAAGGTCGAAACATATGTCAGAGAAATCTGAACAAAATTGCACGCCTGCTCGGCTTTTTCATTCATTTTAAACTAAAATGGTCGTTCCCAATTTCTCGAATACCATTAATTCAAATTATACGTAATTATTGTACATTAAATGTATATATCCCCCCCCCCCCTAGTGTTATTCAGAGTGTAGTGCAGTTTCCCAGAATCCCGAATCCACCACGTTTTCATTGTCCCGAACCCACCCGTTCTTATTGTCGCGAACGAAAATTCTACAAAATGAACCTGCATAAGAAAATACATGAGATTTTGCTCCCGAACTCTCCTAGCTTATCTACTATTGATTTACTATGTACAAAGCCGTGCGCTGCTGGTTGATTATGATTGGGGTAACATGCGAGTACATTTTATTATAAATATTTTACCCTTTCGAATGTTTTTTAAGGGCACGGTAGGACTATTGTGGGTCTATAGTTTTTTATAAAGCTATAGATAAGTTCTTTACTAAACCATTTTCATTTTAGGTAGACATTGCTCAAAAACGTTATTTAGTGAATCATAAAAACTACCTACACAATTGTCGGCCTTATTATATACAATTCTTCGACACAGTTTTTTTATGTAACGTGACTTATTACAACATTTATTCTTTGTTCAAGTGTGCTTTTAGAGGGCGGAATATTAAACATAATATTTTTAGTCGCAAACTCCTCTATAAATCCTTATTTTACTATAAGGAAATTAACCAGACTGCAACCAAAGTTACAAGTCTGGCGCGTTAAGTGTAATAATTGCATATTACCATCAAAACGCTAATGCTTCGATTGCAACAAACACCAGCCAAAGGACTGATCCTACTTAAAGGAGCTCCCTTGCCAGCCATCACACACCACTTGCAGACTGCAGTTTCGAGCTGTTGGCTCTCGTCAGTGCAAGGTAGGTATGCGACGACCGACATGAGAATCCCTTGACTATAGTAGTATAGTTGTTGCAATCGAAGCATTAGCGTTTTGATGGTAATATGCAATTATTACACTTAACGCGCCAGACTTGTAACTTTGGTTGCAGTCTGGTTAATTTCCTTATAGTAAAATAAGGATTTATAGAGGAGTTTGCGACTAAAAATATTATGTTTAATATTCCGCCCTCTAAAAGCACACTTGAACTATGCTAAGCCAAGTCAGGCTATTTATTTTTCGATTGCAACAGACACTGGACCGCTAGATGGCGCCTGCTGGCTGTTTTACATGTCGCTATTGTAAAAATACCGGGATGTACTATAGTCAAGGGATTCTCATGTCGGTCGTCGCATACCTACCTTGCACTGACGAGAGCCAACAGCTCGAAACTGCAGTCTGCAAGTGGTGTGTGACGACTGGCAAGGGAGCTCCTTTAAGTAGGATCAGTCCTTCGGCTGGTGTTTGTTGCAATCGAAGCATTAGGGTTTTGATGGTAATATGCAATTATTACACTTAACACGCCAGACTTGTAACTTTGGTTGCAGTGTGGTTAATTTCCTTATAGTAAAATAAGGATTTATAGAGGAGTTTGCGACTAAAAATATTATGTTTAACATTTATTCTTCTTTATTAAATGATTTTGAAATATTTCTTCAGTTGACAATAATCCTTAACTTCTATTTAATAATAATTTGAATGTATAAAGTAGTTTTACTTCTTAATTGTGCAGATCTTTCTAGACGTTACATGAGCCTTAGATATAATATCTTAAATTTGTAACGCTAGTTAACAATTAGAATCTTTTATTAATAAATGATTTAATTTCAAGAAAGTCGCTCGTTTTATCAAATACCAGCAACGATATCGTCTTCATAAGATATAATGTGTTATGTCATAACAATAGAAGGAATTAAAATTATTAATTGCTAATTTAGCGGTGTGGATGTATGTATGTAGTTACCCATGGAATGTCCCGTTTGATCCTTCAGTAGAAATTAAGCACACGTTGTTCAGCTGTCATTGACAGAAGATTAAAAATATACATTTTACAAAAAAAAAAAATAAACATTTACTTATCAAATATAGCCATTTGTTTATCCAAAAAATCTATAAAAGGAAAAAAATATCCCAATTTGACAATAGCTATGCACTATGTCTATTTCCTACTTGACGTAATTGGAAAACAAATAATTGAAAAGTGCTAAAAAATCTATTTGTTTAGTCTGTATGCGTTGTCTGCGGAACAAACGCCTTGAATTAAATTAGCATCATAAATACGGATAAGCTAAAATCAAAGAATAATATATTACAAACTACAATGGGTACTTGCGCCACCTAAAAAAAAAAGATCTGACGCTTTTCTAGCCTTGAAGAGGATCAACATAATTCATCTATTATAATATTTAACAAACGCAAATGACTATAATATTAATTTATTAATTAATAAATAGTATAATTATAGCCAATATAGTCATTATTATTATTAAAACGTGTAAACAGCAAAAGAATAGACATTTATTTAAATCACAATCAATAACCATTACACATCCTTCTGACCTTCACTCAAATCAATTTGGCTAATGCGAAAATTTTGTTTCATTTAACCTTAGCGATATTTACTTGTTGATTTAGGACAAGGAGCTGCTCTGCGGAATTCTAGTTCTCTGGAATTTTATATTAAAACGTCACCAAGGTGTTTCTGTATAAAAATACTAATATATTTATAATTTTCCATTTATATCAGGCGTAAAACCGTGACAGTCCACAAAACGGTAAAATAATTTAAAAGTATTTACTTCCAGATTTAAATTAATCTCGATGGTAATAGGTTGGTTAGTCACTATTTCAAGTCATCACTACGTCTTGTGATGAATGAAGTGTTTTAGCAAACAACTTTATTTTACTGCTTAAAAATAATTAAGCATATTAATATATATTGTTTTAACTCTGTCAATAGTGCTCTTTAGTAACGTTATCGAATATTGTATGTTTTTAATTAAATATTATAATAGGAGAGCTTTCCATCTTTAATTATTCTTTGATGAAATCGTGGCGGTTTTCATTTCAATCAATATGAATGTATTGAATCATCAATAGGTTGCAACGAGATTACGGCAATAGGATTACCATTGCTCAGTTTGCACTTAAGATTTAATAATAAACGAGACCTAAGTGGTTCTGAAGTGCTGCAGCGATTGACGGTCAGTATAAATGCAATTTCGACGCAGTGGTTCTATGTGTCAAAGATACAGACTCAATATTGACAGAGTTTATAATTTTGTCCTTCCTGGTAAGAGCGACATTTAGTTCGAATTTCTTCAACAATTTAATAAAATCATTTCGAAAGAACATGTCTAATTAAACCATCTGCATATGCGCAAAAATATAGGAAATAGTAAATAACCTAGTGAGAGTTAAAATATTTTATAGTATATTACACAGCGAGCATGGAAAATGAAACTTATCATTCGAGTGGCAATGTGGAAATTCACACAAGTGCGTAAGATACTTTTCTCCCACGTTCCCCCAAGAAAGCGTTCATATTCACTTAACATAGTAGGTGGGAAAATAAACGATATAATACTTGTGCTTAGAGGCATCTGGCAAGTTGTTCCTGAAAGTATGCCGTGCTCTGCAGGCATCTATTTTTTTGGCAATACAAAATCTAATCATAATTTGAACAATTTCAATCTTAAAATATGAATATTAGGCTGGGGCCGTTACCTTTTTGAGATGAAAAAATTAATAGCAGGCAACGGCCGGCTGAAATATAGTTGAGGTCATAAAAAATGAAAAAAAAACTTTGGAACTTGAGATGAAGGGAAGTAGTGAAATGGGGTGCTATTTAAGGGATGAAAACTGTTTTTCGTGATTTGTGGCGAAACGTGACCTCCTAGAGAAAAGTGTTTCATGCAAAAGTTGTAGATAATAAAAAAATCTAAAACTGTTTTCTATCTATTTCTATACATTTTTCGACATAACCTCAAAGCTTGCGAGAAAATGACGAAAAACCGATTTTTCTGTATTATTTTTTTTCTCGCGTGAAAATTATTTAATTTAAATGAAACTTTGTGAAAGTACGTAATTGTTTGCATATAATAAGCATGAATTTTTTCAATTATGGGAAATAAATATTTTTCGAGATTTTACCATTTTTCAGAAAAAACACCCCTATCTTCGGCGAACAACTTTATTGATTTTTTTTTTGATTTTGATGTTCTACTAGTGCCCTTTTTTCGTCGAGATGTCTACTTTCAAATGGTACGTCGATGTTAGTGATTTATTGTCATTTAGCAGCTTAAAATTAAGAAAAACCGAAAAATTTTTCGAACCTCGAATTTGTCGATTTTTTTCATTGTTTTCAATTTTTTAGTATATTTATGTTAATAATTCATAATATTTTAATGAAAAAACTTACTTTGGTATAAAATAAATAAAGTTGAATGAATTTCATCAGGGAAAGGTAGGGAAAACTTCATGAAACTTAACATTTACATGGAAATCATTTATTAATTTTCATAAGCTACAGTTAAGTTTCAAAAACTTTATATGCATATTAAATTATTCTAAATACATGTGATAAAATACAACATACAATTTATTTATATTGGCTACGAATTCTTTACTTTATTTACAAATATTTACTTTATTAATATTGGTTGTGTATAGCTTACAAAAAGAAAAATCAATAAAATAATTCTAATCAATTTTAGGGCTTTTTTGTTGTGGTTCGTTTTCTACATCGATCAAACTCTCAAATTCTATATTATCTTCAAAATCATTGGCATTTTCAGGTTGTTCAATTTCGATGTCATTATTCTTTGCTGGCTCTTCATCAATATCTTCAGAATCACTTAAATCTACAAATACTTCTCTGTCTCTATTTGAACAGTTCTCAGTGCATGTATTGCATAGATTGGTACATTTTAAGCCGTGTTTTCGGCAGCCACACCTTTGATTATTGCATCCACTTTCACAAGTACAGCTAACGCTTTTTAACAACTTTCCGGGAATCAAGTTGAAACTGTCAGAGATGTATTTCGGCACGAGTCTTCCTGCATTTTCGTTCCAGCCCCAGTCCTTTGCTTTTTTGTTGTCCTGATCGTTGTCAAAATTACCCAACCAAGTTTGCAATTAGTAATAGACTCTGTAGGAGTGTTGTGCAGCTGCTTCTTCAGTTGGAGGGGGTTTTTCCAATTTAAAAGTGGATTTGTTTGTAGCTTGCTGATACAGCTCAAATCATAATTGATTTAATGAGTTATAAATTTTCTTACTTTTGTAAATATTAGCTGTAAGTTGAGATCCATTTTTTGCTATGGTTATGTGGTCTGCATCTTTTTGATAATAAACACTGGCTAGGTTTAATAAATTTTTATTGTCCAATAAAGATCTTACTATTGTTTTTTTCCCTTTTCCAGCAAAACTTGAAGTTGTATCACACCCAGAGAAAGCATGAAGAAACGCTATTACACTTGTGTATGGTTCGTGTTTAAAACAATGGGATGTATAAAATGAATCATTGACGTTGCTTGAGCCTGGTTTGTGAAAATAAATATCCAGCCCATTCGAATTTAATTGGTATAAAAGAACTAGTAAATCGATGTCTACTACTACAACAGAACGAGCTCTGCTGCTCTTGTGCAGGCTCACTTTGTCCTACCCCTCTCTACCCCCAACCCTCAGTCGTTTTGGGCGGGCATTTCAAATACCTGTATGCTGAGAAATTTCAAATTTTGTAATTTTTTTTTTTGTTTGAATACGTAACAGTATTTTTTTTATAATATATGATTTGCAGGAAACAACTACTCAGCGGGCAAATACCCCGACCTGCATTGAATTACACCTTACAAATCATTAAAGATGTAGTAGTTGTTTCCTGCAAATCATATATTATAACAGTAGGTTAAGTCCACCTAGGACTGAAAGGTCGCCGCTCTCAGGTACTTGCAGAATCGCAAGTCGCTATACGCCCATAGAGACATCTATGGTGTATAGTAGCAATTGACCATTTGTGAGGTTTCACTTACCTCTCACCACTACAGTATTTTTTTTGTTTGTATTCAATTTTAGCGTGGTTTCCAATAACTAAATTCATTCAACTTTAGTTATTTTATACCAAAGTAAGTTTTTTTCATTAAAATATTATGAATCATTAACATAAATACGCTAAAAAATTTAAAATAATGAAAAAAATCGACAAATTCGATTCGAAATTTTTTTTTTCGGTTTTTCTTAATTTTAAGCTGCTAAATGACAATAAATCACTAACATCGACGTACCATTTGAAAGTAGACATCTCGACGAAAAAAATGAGCACTAGTAGAACATCAAAATCCAAAAAAAATCAATAAAGTTGTTCGCCGAAGATAGGGGTGTTTTTTCGGAAAAATGGTAAAATCTCGAAAAATATTTACGTCCCATAATTGAAAAAATTCATGTTTATTATATGCAAACAATTGCGTACTTTCACAAAGTTTCATTTAAATTAAATAATTTTCACGCGAGAAAAAAAATAAAAATCGAAAAATAGGTTTTTCGTCATTTTCTCGCAAACTTTGAGGTTATGTCGAAAAATATAAAGAATAAAAGTTTTAGATTTTTTTATTATCTACAACTTTTGTATGAAACACTTTTCTCTAGGAGGTCACGTTTCGCCACAAATCACGAAAAACGGTTTTCGTCCCTTAAATAGCACCTCATTTTACTACTTCCCTTCATCTCAAGTTCCAAAGTTTTTTTTTTTCATTGTTTATGACCTCAACTATATATTCCAGCCGGCCGTTGTCTGCTATTATTATTTTTTTTTTTCAGAATTAAAAATCCGTAACGGCCTCAGCCTATATTGAATACTGACTGAAGTAGTAATAATCGTTATATAATTAATTCACTATTTCTTACGATTAAAAAACAAAACCATTTTTCATTTTATTACAGTCTTAATTTATAAAATTCATACCTGTGATGTGACGTTGAGGGTAAGATTTAATGAAGTGTTATTTTGTGCTTCGATGATATTCGTGGGGTGTATATTTCAACTTGACTCATTATTCATATTTTAACATTGAAATAGTTCAGCTCATAATTAGATATATTTTTAATGTGTTGTCAATAAAGTACGATCTTAAATTTATCACGACAGATGCCTCCAGAGCGTGGCCAAATTACTCGTGCAACACACTATGTTGGAATAAAACTATTGTCATTCCAACACACTGTGTTAGAATGTCATTCCAACATGCTGTGTTGGAATAAAAGTATTGTATAAATAAGCAAGTTCTTTGTATAATTTCTAAAATCTTGTTAGAGAAAGTATAGTCTAAAACACGTTTGGAATATGGACCATTCCACAACTTGTTGTAGAACTACTAACTCAGTGTTCACATCTTTGATTCTAGATTGTAATTCTCTTGTAATAGTACTGCTCTATTTCCACCTGGGACGCAAAATAAAAGATGAAGGGCTTATAAGCTTAAATAATTAAAGAAAGAAATTATTACCTTATACCTCAAAGACAAACAACAATGCAGCTACGGACACGTGTTTCGGGATAATCACGGGATAATTTTCTCTAATAATGACCCTCAAGCTTGTTACTTTAAGTAACTACCCTCCCTTACGGCGTCGGGTAATTACTAAGCAACAAGCTTTCGGTACATTATTAGAGAAAATTATCCCGTGATTATCAGCGCCCTTGGTAAAATACAGCTGACAATCTCCTTAGGGAGATTATGTTGCTATGCAACGAAAAATTATTGACAGTTTTATAATTTATTTAAAATGTCACATTCACGATTTGACATATTATTAGAATTTCAAAAAATTATCTCACCGAATTTACCGCGTGCACTGATAAATCCTTATAATTTTCCCTAATAATGACCCTCGAGCTTGTTACTTTAAGTAATTACCCTCCGCCTTACGGCGTCGGGTAATTACTAAGCAACAAGTTTTCGGTTCATTATTAGAGGAAATTATCGCGTGATTATCAGCGCCCTTGGTAAATTGCAGCTGATAATTAACTCTCTTTGCTGTAATATTAACAGTAAACGAAATCTAAAAATGCAATTTTTGCCTCTTCGAGTGTAGTAAAAAAAGCAGACCTCGTATGAAGCGAACATTTTGTGGGTTCATCAAAAGGCGAAAATAAAGAGGTTCAAACTTTCTAGGAATAATTTATGAATTCGCCTTTTTGGTGCCTTGAGCCTGGCCTATATATGTTTGTTAGTATGTTTAGTAAAACTAGTGAAACACCCAATTCACAAGAATTAGTATTTATAAAATATATTTAAAAAAAAATCGATTCGACTAATAATTCGATTATCACAAAATGTAAATTTTTTAATTTCTAGGCGTTTAAAACGATTCTCACGCGAAACAGTAGCACGATTCCGTTCAGTTAACAGATTGTGATATCGATAAAAATAACGCATGTTTCATTTTATCCGATAATTTTATGCTAATGCTATTCTCAGTATGTTATTAGAATTCAAATTGTGCAGTGACGTGTGTGGAAATCACAAAATAAATCACAGGATTTCGCCAATTAATTTTTTTTGGTACTCAAATCACGCGGAAGAAGTGTGGAATTCGATTATACGTAAACACTTTTTGACGTTATTTTATTTATATCTACCTCTATATTAGTACTATAACTTCTTTATATTAGCCGAACAGGTTCGGGAAAATACTATGCATATTTCTCTGGTTAAAAATAAAGTATACAGTTAACGACGGTAGTTTACTTTTTTATACTTAACTATAATAATCCAATGAAGCTGATACGGATATTTCCAAAATTATTTGTCGATTTCTGTCGATTAAAAATAAAGTTGACTATAAACTTTTACTATAAAATGCCAGGTTTTTTACAGTTTTAACTGAAATCATGTTTCAGATGAAACAACTGATGTTACCAACATTTACAATGATGGATCACAAGATCATATATAGTATATGTTATATTTTGGATTGTTTGCTTAACTTATTAAAAAAATGATTTTATTGATAAATGTAGAGTCAACGTTGATTCTAAAATGAAATGAAATATATAATGTATGAAGTGAGTTTACCTGAGGTTACAAAGGTTCTGTTGGTCGATTTCTAAGCTTTTTTAACAGAGAAATGTAGAAATTAGTAATATAGCGCAAAACTAAGGGAATCTAGGATGAAATGGGACGATCGGCGTAAGTAACTACTGGGAAACGTTGTTACGCATTTGAAATGTCTGAGAAGGTGAAGCCTGTCTCAGTAATATGGTGTAATATAGTATATTATTAATATAATAACTTCCCACTTATACAAAAATTGCTGGTTATACCGCAACTTTTGAAATGAATGGAAAAGGTAATAATGCATTTATTGGTAGTATTTAAAATGAAAAATTATAAAAGGACATAAAAGGTTAATATGCAAGGTTTAAATTATAGAGTATAAACTTTAACATCTAAAGGCACAAAATGCAAGCGGAATAAACTTGAATCGTGTAAAATGAAATAGTATAAAAATATTAATAAAAGTTGAGACTAATAAAAGTTAAAAACAATAAAATATAATGATTAAACAAATAAAGTAAAATTCAGTGAAGAATCCACAACGAAAAGTCTATAAAAAGACACAAAACAATCTGTTTTTTAAGCAAGTTCTATGTTTTCCCTTCTTAATGGAGGACGTCTTCGTGGAGGGAATAGGCTAGTGAATGTCCTGGAAGGTTTACTGGGTGTTCCTTCCACAGAGGTCTCCTTTAATGTCAAAGAGACCAACTTCTCGACTGGAATGAATTTTTCTTATTTGCTAGTTATTGAAAGTTGCTTGTGTTTTCATACGATTTTTTTGTTGTTTTCTTCTTAAGTATTATTGCTTGTGGATCCTTATTCTGAATAAAGGACTGGGATCCACCACAGAAGAAGTTCTCCTTGTTCCAAAAGCTGATTCCGTCTGGTTAGGCACCTTTTGTAGATGGACTCCTTGTTCCCTTGGGATGTTTTCAACTGGTTAGGCTCCCAAACTGCGATGTTTTCCGATCCTACCGACTGCGCCAATGTTATATTTTGGATTGATTAACTTTTTAAATAATGACTGTATTGATAAATGTAGAATCAACGCGGATTCTAAAATGAAATGTATAATGTTTGAAGTGAGTTTATTAACTAAGGTACAAAGGTATGTTGGTAATATTTATAAGCTTTCTTAACAAAGAAAAGTAGAAATTAGCAATAGAGCACAAAACTGTGAGAATCTAGGATGAAATGGGACTTTCGGCGTAAGCAGTTACTGGGAAAATTTGTTACGCAATATATGTAATTTGAGGTGTCTGAGAAGGTTAAGCCTAACTCAGTAATATATAGGTACAGACGTTTTTCATAGCCAGAATTGTGATAATTCTCAAGCCCATTTGCTCTTTACGAGTTGCAGTACTGAAGATCCGCTATATTGCAGTTTTAAGCTTACTTTATTCTATAGTATCATTACTTTATTAGAGCCGTTCCTCACCGAATGGCAAGTGTTCGACAGCTAACTTTTTCGATGATGCAGATGGTCCCCCGAAATGTGCAACTGTGCAAGCCCTCTAGCGGTCACGGTGTGTATTCGCTTAAGAGGTGGTGAGGAGTTTCTTCTTCACCTCATATTCTAGATTCTGGGTTGCTCTTCACTCTTGCGTTGTTGGTTAGGTATTTATTCAGTGTACAGTGACACATCAAGGTATACCTTTTGTACATTTCACTTAGTTTCTGTTTAGCTTTAGCCATTCGTTGGTGTATTATCTGGATGGTTTATCCATCAAGAAACGTGTGCTTGGAAGTCTTCCCGACTACTTCACTGTGAATGAATGGATTAAATTTTAAGAAAAGTTCTTCAAGATACGATCTTGAATACTACACAAGAAATTTTATCAGTAGGAGTAAATGTCCCTAATGGATTAGAAATTATACATGATCTGATACGGCTTCTAGACAGTCTGCTGGGTATGAACATCGATCGACGAGATGGGTTGCGATTTGCTCGTGAACATGAAGATGGGAGCAAACGCTGAATGGTTGCATGGTTTATTTACAGACGAGTTCAGATTTTCTTTCTATATGTAGCATTAAACAGTACAGTAAGAGCCAGAAATTATTTAGAAAGAGTGCTAGAACCAATCGTATTGTCATATGTGAAGGATCATGGATCAAAATTCAGTCGAGGGTTTTTGTCCACCACGCTCGCATGATTTCAACCTCATATCTGGATATTTTAGAGACATGCTGATGATCTTCAGAACACGACGCATTAATCGAACGAATTAATTGTCAAATAATTAGAGACTGGGAAAAGTTGTCAAAGATATTGATTTGATTTTATTAATAAATTCTTTTGCACATAAAGAATGCTGTGAAATATTACTTTGACAGTTCTGTTATTTATTAGACTTTGATTATTATTCTTTTAAATAATTCCAGTTTAATTGTTAATATTTAAACATGTAAATGTATATGCAAACTTCATCTATATTTTGGATGTCTGTGATTTCAAATTGTTAAGTAGTGTACAATAATGAATCAAGAAAATAATTGACAATATGAACTGTACACATTGTTGGTAGGGACAAAAAATACCTCGTTCTTGAGCCATCACTGTGTTTACATTATTGTTATATTTGCCACCAGTTGACAAGGCGTAGGTAGATAGTTCTTTATATTATATTGAATTCAGTATATCTTGTATAAGTGGGTGGTTGTTTAATACCGGATAAAACCAGGCATTTCTATGTTTATGACAATGCAACTCAAATATATTTTTGTAATTTCTTAACTTGACCTGTCGCAAAAATGAACATCTAATTACGCGGAACAGATTTTTGTATAAAATTTAAGATCCACGTTTTTTAAATTTCACGTACCATTATCACTCCTAATATATCTTTCATCATATAAAAATTATCATAATAAAACATGTTCGACTGTAGTAATTATCTAAATAAGAATGCATTAATAAAACCCACAATTAGTGCAATTAACACGTGTGTTTTATAACGGTCTTGTAATATAACTTTGTATTAGATAATAAATATTATTAAACACGTCTTTATTTGATTATGGTTTAAATGTTTACAACAATGTGTAATTTCTTAAAACAAAAAGTAAACCTGCAATAGATAATTTGTATACGCTATATAGTTTTGCATAAAAGGAAACATAATATTTCATGACTTTTGTGTCCGTTGACAGACAAGTTAATTGTAATATAATTATATTATTTTGTATAAAATCATAATAGTTTTTATGTGTGGTTGTGACATAAATCTTTGTAGAAGTTCAAACAAATTGCGATGTTCTCTAGTTTTCTAAAATCCTTCAGCTGCTTCAAAATATTACAATTTTAATATTTGCATCATAATTGTAATAAATGTCTCCATTTTTAATCATAAAATTATAAGAGTATAAAACTAGAAATATCAATGAGGAGTTCCTTACAAGTGTTCTTCCCCTCATATAGATGTACATGGTCCCC
Source organism: Leptura quadrifasciata (assembly GCA_963675555.1). NCBI lineage: Eukaryota > Metazoa > Arthropoda > Insecta > Coleoptera > Cerambycidae > Leptura > Leptura quadrifasciata. The sequence continues at coordinate 30,669,434 of OY776675.1, read as the reverse complement.
ATTGAACGAAATGGAACAAGATGGATAAAATTATACGACGATGGGCTCAAGATGGTGATGTCTTTGTAGTAGATTGTAGTTATTCTTAAGAAATCAAAGGCGATTTCCTACTGAAGAGTCAAATCTTTCCAGAAAAATAACCATGACTCATTGGATAGTGGAGTCGCGAAATAGTCATTTAAAATCAATTTTCAAGTTTTTTAGAGACTTAATACCCATGCAGAACGGTTTTCATTTGGCCGACTTTTAAAAAATAGCTTGTGAAAAATGCAAGATGCCAATGAAGAACTTACTGAAAAAATGTTAGCTGTAGCACATACTTCGAAAATCCATAGCAGACATGAATTGAAAAAGAAAACTTCAACTTACGTCATGGTGGTGGTCTTTGGATTAATATGGACAATGTTGATGTGACGTTTTCAATTTTACCATAAGAATAATATATAATTTCTCCATTCTCACGTAATATGCTGTTATTTTTTTACATGCATTCAGGCATTCTGCAATGTAAAATTTGGACCAATAGATCGGAGTCGAGAGAAGCTGGTATACTGAAATTTGGCTCGCGGATACAGAATGATACTCCGTTATCAATACCCATGCAAAATCAATGCAGCTTCGAGACTGCCTTCAAATAAAGTGTTATGACAATTTTCGCAACATTAAAAAACGTATATCATGTTTTGCTGATTTGTAACAATAAATATATCGTTGCGGTCAGCGTCGATGATGATGATATAAGTAGTATGGAAATGACAGAACTTAGGTTCAGAAGCAGGTTCATGTTCAGTATACGGGTGGGGGGTAATTACAGTAGTGGGAGGTAATTAGGGAGAAGGTTAGAGGTCGGGGCCTAGGAGTGGTGGTGTGGGGGGGCAATTGTAATGGTGGGAGGCCATTAGAGAGTAATTAAGGATAATTTAGGTACAAGTAAGGGCAATTAAGGGTAATTTCAGTAACAATAATTAAGGGTAATTGCAGTAACAATACATAAACTAAAGACCATAGAAATTTCGGTAAATAAGACAGGGCAGGTAAAATAATTTGTATCGCAATTATTGATCGGCATAAAGATAAGGCAGGTAGGTCGCAATTATTCATCATCGTAAAGAAAAGGCAAGGTCACAAGTGTTCATCTCACAAATCGGTGTAAAGATAAGGTAGATAAAATAATGTTTGTCAGAATTGTTGATTGGCATAAAGATAAAGCAAGTAGGTCGCAATTGTTCATCATCATAAAGAAAAACAGGAACGCAATTGTGCATTTCATAAATCAGTACAAGATGTCCCTAAAGATAAGGCAGGTAAAATAATTTTGTAACTTTAGGTATATAATCAAGAATTAATGTTTGTTATATCATTGTAAAAAAATACACAGATATTATAATTGCGCAATAGGACAATGCAATTGTTGTAGGACAGACGAGCAGGTGGGCAGGCACACGAACAGGTGGGCAAACGGACAGACCAATGGGCGGACATAATACCCTTATTGTTACTGCAATTACCCTTTTTGTTACTGCAATTACCCTCATTGTTACAGCAATTACCCTTTCTGTTACTGTAATTACCCTAACTGTTACGGTAATTACCCTTAATTATCTTTATTGTTACTGTGATTACCCTTAATTATCCTTATTGTTACTTAAATTACCCTTATTTGTACCTAAATTATCCTTAATTACTCTCTAATTACTACCAGCCACTACAATTGCCTCCCGCCTCCACTCCTAGGCCCCGCCCTCTAAGCCCAGCCCACTAATTTCCTCCCACAACTCTCATTACCCCCCACCCCTTATCACTGATCATGATCCTGATCCGACCCTCTCTCATTAGACGTCTACTGATATATGACAAGAATCTAGATTCTTAATAATTATTTCTTTATTTTTTATTATTTATGCTTAATAATTTAAAATAGCTTAAATAAATATATTGTTCTAAGAATTGATGCACTTAAACAATTGATGATTCAATTTACGACTTTGTTATTTCTTTTAAGCATTGTTAATTGTTATAATTCGACTTGAATCTTGGCACCTTGATTTAACTGCCCTAGAGTATTTTTCTCGTTTCTAAGTTTCAATGAAATAGATGCAGTGTTACTTAAATTATTGCCAATTGTCTAAAGATGATCAATTTTAATTGTTTTAATTTTTTATAACATAACGAACATTTTTTTTAAATTGTGATATGGGATATACAGACAGCTATTTAAGAGAAACTGCGAAAAAATAAAATTATAAAAATTCTCTTTTTTATACAAATGTCCTGGACTCGAATTTAATACAAATTTTTTTACAGCACATAACATTTACACGTTCCAGAAAAACAACTGCTATAGTAAGACAACTCCTTTTTAAGTCATTAGGACCTTAGATTAATACTGTACTGTAATAGTTGACTAATCTGCTGGCGCAAAGCCGGAAAAAGGGAGGCGGTAAAGAGACGTCAGCCAAATTGACACATATCAATGTTTTTCAAAAATTGCCTCTTCTAACAAGAGACACAAACAGAATAAAAATAATGAGAAAATAAAATAATAAGTTAATCTCATTTGGTACGGGAATGTTATAGCTAAAAATGCAGCTGACACGATGAATCACAGAACAATTGTAATATAATTGAGAATGAAGAAACTATCGATAATCACGTGTTTCGAATTATTTTCATGATTATACAGTGCTGGACGATGAACTCCTGAAATGTCAGTAAAAAACCGAACCTCCAAGGTCATGCTGCAAACGTTCATTACAATTAGTACTTGCCTGTCGTCTCTTCAGTTATAAACTTATAAAGCTTCTTTTTTGATCTAGGTATAGATTAAAGAACTAATCTAGAATCTAGTATGGTTTTATTATTGAATAAAAAGGGATATTCTTCAATGTTTTTAACTAAAATACGTCTTTACAGATTTGTTACCATGACCTCTTAGTAGAAATCACTTTTGATCTGAAATAATTGTACAGTGCTCGTCAAAAGTGAGAAGTAAATTTTAATCGGATTTGTAGTTTTTCATTTGTGAAATTAGACAGTATTGAATTATACTTACGTTGAACAATCTTTCTGAACATATTTTTTAAATCACATTAGACTAAGTAATTGGATTTTGGTGCATAAATACCGATCTGATGCTACTATGCGTAAGATCGACATTAAATAATGTATACTTCTTTGACTACAATATAATTACCTCTGGATTCTAAAATGTGAACTTTTCGGAGTTTTCGGCGCCTTCAAATATGTACAGTCAACATACAAAATAGTGCAAGATTGTTCAGGAACTGTATTGTAAAGTTTGAATAAATCGGTTCCGATCTTGAAGATCAGGACAAGTAAATCTTATATTTTTTTTATACAAAATGGTTCATTAATGAATTTCTTGCGACTGTTATTACAAGGCTTGCGCCTTGTGTAGATAGAAAATTCATTATTGCTTTTATAAATCTGTCTGATATACCTTGCCTTAGCTTTACTAAAAAGACGATTAATTATTTTTTTTATAAGGTTCTGAATTTATGATATACTTCCACAGGTTAACAATAATTGAAAAGCTCTCTGAATTATTCTTTTTTTAAAGATGTTAAACTTTGAAAGTTATTCTCACTAAAGTTTTCTTCGCTTCCATATAAATTAAGAGAATTGTATGTTACCGAACTCCTGAATTAGCTCCTCACCTTGTGATTCTCCAATATGCTGTAAAGGAATAAGTCAAACACCCGTTAAATATATTGGGTAGCATATTACGGCTGAAGGCAAAAACGCATTAGTTTTAACATAGAAGTCCACTTGAGCATGGATGGACAATCTTTGGATTGCAATATTATCGAATTTACAAATAAAACAGCCTCTCCTGCGAAAAGTACCTCCATAAAAATTGCGAATGGATTATCGTTATTTTTAATGCACCTTCCAAGACGAAGGTTGCAATTTAAGCACAATCGAGAATTTTCGATTAATTCCTGATCTACCAAGGAAAAACATTAAAAAATGTTGTGGTGTTGACAGAATTCAACAAATCGGAATTTTCTAATCATAATATAGCATCTACGTTGAATCCCAATAATTTGGTTGTTATATGGCAAGAGCAGTTCAAATTATGTCGTATGATGGCAATTTATTTTAAATAAGGTTTAAACTTGGCAATTCCATGAGAAATGTGTTGTTTTAATGTTATATTTACAAGATTTATTAGCGAATTTTCAGTCTTAATAACAGTTACGGACTGCTCCTATTGTAACAGAGGTCCCCAGTCAAACCGGCAAACCAGATGGCTTAATCGACAGGTGATGTGAAAACGAATACCAGCACTCGATATCTCTTAATGAAAACACTAAATACTAATTTAATTTGCTAATTGAAGGACATATGGACGTTTAATTCACTACAAAACATAATTATCATTTAGACATTATGACTGATTTAATTTAATGAGGCATATAAGCATAGAATATTACTATTTCTTGCTCAGCTCAAAAAATCATTTAAAAGTTATTAAAATGGTGAATGATAGGTCATCAATTAACGTGGATATACACTGGACAGCCTTTGTCCAAACCATTACAATGCCACATATTCAAATTTGTTGTATCATTCTCGAGGATAAAAGAATATTGAGTAAATATCATATTTTTTTATAGAAAAATGTTTTCGGCAGCTATGTGCTAAATAATGAATTAATATTCTGGCTATATTGACTGAACATTGTGAAATAGCAAATTCTTTGTGCATATTTCCATTAGGGATCTAACTCTGTAAAACTTGAAGTTTGTAGTTCTCTGTTAAACACATCATCCTTTTTTTTTGAGTAGTTCGTGTGACATATGAATGATGACTCAACCACTTAAGAATGAGAATTAAGTTAACACGAAAAATAAGCAATAAAAGAGACTTTCATTCTTCATCTAGTATTGTCTCATCGAGACCAAACGGTAAACTAAAAATCATCTGTCGTAGATTCTATACGAAACAACAGAATCCTTTCTTTCGAATCTTTTGTATTAAAAATTAGTTAGTAATGCGCTATTATATAGACAAAAATTATACGTTGAATATTTTATCCGACTGAAACAAGATTAATAATAATAATAAACAGCTTTATTGCCCAACAGATTACAAAAGAATAATAAAGATTTTACAGAAATAAAGGTGCGCAAAGTAATTTTTCTTAAGGAAATATATATTATAATACATATCTACCGATTTAGATGTTCAATAAAGTAAATAGTACATTTAAAATCTGATTTACTTTTTTACCTCTTTCATATGCTTTAATTTCCGTAGGGATTTGGGAGGGGGGGCGCCAAAACAGGTACTTGCCCGGTATATATATTTTTCTTCCGCCAGGCCTGTGAAAAGTAGTCGATACACTTGTGTGAAGTCGCGGAACCTGATATGATATTTGATTGACAAGGCTAATGCTATCAATTTTACTATGTATTAGCTTGTTGATGAAGCTCACTGCAAATAACACTCTTCTTAGCGACTGAATATCCAAAGAATTCAACAACAGATGTTGAGGGTAACCTCTAACAGGGTAGACTCCTGAGATTTGGAAGAACTTGAGAAATTTCTTCTGAACATTTTCAACAGCCAATTCTTGTTGACACCAAATCAAGGAACCGTACTCACATAAGAAAAATAAAATGTTTTTAATTCAGTAGGGTCCTGAAAATTAAGACAGTTTCGAATTATAAAGTCTGACATTCTTAATGCAGAGGTTGTAGATTGGTCAATTGTTCATTGAATGGCATTTTTGAGTCGAACACTATACTTAGATCTTGTATGGATTCACATCTCTGTGGACTTTAATTGATATGTAAATTCTGTATACTGTTTTTTTTGTAATGTAAAGGTTAGGCTTTTGCATTTTAGAATTTTCAATTGGAGATTGTTTTCTTCACACCAGACTTCAATCCTTTTCAGCTGATTTTGAATAAAATAAATATACAATCTTCAACATTTTCTATAGCTGGCAAATTTTGAGCAAATAGCACTTTTCACAATCGATGATCTACATCAAATCGTTAATAAAAAGCAGGAAGAGTAAGGGACCAATAGATTCTTGTGGTACTCCAGAAGTAACAAAGAATTGCTTAGAATTGAACCCGTTGTAAGAAATATACTGAATTCTGTTGGTTAAGTACGACCTAATAAGTCATATAAGAGATATAAAAGATTCATCAAATCCAAAGTCGTTCAATCAAATGTATTCCGTGATCGATGCGATCAAAAGCTTTGGCAAAGTTGGTATATATAACGTCAATCTGTCCATGATTATCAACTACGGAAGTTAGGTATTGGGAGAATACTGCTAAATTTGTTACGGTGGAGCGGCTCTCCATAAATCCAAGTTGATGTGGTGAGATTAAATTTTTTACCGCAGGGTAAATATAACCATAGAGTGATGTCTCCAAAAGCTTTGCAAAATTACATAGTATAGAAATGGGCCTAATTGGTCTTTTGTATAGGATCGCCAGATTTGAGAACTGGACATACTCTCGCGATTTTCCGCGTATCAGGTTTCCACAGAGATTTTAAGAATAATATTAAAAATAACTATAGAGGGGTTATAAAAGCATATCTACAATCCTTCACTAAAAAAATAGGGACTCTGACGTCATTTTATTTTTTAACTTATTGGCAGAATTCAGTAAGTAGTTAAAACAATTAAGTTCATTATTTAGGCTAGTTGAGGATGAGTAAACATTACTAAAATAATCATTAAATCCATCAACAACGGATTGAGGAGCTTCAGAAACTACATCACCGTTAATTACTTTGCCTGGTATTCTAGTTTATTGTTTCTTTGAATGAATGTAAGTCCAAAAATTTTTGGAATGATTTTTTATGCCATTTTCTACACTTTCAAGGTATAATTTATAAGCTACCTGGATTTCAGATTTAATTATCGACCTTAATCTTTTAAATTGCTCCAGATACTTAACTAGTTTCGTTTGTTTGTGTTTTTACGGTAATAGCTTTTTAACTTGATATTGTTGATTATATCAGAGGTATAGCAGGATGGATATTTACACTTATAATTTACAAAAGTTGGCACGTGTACAAAATTCACCACACTTTTTACCCAATCTGAGTCATGTTTTTTTTTATACGAGTTGCCATGTAGGCATTTGACTTCTTCTTAATAACATTATCATATAGATTTGATCCATTGGATCATAATACATATAATACATTAGAAGAAACCAATTAAAACTCAAAAATTTAAAAACAAAGCTTAAGCCGACTCGAAATTTAATCTATTCCTAATCTGATTATCAAACCGACCTTTGAGAAGGGATGTTCCTTTCTATTTTGGGAGTTTACTTAGCTTTGACTGTGCCATATGCAATTGTCTGTACATAATGTTATATTCAATCAAAGGCGACTCCTGTTTCTCAGATATGTCAGCATGTAAAGAATCATTTTAAACTGAAACTGTTTATTATGAATTATTATGTTTCATCATTCATTATTACGTAAACAATACTTAATTAAAAGAACAATCAATTTGTTAAAAAATTGACGCGTACGTTATAAATCTCCCGATATATTTACTTACCAACTCGTTACAATGCCATAAAAATAAAGTTCATTAAACTAAACTAATTAACAAAATATATCATTACATTTATCCGCTTGTTTGTATAAATTTTATATTAATTGCATTTTTTTAGTCAGCTAGTTAGTTAAATATTGTATTAATATCCTCAGTCATTACAGAAGCAGATAATTTTATTTGACTAGGCATATTTTACCAAACAGCGATACCTATTTTAATTTAATAAATTGTAATAATGTTGATTACACGATTATAGTAATATTTCCTCATTAGTGTTTATTACAAAACTGGAAATACCGCCGCGGTAACTCAGTAGGCTCAGTGGAAACTTCATTTCAAAGACGCATACAGATAGATGCGTTTTAATCAAAATGGGCGACATGTGAAGCACATAATTTTTTTTGTTCAATTATTCGAAAAAAATCTCTAATTTTTAAAGTCTACTCTTGAATTTTGTACTTATTGTTCAATAAATCGAAAGTGGTTACAAATAACCATAGGGAAGTACTTACAAAAAATGTTCGTATGTATTCCATGTCTACATAACATCGTCGAAAAATATACAGGGTGTTATGTTTGAAAAAAAAATGAGATAATTCAATTTAAAAAGTACTTAATTGAAAAATTATTTATGGCCACCGTATACATTTCTAGGAAGTAAAAAGGATTCAAAAACAAATTAGATGTCTCGCAACTAGTATTCACATAAGTTTTTCTTAAAACTATAATTATTGTGACTTTGGTGATTTTTTTCAACATGCATCTGCAGATGGTATTATCTTAACAAAAAAATTCATTACATCCAGGTGGTTGGGAGGTCGTCAATAATAATATAGGAACGAATAGAGTCTAGAAAGAGGCTTCAAAAAATGTACGGATATACATAGCATTCCATTTTAAAAAAGGCACTTGATCCAGTAATTTTGTCTTGGCTCTATTTTTTTAAATTTAAAAATAAAAATAAAGTTTTCAGATCATTCGTATAATTGTAAATTGGAATAGATAAAAATCAGATAACCGGAGATACGTGCAATACAAAATATATGCATATCGCAATAGTAGCAGGGTAAAGCAATTTATTTTGATTTGTTAATCAAGTTAACTGATGAAAAAGATTACCATCAACTAATATATATTTAAGATATTATTTATTATACTTCTAGTAAATACGGAAACGAAGATTATATCGCATTTGATCCATAAATATTGCGTACAGAGAAAACCAGACCAGAGACCAAATTCAAAATATATTCATTTAAATACAGAACAATTGCCTCAGCAGAGCCTGCTGCGGAACCGATCGTGCAATCAGCGCGTTAACGCGGTGGCGGATTGCAGTATCTGGCGGAACAAGTCTGGATCGGCGAAAACGACAATTAAGAAATAGTTCAAATGTGCTTCTAGAGCGCGGAATATTAAAACGTAATATTTCCGATAGATGGCGCCTGCCGACTGTTTTGCATGTCGCTATCTTAAAGATGTCGAGAAGTACCAAATAGTCGAAGGTTCCTTGTCTCGGTCGCCACAGCCTACCTTGCACTGATGAGAGCCAACAGCTCGAAACTGCAGTGTACAAGTGGTGTAGGACGACTGGCACGAGAGCTCCTTTAAGTAGGATCAGTCTTTCGGCCGGTGTTTGTTGCAACCGAAGCGTTAAGCGTTCTGTTGGTAACATGCAATTATTACACATAACACGCCAAGCTTGCAACTCGTAATTCAGCGCTCGGCGGGGCACATAGCCCGGAGAGTAGCTGTTGGCTGCAGTCTGGTTACGTTCCTTATATTAAAATAAAGACTTTATAGAGGAGTTTGTGACTGAAATATTACGTTTTAATTAAGAAATAACTAAACCTAAACTCCTTTCTATAACAATATAAAATTAAAATACGTATTTACATTTAAACAAACTCAAACAACAAAAGGGAAAAATTTATTTAAAAAAAATTTTATACTATTTTTATGTAAAATTTCCTGCTCTTTTACGTGGTGCTATCAGTTTATTATTATTATTATTATTTTTCGAGATATTAGCAAAAAACTGAATTTTTTCCGTTTCAGAGGGTTGTTTATAAGGGTTCGCGGGGGTAAATTTTGGTAAACTTTTTTGGCTCACTTTCTACTAGCAAAAAACTAGCCTTTCATGAAAAAATTAGCGAGGTAACAATTAATTCCGACTTATAAAGCCCCTGGCAACTGGGCTATTTTAAATAAATATATATATAAATTAATTCTACTGCCCTGTACCTAGTACTTCTAGTCAGGTATCGTAAAGTTTTTGTGATCGCTTCACCACATTATGGAATTGAAATAAGGGTAACCAGATCAGCAGGGCGGGTTTTATGTGTACGAAAAAAATGCATAGTATAAAACTGTTAAGGTTAATTCCGTGCAGGAAAACTTAAGACGAGGGTAGAACAATTAGAAGCATGTGCAGGAAAATAACGTGTAAAGTATATACGATTGAAATTGAAACCGTATAAAAACAAAAAGCCGGCAAAAACAGTCGGCATCTCTTTATTGTACATAGGCGAAGGTAAATAGAAATGCTTGTCATAACAAAATGATAAGATTTTCAGGCGTTATTATATTATCCTCTGTTTCAAATGGTCTCCAGAAAGTCATGGTAAATTAGTAAATAATTAAAATATTTTACCTTTTATACAGTAGTAAATATTTATAAATATGAACAGTAACTAACTAAACTCCTACGCTGGATATTATAATAGGTATTTATGCGCTGCACTGGCATAGACAGCACATCATTTTGTTACATTATATAATTTTTTTTATGATATAAAAGCTTGTCGCGAGATTTTCCTGTGCAAAGGAGATCGCTCGCGCCAAGTTTTCATATCATAAAAAAAATATATATAATGTAATAAAATGAGGGGTTTGATTTACTTCAAAGTTTATTTTCTACTTTTTAAACCATTTAAATAAAAGCTTTTTTTAAAATTTTTTTTTATAAAATTTTATTTTTTACTTTTTAGTCTTTTGATATGCTGTAATCCCCAGATATCGATTTCGAGACGAATCGGATCATAAACGGTAAAGTCGTCCGCCATCTTGAACAAAATTTTTGACTGGAAATTCGTAATTCGCGACCCCGAAAACCCCCAGATATCGATTTGGATCTAAATGACAAAAGTCGTCAGCCATATTGGCGCCGCTATTTTGAATTTTGACTAAAAATTCATAATCCGCGACCTAGAAATCCTCCAGATATGGATTTTGAGTTGAATCGGTTCTTAAACAGTAACGTCGTCCGCCATCTTGAAGTCGCCATCCTGAACTAAATTTTTGACTAGAAATTCGTAATCGGCGAACTCGAACACCCCCAGATATCGATTTTGATCGATTTGGACCATAAATGATAAAAGTCGTCCGCCACATTCGCACCGTCATTTTGAGTTTCTAAATTTTGACCAAGAATTCTTAATTGGCGATCTCGAAAAACCCCAGATATCGATTTTGAGCGAATCGGATCATAAACGGTAAAGTCGTCCACCATCCTGTTTTTTTCTAATATGAAAATCTTAAAGTGTATTCTCACCAGACTTATACATATGTGCAAAATTTCAAAGCTCTAGCTTAATTAGAACTAATCGAAATTTTTATTGCAAGATAGACCTAAACAAACTAACTAACAAACAAACATTGCAAGTTTAATAAAAGCTTTTAAAAATGTCTTTGTAATGCTGAATTATAATATCCAAGGCTCTTTTTTTTCTTTTTTAATTTCAGGTAATTGTCATTTATTAAAAAGAAGAATAATTTTATTTTCTTTTAATTTCTTAATAATAATACTTTGTCTACTTCTTCACCTTCACGCTATATTGATCAGCATTTAAAAAAAAACCACGGTTATGCAAAAATAATTTGTCGTGAGCAAATAATATGCGAAAAACAACCCCTTGATGATTTACGGGGGCGGTAGTGCTGACTACAGAGAAAAATGTATTTTACTATTTTTGCAAACTAGAAATTCGTGACAAATTGTTTCGTGGAACGACAAATTCTTACGGTCCTTCGTTCGTTCGTTTTCGTCCACAAAAATAGGACAATTAATACATTTCTTGCCGAATTCAACATTACTACCCCCCATCAAAACATCAAGGGATTTTCTTTTGGACTGATTCTTTTTCAGCAAATAACCACGAAACAATTTGTCGCGAATTTATAGTTTGCAAAGATATTTAAATTAATACATTTTTCGGCGTCTCATCATTACCTCTCCTGTAAGTCATCAAGGGGTGGATTTTTTGAGCTGATTCTTTTTCAGGAATTTGTCGTAATGGACACAGGAATTTGTTGTGCCAAGAAACAATTTGTGGTGAATTTTTTGTTCACAAAAAATAGGAAAATTAATACACTTTCTGCCGAACTCAGCATTACCAGTTACCCCTGTAAATCATCAAGGAATGTTTTTTTTTTGGACTGATATTTCTTCAGGAATTTGTTGTGACACGAAACAATTTGTCGCGAATTTCTAGTTTGCAAAAATATTTAAATTAATAGACTTTTCTCCTCTCCTCATCATTACCACCCCCGTAAGTCATCAAGGGGTGGATTTTTTGAGCTGATTCTTTTTCAGGAATTTGTCGTAATGGACACAGGAATTTGTTGTGCCCAGAAACAATTTGTGGTGAATTTTTTGTTCACAAAAAATAGGAAAATTAATACACTTTCTGCCGAACTCAGCATTACCAGTTACCCCTGTAAATCATCAAGGAATGTTTTTTTTTTGGACTGATATTTCTTCAGGAATTTGTTGTGACACGAAACAATTTGTCGCGAATTTCTAGTTTGCAAAAATATTTAAATTAATAGACTTTTCTCCTCTCCTCATCATTACCACCCCCGTACATCATCAAGGGGTGATTTTTTGAGCTGATTTTTTTTCAGGAATTTGCCGTAAGAGACGCGGAAATTTGTCGTGTCATGAAACAATTTATCGCGGATTTCTAGTTTACAAAAATAGTAAAATTAATACATTTTTCTCGATACTCGACACTGCCACCCTCGTAAATCAGTTAGGGATGATTTTGAACTGATTCTTTTCCAGGAATTTGCCGTAAGGGGCGTAGGAATTTGTCGTGCCACGAAACAATTTGTCGCAAATTTCCATTACGCAGAAATTGGAGAGCTAATATATTTTTCTCTGTACTACTACCCCCGTAAATCATCAAAGGGTGGTTTTTCGTATATTATTTGTTCACAACAAATTATTTTGATACTCAAAGCCTTATTTTTCCAACATTTTAGTACGTTTTGTGATAATGCTTAGTTGACTGTCGAGTTGGCATTACCATGGATTTTTTTTTTAAATAAGGCGCGACAATTTTTTTCTTTTCACAACAAATTTACGACAAAAAGCGACAATTCATCCATATATTGACATTGCAAAATTTCGATATGATAATGCTATATCTACAACTTAACGGACGTAAATCGTACATGACCTACACTAATTTGGTAAAGTCAAAAATTGACCAATCAGGTCTGTTCACGTCAAAACTAGCAATTGCTTAAAGCATTTGCTTTTCAGGTTTTGCTTTTATTAATAAGCAATTACTGGAAGTAATTGCTTGATTTTTATTCATAAGGCTCAATATGCTAGAATATTGATGACATGAAGTTGCCGTTTTATTCATTTTGTTCGGTCAAAATTGAATTACTACTCAGCGATATAGTCCCCAGGAAATATTATTTACATCAATGTTTTTTTTTTTTTTATACATTTATTTAACGTCGGCCTATTTCCGCTACTGAGGCCTAACACCGACGCCTGTAGACGAGCTACCCCCAACCAGGAATTTTGCCGAACCTCTTCCCTTAAGAAGAGTAGGGATCTTTTACTTGCCTAACATTTAATAGACAAGGGACCGACGGCTTTACATCCCCTCCGAAGGATGGTATATCTCCTATACAACCCTCGCCTAAGGTTGTATAGCTTCCGCGCATACACTGATATACAAGCCGCTGGAAGATGTGTGAGGCGAGAACGCGGTTTCCGTTGGAATGGTCACCAATCCAAGTACTAACCGCGCCTGTCGTTGCTTTACATCGCATACCGAAGTATGTACATAGTAAAGACGCACCTACGCTCGCCCCCCTACATCAATGTTGCCCACTTTGTTAATTATTTATGTTTTATTAAAGACTATACAGGTTGTCTCACCGGGAACTGAATAAATCGATATAGAGAAAAGTACGCATCAGAAAATTTTGAATATTTAGATAATTACTAATGTCGGTGTGGCCAATCCAACTAAAATAATTACAAGCAGCTGGCATATCCGCTTATACCGGAAGTCGATACCAACTTGCTTATTTCAAATGGAACACCCTATATATTTTAGGGTTTTCGAAAAGAGCATAAAATTCTGAGTCGAAAATATGTAGCATATCCTATATCTAAACCTAGCCGTTTCAGTGATATTTGACATTTTATAGAAATTTGACAGGTTCAACGGTTTGCAAGAACCGATATAAGTTTCTACAACTGAAATAAACTCAATAATATCATACCAAGTGTTCCGTTTTCCGCGTTACATTTTGTCAACTTCAAACCGCGAAAACTTGTTTAGGTCAAATGGAACACCCTGTATTTTTTTACGTCAAGTTGTGTAAAATTGAATCCCTTTTTTCTGATATTAGCATTGTGGGGGTTAAAGTTACAACTTTTTGAAATATTTGCGATTTTATTAGAAATTCATGAATTGTTGTAATCGTTTCATCAAAATAGCCATGATTAGAAACAATCAGTCATTATCTTATGCCAAAAAATGCCAGCACGTTTAAATTACACCCACGAAGACTTTTTAAAATTGTTTATTATTTATGGAGAATGTTATAAAGTAATATCAAGAACTTGCAGCACATTTGCTACTCGATATCCAGAAAAACGCAAAATAACACTAACACTGTAACATGCGTATTAATCGAATTGAAGATATGGCATGAACAAAAATAGCAGATATAAGATCAAAATAGTTGTAACTTTAACCCCCACAATGCTAATATCAGAAAAGAGGAAATTCAATTTTACACAACTTGACGTAAAAAAACACCATTTCCATTTGACCTAAACAAGTTTTCGCGGTTTGAAGTTGACAAAATGTAACGCGAAAAACGGAACACTTGGTATGATATTATTAAATTTATTTCAGTTGTAGAATGTAGTTCTCCTTATGTTCTTTTTACGTGACAAGAAGCAAATGAGGATCTTTTACACGAAGAAAGTTATAACGGTTCTTGCAAACCTGCACCTTGCACCTGTCAAATTTTCTATAAAATGTCAAATATCTCTGAAACGGCTAGGTTTAGGTATTGGATATGCTACATATTTTCGGCTCAGAATTTCGAAAACCCTAAAATATATAGGGTGTTCCATTTGAAATAAGCAAGTTGGTATCGACTTCCGGTATAAGCGGAAGTGCCAGCTGCTTGTAATTATTTTAGTTGGATTGGCCACACCGACATTAGTAATTATCTAAATTTTCAAAATTTTCGGATGCGTACTTTTCTCTATATCGATCGATTCAGTTCCCGGTGAGACAACCTGTATTTATCTAATAACTGGCTGTTGGTTTGATATATTCACCTGTAGTACTTATTCAATTAAACAGCTTGAACTGTAATTACAGAAAATTAACATAGTATTTTGTACTAATCAACTGTAGTTCTATTCTAAAGTTTTTATTTTATTTCACTGCAATGTTCCCACCATGTAGTTGGATACCTAGGTTGGTTGTATCTAAGTAAATAAACAAATTAATTAATTTTTATGTGGGTACTAATCACTGATTTGAACTTTTAATCAACATTGTTTAATTACGAGGCTTGCCCATTTAAAGTATTTATATATGTCCTTATTTCTGAACAATCAATTACAACGAAATCTCGGCAACTCTACTTCCAATTTAACACCATCTATTAATTATTCAAGAAGTACTTACACGTCTTTATTAAGCATGTAATTATTCAAGCCATTTGAATGGTTATTACTTCCTCGTCATTTTGAAATGTCAATTAAACGCAATTTGAGGTAAAAATGCGAATTATAATAGAGTACGTTATTAAAACGGTATAATTTGAGCCTGTCCGACTAGTTATGAGACCACAATGAAAATTGTATATAAATTAGAAGCAAGCTTCGTTTTTAATTAGAACGACGATGCTATATTAAGGACAACTGCAGAATGTAGAATTGCCGACTGCATGGTTTTAATTAGAAAGTATAAAATTTATTGTTATAGCAATAAACTCGTTATATCTGAGCTAATGTGGTGTATTATTAATTTATATTAAATAATAAAAATATAGCTAGATACTATACTTAAAACCACATTATACAGTTTTCTTGCGCAAACAGAATTTTTTCAATGAATTCATCATTTTCTTCACATTTTCGCAAGTGCCATGGACAGAAGGTCATCTTTCGACCTGCACTTGCAAAAATTCATACCGAATTATTTTATTTGTAAAAACTTCTTACAACTGATAAACTTGCTTGGCGAAGAAGAAGCTTTCCCAAATAGAAGAGTACCTTGTGAAAGATATTTTGTAAGTGTAGATCGCTCGTTACAAGAAAGGGGTAAGTTCTATTCAGGCAAGGAAAATTGTGCCCCAGATCGTTATGTTAGGACCCCAGAAACAGAAGAAGCAATATTAAATGCAGTAAATGCGAAACCTCAAATCAGTATAGTCCAAGTCAGCACTTCCCGACACTCAAAAAACGCAACAAAAACTTTACGACATAATTATTATCGCCGCGGGCCATGCGGCATGCCTGTCATCAAACAACCCAGCGCACATTAAAAACCTACAAAGGTAATCGAGTCAATTTGCGACCGAGACAGCACAAAGAGTGATGGTATTTTGAGGTCGTAAAGTTTTTGTTGCGCTTTTTATGTGCCGGGAACTGCTAATCTCAACTATACCGGAAGGCCAGAGTTACAGGAAGGTGTATTAACATCGTCTGTTGTTACATGAACAATTACTGCATCCTTACCACATGCAAAGGGTGCAAGCGCTCAAACCAGAAGATCTACGAAGAAGAGAGAGGCCTTCTGCCGATGGCTTTTGTGAAAATGTGATAGAAATGCTAAATTTATTTAAAAAAAATTGTTTACGGACGAAGCGGGGTTTAATTTTGACAAGGAAATGCTCATACCTCCTCGCGACCCTTGCTGATGATTATAATATATTCGAGGATATATTGTATTATTATTGGCATTGGCAGATCTGAGCTACAAAAGAATATTAATTTTAATTTAGAATACCAAAATTAATCAATGTTTCACCAATATATAAGATATTCACACAAACAAAACAGGGTAAGATCGTTAAATTTACCAGAAACGGTATCAAATATCTATTTATCGAATACAATACTTTTAAATCTAGTATTACTAATACGTACATTCTAGTACATACGAATTTTAAGTACGGCACTGTACTATTTCATTCGCAAATTGACTCGCTTACCTTTATGGGTTTTTAATGTGCGTCGGTTTGTTTGATGACAACATGCCGCATGGTCCAACGGAGATAATAATGAGGTAGGCTAGTAAAATAGTAGCACAATCTACATCTACCTTGTATCTATTTACTCAAATAGAAACATTATAACCGATCAAATATTTCTAACAATCAACGTAAAAAATTGCTATACCATTTCAAAAACCAACCATCGAATAAAGCGTATACAACTTCTTTTGATTTAAAATTTTTATTTCAAATTTGGTATATAGTAGTAAAATAGCATGGTTTCACTAATATTATGTGCTGAAACTGAGGACATATCCGCCATACAGGGTGATTACTAGAGATACATATCCATATTTATATATAATATACGTTTTATTATAATTTTAGATCCAAATTAATATGTTAGTAAGATTTTTGATTAAGCACATAAAAGTATCAATATATAAGTACGAGACCTTAAATATTTCAATATACAGTGTCTCTCACGTTCAAACGAACTTTATGTAGTTTATAGGTCACATATCAATTTTACTAATGTTATAAGATGTTTTCAATACATTATTCGTTTCACGTTTCACAGTACGAATATCTATTTAAACAATAAGAAAATGGCTATGCAATCTATGCCACAGTGGAAAAAAAAGTTATATTGATTCTGTACTTAAGAATCTAGACGTCGGTCGCGTCGTCGTGAATCTAGCTCAGTTGGCTGTTTATAAAAGTTAAGAAAAGTTATTCGGTATTAAAATGAACACGTATATAGTCGTTTGCAATTTTACCGTGCAAATGAAAAAGGCAACAAAAACTTTATGACCTCATTAAAATACCGACACTCTCTGTACTATTCCTCCCGCAAGTCGAATTGCTTATCTTTATAGGTTTTTTTATGTACGTCGGCTTGTTTCATGACATCATACCGAATGGTTCATCGGCGTTAATAATGAGCTCGTAAAGTTTTCGTTGCATTTTTTATCTGCCCAGTAAAATTGAAAACCACTATATCTATAGATTTTTTTTTATTACGTAGTGTAGTCAATGAGTGTATTCGAATGTAGTGTAGTGTATATGTTGGCCTTTTGTAAAAGTGGCATGCTAGAGCATTATCGCTAGATGACTAAAACCAAAATTAACCTAACGAATAGACCTTTGTCTTTGTTAACAAAAACTTTTTGGGCAACACTAGATTTTTCAGATTTTCCGTGCACGAGATGGGCTATATGTTCCTTAAATCTGGTTATAATTGGATGCTTAGTTTGTCCAACATACATATTTCAAATTGCAATATTTACAATTTCTTGAATCCCGGACCTTTCGCTTTATTCAATTGCACCTTTTGGATCATCTAAAAGTTGTAATTTGTTTCCTGACGAATGGATAACTGTCATATTTAAGTTTTGAAAAGTCCTACCTAGGCCACAAGTAAACCGGGGTTTGTATGGGACAGATGCATTAGTTTGCTACACATATAAACACTTTATTAGGTTTATTTTAGTTTTATCATCCTTCGATGATTCTAACATCGTTCAACTGTATCTGTGTTTGGGGAAACTACGTCGAGGCAGTGTCACAGTAAATGATCCTTCTCTCTGTAATTTAGCAAGGGCAAGGATCCAGTACTCGAGGAATATTTACAAAGGTGTTATGCCAACAATAATAGGGTAGTTACAGACCCAGATTGAAATCTAAAAATGTTTTGTCTTTTTTCATAATAATTTTGATTCAAGAACATTTTATTACGTATTATAATATAATTCTATTGAGGTAAATGCAATTTTGTTTATAAAATCACTTTAATAAATGTTCAAAATGATAACCATTAACCTGAATAAACTTTTCAATTCGCTTTATAAAATATTTATGAGCATATAAAAAAGTTTCTCTATCAATATTTATGCATGCATTTCTAATGCGCTCCGCTCCGCTCCTTCTTATTTCTGAATATTTGTCAATTACAAATAATACTCAATAAACTTCAACTAACCTTGAAAGCATTCGTTGGGCTTTAATTTTTTCTAAATTATACTGTTTTCGAGATTTTCTACGTGCTCAAGTTAATCGCTTCATCTGGTATATCTTCATCATATTTAACGTTCTTTAAGGACAAAAATTCGCAGGCGAAATCACTTCTTGTTACTCCAGTTACAGTCGTCAACGTATAGTGAACATACCTCTTTATAGTAGCTTTCTTCGATAAACAAATTCAAATTGAGAAGCCAGAAAAAAACACAGGAACGCGAAGAATGTGCGCCGAATTATGCTGTATCGCCCATTAATTCTTAACATTTCAGGCATACTTTAACCTTTTCAAGAAAAAAATAATCCTGTTATTGTCATTGACCTAGAACTCTAAGAATTTAATTAAGTAATGTTATGTTTTACATAACAAAAATACTTCATTAAATACATAATTCGCCTTGTAAGTCAAACAAAGGACTAACTAAAGTTAATCGTTTTACAGTTCTAAATATGTATTTTAAGGTCTCTCCGTCTATATAAAATTTTACATCTGTAGGTGTTACGTATGGCTTAGTTTAATGTTGCCATTAGTTTTTATTACATAAATTAAAGCGTAGATAAATATAATAATCATATAGATAATATAATAGCTCGCTCCATTTTATTTCATTTTTATTATTATAAAAATGACAATAGAAACCTGTTACAAATTCGTTACAAGGTAAATTTTTTCACAATAAAACTGTAATTCGTTAAATAATGGTAGATTTATCTTAACTAAAAAATATTTATTCCTAACTAAAAATTCAAAATTAATAAAATGAATATTTTGATTGCAAATCATGCAATTTCTAAATAATTGGTTAAATTAAGTGCAAATTTTGGGGGCGAGCGTAGGTGCGTCTTTACTATGTACATACTTCGGTATGCGATGTAAAGCAACGACAGGCGCAGTTAGTACTTGGATTGGTGACCATTCCAACGGAAACCGCGTTCTCGCCTCACATATCTTCCAGCGGCTTGTATATCAGTGTATGCGCGGAAGCTATACAACCTTAGGCGAGGGTTGTATAGGAGATATAACATCCTTCGGAGGGGATGTAAAGCCGTCGGTCCCTTGTCTATTAAATGTTAGGCAAGTAAAAGATCCCTACTCTTCTTAAGGGAAGAGGTTCGGCAAAATTCCTGGTTGGGGGTAGCTCGTCTACAGGCGTCGGTGTTAGGCCTCAGCAGCGGAAATAGGCCGACGTTAAATAAATGTATAAAAAAAAAAAGTGCAAATTTGATACATTGGCGAAATTTAATATATCATTTGCATCGTTATTGTTAAAGAACACGCCAAATACTTCGATAAACTTTTCGAAACTATAACATAGGAGTGTAATTTTAGAAAGTATAATAAATGTCGCTGCACAGGGCTGTAATGTCGCCCCGACCACAAAATTTTAGAAAGTATCATGAAAACCGACTTTAACTTCGGAAATTTCGAAAATAAAAACCTTTTTACGAATCCACGTTGTGCAGCACTGCAACTCATGCGTTATGTTAAATATGAGGGCACGTTCCCTAGTCTCTAATCAAAGTTTTTCGACAGTTTTAGCGAAAATAGCCCTTAGTGTCGAGGGTGACCTTTCACTTTTTATCAGTCGATTTTGGCGGAAAAACTATGTGTTTTCAGCGTATTTGCCCTAAACCGGTTCCTCAGTGATTCGGTGGCAGAAAAATATCTTTACCATGTACTCAGACGTGCATGGGACCGTCTTGCCTGAACGTATGAATCTATAATTGCCAGAATATAATTCAAAGTCGTTGCTATTCAAGCATTTTTAAGCTCCGAGGAGCGAACTAAATTGATATTGAACTAAAAATACGTAAATAGATGGGTCAGCAAAAGCCCACCAAAATTATAAACATTGAATTTTTTGGATGGTAGTTGGTTACATTAAGTCGTTCCGTTCCTCACCATGTGTTGTACATGGGCCAGACTATAGTTATCATACATTTTCTTGAACGTTTTGTAAAAACATAATTTTTTAAAAGATTTAATATATATTTTTTTGAACTTTATATTGTCTTTTTCTTGTGTTTCAAAATTCCTTTTTAGGTTTAATTTTAAGAAAGTGTTAGTATTTACTGTGTTAGATTTATAGTGTTACGACGTCCAATTGGTACCATCAGTGAAGCAGTTAAGCACAAACGAACAGTAAGTATAGATTTTTGTATTATTCTGTCTGAAATCAGTCGCTTCGAACACTTCAGGTGAACATTATAATATCCACTTTAGGAAGGGTAATAAAACTCCTTCAGTCGCGTAAAGATGGATGCCTTAAATATATAAATATTTTGAAAAAAATACTGAAAACACTAATTTTCAATATCACAGATATTTTTCATTCTCATTATATTTCATTATTAGTAAACGACGATTTATCCGTTCATAACTTATTCTCCAGTCGAATTGGTATGAAAATGAGGTGATTTTGACAAAAAATGTTTCTAGGTATAAGCCAAATCCAGGATGTTCAGAATGTAGGGTTTCTTAGCCTTCAAGTTTTTGTGTGGCAAAACTTTTTATTAAACAATTAAGGCGTGAAAATAATTATTTGCTTAACTAGGCAGCAAAATAGTAGATTGACTGCCGCGGCTGATAATTCTCAGCCAAGGCAGTCAATCTATTTTGCTGCTGAGTTGTACATACAATTTTTTCGCCGATTGTTTAAATATATTCTAAAATAATTAAATTATTACAATTCTCAATCTCTTTATTTTTGTTGTAATAAATTCAATAAAAATTCATTAAAAATCGCAGTTGTTACTAGTTGGTTACCATGGAAACTAAGTGTCATTTTCCCTGCCTAGGCAGGAAAGTACTCACTTTCCTGCCTAGGCAGGGAAAATGAGCACTTTCCTGCCTAGGTAGGGAAAGTGACACTTTGCTGATTGACGTTAGTCAGCAAAGTTAGTACTTTGATTTTTCCGAGTGTTAGAAAAAACTATTGAAAAAAAGGTGTTTCTTAAAAGCTGTGCGCCTTGAAAAAACCTACAAAATGAGACGTATTTCATCAAGATCGGTTAATTTGTTTGAGTCATTGCAAAAAAAACATGCAAAAATAGCTGTTTTTCAATTGTTAACAAACAACAGAAAAACATGTTTCATATATTTCTTACCACAGGAAAAGAAGGCTCTTGTAACATAGAAAGGCATGCGAAATCGGGAGCCTGTTACCTCCTTTCCCTTGTTATTTATTTTTGAGAAAGAATTGAGGCAACATATGCGGACGACTAGCTGGTTTAAGTCGGAGCAGAGAGCCGTGGGTCCAGAGTATTCGTAAGAGTGGAGAAACTTACCCTTTCTGATATGTACAGCATAAGCGACAGATTTCTGTTTATTTCGAGAAAAGGAGACAAAGAAAAATTGATGTTAAATTGGGCACCATCTATAGTAAAATAAGTAAAATTGTCTCTTTTTCTCGAATAACCAGTCTACTATAGATCAGACTGAAATTGTTGGTAAGAGAAATAAAAAGATAGATTAAAATGAATGTTAAAATATATTACATGAATAATGGACAAATCGGTTTGAAAGACAAATTGAAATTTAAAATATATATATATATATCGTACTGTTCTACTTTTATTGAACTTAATAATTTGCAGTACTAATCAAACTTTAACTTGTTTATTTCCAATGGATAAAAAAAACTTTAAAACCAAAAGATCAAATTAAAATCTCTTACCTTTTGATCCGAAATTATGTCAAAATATTTAATGGGCCGGCTAGCTTATCTTTTCCTTCGGGAGCAGGTTCAAATTCAGTTCCTATTTAAAATGAAATTTTTATTAAAGTAAAATTTTTAATCTGATATAAATAATTTATTTTCTTTGATATTTAGATAATTTAGCTTTATAACAGGTTCGAAAGTCTAATACACTATTTAAATTTTAATATACAACCTTGTCCAAAAGTTAAATACACAAAAACCTTCCTTCTTCGTAGCTACGCTCTTCTCTTTCCAAATCCAACAATTCTCCTTTCATTAATTCTTCACCTTATCTCGTCCTTATCTCCTCTGCAACTCCAATCCACAATAACACCTCTACCTTCTTATTTACAGTCTATTTTTCTCTTCTTCGCTGATCTCCACAATTTCTGACTTTCAATTCAATTTCAAAATTATTAATCTTGTTTATTATTTTTTTTCTTCGCTCCCTAATTTTCACTTGTTCTTTTTTTTTCTTAAATTTGTTTTTCCAATTTTACAACCTCTCTTCTATCTGTTGTTTGTTGTTCTATATCACTAAATATCAAAGTATCCAAAATAAACAAAACACCATATGAATTTTGATTAATTTTATTCCAAACATAACCTAACTTAAACCTCCTTGTTTTTCTCCAGGAAAACATTTACTAACTATAAAAATAAAATTTCCTACTAGAAATGTCATAATGGCTTAAATGTCAGAAATTATTTCAACAACAACTTAATAACTACTAACATAGATGTCAGTATCAAACTTACTGTTGACATCAAATAAAAACTTTAAAACTATTAAAACAACTCTAAACAAATATTAACATTCTAAAACACATACCTTTCGGATCTTTAGCTAATTTAAATAAATTCTGAAAACCATCTAAAGGAAATAAACAAATTCAAACCCTGATTCAGCAAATAACACAAACATGCAATCTTCGTAATCGTCCAATATGCAAATACATAGCAATATATATATATATATATATATATATATATATATGATATTACATATGATTTGCAGGAAACAACTACTCAGCGGGCAAATACCCCGACCTGCATTGAATTATACCTTACAAATCATGAATGGTAGCCAATGGCATTTGTCAATTCCCCGACCAGACATAGACCGGTTTCGAACTTATTAGTTCTCATCAGTATGCCATAGGTCATGGAACAGACAAATGACAGTGGCCAACCAGCTAGTTTTATACAAACTGATGTAAATGGTGTACCGGTGAGAGGTAAGTGAATCCTCTTCTGTGGTCAAATGCTACTATACACCAGACATCATAGATGTCTCCATGGTGTATAGCGACTTGCTATTTTGCAAATACCGAGAGCGGCGACCTTCAGCCCTATATAAGTGCATATAAATATATATAAGCATCTAAGCCTGTAAGCATCTAAGCATGTAGATATGTAAGCATGTAACTATATACAAAAGTAAGCATGTACAAAACAATTGCATGTAATTACAAAGCATGTAAGAATTTAAGCAAGTTAGCTGTACAAAAGCTGATTTCATAAAAACTATAAATTGCCAAAAAAATGAAAAGGAAAGAGAAAAATACTTTTAAAACCATGTGGTACATACAGTATTTTAACTACTTATTAAATTAAAAAGAATTGACCTTGAATTCAAATTTATTTTAAAAATAATTGAAATTATATCAAAGACAAAATTTGAAGATTAATTAAATTTTCAAATGAATAATAAATGAAATTACCTGTATGTTAAACACTTGTTAACTGGGATATAAAAATTGTAATATCAATTACTGAAGTCCACAGTTAAAAATTATATACGTTTGAATCAGTACAAAGGCTGCAAGCAAATGACTTCCTGGTGAGTTTTACTGATAAGGTAAACTTTTTGTCCTAGTTACTGGAAAATAACGCTACCAAAAAATGTGAGAAATCTAATTCCCTATTTAAATTGAAAGCTATAAAATATAAAAATAGTATAAGTATGGCCATCTGTCAATGGTTGAGTTAAGCGCAACTATTTGCATCGCAAATTCTACAAGTTCCTTTACTCACAACTAAAATAGTGGCATATGATCGATAAAAGGAATCTATAATAAAAGTTTTTATTAGGTACTTCCATACCACAGCCTTTGCTTCACAATTCGTAAATACAATACATAACCACAAATATGAACAGATGTAAATAAATAGTAAAACGTATTGATAACTCAGTAAATATATTACATCTTATAGGATATACTATATATAGTAATGAGAAAAGGTAAGGAAAATAACCATACGCAAACAAAAATATAAAACTTGAAAAATAGGTATCTGATGTAACTAAATTGTGTAGACAAATTTTTAATTGTTTCCTGGGATGCTGTGTAGAACGGAAATACATAATAGTTTAGAAAAAACATGACCGAGTTCCTAAGATATAAAACTAAGTGCATAAAACAGTGTGAAATGGTTTAGCAGTTATACAAATAAAATTCTGTTAGTTGAAAACAGTTTCACTTACAAAAACTGAATCGAAAAATACAGATCGTGCTAAATATAACCAAAATACTAGTTTTTATATAAAACTGTTAAATGGACATAGGCCATGTAACAAGCCATAATACACAGGTTGGCCATGATGAGTGGAGTATTAAAAGTATATGGAGAACGATTTAACCCAGGCCTTGCCTTGCCTAGCCGCAACTAAAAAAATATCTTTTAATTGCTGCGTAGGTAGAAGAAAACATGATTTACTGACAGTCAAATTTTTGGCAATAAATTCAGAAAAGAATAATTATCTCGAAAACGGCTTGAGATAACTATAGGGGAATATTAACAAAAGTTAGTCAGAAAGAGACGACGATCCAAAAACTGCAAACATATACAGGGTATTCCATTTAAAATAACAAAGATGTTGCCAGTTTTACGTATAAGTGGCAACACCGCACTTTCGAAAATATTTTAGTTGCAGAGATCATACTCGATTATCTTGGTAACCAAAATTTCAAAGCAATCGGTTAAATCATTCTCCATATACTTTTAATACTCCACCCACCGTGGCTCGCCCTGTATATGGTCGAATAGTTTTTGCGCAATCAATTTGTTAATAAGTTTTTGACTTTTTTAACGCTTATTTCTCAGCGATATGGCGGTTCTATAGCAATCTGCGGATCCGCAAATTAAAGTTCATGATTTATACTATCAATACCAAAAAAGAACCAAATGAAGTATTGGTTTTAAATTGTTGAAGACAGTTAATTATCAAGGTTAGCATTAATTTTTTCGTTATAAACAAATAGAATATCTCTTCGGCGATGCATGGTATCGAAATGCTGATAAAAGCATCTGATAGCTGACATTTTTTCACGAATTAAAAAAAAAGTCTTAGGGTATTTCGACGAAATGTAATGGAATGTATATTTTCTTTAAACAATTATTTTTACACTTTGTAATTTAACGAAAATTCGCATTTTCGTATATTTGATAAATAATAAATAATTAAGCAATGGAATGAACAACTTCCCCCATCATCGTTCCCACATTGACACTATCGGAGCAACGGCAAATTTAAACAATTACCACATCAACAATTTTTAAATAAAAGAGTTGCATTGGATTCTTTGAATATTCTCCTGTAAATTCCAGCAAAAATCATTCCTTAATATCAATAAATAACGCCACAGCGATTTAAAAGAAAACTTTATCTTAGTTTCTATTGGTCGTAAAGATTTTTTTTAATTCGCGAAAAAATATCAGCTATCAGATGCTTTTGTCAGCATTTCAATACCATGCATCGCCGAAGAGATATTCTATTTGTTTATAACGAAAAAATTAATGCTAACCTTGATAATTAACTGTTTTCAACGATTTAAACGCAATACTTCATTTGGTTATTTTTTGATTGATAGTATAAATCATGAACTTTAATTTGCGGATCCGCAGATTGCTATAGAACCGCCATATCGCTGAGAAATAAGCGTTAAAAAAAAGTCAAAAAGTTATTAACAAATTGATTGTGCAAAAACTATTCAACCATATGGCTCCCGATTTCGCGTGTCTTTTCTATGCTACCATAGCCTTCTTTTCCTGTGGTAAGAAGTATATGAAACAAGTGTTAGCATGTTCTTTTGCAATGACTCATAAACAAATTAACCGATTTTGCTGAAATAGGTCTCATTTTGTAGGTTTTTTTCAAGGCGCAAACTTTTTTTCTAAAACTCGAAAAAACCATTTTCTCACAACTTTATTGTTCAATAAAAAAATTTGCCACGCAAAAAATTGAAGCCTAAGAAACCCTACCATCATTCTGAACAGCCTGGATTCGGCTTATACCTAGAAACATTTTTTTTTGTCAAAATGCTAATTCGACTGGAGTATTAAGACTAAAAAGATTATCTTCAAATCGTCTACAAACTTTCATTTGCTCTTCATGACCGCCAATATAATAGCTTGGTAGAAATGTACTTAAGAGGATGGTACTTAAAACTTTTTCAAATTCCGTATATCGTTTCTACAGTTTCCAAAACGCTAACGCTAACTGGCAACTGAAGCAAACCTGTACATAAGTTAAGACGTCGTTGTCAAAAAACGATAAATGTATAGTCTAAGTCAACGCATCCCTGCAAATAAAAAACGCAACAAAACCTTATTAAAATACCATCATTCTTTGTGCTGTCTCGACTGCAATTGACTCGCTTACCTTTATAGGTTTTTAATGTGCGTCGGGTTGTTTGATGACAGGCATGCAGCATGGCCCGCGGCGATAATAATTATGTCATAAAGTTTTTGTTGCGTTTTTTATAAAGACTGTACATTTTATAAAGACTATACGTTTTTATTAAATCATAAATAGTAAAAATGAAAATATATACCCATCTTCTCTTATATACTCCATTAGTTTTATGAAAAATATTTGTTTGTGACAAAACTTAAGAGATGAAATATGCACAAATAAGAAAGCCTTTGAAAAGTACGCATCAGAAAACTTTGAAAATTTAGATAATTACTAAAGTCGGTGTGGCCAATCCAACTAAAATAATTACAAGCAGTTGGCACTTCCGCTTATACCGGAAGTCGATACCAACTTGCTTATTTCAAATGGAACACCCTATATATTTTAGGGTTTTCGAAAATAGCATAAAATTCTGAGTAGAAAATATGTAGCATACCCTATACCTAAACCTAGCCGTTTCAGAGATATTTGATATTTTATAGAAAATTTGACAGATGCAACGGTTTGCAAGAACCGTTATAACTTTCTTCGTGTAAAAGATCCTCATTTGCTTCTTGTCACATAAAAAGAACACAAGGAGAACTACGTTTTACAACTGAAATAAATTCAATAATATCATACCAAGTGTTCCGTTTTTCGCGTTACATTTTGTCAACTTCAAACCGCGAAAACTTGTTTAGGTCAAATGGAACACCCTGTATTTTTTTACGTCAAGTTGTGTAAAATTGAAATCCATTTCTCTGATATTAGCATTGTGGGGGTTAAAGTTACAACTTTTTGAAATATATGCGATTTTATTAGAAATTCATGAATTGTTGTAATCATTTCATCAAAATAGCCATGATTAGAAACAATCAGTCATTATCTTATGTCAAAAAATGCCAGCACGTTTAAGTTACACCCACGAAGACTTTTTAAATTTGTTTATTATTTATGGAGAATGTGATAAAGTAATATCAAGAACTTGCAGCACATTTGCTACTCGATATCCAGGAAAACGGAAACCGTCACCAAACACTGCAAAACGCATACTGCAAAATTTTAAAAATTATGGCTCTGTCAAGGCAAAAATGCAAAGAAGAAGCCAGTCATTCTGGGATATTTTCATGCATTTCCAAGGATGTCATTAAGACAAGCTGCTCTGGAATCGGGACTATGCAAGGATTCAATTCACACAGAATCTTATTCATTCCATATGGTTCAAGGATTAACAGAAACAGATTTCCTAAGAAGACAGAATTTTTGTGAGTTTATTCTAATAAGGTCTGAGGGTCACGACTCTTAGTTGGGAAAATTTATATGGACAGATGAAGCAAAATTTACTAAAAATGGACTTTTTAATAGACACAATTCGCATTATTGGAGTGACTCAAATCCTCATATGTTTAGAGAGCGAAACTTTCAGGAAAGTTGGCAGTTCAATGTTTACTGTGCCATAAGAAACGATAGAGTGGTGGCATTACAATTTTATCAGGAAGATTTAAACGGTAAATTAAATTTTCTCTTCTGCTATGTATAGATAAATTTTTGTTTTTCTTTTTTAGGTGAAAGATATCTGAATATCTTACAAAATTTGAAAACTATTTAGAAAATTTACCTCTCGCCGAACATAGAAACATTTTTTATCAGCACGACGGTGCTCCCCCACATAACGCATATTTAATTAATAATTATTTACAAGAACTTTTTATGATCAATGGATTGCCAATAATGGACCTTTCTTATGTCCTCCTCGCTCGCCTGATTTATCAGTTCTGGATTATTTCATTTGGGGAACTATTAAAAATAAAGTTTATGAGAGCCCATTAACAACCATTGAAGATTGTATGCAAAGAGTAAGAAATGCATTTCAAAACATATCACAGGATTCAATTAGAAGAGCTACTCATGAGGAACTAATCCGAAGGTGCGAAAAATGTGTCGAGGTTCGAGGGCTGAATTTTGAGCAATTATTAAATTAAAATGAAATCATATTTTAAATTGATCTTATCTCTGCTATTTTAGTTCATGCCGTATCTTCAATTCGATTAATACGCATGTTACAGTGTTAGTGTTATTTTGCGTTTTTGTGGATATCGAGTAGGAAATGTGCTGCAAATTCTTGATATTACTTTATCACATTCTTCATAAATAATAAACAAATTTAAAAAGTTTTCGTTGGTATAATTTAAACGTGCCAGCATTTTTTGACATAAGATAATGACTGATTGCTTCTAATCATGGCTATTTTGTTGAAATGATTACAACAATTCATGAATTTCTAATAAAAATCGCAAATATTTCAAAAAGTTGTAACTTTAACCCCCACAATGCTAATATTAGAAAAAAGGGAATTCAATTTTACACAACTTGACGTAAAAAAATATAGGGTGTTCCATTTGACCTAAAGAAGTTTTCGCGGTTTGAAGTTGACAAAATGTAACGCGAAAAACGGAACACTTGGTATGATATTATTGAATTTATTTCAGTTGTAGAACGTAGTTCTCCTTGTGTTCTTTTTACGTGACAAGAAGCAAATGAGGATCTTTTACACGAAGAAAGTTATAACGGTTCTTGCAAACCGTTGCACCTGTCAAATTTTCTATAAAATGTCAAATATCTATGACACGGCTAGGTTTAGGTATAGGAAGGATATGCTACATATTTTCGACTCAGAATTTTATGCTCTTTTCGAAAACCATAAAATATATAAGGTGTTCCATTTGAAATAAGCAAGTTGGTATCGACTTCCGGTATAAGAAGAAGTGCCAGCTGCTTGTAATTATTTTAGTTGGATTGGCCACACCGACATTAGTAATTATCTAAATTTTCAAAATTTTATGATGCGTACTTTTCTCTATATCGATCGATTCAGTTCTCGGTGAGACACCCTGTATATAAATTTACTTTTCAGCTTATTTCCCATTTATACATGGTTTAATAAAAATTTTTAACGTCAGTACACAGTAAAAATGAAAGTACTTTGGTGGAACATGAATATCTTATTATAAAATTGTATATGCACATTTTCACAAATAGGTGTATATAAGTTTTGAAGGTAGAAAGTAATTGCTGTAAAATATAAGTAATATTTAATCAGAAACATAATATTCATATACTTATTGCATTTTGCTTTCTATATCCTCATCTAGCATCTACTACCATAATCGACAATTAAAAAAAATAGTTTTATTTGTGACACTTCTAAGGTTTCAACACAAAAACAATCTGATGTAGCGAAAGTCATCGCGTTTGCCTACGGATGACTGAGAAGTTTAACTTTTACTGTGAAAGTCGCATTCTACAAAGAAGTGCGTTTTCCACTAGTTAATAATGTTATTAGTACTAATTATAAACGTGATCGGCTGAAGATGAGTGAGTAATAGGATTTTATTAATTGATATTTCGACGTTATTTTTATAAACAGTTCAATATCGTAAAAACTAATTATATATTTAGTAAAAAGGACAGATATTTATCAACGAAGGTACTTTATTTAAGAAAGAATATAAAATGAAAAAAATAACCAACGGAAAAATTGGAACATAAATCAACACAACCGACTGCTTTGCTCTAACGCGTGATAGTAAGTAGTATAAACGGCAAATTTTCTCCGACTTATGGCCCATTTTTGTTTATTCTTCCTAGAAACACAACGTAAATTTTGTACAACTAAATCTACTGTTTTATATCACACAAGGACGTACACAAATTCACATGCGTACAACCCATAAGAGAATTACAATCGATAATTGACTCCTGATCCGGTGACAAAATTCAAGATTAAAAACCAATGACGTAAGGGAGTATCGTGGTGCAGAATGTGGGTCAGATCATTACTTGGAAGAAGTAAATACAGAAAACAAGTACCAACTTATTAAAGAATACATACATCAAGCAGCCAAAGAAGCTTTAGGATATCAAGAAGCGGACCAAAAGCAAAATCGGAGTGGTGGTCAATAGAGTTAAAAAATCTAATAGAAAGTAAAAAGAAAGCTTACCAAATGTGGCTGCGCACCAAGGACCCGCAAGTCAGAAAGGTATATGCACGATGCAATAGAGAAGAAAAAAGAAAAACGAAATTTTGGAGAAAAAGTGTGAAGGGATCGAAAAATATTTAGGAGGAACTAGAATAACACAGACATGGAAAGCCATAAAAAATTTAAGAAAGGACAAAAAGAGACAGGAAATATGAACTTGATAAGAGAACTTTTATAGGACATTATTAACGGAAAATGGTGAACAATTTAAAGGAAAAATAGACGAGATCGAAGTAGACGACAACACGGAGGAAGAAATAAATATTATTGAAATTAAAAAAAACATTAAGACATGAAAAACGACAAAGCTCCGGGACTGGGAAACATTCCCACTGGACTAATAAAACATGGACAAGATATTTTGTTGCAAATTCTAGCAGAGCTTTTTAATGCCTATTTGATTAGAGGAGAAGGCATCCCGGCGAACTGGAATTTAGCATATATCAGTTCAATTTATAAGAAGGGAACAAAAAAAGTTTGTGGATATTCTAGAAGGATAAGTGTTACTAGTTCAAGGGAAAGATTGTATGGCAGGATTCTTAAGAAAAGAAATGAATCAAAATATGAAGACTTAGAGGGGCAAAGCGGTTTTCTTGTAGGAAGGTCATGCTTGGATAATCTATTCACCCTCCAGCAAATAATAAAAAAACGGAAAGCCCGAAATCAACCTACGCATCTCGTATTTATAGATCTTGAAAAAGCCTACGATACAGTGCCCTTGATAAATCTTTTTGGTGTGTTGGCGAAGATCGGCCTAAGTAAAACCTACATTCGTGCAATTTGGAACTTAATATATAAGAACCCAGAAATCATGGTAAAGGTTGGAAATAAAATCTCTAAACCATTTAAAGTTAAACAGGGATGTTGTCTGTCACCCACACTCTTGAAGATATATATTCAAGAAGCTTTGGGAAACTGGAGGAAGAAATGTTCAGGAATGGGATTAGATATTGGGGATTATCAAGCGAAGGAACATCCAGTGATGATATAAGGCATAGGGATCAACAAGGTCAGAAATGTGTGCGAATTTTCAACTCATTACTTTGGTCGAATCACATTAAAATAAACACCAAAATGACAATCTACAGAGCAATAGTAGAACCTATACTGACATACGGATCAGAGCGCTGGCAGTTATCGGACAGAAATAAGAAAAGAGTGGAGGCGATAGAAATGGATTATTTAAGGAGGGCAAGTAGAGTGTCAAGGTTGGAACGTATACCGAATCAAGAAATTAGAACGCGCGTGAAAATAGTAAAGACAATGAGGAATACAGCTATTGAGAGGAAGAATGGAGAAATAGATGATGGCTATCGAAATGCGGGATGCAGCATATATATACTGTCATGAATAAGCTACAGACTGGCGAAATTCGCATTAATATTGCTCACACAAATGACGACAGACAGCGAGAGCTTCTCTTGTATAAGTAGTGATGATAACACAGGCCCGCAAAAAAAGTTATCTGCGCCATGGAGTAGACCATTGGATACATACAGTAAAGTCCGTAAGTAACGGATGAATTCATTATCTACGTAATTAACAATTTATGAGTAAAGTCCTAAAACATGTCAATTTTAATTCTAAAATGACATTTTTGAGCATAATTTTATACATCCCCCTTCGACCCCCTTGAAGTGACAGCTGCCCCTTTAAAATTTTTAAATGTAACGAGGGTGCGTGTAATAGTTCATTTGAAAGGGTTTTTAATTATCTATCCAGCAATATAACATTTTTTGAATTTTGTATATTCTTCATCAAGAAAATTAAATTTGAAAATTTTGAAATGTATACAATTAAATGTATCCTAAACTATTTTGTGTACTAAATAGCTGTCAAATCTGATTTTTCTAATCAATTTTGTGTCATAACATTCAATTTAGATGTATCGCTTTTTCTGATATGCAGGTGGCAAAATACCCAACAAAAAGTCAAAAAAGTATGCTTAATATATCAGGAAAAACTACGCACTCTCGTTCCATTCAAAAATTTTAAAGGGGTAGCTGTGACTCCAAGGAGGTTGAAGGGAGAGGTATAAAATTATGCTCAAAAAATGTCATTTTAGAATTAAAAATTGACGTGTTTTAGGATTTTATTCATAAATTGTTAATTACATATCTGTTACTTATAGACCTCACTGTATATATTTTCACCCACTGAAGCCGTATATGACATCAGCTTCGCCTCCATACGTCAGGATTTCTTGCTACAGTCAAAAACACTTTGGAAAATACATTATATCATAGATCTTGCAATTTAAAATCAAATTTCGTAGCTCACTCAACTCCAAACAGCGAACTAATTCAAATTATTCCCAAGAAATGGCTCGGATTCTGAATACACAGACGCCTCTGACGTTGATATTTTTGGCTCTAGGTTGGGTGCTGTGAATATGCACACAAACAAGAGGTATGAGCTTAGTAGATACCATTGAAGCCTTACGTGCACTTAATTTGCAGTAGAATGAAGTTTTGGGGGGATTGCACTTAAAAAGATTAGACCAGGATAAATTGCACACCCTGTATAAGCCCCTGCTGATTGCTGTTGCCGACTTCCACTGGGTAATGCAGCTAGCACTTAGGATTTTTGAATTTATTATTGGTGACAGGGTTAGTAGCTACACCCTGTATATGAAGCGTTCAATGCTTTGAATAGTCTTCGTTAAATTCAAGAAGTTGAATTCACTTTAAATTAAATTTGAATCTTTGGTCAGGTGATTTCTCAACGCCCTGTATATACTTCTCAGAGTAAAATACTTTTGAGTGCAAGATTTATCTTGAAGCACTTTTGTTTCATTTAAAAAATTTCAATTAAGATGTCGAGATATTTTGGAACACTCTGTATGGAGTTGTAGATTAAAACACTTTGGTTTAAAACGAATTCTAATATTTATTATTATAACGAATACAAATTTAAATAAAATAAAATTATTATTCTTTTGTGACTTTCCGACAACGAATACATTCCATTCCGACTTGGGAGATTTGATTCGATTTAAAATTTGTTTAAAAATATCAAATATTCACTTAAAATTAGGTGCGCGGTGGCAGATCGGATTATTTCGAATGTCTGAAAAAAATTCACTTAAAAATTAAACAATTTTTTACTTGGTTGAGTCAAGGAAGCGCAGCGCACTGGACTTAGATTAGCGCGAGATAAACCGAAAAAAACTGACTTGCCTAAAGCGTGTTGAGCTCGGCCTTTTATACGTTTTACTATCGTTTAGTTTGTCGTGCCCCGTGAGTCGTGCACGAATGTTGTTACATCCAATTTATTCTAGAAAATCGGATCCCGACATTCAGCGCGGGCGAAGGTTGCGTAATATTGCGCAATATTGTATCATTTTTGCAAAAATTTAAAATCTGAAAATGAAAATTACACGATTGTTTGGGCAATAGAAAGGGAAATCGTTTGGTTTTAATTTAGAAGATACTGAATGAGAAAGAAGTTGAATATATTGATTCGTCCTCGTATATACTTTACTCACGCACGTAATATGGATTTTGGTTTGTCTCGCGTGTCGATATTTAAAGAGGGTAAATATGAAGTTGAAATGAAATAAAAGTGTGCTGATGCGTTGGAACATGAATAAGTCATTACATTAATTTGGAAATGTGGACTGATATGAAATAGATAAAATAGTTAGGGCGCAATTCGAGTGAAGGTTAAAATTGAATAGAAAATGAGTTGTCAAGAATTTATGAATGCGAATTTGAACTTTATACCGGAGGTACGAAAAGTGAATTGGGTGTCAAATATTATTGTACGGGGGCTGTATTTTTTAGGTGAGTAATTTGGAAAGTTTATTTCGTAAAATTGACAAATGGAATATTGTAACGTGTTTTTTTTTATTGTTTTAGGATATTTTAGAATTATCGAAGTTCTGTGACTTTTCCAGATTTTTTGTGACGTAATTGAAATTTTTGCTTGAAATGAAAATGAAAGATACTATTTTATCAAGGTTTGTCAGGAATTTTTTGGCTATTTTTGATATTTTTTGTTTTGTATTTACTTATATAGAATGGAATGTACTATAACAATCCCACCATAAACTCTAGGGCTTCCGACGAATCTAGATTTAAGTGACATTGAAGGAGGTTAAAAACATTTACATTAACCTTAAACATAATATTTTTAGTCGCAAACTCCTCTATAAAATCCTTATTTTACTATAAGGAACGTAACCAGACTGCAACCAACAGCTACTCTTCAGGCTATATGCCCCGCCGAGCGCCGGCGCGTTAAGTGTAATAATTGCATATTACCATCAAAACGCTAATGCTTCGATTGCAACAAACACCAGCCGAAAGACTGATCCTATTTAAAGGAGCTCTCTTGCCAGCCGTCACACACCACTTGCAGACTGCAGTTTCGAGCTGTTGGCTCTCGTTGTTGCAATCGAAGCATTAGCGTTTTGATGGTAATATGCAATTATTACACTTAACGCGCCAGACTTGGAACTTGTAATTCAGCGCTCGACGGGGCATATAGCCCGGAGAGTAGCTGTTGGTTGCAGTCTGGTTACGTTCCTTATAGTAAAATAAGGATTTTATAGAGGAGTTAGCGACTAAAAATATTATGTTTAATATTCGGCCCTCTAAAAGCACATTTGAACTATTTACATTAACCTGTTCCCACTCACCGCATTATAGCCGAGGTATTTCGATAACTTTTTTAAATGTACGAAGGCAGGGTATGTCGACATTTCACAAAACCCCCGTCAATTTACAATACCGAATCTTATATATTCAGCAATATGAGGAAGATCCTAGTAACTTATTTATATAGTTCAGTACACTATTCCACAGAACATAGTTCCAACTAAAGGATAGAAAACACAAAATAGTGAAATGAGTATAGTACAAATATTGATTAAAAACAAACAATACAACTATAAACTAACAGTAATTAACGGTACATAACACAGAACAGAGGTAACTGTCAAACAGCAATAATACAGAGTAGTTAGTATCTAATGATTGATTCATAATAGGCATGGAATAAAAGAATTAATAAAAATGGACAGTAACATTAATTATTTAAGATTATTTGAACACAGATTAAAAAGAAAGAGTTTGTTCCTCATTTTCTTTATTTTACGAAATATTGCATTTGACCCCTGAATAGCTAGAGCAAATCTGAAATATTACAAACAGGAAATCGTAATGATATATCTTGGGGGGGTACATCGAGACTTAACCAGACCAGACTTGGAAAGGGTTTTTCATTTTAGACCAAAAAAAACTGTATTTTTGTTTCAAACAGTTTTTTTTTGTTTAAAACAGTTTTTTTCAATGTTTTGAATGGTATGTTTAAAACAGGTTTAAGACGTTTAAAACTCTCATCAACTAAAATTAAATGGTACCAAGTTACTGTGTCTGCTACTACTACTTTTAACTTACTACTTTAATTTTACATCACTCTACAAATAAAATACTCAGATTAGTTACTGCCCGATTCTATTATAATATAACATAAAGTCGTTTATAGTCTGTCTACTTACGCACTCATATACCATTGTGAGACCGTCATCGGCACATTTCCACAAACTCTAAAATAATATTTTTGATTAAAACATCGCACTGCGTTTTAAACCATGTTTTAAACCGTTGTTTAAAACAGCGCATTGTGTATTAAATATCTTTTAAACATTTGTCAAAAACACAGTGCAATGTTTTAAACATCCAACCCAGGACTTAACTAATGTAAAATTTGTGGAAAATGAAACGTATAATTAATAATCTCATGCAGGAAGTATATGGATCTTCAGTGATACAAAACCGTACACATTTAAAAGTAAATCATGGGGAAAACCAATGCCTGAGTAAAGCCATTGTCCTTAAAGTTCATGAACTTCAATTTTTTGTATAGATTGTGTATGACGGGCACCAAATTATAGAATAGTACTCTATGCGTGACCTAATAAAGGAACTGTACAAAAATAATACGGGTGTATATTAGACAAATGTTTTTAATAATTAAAGTTTCACTCAGATAAACATATCAGATCACGCTTTATATTTATCGTTTATGAAAAACCTCGCTAATAAAAAGGCGATCTTGTAAAGTTTCTTCACCATAATGAGAATGCTAGTGCTTTTTGCTTATGGAAATTACTTAAGATAGGCATATCCAAGAGAGAGAGAGATCCGATAAGGAAATATTCGACAATTCCAGTTTCCATAAATCTATCGAGAAGGTTTTGGAAGCTGCTAACATTAGGAATCCTTCTTTCAGGACAACTTTTGATGATAAATTCTATTGGCAAGTAAACAATTTCTGCGTGACTCGCAAAAAACAAAAGTCATGTCTACAAGTTCCGCTTTATTAAAATTCATATTGTAAAATTCCAAATATTTTAAATTCAATACAAATTGTAACGACCGATAAGTGTGATAAATGCTCCTTTGTACACGACAATTTATACCAAACTGAGGTTTTATTGCTTGTCGAATAACGAAAACAGCAAAAAAAATTACAAAAAAACATTACAGCAAAGGACCGGTTAAATACTATTTTACTCATTTCAATGGATTGGAAGAAATGGTCCCACTAAATGGCCTCATTTCAAAATTGCATAAAAACGTGTGTCAATCAAAATGTTCAACACGTCGAACACCTATTATAAATGCTTCTAATGAATTATTTGAGGAAACCTCTTTTAAGTTTATTCTTGAATTTGACACTTATTTATAAAACGAAAATGGTTGCAATTAGCCATAGGCATGTACTTACAAAAAATGTTCGTTTTTCATTTCTACATCGCATCGTCGAAAAATATACATGAAAAAATTGAGAAAATTCAATTTAAAAAGTTCTTAATTGAAAAATCAGGGTGTAAAAAATTGGGGTGTAATGGGGGTAACCTCACCTTCGCGATGAGTTCAATTTGAACTTGGTGCACCCTGTTTTTACTAACGAGGCTCTAACGACCGAGTAAGGGCGGAATAACCCTTACCTTTTGCCGTGAGCACATCCACCTTCTCACGAAGAGTGCGGTAAAAATAACCCACTGCACACAAAGGTTGCTTTTGGAATCGTTTGGTTACCCCATCGTCGCAGTCTCCTTCTGTGCCATGGGACCACACCACTCGCCTTCCGCAACCGAGCTGGTCAGTTGCATACCTGCTCCAGCTAGAAATTTAAATGCAGCTTCGTTTTCAGTCGATTAAGGCTTTAAAGAAAAAAAAAATGATAGAGCGTTCAAGTGGGACAAAATCATCCGGAAGTAAAATACCCTCCCGATCGGATCTCCGGGGGAGGGTGCCCACAGGGCCACCTCATCGAATGTCGAAAAAACAAAGACAAGTTAAATCCAAGAAAACTAATTCTTTCATCTACGGCGCTTGGAATGTTCGTACTTTGAACGACAGCACTCGCACCGATCGGCCTGAAAGAAGAACTGCTCTAATAGATAGAGAACTTCACCGACTCAATGTTGACGTTGCAGCTCTCAGCGAAACTCGATTTTTGGAGGAAGGCTCTCTCACAGAAAAGTACCACACCCTCTATTGGAAAGATCTTCCCACCAATTCAAGAAGAGAGCATGGAGTAGGATTTGCCGTTCGAAATCAACTTGTATCCAACTTAACACAAGTACCACAAGGTCTATCCGAGCGTCTAATGCTGCTACGGTATGAGCTATCAGATGGCAACGCGGTAAATCAAATAAGCGCCTACGCTCCCACTCTGGATGCAAGTCACGAAACCAAGGAAAACTTCTATCAACAGCTGGAAGAAACCCTCTGTAGAATGCCTAAAACGGAACGACTCGTTATTCTTGGCGATTTTAACGCTAGAGTAAGGAGAGATGCAGACACCTGGCCAGGCATCATAGGCAAGAACGATTTGGGCAACATGAACGCTAACGGTCAACTACTCCTAACTAAATGCGCCGAACATGATCTAGTTATAACAAACACCATTTTCCGACAAAAGGATAAATTTAAAGGCACCTGGCGTCACCCCAGATCAGGTCACTGGCATCTACTGGACTATGTTATCGTACGTAGGGAGCATCTCAAGGACGTCCAAATTACAAAGGCGCGCATTGATAGCGAATGTTGGACCGATCATCGTCCTGTTGTCTCTAAAATGAAAATTGTTATGAGACCCAAACACCGAAGAACTCAAGTAAAACGTAGACCCCGTCTCTGTATTAGTAAATTGCGTGACCAACAAACCGTCGAACAACTAAAGCAAAAAGTTCAAGAGAATTTGAGTGCACTAGAAGAAACCAATTCTGTAGATGTCGCTACTACCTGGACACAAATTAAAGACAGTTTAAAAAGTGCGAGTGAGGAAATTCTTGGCACTGCAGCAAGTAAAAAACAGGAGGACTGGTTCAATGATAATGAAGCTTTTATACAAGAACTTCTTGACCGCAAACATATTGCCCTCCAAAACGCTATCAACCACCCCAACGCCTCATCAAAAGCAGAAGCTTTTACCCAATCTAAGTATGAAACGCCACGCGAAATCAGAAGAATAAAGAACGAGTGGTGGGCAAGCAATGCCAGAGAAATTCAAAGGTACGCCGATTCACACGACTACAGGAATTTCTTTCAAGGAGTAAAAGCAGTGTACGGCCCCAGTCGGAAAAATATGTGCCCTATTAAAGATTTAAATGGAAATCTCCTCAAAGAAGACCAGGAAATAAGAGCCCGATGGAAAGAACACTACTCTAACATTCTTGACCAGCAAAGTCAAGCCGATCACGATATTATAAATCTTATCCCTCAATATGGCACCTTCGAAGACTTAGATAAACCACTAACAACGGAAGAGATCTTAATCGCCATTGGGCAGCTAAAAAATAACAAATCTCCCGGTGCCGACTCACTCCCAGCTGAGATCTTTAAAGCTGTGTCGTCAGAGCTCATACCCTACCTCAAAAAACTGTTTGATGTCGTGTGGGAAAGTGGTCAAGCTCCGCAGGAGTTTCGTGATACACTTTTAATCAACCTCTTCAAAAACAAAGGGAGCGCTGCGGACTGTGGAAATTACAGGGGTATAGCTCTCCTGGCTGTTGGAGGGAAGATACTCACTAAAGCGATGGCAAATAATCTAACACCTGTTATGGAAAAGTTACTTCCTAAAACACAGAGTGGCTTTAGACCAAACCGAGGCACATCGGGTCTAATCTTCGCACTTAAATAGCTTCAAGAAAAAGCACTCGAGCATCAAGGAGAAATTCACATGGCCTTCATTGATTTAACCAAGCCGTTTGACTCGGTGGACAGGGAAGTGCTCTGGAAAATTATGTTCCGCTTAGGTATCCCTAGAAAATTTGTGGAAGTATGTCGCAGTCTACATACAAACAACAACGCCCAGATTATGTATAATAATGAGGCAACCGAACCTTTCCAAACTCTCACTGGAGTTAGGCAGGGATGTGTCCTGTTTTGTTTGCCACTGCTCTAACAATTATTATTGACAACAAACTGACAGTCAGAGGAATAGGTCTCAGATACCGTTTTGATGGCGGTCTCTTTAACATAGGGCGCTTTAGAGCTTTGACGAAGACACGCATACGATACATTTGTGATCTCCAGTATGCGGATGACTGTGCGCTTTTAACCTCTACGCCGGAAGAGCTTCAAGAACTTTTAGATGTGTATGCTCAGAGCTATGATTCTTTGGGACTTAAAATCAACATTGGAAAGACTAAGATTATGTCAACTCCTCATCAAGTGAACCAAATAGACATTACACTTAACGGAAATTCTCTTGAAGTGGTGGATCAGTTCAATTACTTAGGCAACGTTGTTAATGACAAAGCAAACATGGACAGCGAGATTCGCAATAGAATTAACGCTGCATTTAGAGCACTCTGGGGACTTAGAGAGAGAGTATTTGACAACCACGACCTTGCTTTGTCAACGAAAATGGCTGTCTACAGAGCAGTTGTCATTCCAACACTGCTATATGGATGTGAAAGCTGGGTCACTTACCGTCGTCATGTGAAAGAATTAGAGTTTTCAGCAAAGACACCTCAGAAGTATGATGAAAATCCGTTGGTTCCATCACATATCAAACGTGGAAGTACTCAGGAGAACAAAAAGCCTTCCAATTGAGGTGCTTATTTCAAGAGCACGCCTAAGATGGGCAGGTCACGTTCATCGTATGCATGATAACCGCCTTCCTAAATGTACACTTTATGGTGAATTGCTAAGCGGTAGAAGAAGGCGTGGCGGTCAACGAAAGAGGTTCAAAGACGCTCTCCATGAAAATCTAAAATCCTGCGGTATTGCAGACGAGCAATGGGAACAACTTGCAGCGGACAGAACCGAATGGCGAGGGGTTGTGGCCAGCTATCAAGGAAATGTTGCTGCAAGAAGGCCGAATCCAAGACCTAACCAGGTCTATGTTTGTCCTGACTGCGGTCGACATGTGCTCTCCCGAATTGGCCTCTATAGCCATAGTCGTGTGCACCGTAGATGAATGGGAATTACAATAGACTACACCTTTTACTTGTTTTTTATTGTACACAATTTATCGACTGTAACATTTTTATACTCGGACTCGAGTAACGGCTAATAATAATAATAATTCACTTATATGCGCAATTACAAAATGATTTTTTCGAGATACAGGAATGAATGTGTCATCCACAAAAAGGTTTACATACGAATTTTTTAGAACACGACTATTCACGTATATAATGAATGCGAGAGGTCTCAATATACTACCCTGCGGCATCCCGTATGAGCTGGGGGACTTATATTATTTTTTAATCCATCAATTTATTTACAAATTAGTTTTGGCCCAAATGGCTCTGCACTTTAAAGAAAGCCTAAAAACATTATTCAAGTATGTGTAAGTTCAATACATATACGAGTATTGTCTGTTAGTATAGATTTTTATGTTTAGTACCGATATTTTGTAGTTAAAAATGAGTATTATGAGTTGTCATAAAATAATAAGTCTTCTTATTTCCTTAATACAATTATACAAAACAAATATTAGTTTTATACTTCTTGATAAATTTTATTACCTAGAAAAAACAATAGTTTATTGCACTAATGCAAATAATAATCACGAAAAGTAAATATTGCTATTGTTAGAAGTGCCATAAAAAATATTATTTTATGAAGCAAGACAAGTACTCACTCAGTATTTGTTTTTCTGGTAAATATCCGCAGTCCTTGACTGAACACTTAAGACAAATCTGAAAAAAAAAGAATAATATAAAATATTTGAGAGGTAAATATTATCATTGATTATTAATTATATAAATAGAAATAGCAATTACGCGACACATATCTAAAGTTAGATATAAAGACACCAAAAACCTTGATTCGACCTCGCTAACCCCTAAGACGGTAAATAGTCAAAAGAGATTGGGAAGGTGTAAATTATGGTTTTTGTCATAAAATTTTCTCAATAGGCAGATTCCTCCGGTCTTGAGCATTAGTAATTTTATGGCTATTTATTAATCATCAAAATGTGATCTCCATCATCTGCATAATATTGTGTATCTGTTTATATAACACCAATATTAGTCTGCTCTGTAGTTTATCTTTAACATTGCCAAAAAAAATTAAAGGAATACCAAAGTAAAACTGGACTTATTTTATAGGTAAAATGTATACGAACTTAATTGAAACCGTATAAAAACTAAAAGCCGGCAAAAACAGTCGGCATCTCTTTATTGTACACGGGCGGAGGTAAATAGAAATGCTTGTCATAAGAAAATGATAAGATTTTCGGGCGTTATTATATTATCCTCTGTTTCAAATGGTCTCCAGAAAGCCATGGTAAATTAGTAAATAATTAAAATATTTCACCTTTTATATAGTAGTAAATATTTATAAATATGAACAATAACTAACTAAACTCCTACGCTTGATATTATAATAGGTATTTATGCACTGCACTGGCACATTGACAGCACACCTCATCGACGTCTGAGAAACGATTTACGATTTTTTTTATGCTAGTAGGCCTGTCCGTTTTATTATCTTTAAACCAGTGCAGTGGTAGATGGTTCATTCAGGCTGATTACAGTGCCAGTCTCGGACTCGCCTGCACAGTTTCAACTACCGTTCGAATCTCGATGCCATTGCTAAATATATAGGACAAAATATCAAGTTCAGTACGCACGGTCCTGTGCTTTAACATTGAGCAGTTTCAATTGTGCCCGTGTAAAGTATACAGGGTTATGCACTATATACTGACCTCCCCCCCCCTTTATTTCTGTTATTATTGAAAATAGAAAAAAAGTTTCGTATACAAGTTGTAGGATTTTACCTATATGTTATTGAAACGTGATAAAAAAAACAATAACATGTATAGGTCACGTGATACGAAGTAAATATATGTTTTTTTTAAACGGAACACTACATATTATTGCATTTTTCGAGAAGCCTTTTTTCCCCTGATTTCAAATATAACAAAATAATAAGGTAGGCCACGAAAATAATTATTTTATTGTTTATTCAATTTTGACATTTCAAACCGTCATTATTAACAATTATTTAATCAAAATGGGTTATAGTGAGGTTGAAAAGGTCGAAATATTTTCCCTTTATGTGAAAAATAATAAAAATAAGTGTGCCGCAAGAAGAGAATGCATGACGTTGTGTCCGCATAGAGCAATTCCTAGTGTAAACACGTTTTTGAATGTGTATCATCATGTAAATAGAAGCCATACTTTTCCAAGAAAACGACGTAACGTTACAGCAAACGAGGAGGAAGTAGATCTTTTCCACGGCGGGATTTTTTAATAGAAAAAGTAGATGTTCTTGGGATAATAAAAACCAAAGACAAAGAAAGATCAAGCAAATAAAAAAATCGTGTAGAAAATCAATCCACGTTTAGTGCGGAATTTTTCAAAACAAAATAGTTGGGCCTGTATTTTATGATTTTACTTTGACACGACAAACATATCTCGAAATAATTTTACCAGAGGTAGATCGTCTAATTCAAGAATTCCCTATGGACGTATCGTCTAGAATGATTTGGCATCAGGACGGAGCGACTCCACATAGCGTTTTAGAAGTTCGGGAACATTTACATAATCAATTTCCTATTTGAATAGGCAATGATGGGACCATTCGATGGCCACCCAATAGCCCTGATTTGACGCTATTAGATGGCTTTTTATGGGGGTTTTTAAAAGACAAATTTCAATATTAATCGTAACCACAATCTTTAGGCCATTAAAGCAAAAATTCAAGAAGAAATTAACAACTTAACACAGAAACCATAATAACGCTATTTGCAATATTTTTCTAAAGTTAAGAAGACGCTATGAGCTTTGCATTGAAAATAATGGTGGCCACTTTGAACAATTTCTTTAATTGATTACTTATGTAGTATTATTTTGTT
This sequence comes from Leptura quadrifasciata, assembly GCA_963675555.1. Lineage (NCBI taxonomy): Eukaryota > Metazoa > Arthropoda > Insecta > Coleoptera > Cerambycidae > Leptura > Leptura quadrifasciata. The sequence continues at coordinate 30,624,608 of OY776675.1, read as the reverse complement.
ATAGAGTTTTCTCTTGATTTGTTAAATCTGTTTTTTAGTAAATTAAATATGAAGTTAATTTTAATACCATATTAATTATTTAACGTGATTATAGTTAGGTCATATATAATTTACATGTTGAAAATAGCACTTTTTATACATGAAAGCGCTTTCACATTCTGTTAAGAGTGCGTTAAAGATTTATCACACGCTATGTGAAATCAATAATTTTCAAGCGTAATTTTTTTTAAATTTTACTGGTGAATAAACAACTATTTATGGTTGTTGCTATGGCGTTATCAATGACGGATTGAAATGTTAAAATTGAAGATAATTATTTTCTTGGCCTACCTTGTTATTTTTATTTCACTTGTGTTTTGACACGCATGGCTCACTCTTCTTGAAATAAAGCAGCTCATTTGCATTTTGAATGTCAAATATGTCAAGAAGTATTTAAGATAGACCTATAAAATATATTTGAAATAAGGGGAAAAGGGCTTCTCGAAAATGCACTAATATATAGGGTGTTCCATTTAAAAAACATATATTTATTTCGTATCACGTGACCTATACACGGCCTTGTTATTTTTATCATGTTTCAATAAAATATAGGTATAGCCCAATTAAGGACTTCCCTGCACTAAAAAAACGCAACAAAAACTTCACGAGATAATTATTATCGCTGCGGACCATGGCGACATGCCTGTCATCAAACGACCGACGCATATTAAAAACCAATAAAGGTAAGCGAGTCAATTTGCGAACAGCAATACAGAGAGTACCGGTATTTTAATGAGGTCGTACAGTTTTTGTTGCGTTTTTTATGTGCCGGGAACTTTACTTCAACTATAAGATCTTACAACTTTTATAACAAACTTTTTTTTTCTATTTTCAATAATAACAGAAAAAAAGGGGGGGGATATATAGTGAATAACTCTGTAGCACTCTCGAATTCATTTTGATTCAGTGAGGTCAGTATATATAATGGACATATAACATATAATATATGCAGAATATCACCCTGTATGTATAACACGTCATGCTGAAGTCTAATACTCAGCAGGATACATCCTGCCTACAGTTACAACTATTTCTTCAATAATTTAAATTAGCATAAAAGTTTTTTAAAAGCCATCAATATATTTTCTATTGCTAATAAATTATAACACGTTTCACACTGTACGTATGCAAATAAATTATACATCATCCCAATAATCCTTCAGGCTAAATTATTATATATTCATCACTTTAGAGCAATCGATTGGTAATTTGTATCGACTTTTGCCCACAGAGATAATCGGAATGCGATTATAGATTAGATATCATTTGCTATTAGTAAAGGATTATCCATGGGAAAATCTACAATACATTTCCATTATCTCCAGTGTTGCATTTCCTTAGTTCTAGACAGAAAACTATACCGCTACAGAGTGTATTAAGACAAAGGTACGTATCAAATCTTTAAATATCGGAAGAATTTCCATCTTATTCTCATATTGGAACCAGAATTAAATCAGGAGTGATTAATTGTATTTATGTGTGTAGTAATGGGTTTTTAATTGTTTAATTTGTCTTCTAGATTTGTTTTTCTATGCTTGGCAAAGTAAAATAAATTAATGCTCGTGGAATAACAGGAAATAGAAGGTCGCAGAATTGATGGCTTAAGGTTGTTTATGATATTCTGTAAAATCGTAATATGCCCAGTAATGACTCACATTTTAGAGAATTAGACGCGAATTAGATTGTAAACTAGTGGGATGTCCTTTGCTTAGGAAAGTCTAACCAAAATGATCTTTCGGATACAGTTTTATTTGGTTCCTAACGAATTATCGTAAAATATTCATATTTGTGGTATTAAACCACTTGAAATGAACCCCGCAAGCTATAGTCTATTATTTGAAGCTATATATTAATAATAATAATCACTCACTCACTCACACAAACTATAACAAAAATTGCTACCATAATAATAATTATATATAAAAAAAACCGATGGCGGGGGCCAGTCGGAAAGGTAGATTTCGTCCTATATCGCCTGTACATAATTGATTTGAAATAAAATTTTGAGGATTTTTTGAAGACTTTGAACCGCCGCCATTTTTTAAATTTCTCCTATGCGTTTTAGCAAAAAATGTTTCAGACAAAACTTGTAGGGCTAGATGAGCACTATCCAACGATGTATTAAATGTACATATTTTGTTGTCCCGATATCAAATTATTGTAACACTGTCTACGTCTCGTGCCTAGATAAAGCAACAAAATGTCGCCTACAAAAAATTCAAAATAGCTGTTGTAGATTTATTTATAGAATTAGAAAATATGATCATGTTTCACAAAAGATAAAAAATCTCAACTGGCTCACTATGGAAAATCTTTATAAATATAACTTAACAGTATTCACACACAATGTTCTCGCCACATCTACACCTCATTACCTCCGAGAAAAATTTACTTTCAGACATGATATGCACAATTCAAATTTAAGGTTTGCAGACAAATTAGCGCTGCCGCAATATCACACAGCTATGTTTCAGCGGTCCTTCACTTATAACTCCGTGTTACTATATAACTCTCTTCATAGTCGATTGAAAAATCTACCTGAAATAGTTTTCGTAAAAACACTAAGGCTTACTTTTTCTCTCGTCAGTAGTTAGTTTTCAATTGTGTTTACTACTCGCAATAAAAATCTTATGTTTATTTTGGTCTCAGTAAATTATACTTTTAAATTTTTATATTGTATGTTGTACATTTTTTTTCCCATCTAATTTATTTTATATAGTTTACTTTTGTTATCTTATACAAATTTTGTAATTTTTAAATGTTACCTTCAAACTTATTATCAATTAGTACAAATTTATCATTTACTGATGATGTACTACTGTAAGGGTTGAGTTGAGTAGCTTAGGCTAGACTTCGCCCATCTGGAAACAATTGAATTGTTCAATTTTTTTCTAAATAAAGTCTCTTATTATTATTATTATATTTGATTCGAAATAAAATTTTTGAAAGTAAGCAGGCGCCATCTAGCTCCTTTAAGTAGGATTAGTCTTTCGGCTGGTGTTTGTTGCAATCGAAGCATTAGCGTTTTGTTGGTAATATGCGATTATCATACTTAACGCGTCAGGTTTGTAACTAGTAATTCAGCGCTCGGCAGGGCACATAGCTCGGAGAGTAGGTGATGGTTGCAGTCTGGTTACATTCCTTATAGTAAAATAAGGATTTTATAGAGGAGCTTGCGACTGAAATAATGTTTTAATATTTCTGCCCTCTAGAAGCATACTTGAAATATATATATGTATGAAGTGTTGCTGTACTTCCGGGTGCTCTCCCGCGTCGATGGTCGACTCCTCCCGCTCCTCGTTGCTCGAACTGAACTGACATTTCCTGCGTTGTGCGGCTCCTTATATATGCTGCAGTTTAGGGTGCGCCTGCGCGTTTGGCTACGTGTTACCGGTCCCCCACCACCTGTGGTAGGCGTAGCGAACGCCTGAGACAACCCGACAAGTGGCCTCGCTGAAATGTCACGAAACTATATAGCCAAATTATTTGAACTAGGATTTTCTGACGCGCTCGTCAACTTCTTTCACTCATATTTGATGGACCGTTTCCAATTCTTTGCATGTAACTGTTTCAAATCTAGCTTGTATGAAATTATTTCAGGAGTTCCACAAGGCTCTTACCTTGATCCGTTGTTTTTTTGTCTTTTCATTAATGATTAGAACGACGTATCGGTTACAAGAAATTGTTTTTGCAGATGATTTGAAAATCTTTTCATCAATTAAATTCGCATTAAAGCAGAGGACATATTTTGTCCACTAGTATATGATTTTCTACAGCCACGTGATATTTCACTTAAAAGAACTGTTTAAAATAAATAACTTGTTCTCTAAAATACATTTGCCAAAATTATCCCTTCTCTTTTCTGCAGCACTAGTAATCATTTTCAGTCCTTTTTTTGTAGGTTTTTGCACAACCAGTTTGTCATTATCGTTCAATAACTAATAAACATTCCATATTTTCTTTTCTGTAGCTCGAAATAAATACTAAAAAATCACTACTAATCAGCCAGACAATACACGACCGACGACGTTTATTAGTATATTGCAACAATGGGGATGAAAAAGTGGAATAGTTGCAGTGCCGCGCTAGATATATTTTACCTCGCTACCGACAAGCACATCGCGCGCGTGAATATTAATAATTTTAAATAAAGATAAGTACAAAACTATTTGCCACAGAAGGTTGATTTATGTTTTAAAAACTTTTCCAATATTTTTTCTTTAATTCATACGTAGATATCATGGCAAAATTCCTTTAAATAAAAAAGTTTTTCAATGCATGAAAAAGGCATTACCTTTTATTTTTTCTAATAAAAAAGAAATTTTTATATAATTTTCAGGCTGACACTTGCGCTTATGTGTCAAACTAAAAAAGTTCATTAAAATATGTCATACGGTTTCGAAGATATGGCGAAGTCAGTAAACGTTTTTTTTTTTTTAATTTTAACAGATTTTACACATTTTTTATTTTTAAAAAATTTTTACCGTTAAAAAAGTTGTAAATGGTCTTTTCAGATGTCCAGTGACCTATCTAATGATGTCATGAAGGTTTTTCATCTGGTTATGCCTCAAAAAAAAAAAAAAATTTCAAGAAGGAAGCGTTTTTTTCTTGACTTTTTACTGCGCTAATAACAGGGATGACTCTCACGATTTATTAAGTCAACTAAATTTCTTAGTGCCAAGGCTTAGCAGTCACAACACGCTTATATTTTACAGTCCATTGACTAACACTAATAAAATATTAAAATCTCCCACAAACGCGATATGTTCTAATTATAATACTATATCGCACAGCTGTGAGACGCTATTTACTTCATTTTTAACACACTTTTATTAGCTTCACCTGTATGTTTGTTTGTAAAGGAATCTTTGAACGTGATTGTCACTCACTTCAAAACATCAGATTAAACTGAAACTTTGCGCACTTGTCAAGAACCGATGACGATACAATAATTTGACAACGTTGTCCTAATGTCCTCACCAGGATCATCAGGATAAAAAAAATTAAAAAAAAAAGACTAATGTATAGTCGAGATTTTGGCGGAGGAGCCATTGTCATTAATATATATTTTACTATTGGTGCAAAACGCGCCGAGGGATGAATGGCAAGAGGGCGCCTAAAAAAATTATAGTTTAAAAAAACTAAAAAAACACGCTTTAATAGCAAACACTAAAAAGTAAAAATAATGGTTAAATATTAAGATTATTATTTTAATGTAAAAAACGTGGGGTTTATAACAATTGATATCAAGTACCCCATGTTTTTTACAAGAAAATAAGGATCTTAATATTTAAACATTATTTTTTACTTTTTAGTTTGGTTTGCTATTAAAGCGTGTTTTTTTAAACTATAACTTTTTTAAGAATGCTATTAATGTGTAAATTGACTATCATAGGTAATTTATTAATACAATTTTTTTTGTCTAGTGGTATTATCTAAATATTCAAATGTTTGTTATATTCTATATTGTCTTTAGTTATAGTAATATTACTTCAATCCTTTGTCCTGTAATTGGTATTGTTCTGTTGCACAAATAAATGGATATTATTATGATTATAAGCGAATACCTTAACACCATTGAATTTTCATGAACAGTTCTTGGAAGCTATTTACCCATATTTTGGCATATTTCTATCGCAAAGGGATGTGACAGGACTTAAATTTTAGGTATCTGAATAACTCTATAGATTACTTTTGATGTAGATTTTATTGTTTTTGAATAAGTTGTGTACTTAGAAAGTAAAAAGCGATTTATATAAAGGGACGAAAAGGGTCATAAACTCAACATGCTGGCCAATATTTATCGAACATAACTTGATAAATTTCAAGTTAATGCAAATTTCATGAACTTTAAAAAAGATTTCTTCAAATTATCTTGCTTATTTTTCGAGATATTTGCAAAAAAGTCCCACTTCCAGCCTTTCTAAAAAATTCCTGCCGATTTTGAGGTAGATCCTCGGGTAGGCCCATCGGTCTCTAAAACAGTTAAGTAAAAATTAAACATTTCATTGATCTCTTAATTTTTCCCTAAAAATTCATTTTAAAAAAGAAATCGATTGCTAGAATATACTTAAAAAATTGCCACTGCTCAACATATTTCTGCTTTTTAAGATAAAATAGAGAGTGATACAGAAATCTGCATATCAATTAGTTCTCAACATATTATGAATATCATGGTTATGTTAAATAGTCTGGTGGGTAATTTTTTTTGCAGGCCATAATTATAAAAGATACAATTTCTTATTTTAAAATATTTGCGAGAGACACTGAACAAATTACTAATTTAAATGGAGATGTATACCCAGCAAAGTCCATATGTGCTCCAATTTTGATGCAAATATATCTGAAGTCTATATTCGAAGGCCAACCCACGTTGAAGCCATAAAAATAATAGTGTTGGTTTCTGTTCCGCGAACCGTACATAAAATATTGAATGAATGGACGTACCTTAAATACATGAGTAAATACACTAACAATAATAAGCAATAATTCCATATGAAAACCATAAAATTACAAGTTTCAACTAACTAATTGATCACAGGCTTGTAATTATTTATAAAAGCGCCTGTACAGTGTACATGCTTTATTTACATCATTAAAAAATTAATAATACCACTGTCTCTAATTTAAAATATGAATAGTGCTCATTAATAGAGGTATGAATGAAGGTAGGTTGACGATTTAGAAAACCTATAATTGCGCAAAATTAGTTAAATACATTCAATGTTCGCTGCTTTATAAATCAAAATGATATTTTATTTAATACAGTGGGTTATTTTTAAGTACTGACCTATTTATATAGAAAACAATACCTGACACAAGAACAAATTGTGTATTATTTGCTTTAATTCATACCGAAAAATCTCACAAACGTTGACATCCCTCTCTGTTTAAAAATAGAAACAAAGTTTTCTTGGCCAAGGCAATTGAATTTAAAAATAATACTTTTAAAAATAAACGAACGACTTTATACCACAAGTGCATAGTATTAAATCTTTCAGTTTTCATATTTAATTAGCTGAAGCTTAGAAATTGGTCAATTTAATTCTTAAAATAATAAAACAAATAATTAAGATAAACTAATAAGCGTAATTTTTAATTTCACACTGCTCAACTCCTGCTGAGAATAAAAAAATGACGAGAATTTATGTTGACGGCATCGGCACTCACTCTACCTCTAGTTTTATTCATACAAAAACGCATTAGCAATAATGGCCAATAATAAAGATAAACAATCGCTAACAAAAAAGTCTCGAATTTACGCAATAAATGTTAACGCCGGTAAAACATTTGCAATAAAGGAGGGTTTATACATGCATGGTTTAGCTGACGACAGTAAAACTTTCGTTGCAAGTATTAGTTTACACTTTTTTTGTATTTTACGTGCCAATGCTAGTCTGAAAGTTGCTCAATCGTGATGACCATCATGTTACGTCATTCCTTGCGAAACTTGGCGTGGTCATGGACCGCAGCCTGACATGGAGGCAGGACAGGATGCCATAGTCAAGAAAGCGATATTGAAACAGAGCCAACTTAACCTGAGAAACAAGTTCACGCTTGTTAGGACTTTGATCACTTACCGCTACTGACATACGCCTTCTGAGCATACCAGGCGAGGACCTACCTCAAGAAGATCCAGACGGTGGAAAACGTTTAACTCCGGTGTACCATCGACGCCCCCTGATTAGTCAGAAACGCCGACATCTTCAGGGGGACCTGGAGTACACCCCGGTAAATGAAGATATCCAGGACAGAGCGAATAAACTCCCGCCCGTGCACCGAGCAGAGGAAACTGTTGATCAGAGAAGCGGCTGGCTCCTATCCAGCCGACGCTCAGAGGCGCAAGTGGTCGAAGCTCCAGATAACCTTCTCTAGTTCTTTTAGTTCGACTTTTTTCCGCAATCGGATTTTTAGTTCTTTGACTAGTAATTTGATTGTCATCAAAACATTAAGCTAGGAAGTGGTATTGCAAACATTTTCTTTTAAAAAATTTAACCACATTCAGTCACAAAAAAATATTTAATGGAATTGCACGTAGTTGTCCGATTAACTGGTCCTTGTTATCCAACACTGATATTGGAGTCGGTTCAAAACACGTTTGGTTTCATTGTTTGATAATTTTTACGCCGACTGCAAATATCGATAATTGGTAACAAAATCAATTAAGACAGCATACAACTTATTTCATAATTTTCACGAGATTTTTAGCGGTTTTTGAGGGTGGTTCAACTGTTTACAAACAAAAATCACCTTCTTCAATTGTTTCTTATTTAGCTTATTCATAACTCAAAAAGAACTTTCTAATATTAGTATGCCGGACACCCAAATAAGTTGAGCTCTTATTGTGGATCCTAAGACCACACATCAAATTTGCCAATTACTAATATAATTCTTTTTTCAATTCCAATTAAATTATTCTAAAAAATGTATGTAATAAACGTATGTGTATTTTATACCAAAAGTAAGTTAAAGATTAATATTCGATGGGTTCGAATTTAAGATTTAAACCGCAAATTAACAATAGCATACGTACAACCTACACGAATCTATAAATGATATAATATCCGGCAAGTTTTTGTGAATCACTGGCTGCGTTGTTTAGATGCTCAAAACCTATTGTTTGCGTCTAATATTTGGAATTAGGCGCCAGCAAAATATTTTACATAATCTCATCCGGGTGAGTTGACTAAGTACGTCTAGACAATGTCTATTGCACTTTGCGTATTTATTTCATAAAATTGTTATTAACTTAAGAGTTGGTCGGAGTGTATTAGTCATCCATGCTTCCAATTTTAATTGAAAATGACTTCACGTCAATAAAATGACGCAGCTGAATGTACGGTGTGCTTGGAAGGCGAGAGATGGAGATGTAGTAGTATATGACATTGGACAAATTTATTATACCTAATCTTTAAATTTCTCTGTGCATTTGAGGACATTAGGGCTAATTTTATTTTAGTTCTACAAAAGCGAAAATGTTTACTTTAATGATACCTATGCGGGACGATAAAAATTATTTTTGCAAATCGGTAATAGAAGAAAAATAAATTATTTTTTTATATATACTTTTTTTCTCTCATCGTCCCACATTGTAACATGTTTTTAATGTCTTTTAGTGAAAGCCGTTTTTTAAAACAATGATTTATATGAGAGTAATTTGCACAGTCTTTCCGGCTTATATCCGGAGCGCTCTTAAATAGTCTTTTTAAAGGTACCCTTCGTCTCTTCCATTGACCAGAATTATTGAAACGAGCAAAACCTTTACTAGCCGATCGATATATTTAAAATAACATATTTTAAAAGATCAAAATTATTTTAGATTATTGCACACTTGTAGACAGCATACAATTGTTAATTGTACTTACAAATATTTATTTTGTTACTTCTGTCTGATTATCTCACATCTTGATGTGTTTTTTAAATAAATATCTATTTTATTAAATACGCTTAATTTATATGTTTTAAATATAATATACAATACAATACACCAAACTACTATTGCAGGAAAATAGCTATCCTGCTAAAGAGTTATTAAACTAAGATTTCAACAATTTATATGTTTATTTCTGTTCTATTTCTTCATTGTCATATGTCTTGGAACAGCAGTGGCCGGCCCTATCTCAGCTCCTTATAAGTATTCCTCGACTTGTAATTTAACTTTTTTTGTACATGCGTTGTACATATAATCACAGAGAAATCTAAAAAACACGGTTGCTCTGTCGAAATATTGGTGGTGCATAATATACCAAGCATAAAGATCAAAGCCGGCTAAAATTCCATAGTAATTTTAGAGACGACAGGACCTGCATTATTTGGTAGAGTATATTGTACAGTATCCTTCAAAGATGCCCTGCAAGTAAAAAATGCAACAAAAATTCTACTACCTCATTAAAATACCGTTACTCTTTGTACTATTATCACCTACCTTTATAGGTTACGTCGGTTTGTTTGATGACACCATACCGACTAGTTCGCCGGCGTTAATAATGACCTCGTAAAGTTTTTGCTGCATTTTTTATTTGCAGGAAATCTTTGAACGATACAAAACAATTGTATATATCAAATCTTTAACTTTAAACGCTGTCAAAACGAAGGTAGAAAGACACAAATTGCTCATACGCCATTGAAGTGCTACATTTTTTTAGGCTAGGGTAACATTTTGGGTAGGATGTAATTTTTTCTTTTGTTGCGTAGGCGTAGGGGGGGAGAGGGGGTGCTTTAAATTTAAAATTGAGTTTTCGGGGTCGATCCAGCTGACACGCGGAGACACAAGCGGCTGAAGCTCCAGATCGTGAACAATGGGTGAGTATCGGTTTTTCCTTTCAGACTAAGAAAACGCAAGAAGATACAGACGTGAGAAAACCCCCTAACCCTTACCCAGTAACCCAGTCGACGATGAGACGCCGAAGTCTCACCACCGATTTTCCTTAAGCCTTGTGCAGGCTGAAAACGCTACGAAAGCGTTTAGTACACCTCCCGAACAGCTCAATCTACCATGCCGACCACCCAGACGACAAAACGCCGCTTGGCGCCTTGTGTACCGCCAATCATCCTTATCCAAAAATATCCCAAAACGAGGACGGCCACAGTCTGCCAACTTCATCCATACTTCTCACAAAAGACCATAAAAATATAAGTACCGCTCGTTGATATAGTTCCCAGGATATGCTATTTCCATAAATAATGTTGAAAATACTCAGCCACCGTTTTGTTAAATATTTGTGCTTTATTGAAGATGGTGGTGATCCGATAACAGGATACGTACTATAAACAATACGTTACATATATGACATATAGGAAAAATTTCAAAAATCTTAATATTTGCCAAATAATTCAATCTTTCATATCAAATTGTCAAAACATAATAAAAAAGTAATCTCACACTTGAAATAACCAAAAAACTACCATTTTCACCAACAAATTTTGAAAAAATTCACAATTCATCGATAATTCACAAATAACCCCAATCGGACAGCAAATATCTTTAAATGTATAAATTACCAATTTTACAGCTCCAATATTACAAAATATCGTCCTAAAAAACTAAAAAATACCGGACCCAAATGAACTTCATCTATATCAAAACTACTTTCCGTACCTCGATTGAGACATTTCAATTCACTCCCGTTAATTTTCTAATGAATAATCTTCCCTTTAAATTCGACTCTCAATCTGTTTCGCAGTTTTAATATCGAAATACAATCAGTTTTCATTAATATCCTATAACCAGTACTACCGTCCCTCATTAATATCAAAACTTATTTCCATTTGGTCCACTTTGTCATCAAAATTTACTTCCTTTCATTCACCGTAGACGTAACGGCACAATTTCATATATTCAACTCTAAGTGCAGGGCAGGGCATTCGTGACAACTTTATGGGATCATTCCAAATTTAATTAATTTCTTCAACTTATTTTCGTCAATAACTTCAGAATGAAAGTCGATTCAAGCTTTATTCATAAATGAAAAAATTCCCCTTTTCAATGCCGAGACGCTCATATAATTTTCATATCAGAATTTTTCATTTTTATATTGGATGATGCAATATTGTGAAATATTGCGCAAACGGAATGGTAGGGGAAATTTCCAGATCTCCGCACGAAACGTTTCCGATGGACCATATAAAAGGTTGAGCACCACGAGCTCAAGCTAAGTCAGTTTTCGGTACATAAGTAGTCAGTTTCGGCGTGTACATCTGTTCTAAATCTGTTCTTAAATCTGTTTTCAGTGTACCTCAAGTGCTTCAAGTGTCTGTTCTACTTCGTTGGTTGCTCCAAGTAAAAAACAAATCTTCGGCCTCCGTGTCCCATAAACCGCGCCCCATAAAATAAATCTACGTTATTAAACAAATCGATCGCCTTCGCGCAAAATAAAACAAAAGTAAATTTTTTCAGATATTTTAAATCAATTACGATTAAAAGTAAAATATTTTTTAATTTTGTTTTAAAACAAAGTGTTATTATTTCAAGAAATGATATACAGGATGAAGCTTTAGACCCTTTCACAGACATTAAACAATAAAATTTAAATTCAAAGTGCTAAAATAGACTCAGATACTTAAATTACTGACCCTGACCGACATCTTAGGAGCAACCCCCCCCCGAATCTCTTCAAAAATAAAATTATGTGCACGAAAAGCCTCAAAAGTCTTTCTTAGGCTCTAAATCTCCAGTCTCAGCTCAAACTGTTTTATTTTCTACAACCCAGGAGGATTTTGCGAGATCAATATACGCAAAATGTTATGTTGGAAAGATTTCACATGTCTAATTTGGAAAATAGAAGAATTATATGTTCGATAATTTTTCTTTACAAAATTATGCATGGCATGTTTGACTGCCCTATTATTTTAGAGCAACTAAATTTTCACATACATCGTATAACAAATCGCAAGTGTGAAACATTATCTTTCTACTTCTCGAACTATTGTATTAAGTTTCCTCTTTGTATTTTATGGAGTACTTTATTAAATATACGTTCTTTACGTAAAAATATAGTCAAACAGGTATTTATATTAAAAAGTATGAGACACTAAACGGTAATGAAATAATCACGTTTCAAAGACACAAAATATCATAGGTGGCGCCCTCTACAAATAACAACAAAACTATGACTAGATTCAAATTTTTTGCTTCAAAAACTTCGATCAGTAAATTTTGTTGAAATATTTAAATTTTTTTATGTAAAGAATAATAAAAAAAGCTTTGGATCCTGTATCCTGGTTACTATTACTAAGGTAAGTTTGGTTGAATTACAATATTTTACGAAAGGAATCGGTTATTGCTGTCTGTACCATTATTTATAAGATACCCTGTATATCACGAAAAGAATATTACCGAAAAATAACGATTTCTCTACACCCTATCGAAAATCTCTTGAATACAATATGAACTTTAATAAACGATATTTTTAAATGTTAAAATGTAATATTATCAAGAAATAACGACGGTTTTAACCCATGCATATTTCCAATAAAACAGTTAACTTACAGGAGCTTTAAATTATGAGTAGGTATACAAATACGTGTTTACAAGTCAGCGATTATGTCTGTCGGTTTTTCCAAAGGTCTGTGATCTTTTACTTCCTCCGTATAAAGTTACCTCAGCTTCCATATAAATTATAGCAAAGACTTAATATTTGGCGTACAAGCATAAGTAGCATCTAATAAGCAAAAACTTAATTTTTAACAATCACTAACCCTTTGGCAAAAATAGTATTAAATATTTATTAACCAATTGTTAACAAAAAAGGTAAACTGAAATTAGGTACATAAACTAAAATTTATATATCACGTTTTCCTTAGAATTTATATGGTATCTCTAAGATTCCATGAGTACAAGAAAGTAACTATTACGTCTATTACATACCTCCTACGTCAAATGAATTCACTTCTGTCTACACTTATAGCAATTCCATTAATTACTTCATAATAATTACAAACAAACAAAATCACACGATAAACAAACTAGAGATTAACATTTTCAGCGAGTTGCGCGCAACGTTTTCACTTACTCGACCGCTCTAAAATCACTGACCGCCTTGATTTATTTTCAGTTTCCTTTCACACAGAACGAACCGTCTACAAACTATTACCACTTACTATATGATGATGGTAACGTGGTAAGGAATGAATACCGAATACCGGAATGTCATTTAGTACTTTAGTTGGCGCTGTGAACTTGACATATAGCGCAGTCAGATTAGGATTAATTACTTTTCCATTGTTCATCATTACGAAGTGTCAAAAGTAAAAGTGTTATTTGAAAAAATTACATGTTAATTGATGCTTCTGACAGTGTTTAAGGATTTGATTATACTTTTTGATTGTTTAATAATATATTTGAATATCAATTAATGATACTTAAATATACAGCTTTAGTATTGCGTAAGACCTCAAAATCTGTAGATATCGGTTTTATAAGCTAAAAACTCCAGGCGTATATTTAAATTATTTATTCAATTACTGCACTGTGAAATATATTACAGGCGCGTGCTGGCCCACCGGGACACCAGGAGTTTCCCGGTGGGCCCCTACAAAGTGTCCGGAAAGGGCCCCAGAGTTTAGATGAATTTTAAAATTTTAATTTACAAAAAAAAAGGACAACAAAAATAACTCCCACCACTGTGCGCCCCGTACGCACCTGATATTCCTAACTGCACAATTTGGCGACATTTTTTGATTGACCAACGGCCGCGGCACGTGCCAGTTGTCACGTCAGATATGCCTCCGAGCAAAGTTTAGGTGTTTAATGTTTACCGCCGCCGGGTGGGATAGTTTTTTGTGGTTCGTACCGTATCTTTTGCTTGTGATCTGTGTTTGTAGGCGACGAGATTTGACTAATAAATAAATAAACTTAATTTTGTTTCCTGTTTATTTATAACTATTTTTTGCTAAGCAATTTTTAATGTGAAGAAAAGAAATCTTTCTGGTTATGAGAAACGCCAAATTAAAAAGAGAAAAGAAATGCAACGGGCGGCTTCTGCATCTGATATGCCAAAATTGTATGATTCATGGAAAACTCGAGTGCCTGAGAAAAAAATTGAGGAAAGTCAAGATCAGCACAGTACTGATAAAGCTGTTTTTCTAAATGTTGTTCTGGCACTAAAAGAATTTATAGAATCCAACTCATTATTCCATGCCAAAGTTAGAAGTCAAGCAGATGGTTTGCTGAAGAAGTTATGTTAGTTTGAAGCAATTCTGCTTCCCATGATTTATATACTAATTTTCCACGTAACATCTCCTGTTTCGGATTATTTACAAACTGACGTTTGGATTATGTGCAGGCTTGGCGACAAATTTCTAATGCAACAGAAAAACTGAAAGCACATCAAAGAAACTTCGATCACGTCTTAAAATCTGCCAATAGTTTGTTTAAACTAAGAATACTACATTAGAAAATTGGATTCCGATTTATTCATTGAGAATATGATTCCGAAGAGAAGAATTGTCAAAAAAACGCCTGGGAACTTGCTGGATATGAACAAATTGGAATAGACGAAGAAATTTATTTTCGTTTAACCACATGCAATGTTATGGACATAACTTGTTTTGATGAACGTTTCAGCGAACACGGGGCATTTTGTTTTGACCCCAGGAGATTTTCCGAAACGAGTCAATCCCTTCCAGAAGGTTCGCTAAATAAAATTTGCACAATAATTCCTTCCTTAGACAGAGAACAATTAATTAAAAGAAGAATTAATGACTTTTGCCCATCTATAGCCCTAGCTTTCAAAGCGGGATTTCCGAAGATATATAAAGTTACTGATAAAGTAGGTCCTCATTTTTTATCTGAAAATTAAGAGGAGGCTTTTGTCGAGGAGTCTGTGAAGTGCACCAATAAACACCGTTTTTCGTGCATATCTTGCTTGTTTCAAGTGCTATCTGAATATAACCTATATTCTTTAGAATTTCGACAATTGCATTCTGTTTATAAATTTCTTCTGACAATACCACTCATGCAAGTCTCGTGCGAAAGGTCATTTTCAAGGCTGAAATTATTAAAAACGTGACCAGTGATTATGCAGTTGCCTTCTGCGGGAAAATTTTAAAGCGTTATTCCTTATGGCTTGCTATGCTTGTTTATTGAAAACCCTACAGGATTTAAGTATCAAACATTTTGTCTATGTAAAGTGGCTTTAATTAAAATACAACCTAGGGCCCTTTCTAGGTTATTTTCTCGGGGCCCAAAATCGTCCCAGCACGCGCCTGGTATATTATCTGAACTGCACTGTGAAGTATATTATCTGAATGATGGAATGGATCTCGAAATGGATATATTTAGTAGGTTTAGTTAATCAAGAAGAGAACTTTAGTCTAATAATAATAACCTATTAGCCTAATAGAAATAACTGAAGAATAGGGTCTAACCGCTACCAAAAAACTAACGGCTAATATGATATCTAATGGCACCTCGTCCTGGCTATTTTAATTAGAGATTGTGCGGTAATATTTACTAAACCCCTCACACACATCTTTGATATTAAAAACATCCTATTTTCCGGACAAATGGAAATTATCGTAAGTTTGTCATATCTTCAAAAAGGTTATAAAAACGACTTATCCGACGACACGCCAATTAATATCATTTTTAATTTTGCCAAAATTCTGGAAACTATTCTATACTGTTATTCGTGACAATAGATCCGGCACCATATCGTCCAACCAACAAGGACTTATGAGAGGTGGATCCACAGTAACGAATCTCGTGTTCATCACCCAATTTTTAGTGAAAAGCTTGACCTGTCTAGTTAGATTGATGTAACTTATATTGACTCTCCAAGGCTTTCGATATACTTGATCAAAGATTGCCACATTCGGTTTATCAGTGGGTCTATTAAACTTAATTAAAACATATGCGTAAAATAGATACCAATTCAACACAGCGGTTACAGTTCTGTCGAATTTTTGCAGGAGTCCGACGTTCCTCAAGGGCCTATACTAGGGCCTTTTCTCTTTAATTTGCTTGTGGACGATATTACATCTGATCTTGAGACTAGAACGTTGTTTTATGCGGAAGACTTAAAACTAATTTCTCGAAATAACTGTGAGAGGTTGCAAAACGGTTTAAATTAGTTTGATGTCCTATAAGTCCTGTTATTTTACAATAACCACCCTATTTTGAGATACATTAAATGAAAAATAACGCCCTAGGGCGTTATTAATATTTATAACGCCCTAGGGCATTGTTTTCTCTCAGCCATTCCTCAAAGCGACAGTATTCTTTCTCATATACCTTTTTTGTTTTACGAAGCACAAGTGCCTCGGCTGCTTTTACAGCCTTTAACGACACTTCTTCAGGTAGATTATCTTCTTCAAACATTTTCACTACAAAATAACACAACCCAAAACAAGTAAATGATGACAGCGCTATTGAGAAACAATTGACAAACGGCGGCGTTTACAATCAATTTTGATTTTTACTCTCTTTTAAATCAAATCGTTCTGAACATAATAGATGTCTAATTAATAAATCGTAAATATAAAAAAAAAATCGAATTAAATAACAGACTTGTAAGACATTAAACGTTGAAGGCACCACGGGTGTTATAGGATAATGACGCCCTCGGTTGACGTACA
Organism: Leptura quadrifasciata; assembly: GCA_963675555.1. Classification (NCBI taxonomy): domain Eukaryota; kingdom Metazoa; phylum Arthropoda; class Insecta; order Coleoptera; family Cerambycidae; genus Leptura; species Leptura quadrifasciata. The sequence goes on along the minus strand of OY776675.1, from coordinate 30,607,493 downwards.
TTCCCTCGGGCCAGAGGCCCTCGGGAAGTACACTGTCGACCTCGGTGGGTTATTATCCTTATAACACCCTTGATACCTTAATAACTGTAACGACTGGTGTGTCATTAATAAGCTGCCACTTAATGGGCAAAATAATAATGCTTTGTCGTTTACTAGAAATCATAACGTATTTCTCTACGGTTATAATTAACAGGGTGTCGTATTACACTGGCCAGAATTTTTCAAACTTAGGATTTTTGGAGTGTACTTTCATTCTAAACCGAACTTTATAAACCATATGGAATCACTAAAATGGTAGGATTTCTCATACGAAACTGTAAGCGGTTTATGAACACTGACTGACATTCTATACCCTATGTTACATTTCCAAGTTCCCATCTCGAGTGCGCATCAGCGATTTGGAGCCCCACTTACAACGTTCATATCCTTCAACTCGAAAAAATACGATGTAGGTTTTTCAACTCTGCTACCTATACATTTATCAACATCAGATATGTTGATACATGTTCCTTTAGCTAGTACCTTAAAATTGCGCTGTCTGTTAAGCGACTTGAATGGCAAACCTAATTCATTTTGCTCCTAGTTCGAGCTCCAGCCTTTCAGATGGTAATGTCCGTAAGGAATGGTTGTGTGTCTTTGTACAAGCCGCATCTTAGGCTAGGGCTCTATTTTAAGTGGAATGTTTTTTTTAAATTAGAAATAGTACCAAAATAGAAAACAATACACTATAATATAATGTGGCTAAGTATATAAGACATTTTTGGACTTAGTCATACCCTAAAATAATTATAAATGTCATATGTCATATGAATATAAAAAGAGTGAAAAAAAACAATAATATGAAAAAAGGAGTTATTAAAATACAATTAATTAAAAAATTCATTGACTGTGCAACAGTTTTTGTTTAGCAATAATTTTTTAAGTTTTCCTTTAAAAACATGTATACTACCAGAGGATATAATATCTTCATCTAATAAATTATAGAATTTACACCCTTGATACAGAAAACTTCTCTGATACATAGTAGTTCTATGACAGTCAGGCAGTAGGAGATGTTTAGATCGAGTATCATGTGAATGTCCAACTGGATTAATTAAAAAAGTGGATTTTGGACATATGAACATACTTCCAGAATGTATAGGCTAGCAACAGTCAAGTGTCAGTGTTTGTAAAATTCTAAAAATATGTTTGTTTACCTACTTTTTCATTCTACAAAGTACAACGAGATGATATTGGGTATAGTAAGATCCAATGAGGAAGATGAATGGAATATTGAAAATGCTTAAATTTATTATTCTTCAATAATGTTCTATACAGGGTGATTTATGTAAACATGCGGAAAATAAAATGGTATACAAGTCTGTTATGTGAGAAAGCCTCTGTAAAATTTTAAAGCGATCCGAGGTAATTCATTATTTTTTTTTGCATTAAAACCTGCAAAGATACGCTTCTGAACGGGTGAGTTATGCTATCTCGACGCGTTCACCACGTGTCGCTTGTTTGTTTAGCAGGTAATAATATCAGCACAGTATACTGTGATAAAAGTGCGTAAAAGTGTGTTTGTTACTACTAATCTAAAAATGATTAATTTTAGTGTTTGAATACTATATTAATTGATGGACGACGGACAAGGGTTTTATTAAGCCCAGTCAGATAATTTGCCCAGAGTAGATGCAATCACGATGACAGCATTTTTTAGTAACAATCGTGATTTTATAACTGCAGAAATTAAAGAGACAAAGACTGTGAAGCTGGCATGCATGTGTAATTTAAATAAATATTGTTTTAATTATTGCGCAATCAAAAAGTTTTCAGATGCCCTAACCTTGCAGAATTTGGCGGTTATGAACGAACTAATTTTGGAGAATCTTGAATGTAAATCGCCATATTTTAAGTTTTTACAAAATAACATAAATTCATAACTGCAGTTACGAGTGCACTTAGAAGAATTTCGAACTGATTTTCGCATATTGTAAGGAACATACTATGTCAAATTTTACAAGAAACAAAACTTTTATCTACTCGTGTTAAAAATCTAAAAATTTAGTTTTATGCGATTTATGTTAAATAATGACTTGGATATTTGTTATTGCATATTCTGACCTAACCTCAAAGTTGGTATTACCAACGATTTTTATATTGCTAAGACATGAAAGACAATAATGTCTTACAAATTCTATTTTTAGCAATTCAATTTATAATATCTTATTAGTATTAACAGACAAGTTATGTGGTGATTTGTAGGTATGTGGATAGTTGTAATGAATAATTAGGGTGTAATAAGTATGTCAACATAATACATCTATTTATTATGCATTATATTTACAATTACATTAAAGTGATTCTCAACACCATAAAGACGTTTTCGGACAGCATAAAAACGACCAGTTCGGTTTTAATTTTTGGAATAAATTGGAATATCATATTTCATATACTTTATAATAGGTTTATAATCTATTATAAAATAGTATGAAATATGCTATATAAATTTTTATTTGTAATAATCTCACAGATGATTCGATTGACAAATTCATTCATTTAGTCCATGACATTTTCTGTGAAAATTGAAATTGTTTGTTATACAGAATGTTACCGTCCAGAAAAAATCAATAAGGGAATGTGACTAATTTTGTCAGAATGAGATTATGAAAGGTGTAAATTAGTAGTAGGATGTTAGAATAAACTAGAAATTAAGTATAGTATTTCAGTCGCAAACTCCTTTATAAAATTATAAATAAATTTTACTATAAAGAACGTAACCAGACTGTTATGTTGATAATATGCAATTATTACACTCAACGCGCCAGGTTTTTAACTTGTAATTCAGCACTCAGAGAGGAACACAGCTCGGAGCCTAGCTGTTGGTTGCAGTCTGGTTACGTTCCTTTGTAGTAGTAGGCTAAGTGTGTCTAGGACACCTTGTAGATATAAGTAATATAAGTATTTAGCATAGCTTGCAATAATCAATATAAAGTAGTAGGGATAGCGACAGGTAGGCGAGGTAACAAGTAGTTGTAAGAAGCATGTAAAAAGAACGAAACATGATTGTAGAAACGAAGTACTATTAAATAAAAGTATTCAAAGGACAAGTTAATTAATTACGAAAGCCCAATATTACACCTTATAGTAAAATAAGGATTTTATAGAGAAGTTTGCGATTGAAGTATTATGTTTTAATATTCTGCCCTCCAGAAGCACATTTAAACTTGAAATTAAGTAATTTATAACATTTGCTAGTAAAGTGCAAAACTCAAAAGTAAAATAAAGACAATACATAAACGTTCATGTTAAAAATAAACTCTAGAACTCTAATTTCTAGAAAAATTAAATGTAAGATGATTCGATTGAACATAAAAAATAAATCAATAAAAACGTTATCGATCTGGCAATGAAATCATCAGAATTCTTAAAACTAAAATCGTTACTAGGTTGAATATAATTTGATGTTACAGATGGCAAAGTAAAATAATAGTTTTTTTTTCTCATACAACACGAATTGCACTTTTTTCCTATACATACATGTACATCATTGAGTGCTGCCGCACTTGACATTAATATCTGCATTTCCGTACCTTTTTCTTTATAGTGCCTCAAATCATCTTGATCGAATTAAATACGCAATAATATAAAAGTGACATAGTACGGTGGCGTATCTGCAACATCATAAATTACTCACTACTTTTTAAAATCATGTGTCACTTTACAATTTTTAATAACCCGATCTTTTTTCATTTATAGAAATGACCAGACTTTTATTACTCGTAACTTTTAAAATGCGTACGTACTTTTATTAGCTATTTCATTTAATATACGCAAGGAATACGAAGCATTGTTCGTAACAGTTACCGAATTTGGTAGAATGTTGGATAGAAGCTGTGTGGAGAACAATTTTTCGAATAAATCCGCAGTCATGTCTCCTTGATATCAGAGAATTATATGCTTGGTCAACAAGAACAAAAACGACGCGTTGGGTACAGAACAATTTTCACTTCCGGCATAAAGAATTATAATGCGTTTTCGTTTCGAACATGGTGTATTTGAACTACAATTTTGAGTCTAAGCCAGTTGTATTGAACAACATCGCGTATGTCAAATCAGGTTTTATTAAGATATAATATACAGTGTGTCCCACTTCGTAATAAGCCACTCCTATATCTTGGCTATTTGTATTTGGATTTGTATATATTTTTTATAGAACATAATACCCATAATGAACTACCTTTGGAAGGTAGAACTGTTACTCAATCTCTATTTCAAAGCCAACTGTGATGTTTTTAAAATAGGAATTTTGCAAAAGTAACATTAGTGATTGAGATAGAGGAAAAATGTATCTGGAAAAGTCGTTCAGAAATCAGTTTACATAATGTTGATAACTTATTTAATTCAAAGAAAACCGAACACAATATTAACAATGCTAACAATAATAATTATCTGAAATATTTTTCCAATAGATCGCCTTCAATTTAAATGCATTTTAAAATTCTTTTTTTATTATAATTCGATACTTTTCTTAATTCTTCAGGAGATATTGATCGATAAACTTCCAAAATTCTGTTACACAATTCTTGTGCGTGGTCTGCTTTTATAAATTTTTTCTTTAAGTGCACCCCATAAATAAAAATCCAGGGGAGTAATATCTGGGGATCTGGGCGGAAGCTCGCAAAGTGCACTATTACGTCCTATCCATTTTCGAGGAAAATTTCGATTAAACCATTCTCTCATAATCAAGGCATTATGTACTGAGCAGCCATCTTGTTGGAAGTGGATATCTCTTTGCAATGCAAGCGGTAAATCGTCTATAGCATCGGACAATTCTGTGTTAAGGAAATTCAAGTAAACATCAGCATTCAAATTTCCCTCGAAAAAAAAAAAAAATGGACCAATTATCCGGGTTCACAGGATACCACACCATACATTCACTTTTTGGGAGTACTGACTTTTGCATGTGATTACACAATTTGGATTATCCGCAGCCCAATATCTACAATTTTGTGACGAAATTACGCCATTAGTGGTAAATGTGGGTTCGTCTGAGAAGAGTATTTTATCGATAAAACGACGGTCCTAAAGAAAATTGCCTTGTCAATAACAATATTCCAATCTTCGTTCTGGGTCCCCTTCTTGCAACGTGTAAAGAAATTTTGGCTTGAAGGGTTTTAATTTGTGCCTGCGAAGGCAACGCCAGATCTTGTTTTTTGATAAATTTAATTCCCGCGCAGTTTCTCTTACACTGGTTCGTGGGTTGCCATTAACAAAACTCAGTATAATATCATCATCTGGATGCCTTTTGGTAGGTTTCAATTTTGTTTTTACAACAGTGCCGGTTTGATCAAATTTCCTATTAAGGGCAGCTACGGTGCAATGATGTACTGGAGGACGATCGGGATGTCTACGATTAAATATTTTAGCAGCCCCTTTGAAGGAACGAACATTATCTCCAACGAGACGAATAATTTCCACTTTTTCTGGAATTGTTAATTTCAAAGGCATTTTGACGTAAAAACTATGGTGTTTACAATAATTGATGTAAGTAGATTGACATCCATAGCAATCTGGATGCTCTAAACTAACCCAAACCTCGAATTTTTCGGACTTGCAATATTTTTCAAAAAAAACTAAAAATCAATATTTTCAAATGAAACTTCATATTTGAACTTAACTTAATTTTTCTGAATGACTTTTCCAAATACATTTTTCCTCTATCTCAATCGCTAAAGTTACTTTTGCAAAATTCCCATTTTAAAAACATCACTTTGAAGTAGAGACTGAGTAACAGTTCTACCTTCCAAAGGTAGTTCATTATGGGTATTATGTGCTGTAAAAAATAAATACAAATCCAAATACAAATAGCCAAGTCATAGGGGTGGCTTAGTACGAAGCAGGACACACTGTCTACGCCAGTCATTAGAGTAAAAAAGGAATGAAAAATTGCAAAAGTTTTCGAATTTTGGGACAACATTGGAGAAAGTAAAAAAATAACAAATCCGGTTTTGCAACCTTTTCCGCCCCCCGGAACATTGTTAAATTAACAAAAAACGTGAATTTGTAATAACTTTTTGAAAAAAATCCCGAAGTTCATGCAAACCTTGAAGAACATTTTAATAATTATTAGACATCTTTTATCAAGTTTGCACCCTGCTTCGATGACGGGAACATTGCAAATAGTTGTTATTTACTTGGATATATTTCATGGAAAAAAATTGCGAAAGTTGAGTAATGATTGTTTATACGGCAGAATAGGGTCACATACCGGTTTATAGTTTTGCATAACTTTTTTTAACCCGGAAGATTTTTTCCACAATATTTTTATCTGGCACGGCCAGAAGAAGTGTAGAAATGACTGCTGCATGAGATTTTCTAGTCACAAATGCCACGACGTTTCTTAAAAAAAAAGAGAGAAAAATATTTATCATCAGGTAGGCTTATAAGGCGCCCCCCGCGGGCTAAAGTGATGAGATACATAAATTATTGTTTTTTAGATTAAAAAATGTTTTCATTCCAATTTTGGAGAAGATAGGTTCAGAGGTACTTGAGATATTGCAAGAAAAAAAGAAAAAAAATTACAACTTTGACACCCTATATCTTTTCCTCAGCAACTATTCTCTAAAGCATGTTTGGTTATATCTTCATATTTTGGTCCAAAGAATATAGCCTTGAATTATGGCCTATTATTAATGGTCTACCCTGTATATTGGGTGGAGAATCCTAAAAAGGAAAAAAAATACTGGTTATGCTGCGACATGACATCATGTAATGGTCTGTTCCCACCTAAATGTCGAATCTATCAGTAACCATCTTGCTGAAATGAATCCGTCTACCCACACAATTCTTTTATCCAATTCGGGGGTCATGCAACGGATTTCTATGCAAACATTTTTTGTGGGTATTTACAATTTTGGTGTGGTATTTATTTAGTTAAATCACATAATAGGTGTATATTCATTAAATAATACGTGAAAATCAAGCCTAGTTGAAATTTATTCGCTAATTAAATATTTTATGCAAAACTTTTCAAGTCACACTTTTTTATAGAATAAACGCTAGGAACAACTGTATTAATATATTGCCTAACTTATCACAATACAATGTCATATTTGTACATCATGTTGGCTGGGGGGTCACATCACAATTGAGCTATCTTGTTATGCAAACTTTAAATTCAATAGGGGTTTCCGACTTCTTGAGGGACGTAGAAAACTAGTTATACCAGTTTTATTTCAACTACGAATTCGTTATAGCGTTATCCTATATTCAGTTCTTGATTTACATTTTTCTAATTTGTTTTCATTAGACAATTTTCCCATCAATAGGAATTCCTACATATAATTAATTGGGGAATAACTATCACAGTGTCATATAAATCAAGTCGGACACACCTGGATCTGGATAATCCTACGCTCTACGTCAGGGCCAGGAGCGGTATTTATTAAACAACAATTACATAAATTATCAAAATACAAGAATAATATTGTAATTATGCTGGTCGGCTGTCTTTATACTCCACGATCCTACCTTCTTAATGTACAAGGGGTAATGTCTTCTTAATCCTATGTTTATGCCGAGAACAAGGTGAAAATAAGATTTAAAGTTAATCTTCTGCAAACAGTGTCATCAACCGATAAAATGTATACATTTAACAAATATTATGCACATTACTAACAAACTAGACTGGATACCTGGCCGTAAATGAAATGTTTTTCAGCCCCTATATTTTATTTTATTTCTGGTTCAAATTTTAAAAATTTCGTATTATTTAGCTTTATTAAAGAAAGAATTGAAAGAAATTTGAAAGAATTACCTAAGTGGATTGTCCATGAAGAACAACACATTTTTTAACTCCCATATTTAGCCCCGTCCAATTAAAATTTGAAGGGTTTTGGGTTTTTCTTTATTTTATAGCAGCATTTTGTGGATAGCAAAATAATTTTTTTAAATAATAATATTATTACTCTCTTAGATATTCATGCTCCTGTGGGAATTGCAAAGCCTTATGCGCCATGGCTTTCCGACGCCATTAAAGCAATGATTTCAGATAGAGACTTAACACCAAAAATCAGGTTGATTGGCACAATTATAAACAATTGCATAATATGCTTACTGTGGCTGTACGAAGAGAAAAAAAAAGCGGTTTATAGTAGTAAAATTAAAAATAAATCTTCTACAGAAATGTGGAATACTTTAAAAGACTTGTTCAATATCAATAAAAATGCCAACACCCTACCAAACAACCTAAATAATATTGATGTGTGCAATGACCATTTTGTCAATTCTGTTCCCAATAATCAGAGCGGATACTGATACTAATTTATTTTATAAAAATAATATTAAGGGTCTGTTTCTGAAACGTAAAATAAAGTTATCTATTAATAAATGTCATAGTAACAATTGCTGTCACAATTGTAACTATGACAGTAAACGAATAATTAACTCTATTTAACGTTTCAGAAACTGGCCATAAGTCGCCCATTAGATCCCAACTTACTTTTGAGCCAATAAGTGAAATTGATATGCTTAAAATCATAGGCACCATAAAAAGCAAGGCTACTGGTGCTGACAATATTAATATTTTAACATTAAATCTCTGTTTGCCTTTTTTATTACCGTACCTAACCCATATAATTAATTTTTGTTTAAAAAACTCAGTCTTTCAGGAAAAAAGCTCATGTAATACCTCTACCTAAAAGTTCAAATCCTTTTAATTTAAACTATCTAAGGCCGATAAGCATTTATCAACCTTGTGAGTCATCCAGACCTTTCAGTGTGAAGTTGGATGAGCACAAGAATTACATTAGAAAGAATGAAATTCAGAAATCAAAGATTTTGAACATGCTTGGGAAAACGGACATAGAATAAACTGGGACAAGGCAAAAATTTTAACAAAAGAAGTAGATACCAAAAAAAGGAAAATTAAAGAATCAGCAATAATCTTATTAAATGAACATAAGTGCGTATCGAATTGTTCTGTGGATATTTGTACAACCTGGCTACCAATGTTAAAAGAAAAACTTAACAAACTCAACATTATCTAAAAGAAAATATCATCAGTTCTATGTTCTGTGTAAGTAGTGTAAGTATCTATGGAAATAACATAAACAGAATCTTAAAGCTGCGTATTTGACATACACAGCAAAATAAGAGTTCTTCCAAAAAAAAAAGCTTTGAAAACGGAAAGAGACTACTTTCCGAAACGTCAGCAAAATACATTATTTCTGTGTTTATTCCGATTTATATTATTTGCAAAACATAACCTCTGACTATTCCTTTGACGTAAACGTCACCGGCGCAGAGGCTTTTTTCCAATAATTCTATTATTTTGTAGATTCGGTGATTTGTTTTTGAAGAGGATAATAATACATGTGGTAGAAAACCCAAATAATAGGAAAGAATACTTGTCCAAAGTGTTAGAAAAAGTCATTGAAAAACAGCTGCAAAAACAGCTCAAATACAATAATGTTATCTAGTCAACTCAATCAGGCTTTAGGTCAAGTCATAGTTGCACTACTGCTTTGTTAAAAATTACAGATGACATAATAGAGACTTCTGATAAAGGTAAACTGGATTTCTCGAAGGTTTCCGATATTCTCCATGAACTCTTAATATAAATTTTACATTTCGTTGGGCCCAGTGAATCAGCTTTAAACTTATTTTCTGGTTATCTGACTGACAGATCTCAAGCTGTGAAGTATCAAGGTAGTATTTCAAAATTTTTAATAATTAACAAGGGAGTACCACCACAATGCTCCATTCTGAAGCCTCTATTGTTTAGTATATATACTTCTAGTTTTTCAACCGATTTTACCTCATGCTCACAACACTATTACGCCGAGGACACTTTTAATCCAGAAGAATGTGAGCAGGCCATTTCTGCATTAAATTATGATCCAAAAATCATTGTCTAAATTTAAATTCAGCTAAAACTAATATAGCAATTTTTGGGCAGAATAAGATAAGAGAACATTTTCTGGCAAACTACTCACAAGTAATAAAAATGAATGATTTTGTATTAAAATTCTCAGAAAAAGTAAAAAAATTTGAACTATGGATTGACAAGAATTTGAGATTTTCTGATCATATAAGTAAGTTTACCAAAATATATCGAAACAGGCATATTTTGGACACTGCAACTAAATTGTTGTTATGCGATACATTAATTCTATCACAGATGAACTATTGTGTCACAACTCGCTAGATATTAATCGAATACAAAAACTTCAGAACTGTTGCTTGAGATTTATTTATGGCATAAGGAAATATAATCACATAAGTCATGCCTTTATAAACAGTAAATGGCTAAATACGAGAAATCGGAACGGAACTTGGTAACTAGTAACTAAATTTTGAGACAGTCAGGGAATTCACCTATTTAGGCACCCAAATCGACCCAAATAACAATATCTCGGAGAAAATTAAACGGCGGATAGTAACCGCCAATAGTTGCTACTATGGTCTATTCAGGTCTCTTTCCAACAAGCGACTGTCACAAATAACAAAGCTGAGAATATACAAGACCTTAGTAATTCCGGTACTGCTATATGGATCAGAGGCGTGGGCCATCACAAAAGCTGACGAATCTTCCCTATGTTTCGAATGAAAAGTACTGAGAAAAATTTTTGGGGCTGTAAGTACGCAAAAATGGATCATGGAGGCGCAGGGATAGCTTCGAGTTATATAATCTGTATAAAGACAGAACGAAGGGAAGAGATATCGTCATGGTTGCCAAAGCTGGGCAGATGATATGACCCGAGCCAGTGAACCGAACCCCATCAAAAATTGTTTAGCACATAACCTGTAGGAAGTAGAAAGAGAGGAGGCCAAAGCTTAGATGGGTCGATTGAGTAACATAGGATGCCAGAACTGGAAGGCAAGAGCACAAAATCGAAAGGAATGGCGGAGGACGCTTGAAAAGGTCGAGGCCCTTATAGATCTGTAGCACCAGTGATGATGATGACTAGGATGGAAAATTTAATTCATCCTCGGGAATCAAACTATATAGATATAATTTTATAAATATATCGAATATTTCAGACAAAGAAAAATGAGTAATAATTATTACCTGTATCAACTAAAATTCACATATATTATTACGTCTCTATGCATAATGTAACAATACACGCCCGATCCTGCTTGTTATCTGTCGGCTCTTAGTTATCATTTTTTACTCCCTTATATCTTTTCGTTCAACTATACAAACAAAGAATGATTATCTAAAAGCGATACTGTGAATCCACGAATTCTCGTATACTCTTTCTTAACTTAATAAGAGACTATTGTTTAGGTTACCTCTGATTGTAGTGTTGTAGGAATGGAAATAAAACCTCATTAATATCACATGTTAGAGACACTGAAATATGCATGTATATACATGGTTAGAATTTTTAATTCAATAAGCTGTTCTTCACGACTAAGTAGCTCTAAATAAACCCGAAATTGTACTAAACGCTTTTTTTCTTGGGCAGAAAATATGCCAGCAAATGTTGTAGCTTGTCCCCAGACTAGAATCACATATGATATAGTAGAGTGGATAAGGTTAAGGTATTTAGTTATTAAGGCATTTTGTAATACTTTTCCACCAAGATTTTGTGGCTAGTAAGAGCATTTTGTGATTTTATTACGGATATAATTGGTATGTCATTGATAATTTCAAACCTAAGACTATGGTGTCTATCTTGGACGCATTTAAGCACAATGTATTTGACCATACCAGTTTTGAGTATCTAATTCAGTGTTAGAACTTACATTAAGCAAACCCACCATTTATTTCGGAAATAGTTAAATTGGTGTCATCAGCAAACGGTGTGGTTAGAATATTATCTATAAGTGCCCTGGGAAAATTATTAACATAAGCTAAAAAAATAAGGTCTCAGGATGGATCCTTGAGGGACGTCACATTTTAATTTTAGCGATATAGCTTCAATACTATCTATAATAAATTGTTTATTATTTAAATAAGGACCTAAACACGCAATCAAATGCCTTAGTGAGATTTAAAAATTAGGAAGAGGCATATTTCGCATCCTCAAATCCAGTGTTTATTTTAGAAGTTAATGCATCAGCAAGAGTGGTGGAAAATTTATTTCGAAAGCCAAATTGATTATGATTAAGAAGACCGCTGCCTTCTGGATATATTGTCAACTGTTTTTTAGGATAACTATAGATATTTACCTGCGAGTCAGTTACAACTAATTAAATTTAGTTTGGCCCTGTACATAATTTATAAAATTTGCATGTTTTACATCAGTTAACACTAGCACTATTATTAGAACAATTTGGGACCCACGTTTCCTTTAACAATATTAGCCAAATATTTATTACACCTATTAATGTAAATATTTATCTTTATTGCGATCTTCTTCACACATTTTTTATGTTTTACACCAAAACAAAGTAGTATTGCGAGGAAAATAATACTATTAAATGTAATATTTTTCAAAACCCCACACATTTCCTCATCGAAATATACTTTGTATCACAAAAAAGCTAGTGTATAAATATCAATTAATTGATATAAACGCGACCGAACAAATGCATAAAATTTGGCCCACTATTCTGTTCCAGAAATAGAAGTCTGATTATTTTTTGGCTGGAACCAGATCATAAATAGTGCTCGTTTTTGAATTCACAAATAATATGTGGGAGAGTATTTAAAATATAATACACACCTATTTTCTAAGGACGTTTAAATAAATGTTTTCTCTTATATATCTCTGGTCGATAGCCGAGTGGGTTAAGGCGCGAGGTGGCAATCGCGATTAATCACACGGACATCGGACCACCGGGTTCGAATCCTGGCTCCGGCACTGTTGGAGGAAATGGTTGTATGTCCGCGTTTTTTCAATGTGTAACCCCCTTCCGCACAAGCCCTGGCTTCTGGAATTGGGGGTTGTCTAATTTCTGTGGTGTTAATTTATATGAAAATTTAATTTTATAATATGTACCTTTTCAGTTTTTATATGATGATTTTCATCTAACATATCATAAGGTACACTATGTAGTAATAGTTCACAATTATCATTTATTAGATTAATAATAATGAGGAATGTTTCAATCAAATCGAACATTATTCATAATTAGATATTTTAGCAATAAATGTCATTGACAATTTTAAACAAAAAACAAACCCTTTATCTTATGCTTTATACATTTATTCAACGTCGGAGTATTTCTGCTACTGAGCCATATCACCGACGCCTGTGGACGAGCTACCCCCAACCAGGAATTTTGCAGAACCTCTTCTCTTGGTAGGAATCTTTTACTTGCTTAACATTTAATAAACAAAGAGCCGACGGCCTTACTATCTCTCCGGAATGGTATATTCATTACGCAATCCTCGCCTAAGTTTTGCATAGCTTCTGCGTTTAGACTGATATACAAGCCGCTAGAAGATGTGGGGTGAGGACACGTATTTCCTTGAAACGGTCACCTAACCAAGTATTAAATGCGCCAACGTTTCTTTACAATAAATACATATCGAAATATGTCTATAGTAAAGATGCACCTACGGTGGCTCCCCTTGGCTTATGTGAGTTAAATCTAAAAGTACTAAGTAAAACATAATACTGAAACACTCTACATTAGGGTATAAACCTTGATGAATATCGCAACAAAAAAAATTAGTTTAAAAAAACTAAAAAAAAAAACACGCAAACCGAACTAAAAAGTAAAAAATAATGTTTAAATATTAAGATATTGTTCAACAGCGATAGAAAGTCCACTAACTCAATATAATTAAATGATTTTTAATAAGTTTAAAATAAGAATGAAGTGATTATGTACTACTAGCGGATACTCAGCGATTTCGAAAAGCAGGCGAGTATCAGATGGTTTCTATATGTATCGGTGTTCATGATGCTAATTCTAAAATTAACCCAATCCAATATATTGGTGAGAAACGTGCTGAGGTATGAATGACAAGAGGGTGACTAAAAATGTCATGTTGCTAGCGTCAACCTCAGGGGACCAGACACACCCTGTTGTATAAGATCCTTACCCTTCTATCGGACCTCTGGGAGGGTTGACCGTTTGTAATAAAATATACATTAATAACAGCGGCGCCTCCGCCAAAACCTCAATAATAGATTAGTCATTTTTTTATTTTATCCTGATGAGGACATTAGGAGAAAGTTGTCAAATTATTATATTGTCATCGGCCCTTGATAAGTGTGCAAAGTTTCAGTTTAATATGACGTTTTGAAGTGGGTGAGAATCACATTCAAAGATTCCGAAAGCGTGTTATATCCCTTGTATATACCCTAGATTATCCTTTAAAACATCATAATATGATCACACTATCAGCAGCCATCTCGTAGGACTATGCGTTATTTATAAAAATTGATTTAAAACAGTTATTGTGGGGTCATTTTGTGGCCCCTGCACAAGTAACAATAAAAAACAGTCCCAACAAGACATTGGCATTTCAAGTTATAATTTGACTCCGTTATAATAATCAACTTTATATTTACAGCGAGACTATGCTGGTAAAATTACCAGTGGAATTCTGATACATCCATAATGCATTTCATTACGTTAGGTACTCTAGGTGCTGTGCTATTTTCTGAATAACTAATGAAATGTAGATAGAACTTGTGGCGCCACCTGCATTTTTTCAATCTGATTGCAACTCGATCGAAGTGCACTTAGAGACGTCCCCTACCACTGAAATTTAATTATCATCTCGCCTACGTGACTTCCAGAGCACGGGAGCTTTAAAATTTCCGCCCATCAATTAAACTCATAAGCGGAGAGCAGACTGGGTTGTACAGTACACCAAGATAAAGATAAAATCCTGTCTTTAGTCTACGGAATATGTTTCTTTGAAATACTGCTTTATTTATGACCTTGATCATGCGGGGCTAGAAAATCTAACTAAGGAGGGCTGCAATAATCAAAATAATATTTTTTGTAATTTGCGTAAAATCTATGGTGTAAAAAGTTATGTAGAGACGTTGTTATGTTAAGTTGACTAGAGAGTTGGAAAGTTCACAGAAAGAAATGGTGGCAAACATTAAAGAGTGAATAACGCCAAATTCTCGCTTCCAATTCAATTCAAAACAACTTTATTAATATTACATTACAACAAGTACCTCCCCAGGATCCACCCCAGGACCGACCGTGCAACCACCGCGTTGATCACAGTGGCAGATTGCAGGATCGGGAGGATTAGAACTGGCTCAGTTGCAAGACAATTAAAAACATAAACCTGGACACTTTCTGTACAAAAACAGATTAAAATAGGTATTAAAATTACTTATATCTAAAAACAGACTTGACGAAACTTATAACTACACATTATTTAAGGAACTATTACATTAACACGGATGAGGGGAACAGAAAAGATTTATAGATATAAAAGGTATGAAATATCAGTAAAGGTGGATAGGGTAAATAGAAGTAATGGTTGGTGAAGTTTGGTTACAAACGTATAGTGTATACAACCAAAATTGAAACCATATAAAAACTAAAAGCATCAGAAACAGTCGGCATCTCTTTATTGTTTTTCTTATGACAAGCATTTCTGTTTACCTCCATAAGAGATGCCGACTGTTTTTGCCGGCTTTTCGTTTTTATACGGTTTCAATTCTGGTCGTATACACTATATCAATTCTGGTCGTATACACTATAACGTCTGGTATGGCAAGGGGTGTTTGATCCCAAATGGGGCATTATGCTGTCTAATTTGCGTTATGTGTCTTGTTAGCGGACTATCGCCCAGCTTGAATGAATAGAAGTTTTGAGAGGTGTTCTGGACGTAGTCCACTATCAGGGTTATGTCGTTGCAACGTACGTAGAGATCTCTGAAGGAGGTGTACCATCCAGAATTAGAGATAAGGTGCATAAATTTGTGTTCGAGCACTTCTAGTTTTCTCATTGTCGTGACCGACGTGCTGCACCACACAAAATATATTATAAAATGAATTTATACATTTCAACATAAGTATAAAATTATTTCTAAACTGTTGGTATACTCCTGGGTGCCCTTCCATTTGGTTGATAGGCTCCCGAAGTAGTCAAGGTTGTCTAAACGACGTTTCGACAGAATTACATCTGCCATCTTCAGGTTCTTGCTGATAGCAGCTTACTGCTTCTTTTCGCTGCTCGAACAGAACTAAAACTATTTTTGTATAAACACGGCCCGCATTTTACTTTTTTACACGCAAAAATCGATTTTGAGTTTTTGGTAAGTTTACACGTTTTCGGATACAAAAAGAAAAATGTCTGTCAGAAGTTTAGCATCTGGTGTCTGAGTTAACACTTAACGCCCAAACTACTCGATCGATTTTGCTCAAAATTTGTATGCGTATTCAGGACGCCCACACCTCGAGCTGAAATCGCAAAACCGATCCTAGCTCATATGTGGGGGGAGTTAACCAATAAACGCCGATAAAAAAATGTAATAATTTGCTATCTAGCAAACCAAAATTACTGTATATATATATATATATATATATATATATATATATATATATATATATATATATTGTTATTATACATGATTTGCAGGAAACAACTACTCAGCGGGCAAATACCCCGACCTGCATTGAATTATACCTTACAAATTATGAAAGATTGGTAGCCAATGTCATTTGTCAATTCCCCGACCAGACATAGACCGGTTTCGAACTTATTAGTTCTCATCAGTATGCCATAGGTCATGGAACAGACAAATGACAGTGGCCAACCTGTCAGTTTTATACAAACTTAAGTAAATGGTGTACCGGTGAGAGGTAAGTGAATACCCTCTATATATATATGTGTGTATATAAGCGAGTAAATACCCCGACCTGTATTGGATGACACCTGCAAATCCTAATGGATGGATTTCCAACTATAATTTGTCATTTGCTAACCCGTCATGGATCGGTTTATATATATATATATATATGAAAAATACTAGGTTCTCGGGTTGAACCGCGTCTGAGATTGTTAATGTCTCGACGTTTCGGCTTCCGTTTTGGAGCCATTTTCAAGAGAAAAAGTGGGTCAAGAAAAAATTGTCAAAGAAAATAATGCTAGGAGTTCGTGGAACTGGTTCGATTCCGGGGTCTCAATCTGCCTACTCCCCAGATCTCACCACGATCCGTCTCTAAGGCCTGAATCTGCCTACTCCTTGGAGCAGATAGATATATATTAACTTACAAAAACAATACCGTGCACTGTTAGGTAAAAATCAGTTCGTGCGATTTGACAAAAGTCAGTAGTTTTTGCGTTTCTTAATTTATTCTGTAAATAGTGTCAACACTGTATATTCTTCTATGTCTGCACCACCACTGGCAATTAATGGCTAAACGAAACTGACTGTTTACCATTTAGATTGACGTTTAATAAAAGGCATTACAATTCGTCGAGAAGAAAATTGCTGTTATTCAGCGATTAATAAAAGTGATGATTAAATTAGGCGCTGTAACTTCTTAATTTCATTAAAAACAAGTCCTATCGGAACTTTTTACTACTTATTCTCCGCTTCAAATTCGAGCAATCTCCTTTTAGAGAAAATTTTAATTATTCTGCTTCCAGGTGTATTTTCTCCGTGTTGATTTTGGAGAAAATTTACAGAGTAATTTCAAATATTCAATTAACGATCGAAGCGTCGAATTTCATACAGTTCACTGCCTATCAAAAATATTCATCTTACAAATTTACAATATCCTACAAAAGATTTTGTCCTATTACAGCACTATTGCGGCGGAAAAAAGTAATTGATTTTTATCAAGTAGTATGTACTGCATATATGAGTTTATTTTATACAAAAACAAACTCGTCTTAAGCAAGTTTGTCAATCTTGAACAGCAAAGTTATAGAATACTAAACCTCAAAATTTAAAGAAGTTTTAACATCACAACAGTCGGTACCTTCAGGAGTTTCTCACGGTCTTTGTCAATCCCAACACTCCTCGTCGGATCGTAATGAGACTAAATTTTAAATAAATTCGTGCCAAGAAATTTACATTTTAACTGGTTCCTGAAGATATGCAATACACAGAACATATCGTTTCTGTTTAAAGTTTAATTTCTGAAAAAAATCATTAAAATTACTTGCACATATGAAAAAATAAAAATAAAAACCGCAATACATTATTCTCTTTCTATTAGGGTTAATATGTTCTAAAATGGTGAGCCGAGAAAATTTTCGCATTTTTCTACTGTACGTTTTAAAAACAGATTTTGTAATCACGTCCTAATTTGGATACATTGGGTAGCCAGGGAAAACTTGATTGTACTTCGCTATTTATACAAAAAATGGTAGATATTTTATATTTGTTATAGATATGAATATGATAAATAATTTTTCAATATTTCCCTAACTGCTGCTGATGAATGTTTTTGATTTTAAAAGATCTGGGTGCTGACTAAACTATGTCTAAAGAATAAGATTTTACAATAACCACATGCTCAATATACCCTTATGAGAAACATGTCAGAAAAAAGTAAAATAACACAACAGTTTCCAATTCAAAGAATATCATCACAAATCAACAGTCAACTCACACGGATGAAGTTCGATGGTCCCAAGAATACTAAGAACTGCATCTACCATAAAATGCAAGTATAGAGAATCATAAATAGGTGAAACGAGAAGATATTTGCAAGTCAGATTAAAGCAACACGAAACAAATACAAGTTATGTGCAGAGAGACTACAAAATCTGGAGCTCTACCACTTGATTATGTAGTAATAAAGACGACATGTAATAGTCTAGGAGCCAGCAGTATGTCTGTTGGAAAATCGGTGTATAGGAGATTTCTCTTTCAGGATGCATTGTAGAGTTGTAGAGGATACTTTCTGGCCTGGTCACATATTCTTGAACCTGTCAGTTTATTTTCTAAATGGACGCCAACCTATATACGTCCATTACGACAACTTCCTCAGAAACTGCGCTTTATCTTGTAAACCTTTGGGTTTAGGAAAATAAATTTTACAGAAAAAACATTCCCAAGACAATTAGAACTAATTTTCTTATTACATTATTTTCCTAAAGTCAACCAATTTCATAAAAACGGACTTTTTTTAAACAAAATTACAAAATTATGATTAGTCTACTGTTCATTGATATAGTAATAGTTGTTTACGTTACAAGTCTGGTAAATGAGCTTTTACAGTACGGGTTTGATGTTCACCGAATCTCGAAACGAGTGTATTCTAAAAGAGCATTTACTGGACGTGTAACATTTTATTCCATATTGTGTCGCTTCTCTTACAAACAGACATAGTTTCCTCAACTTCCTTCTTCCTAACAAAAGATAATTTTCTCCAGAAACTTATCAAATATGATATAGTTAATGAGCTACAAAAAAAAAATGCCTGCAGATATGATTTCGCAAAAACTACCCCAGTCACCACTGCGAAGTGCAACTTTATTCATGCTTCATGTAAGAATGGTATCGGCTTTCAATGCAGTCATATACTTTAGCAGATTTTACAGAGCAAATATTTCGAAGAATTCTTCGTCTGTCGGAAGGATCACTGCGAATTGATATAGTTAGATGTGTACCAAGATGGAAGCATTAAATCATCTTAAAGAAGCAGACGGATGACATGTGACCCTATTGAAATCACTATAACTATGAAAACTCCTTTTCTAAAAAGACATGAATCATTTTGGTCTTCTCCTCAGAACAAGTATATTGATTACATTTTTAAGAATCAAAGTCGATTAAAAAATAATTGTTTGTACGTGGGAGGACTAGGTATCAATGGAGAGAATAGTATTTGTGTATCTAAAGGTCAGACAACTGAGACCGTCAATTTCAAAACGTATCTTGAAGAAGCAGATGATAGAATCTTTTGGCATGCTCATCACGCCATTACGAATTCAGAAATAGAGCGTATTCTGGTGGCTTCTTCAGACGCAGATGAATTCGTTTGCTCATTCTACTTCTACTCCAAGACATTTAAGAACAGAGGGCTGACTGAGATGTGAGTTTGATGTGGAAAATGAGCCATAACCAGATATGTTCCAACTCATGAGCCTGCTGAACGTTTAAATTATGCTCTTATTCAAATTTTACTGGTGTTCATGCTTTGTCTGGGTGTCATACGACAAGCAAATTTTCCACAAAGCATGCTACTCTGAAACGTGCTAAAGAGTCACACCATCTCTTGGAAAATTTTGGGCGGACGGAAATATATAGCACTATAATTCACGCTGCTGAGTCATACCTTGCAGGTCTTATAAAACCAAACTGTGCGTCACTGAATGATTGTCGATTAAAACAATACCATCGAATGAAGCGCCTTGACTTCAGAAAACTTCCACCACCATCATTTTCCACACATTTTCATATAAGACGAGCTTACCTTCAGAGCTACCGCTAGTACCACATATTTGAAGGTTCAGGTTCATTACTTCTAAATCCAACCGAATACGGCTTTGCAGAGCAAGATGATGACCGGCTACCTAACATCAACGTTTTCCGGTGCCATGCAAATGCAAGAAATGTACGAGAGACTGTATGTAAATGTTGAGCAATTCTGTGAGTGTGGAAAAGTGATGAATGTCAAAATCCTTTGAACTGAAATAATAATATTTACAGTTTTCATTTTAAACGTACTTCTATATTACCTGTGGTGTTATTATTATTATTATTATATATGACTTATTTTTTACATTTTTATATCCACCTACTTCATGAAAGTTTATTATTTATTTAGCTATGTATTTAAATGTTTATTTTTTAAGAAAACATGACAGGTTGAATAAAATTTGTTAATTTTGTTATAATGCATTATTTAATTATATTTAATTAATCACGCGTCTTCAGTTTGTCGAACTTTTTTTATGAAAACAGTTAACTTTAGGCAAATATTTGTAATAACAAAATTTGCTCAAAACTGATTTTTAAACACTTTTGTGTTAATATTAGTCAACAATTTCTGAAAAAAATAGCCAGGTTTCTCGGAAAGTGACAGTTATGACCATCTCATAAGTTGGCGACCATTTTGAAAATAAACTAACAGGTTCAAGAATGTCTAACCAAGCCAGAAATTATCCTCTACTCCCCTACAATGCATCCCAGAAGAGAAATACCCTATATGTAGATTTTCCAACAGACATACTGCTGGCTTCTGGACTATAATGGAAATAACTAAAATATGGGAAAGAATTTAAATATGTAAGAAAAAAGGGGTATATGTATGTGTGTGCAGACAGTTTCTTATACACAAATATTCAGCAGAAACTAAAAAAGACTATTAAAACTTCAGGAAACGTGTTAAAAAATATTCAGTCTTAACAATTATAAACTATTATTGCACTAAACATTTTAATTTTAAAAATGCGAATGTAATAGGTATTACATTTTTTGCATTTATGCTTTGAAGGCTCAATGCCAAAAACTAATCTTAGATAATCAATCTATTCATAATGTGGAGATTAGTCCTTGCTATTGTTTTGGAGACTGGCCATAAAAAATAACCTAAAAATTATAGTTATAGATAGTTTACATTCATAAAATAAATGTTAATTTTTAAAAAACTTTCTCTACTTAAATCTAAAAGTAAAAATCTCCATTAAATAATATTTATTTATAAATTATTATACAAGACCATCTTCTGAAATATACTGCTTAAAATATTTACTATGTGTCAAATACCTACTGCTGAAGCATATTCTATAATTACATGCAACTAAAAAACTCTTGTTTCTTGTTTTCTTGGTTTAACGAAAAGGGAGATTAGCCCTTCTTGTCTCAAAGTAGAGATTGACAATAACACGCATGTCATATATAGCGAATTATGAAGAAATTACAAGATTACTGCTAGCCAGGAAATATTAAGAAGGTAGATTTTAAAAGTGTGTACTATTTACTAATATTATTTTTTACTAGTATTCTACTATAAAATACCTTAATGTGGGTATATCCAAAAGAGAGATCCGCTGAGCAAACATTTATTATTTTTGGCCATAACTTATTTTTTAATACATATATTGGTAAAAAAAAGTATAAGACTACCTAAATAGAACTATGACAACAGGTGTAATGATATGAATTTTCACTCAATAATTTCAGCTGTTTGCAAAATTAGTTAATTTAGGACTGCAAGATATAAAGACTATTTTTAAATTTAAATCAACTAATTTTGCAAATTAACTAAAATCATTGAGTGAACATTCAAATCACTACACCTGTCATAGTTCTACTTAGGTAGTCTGATACTTTTGTTTAACCAATATATGTATTTAAACAAAGGTATGGCCAAAAATAATAAATATTTCCTTATCTAATCTCTCTCTTAGATATGTCCACCTTAACATTTTAATGCATCTACACAGCATGTCGCAGGTTTCATGGAGACATATATAAACAAATTTTTTAACTAAAAATTTACAAATGGTTGCTCATTGTTAAAAATATTTTTCATTTTTTGTTCAGGAGAATGAATTTGTTTAGTTTTATTTGGATTTGAAACATAATTCTTATTTTTTTAATAATGCAAAAATAATTATTATATTTCAAATCTAAATCAAACTAGTAAAATATTATTCTGGACAAAGAATGAAGAATATTTTTTTCCAGTTTTGGGCAGCTACTGTCCAAATAAAAATTGGTGTCTGTGTTTGTTACAATATTCCGATTTTTGCATTGTTAAAATTCTAAGAATTATTTTTAGTGTCTTTAAGAAAAAAAATTATAGTTTTTATTAAATTTCTCCACCACACGAAATCATATAAGTATATAGACTGAAGCATATTACCTTCCTTCAAGTAGTTTGGTAAAAAGAGGAAGATAATTACATATGAACAAACGAAATTCCTTATTTCAATGAAGAATAAGCAATATTTATACATTTGGGCCGGTTTTATAATGTTAGATTAAGGGCCGGTTTTATAATATCGGATTAAACTGCAGAGTACAGGTTAAACTACGGATTTGAAAAAAACTGTGTTTTATAATGTCAGTAATCTTTAGTTTGCACATTAATTACGTCACAGTAAGGTTAAACTTCAAACGGTGGATGGAGATCGTTTAAACCCTGGATTAACAAATGTCAGGATTATTCATAATCTCAAAATTAATAAAATTCGGTGTATATTTGATGGATGTATTCGAAATATGTGATTATTTACAATCTGATGATGACAAAAATTATTAATACGCTCAAATAGTTCTGGAAATTTTAGAATCAGACCTATAGTTACATGGAAGAATGTAATGAGATAATTTTGAGATGATTTAGATTATCTAAGCAGTCAGTGACTATTTCATTGGAACCAATTGAAATTTCATTATCCGACAGAAAGGTAAAGATTTATTTTTGATTGAAGTGTACACACCTCTTGTGTAATTAAAAATGTTTCTCTAAGGCTCAGTTTTATAATGTTAGACTAGAAATGGCCTACGGCCATTTCTAGCTCTTGCAGAGGCATTCGCGCTTCGCGCTCATAGTGGCGCCTGCGGCGCCACGCGGGGATGCTCCCTCCGGTCGCATCCCCGCAGTTGAGGACGCATGAAAGTCGGAGATATGTTCAAAATTCTAGGATCGGTCCTCGGATTAGCCTCAAAATTCTAGGGAATTGTCCCTGAATGCGCCTCAATATTAATCATTATTATTATCAATATCAAATCAACATGAAAGGATGTCGAAATGAACATGAAAGAATATCAAAATCAACATCAAATTCAGTATCAAAGTCAATATTAAAATCAATATCAAAACCGTTATCAAAATAAATATCAAAGTCAATATTCAGTATTTCATTTTTCAGGATTTCATTTTTCAGTTTTTTATTTTTCAGTTTTTCATTTTTCAATATTAACCGAACATATATTTTAAGTTCGTATACGTTATAAAATATTGAAACGACATTCCCCGAATCGTTCGAGGCACGAATTCATGAAAGAAATATCGATAAAATGTAATGAAAGATGAGGAAAATCTATTTAAATTTTTTTCTACTCCCTTGCGTAAATTTCCGTCTATAGAATGGATATGAAATCAGTCAATCACAGCGGCAAAAAAAGGAGCTGTGGGTGAGGATGGAACCAATTACCAATTAAAAGCTTTTTTTATTGTTTTATAAGTACAATTCATTCTATTTATATTGATTTTTCCCTGAGCTAACGTTTTTATAAACCTGCACAATGTGCATACAAAAACTAATTATTCTGTTCTAAAATAGGTAGTTCCTCATAGATACAGGTTGGCTGGTGGTAGCCGAAATCAATATGGTTTAGATTTATTTATTGTTGTTTTAATTTATCATTTCTTAACATTTTATAATATTTTTTATTTTTTCTTTATGATTGATTATATTTTATCTATTATATTGTGTAGGAAAATTTATTCAAACCTACTTAAATTAATCATTAGTTCTAAAAATAAATAAAAGGGTATTTTATCTGTTATATACATAATAAGGTTAAAAATTTAAAAGACAGAAATAAAGATGAATTTTCAATTAAGATAAAATGTACGGCAAAAAAAAAAAGGAGCTGCTGTGGGTGAGAATGGAACCGGGGACCTGCCGCTTGGAACGCGTCGACTCTAGCCGTCCGGCTACCGCGTCGCCTTTACAAAATGTTTCACGTACATCATGAGATTCATAAGGAATTATTTGACGGCAACAAAATATTCCGTTTTACTATAAAGTCGCATTTTCTAAAGGCCACAACTTTCTTAATATTTATAGTAGAGAAATGAAACTCTGCATAGCGGTAGATAATTTATTTAGCTTTATTTTCGTTAGGTACGAACATTTTCGCCGAAAACGGCCTATTTGCCGAGATATTCGGCTTTTAACGAAAACGCTACGTATTTTGGCCACCCGACGTCGTTTCCTTCAAAACGCTCTAGCTCGAAAACGGTTCATCGAAGGTGAAATCTGAAAAATGGAAACGATTCCTCATTAAATAATCTTGTCCTTTGGGAGTTTTTATTTTTAAGAAATTTCCAGCGGTTTAGAAGTTATTGAAGGAAAACCGAAAATGTGCGTATTTCGCCAGAATCGTGAAAAACCACCAAACACGCAATTTTTAAACGCTCATATCTGGCGAAAAACACCTCGCAGACGGCCGTACGATGTCGATACGGAAAGTACGTGAATGGCAATGAAAGCAAATCGTAAATCCCACCGGCATAATCGAATTATAAGGCCGCCAGGAACGAAACAAAAACGGAAATTTTTGACGTTTACCAAAATAAGCGGGCGCCTACGTCAGCAAAAAGGAGCGACGCAAATTCATTTTGAGGGTCGTAAAAGCGTGTAGGGAAAGAGATAGCCGACATTATTAGCCTAATTAAAAATATCAACCCCGAAAGGCACTCGTCGCCAATACGAACTTGGGACGTAGTTCGGCCTCCCGCTTCCGCTCGTCCCGCTCCCGACCTCTGGCTCTGCCGCAAACCGGAGAATATGCGCCAGCAAAATTGCAAAACGCAAGGGGCACGCACCAACACGATTTTAATATATATTGACTAGAAATGGCCTACGGCCATTTCTAGCTCTTGCAGAGGCACTCGCGCTTCGCGCTCGATGTGGCGCCTTCGGCGCCATGCGGTGATGCTCCCTCCGGTCGCATCCCCGCGGTTGAGGACGCATGGAAGTCGGGGATATGTTCAAAATTCTAGGATCGGTCCTCGGATTAGCCTCAAAATTCTAAGGAATTGTCCTTGAATGCGCCTCAATATTAATCATTATTATTATCAATATCAGAATTAAAATCAATATCAAAATCGACATGAAAGGATGTCGAAATGAACATGAAAGAATATCAAAATCAACATCAAATTCAGTATCAAAGTCAATATTAAAATCAATATCAAAACCGTTATCAAAATAAATATCAAAGTCAATATTCAGTATTTCATTTTTCAGGATTTCATTTTTCAGTTTTTTATTTTTCAGTTTTTCATTTTTCAATATTAACCGAACATATATTTTAAGTTCGTATACGTTATAAAATATTGAAACGACATTCCCCGAATCGTTCGAGGCACGAATTCATGAAAGAAATATCGATAAAATGTAATGAAAGATGAGGAAAATCTATTTAAATTTTTTTCTACTCCCTTGCGTAAATTTCCGTCTATAGAATGGATATGAAATCAGTCAATCACAGCTAATCTTCCCAAAATATATCACTGAAAATATTTTTTAAATCATTATACAGACAAAATTTTAGATGTACGGCAAAAAAAGGAGCTGTGGGTGAGGATGGAACCAATTACCAATTAAAAGCTTTTTTTATTGTTTTATAAGTACAATTCATTCTATTTATATTGATTTTTCCCTGAGCTAACGTTTTTATAAACCTGCACAATGTGCATACAAAAACTAATTATCCTGTTCTAAAATAGGTAGTTCCTCATAGATACAGGTTGGCTGGTGGTAGCCGAAATCAATATGGTTTAGATTTATTTATTGTTGTTTTAATTTATCATTTCCTAACATTTTATGATATTTTTTATTTTTTCTTTATGATTGATTATATTTTATCTATTATATTGTGTAAGAAAATTTATTCAAACCTACTTAAATTAATCATTAGTTCTAAAAATAAATAAAAGGGTATTTTATCTGTTATATACATAATAAGGTTAAAAATTTAAAAGACAGAAATAAAGATGAATTTTCAATTAAGATAAAATGTACGGCAAAAAAAAAAAAGGAGCTGCTGTGGGTGAGAATGGAACCGGGGACCTGCCGCTTGTAACGCGTCGACTCTAGCCGTCCGGCTACCGCGTCGCCTTTACGAAAAGTTTCACGTACATCATGAGATTCAGAAGGAATTATTTGACGGCAACAAAATATTCCGTTTTACTATAAAGTCGCATTTTCTAAAGGCCACAACTTTCTTAATATTTATAGTAGAGAAATGAAACTCTGCATAGCGGTAGATAATTTATTTAGCTTTATTTTCGTTAGGTACGAACATTTTCGCCGAAAACGGCCTATTTGCCGAGATATTCGGCTTTTAACGAAAACGCTACGTATTTTGGCCACCCGACGTCGTTTCCTTCAAAACGCTCTAGCTCGAAAACGGTTCATCGAAGGTGAAATCTGAAAAATGGAAACGATTCCTCATTAAATAATCTTGTCCTTTGGGAGTTTTTATTTTTAAGAAATTTCCAGCGGTTTAGAAGTTATTGAAGGAAAACCGAAAATGTGCGTATTTCGCCAGAATCGTGAAAAACCACCAAACACGCAATTTTTAAACGCTCATATCTGGCGAAAAACACCTCGCAGACGGCCGTACGATGTCGATATCGAAAGTACGTGAATGGCAATGAAAGCAAATCGTAAATCCCACCGGCATAATCGAATTATAAGGCCGCCAGGAACGAAACAAAAACGGAAATTTTTGACGTTTACCAAAATAAGCGGGCGCCTACGTCATCAAAAAGGAGCGACGCAAATTCATTTTGAGGGTCGTAAAAATGTGTGGGAAAAGAGATAGCCGACGTTATTAGCCTAATTAAAAATATCAACCCCGAAAGGCACTCGTCGCCAATACGAACTTGGGACGTAGTTCGGCCTCCCGCTTCCGCTCGTCCCGCTCCCGACCTCTGGCTCTGCCGCAAACCGGAGAATATGCGCCAGCAAACTTGCAAAATGCAAGGGGCACGCACCAACACGATTTTAATATATATTGATTAACCCTACGTTTACCTTAAGTTTAAACTTAGGATTAAACCATGATTTAAGCTTTACTTTACAAATGCCTGTTTTATAAAAATAAACTGAAATTTATATAGTTGGTACTACTGTTCACCAGAAATTACAACTTCACTTAGTTTGATTCTAATCTATTATGACATTTTGACATGCCTTTCAAGTTATTTTTGTAAAAATGGAGTGCAATAGAACGACAAATACTGAATACGAGATCATTTTATTAGAAAAATATTTTTAATTATACACGAGGCAGTTGATTTGTGTACACTCCCAAAAACGCTGGTAATAATAAAGCAAATATACATAGAACTAACTGTGAGGTAATCAAAAATAAATCTTTACCTTCCTGTCAGATAATAAATTTTCAATTGGTTCCAGTGAAATAATAACTGACTGCTTAGATAATTTAAATCAACTCAAAGTTTTCTCATTACATTCTTCCATGTAACTATAGGTCTGATTCTAAAATTCCCAGAACTATTTGAGCGTATTAATAATTTTTGTCACCATCAAATTGTAAATAATCACGTATTTAGAATACATCCATCAAATATACACCGAATTTTATTAATTCTGAGGTTATGAATATTCTGACATTTGATAATCCACGGTTTAAACGATCCCCATCCACCGTTTGAAGTTTAACCTTACTGTGACGTAATTAATCTGTAAACTAAAGATTACTGACATTATAAAACAGACTTTTTTTTCAAATCCGTAGTTTAACCTGTACTCTGCAGTTTAATCCGATATTATAAAACCGGCCCTAAATAGAATTATCTCGTATTTAAGCGTTTGTCGTTCTATCACCCTTCATTTTTACAAAAATAACTTGAAAGGTTATGTCAAAATGTCATAATAGGTTAGAATCAAACTAAGTAAAGTTGCAATTTCTGGTAAACAGCAGTACCAACTATATAAATTTCAGTTTATTTTTATAAAACAGACATTTGTAAAGTAAAGTTTAAGTCATGGTTTAAACTTAAGATAAACTGACAGATTAATCCGATATTATAAAACCGGCCCTTTTACTCCACGTTTATCTTAAGTTTAAACTTAAGATTAAACCATGATTTAAACTTTACTTTACAAACGCCTGTTTTATAAAAATAAACTTAAATTTATACAGTTGGTACTACTGTTCAACACAAATTGCAACTTCACGTAGTTTGATTCTAACCTATTCGACATTTTGACATGACATTTCAAGTTATTTTTGTAAAAAATGGAGGGAAATAGAAGAATGACAAATTCGCTGAACTAATTTTATTAGTGAAACATTTTCAATCATACAAGAGGCAGTTGATTTGTGTCGGCTTCCAAAGTTTATGATAACAATAAGCGTATAATATATGCATATATAGGTGTGAGGAGATCAAACATAAATCTTTACCTTTCTGTCAGATGTAATAATAAATTTTGAATTAGCTCCAATAATATAATAACTGGCCCAATCTAAACAGCTTATGCATTTTTCTGATTACATTCTTCCTTGTAACTATAGGTCTGATTCTAAAATTTTTAGAACTTTGAGCGTATTAATAATAATTTTCTGTCATCATCAGATTGTAAATAATCACATTTTCGAATACATCCATCAAATATTACACCGAGTTTTATTAATTCTGATGTTATGAACATTCTGACATCTGATAATCCAGAGCTTAACCATCCCCATCCACCGTTTGAAGTTTAACTTTACTGTGGCGTAATTAATCTGCAAACTAAAGATTACTGACATTATAAAACAGACTTTTTTTGAGATCTGTAGTTTAATCTGTGCTCTGCAGTTTAATCCGATATTATGAAACTGGTCCTAACAGTTGTAAATACAAAATAGATAAGATCAATAGCGTTTGAAAAGTAATTTCCATGTATTATAGTCAGTCGACATTGTATAATTGTAACTTCTCTACATAATAAGAAGAATAAGCATACTTTCCAAATTATTCTGCATTTTTTAAATTGCTTCATCATAACGTTTGGCACACATTTGAGAAACATCTGCTTGACACAGACACACCCTAGGTCAGAGCTAGAGCTGGCTGAGTACTGTTTCCAAATGTATAAAGCAAATAAAGTTGAAATAAATCACGTTTAGACTTACGACTACATTGTATTTGCTGTGGTTTGTAAAGGTATTATTAGAAATTAAATTGAATTTAAATATTCAAATGCAACTCCTTCCGGCGACGTTTAAAAATAGAAAATGCCCAACATGCACGATTCTTAAGGTTGCCATAATCAGCGGCGGAGGGTTTAATGGTAATTTTTTTCTCCATACATAGTCTATACAGGGTGTCTCACCCGGAACTGAATCGATCGATATAGAGAAAAGTACGCATCAGAAAATTTTTAAAATTTAGATAATTACTAATGTCGGTGTGGCCAATCCAACTAAAATAATTACAAGCAGCTGGCACTTCCGCTTATACCCGAAGTCGATACCAACAACTTTCTTCGTGTAAAAGATCTTCATTTGCTTCTTGTTACATAAAAAGAACACAAGGGGAACTACGTTCTACAACTGAAATAAATTCAATAATATCATACCAAGTGTTCCGTTTTTCGCGATATATTTTGTCAACTTCAAACCGCGAAAACTTGTTTAGGTCAAATGGAATACCCTGTATTTTTTTAAGTCGAGTTGTGTAAAATTGAATTCCCTTTTTTCTAATATTAGCATTGTGGGGGTTAAAGTTACAACTTTTTGAAATATTTGCGATTTTATTAGAAATTCATGAATTATTGTTGTAAACATTTCATCAAAATAGCCATGATTAGAAACAATCAGTCATTATCTTATGTCAAAAAATGCCAGCACGTTTAAATTACACCCACGAAGACTCTTTAAATTTGGTTATTATTTATGGAGAATGTGATAAAGTAATATCAAGAACTTGCAGCACATTTGCTACTCGATATCCACAAAAACGGAAACCGGCACCAAACCCTGTAAAACGCATACTGGAAAATTTTAAAAATTATGGCTCTGTCAAGGCAAAAATGCAAAGAAGAAAGCCTATTGTTGATGACGAAAACATTGAAATAGTCATTCTGAGATATTTCATGCATTTCCAAGGATGTCATTAAGACAAGCTGCTCTGGAATCGGGACTATGCAAAGATTCAAGTCACATAATCTTATTAAAACATAAATTTCACCCGTTTTCATTCCATATGGTTCAAGGATTAAAAGATACAGATTTCCTAAGGAGACAGAATTTTTGTGAGTTTATTCTAATAAGGGCTGAGGGTCACGATTCTTATTTGGGAAATATTATATGGACAGATGAAGCAAAATTTACTAAAAATGAACTTTTTAATAGGCACCATTCGCATTATTGGAGTGACTCAAATCATCATGTTTGAAGAGCGAAACTTTCAGGAAAGTTGGCAGTTCAATGTTTACTGTGCCATAAGAAACGATAGAGTGGTGGCATTACAATTTTATCAGGAAAATTTAAACGGTAAATTAAATTTACTCTTCTGCTTATATATATATAGGTAAATTTTTGTTTTTTTTTAGCTGAAAGATATCCGAATATCTTACAAAATTTGAATAATAACTATTTAGAAAATTTACCTCTCGCCGAACATAGAATCATTTTTTATCAGCACGACGGTACTCCCCCACATAACACATATTTAATTAATAATCATTTACAAGAAACTTTTTATGATCAACGGATTGCCAATAATGGACCTTTCTTATGGCCTCCTCGCTCGCCCGATTTATCAGTTCTGGATTATTTCATTTGGGGAACTATTAAATATAAAGTTTATGAGGGCCCATTAACAACCATTGAAGATTGTATGCAAAGAGTAAGAAATGCATTTCAAAACATATCACAGGATTCAATTAAAAGAGCTACCCATGAGGAACTAATCCGAAGGTGCGAGAAATGTGTCGAGGTTCGAGGGCGGAATTTTGAGCAATTATTAAATTAAAATGAAATCATATTTTAAATTGATCTTATCTCTGCTATTTTAGTTCATGCCATATCTTCAATTCGATTAATACGCATGTTACAGTGTTAGTGTTATTTTGCGTTTTTGTGGATATCGAGTAGCAAATGTGCTGCAAGTTCTTGATATTACTTTATCACATTCTCCATAAATAATAAACAAAATAAAAAAGTTTTCTTTGGTATAATTTAAACGTGCTGGCATTTTTTGACATAAGATAATGACTGATTGTTTCTAATCATGGATATTTTGATGAAATGATTACAACACCTCCACGATGCTAATATCAGAAAAAAGGGAATTCAATTTTACACAACTTGACGTAAAAAAATACAGGGTGTTCCATTTGACCTAAACAAGTTTTCGCTGTTTGAAGTTGACAAAATGTAACGCGAAAAACGGAACACTTGGTATGATATTATTGAATTTACTTCAGTTGTAGAACGTAGTTCTCCTTGTGTTATTTTTACGTGACAAGAAGCAAATGAGGATCTTTTACACGAAGAAAGTTAAAACGGTTCTTGCAAACTGTTGCACCTGTCAAATTTTCTATAAAATGTCAACTATCTCTGAAACGGCTAGGTTTAGGTATAGGATATGCTACAAATTTTCGACTCAGAATTTTATGCTCTTTTCGAAAACCCTAAAATATATAGGGCGTTCCATTTGAAATAAGCAAGTTGCTATCGACTTCCGGTATAAGCGGAAGTGCCAACTGCTTGTAATTATTTTAGTTGGATAGGCCACAGCGACATTAGTAATTATCTAAATTTTCAAAATTTTCTGATGCGTAATTTTCTCTATATCGATCGATTCAGGTCCCGGTGAGACACCCTGTATAATGCCTAAAATTACATAGCTACTTTAATAACTATAATAAGACTAAAATTATTTTAGACAGCAGGGCTGACTTTCCCATTTTAAAATAAAATAAATATTATTGGGTATGGTTTTAGAAATAGAGAAACACACTAACATTGCAGAAGAGTGAGGGTTTATTTAAGAAAGAATTGTATGTAATAGGTGGTTTGTTATTCTTCTGTACCCTCTTTCAAATGGTGCATGAAACTGGTCATAACTGCCTTGAAACAACTTGTATTTTTACTCTAAATTTCTTTAAGAACGTTTGTTACCATAGCTACCTCAACATCAGGGGTGATGTAAAAACTGGATTAAAAAGAAACAAACAATGTTAAAAATCCTATAATACAACAATAAAATTCATGACCCTGGGGTCGTCGAACATAAAAATACATCAGTGTCAGAAACAAGAGTACTTTAAAATATACGGTATTGGAATACGCAATCAATGTCTTAGAAAAATAACTAAACTAATACATAAAAATTTTATAGTAACAAAAGGTAATTTACAAACATGAACAAAATCCGGATTATAACTGGAGTCAAAACTCATTTTGATACTCAGATATTAACACACAATTATAATTTTTAAAGTCAAAATCTCGAAAAGAAAGTTGGGCGTCACGGATTTTATTTTGTTGGTAAAAAGCCGAAAACCATTGAGTAAACTTAACAAGAACGTACTTACAGTTTATGATGCATTTTCTCACATGAAGCAATAATTGGCACTGACCGAAATTTTCGAAATACCTGCTTGGAGGGCGTAGTGTACGAAAATTTACAATTTAACCCCTAATTCACGATTATTTTACTAGGAAAGTTTGTAAGGTTTACACTTTGATAAAGTAGTACAGTATACGGACCAATACCGTAAATATAACAACTTAACGTGGCTATTTTGTAATATGGCGTACTTGCTGTTTGCACCGTCAATAAATGGCGTCTTTCACTAACCAAATAAAACTTCTCTCTAGAATGAAATTTATGAGGGTAATATCGCCAGACTTTAACAGCAAGAAGAATCAACAACTATCTAACACAACTTTACACGTTTATTTGCGGTAATACACCACTTGCAATCTTTCTCTTTACCCATTTTTAATCACCGTTCTAACTTGTTGCCCTCAGCGTACCACATACATCAACGTGAATCCCCCCCCGCGCATCCTCTTATCTCTCATCAAAACGAAGTTAAATACCTAAACTAATCAGGGAATCGGATCCAAAAATGCACCAATCATAATCTTAGAGTTGCTTTGTGTTTACCCATTTATATATGACATTTGACTAATATTTTGCTCAATTTACACACGATAAAAATACAGCATTACAGCCTAAAACATGCGTCCTGTATGACACACTTCAATTCGAGAATATCTCTCGGTTTTCTTCCGTACACTCTGTTTTTAAGAAAATTTCATAGGAAATAAATTGTCCGATGCCGTGAGGTCAGACGATGTCAAGTTAATTCAAATTCAACGATGCGATGAAGTAACATTTCCTTGCAAACTCCAAGAGTTGTTCTTGAGACTCACAGGTTCCGTTGAAATCAATATTGCCGTTTTTCAACTTAAATTTTAGGAGCAAAAAATCCCCAACATTTCAAAGTATCTCCTAAATGCAACAGGTACTGTATGTTCGTTCTACTGGAAAAATCACGATTCAACTAAACGAGAAGAGATAATTGCACAATGTAACTTTCCATGAACGCAACGGTAACAAGGCATAAAATTTGCTAAAACATATACAGGGTGTCCCAATAGTGCGTAAAAGTCCAAGATCGGCCTTATTAGAAGACTTTGGAAAATTATTTTTTTATGAAAATAGTATCAAAAGGAGCACATTTTAAAAATATTTTGAAATATACAGGGCGAGTCGCTACACCGGAGCATCTTCGAGGTCATTTTTTTATGGAACACCCTATATATTTTTACATTTATGAATTCAGCGTAAAATTACCTTTTCAACGACCTCAAGATTTTTTGTTTTTGATGTGGCGTTGCAGAGTTATTCGAAAAAATATGAAAATTTTGGTTGGAACAAGGTTCAACAAATTAATTCGCTTGTGTGTGTATTACTATTAATTAAGAAGATTTATTTTGTAATTATGTAGACAAGGGATGTACTACAACGACACACCCACGAAATATTGATTATAATTATACAAGATATATTTTCTGAGAAAATTCACTAGCATATATAGGTCAGAGTGGCCGTAGCATAGATATGAGGTTAAGAGAACACAAATAGTCTATTTTATATAATAAATGCTTGAAATTTGAGAAATTAAGAAGGTCCTAAAAACGTTACAAATACACAAACAGAATTTATGAACAACCCTGTACTAGACAGAGTAATAAAATTAAAATTAAGTTCGTAGTTCCGGCCTATATTGTTAAA
This sequence comes from Leptura quadrifasciata, assembly GCA_963675555.1. Lineage (NCBI taxonomy): Eukaryota > Metazoa > Arthropoda > Insecta > Coleoptera > Cerambycidae > Leptura > Leptura quadrifasciata. The sequence continues at coordinate 30,572,655 of OY776675.1, read as the reverse complement.
TTTAAAGAAATAGCAAATCAAGTTATTATCCCCCTCTAAGTAGGTTGAAGATTTCTAAGATATATACTGTGAACCACCACTTTCGGGTCAGTTTTTAAGACTCTTTGATAATGGTCGCAAGGCCGAAACATATGTCAGAGAAATTTGAACAAAACTAATGAAACCATAAACCAAGTGCGTATTGCAACTATCTTTTGAATATTTATAATTATTCTATCTTAGATTTGTTCAAAAAATATGTGGTCATCTAGACATGGTATTTTTTCATGGGATCGCAGCTTTTCACTTCGTAAATCTCAATGTCCTTAAATTAAAGTTATGTAATCTGGTAATTAAAGCCAACATACTGAATTGGATAACGTCACATTTAGAAAAAAAAAATCGGCAGCTACTGGAAGCGGCTGGAACCTCCCCACTCGGTGGATCCGAAAAGAGCATTAAATTGTGTGACAAAACGGCACTAAACGTAATCCGATCTCATCCAAAACTTTTCAGATCTTCTGAGGTACTAAAAAAACCCTCAACTTAATGAATTTAAAATCATCTATGCGAGTTATTACCTACATTATCGCTCGTTGAATAATTACTATTAGGATATTAACAACTTTAACATCACTTGAACGACTAAGAAAATCTAGTTATCCTAAATACTTTACTAGATTTGTAAAGCAACAAACTGAAAATTGGTAAAGTGATAATCTATAATAAATTCACCAACGAAGGTACAGAAAGCATATGATATTGATATTGTTACATCTACCTTTAATGTTTGTGACAATCCACTAAAAGTTACAAATATGGCGAAATCTTATTAACATGACATGACACCAACGTTATCGGATGACAAACGATGACAATGACAATCGTCAAAATTTGCTCATTGCAATCCGATCGCTCGCGGCTGTCTTTATTAAATGAAACATTAGCATTTCAGTAATTTTACTAGATTTTAGAGGAATATTTGTAGTTTAATTCTTCGATTTGTCTGTATATATATATTTAAAAACGGCACTAAACGTAATCCGCTTTACTTTTTGAGCAGTGAAGAAACCCTCACACGTGAATTGACACGTGATGACGAGTTTCACGAGGTAACGACTACGCGCATCGATCATGTCATGCGAAATGCGATCTATGCCATATTTGCTTTATTTTTAATTTTTTTCACGGAAACCAAATCGAAAGGGTGGAAGTGTGATATATCGTCGAAATCAGAATTTTAACTGCTTTTTAATGGTTCCATTGCAAATTGAAAGTAATTATAAAATAAACAACTTGTTGCGTCAAAATGGCACTAAACATAATCCGATCTCAACCAAAACCATTTCAGATCTTCCGGGGAACTAAAGAAACACACACGCAAAGTTTCATTCAGATCCGTTCAGTAGTTTCGGCGCTATCGTGCTAACACACATACACACACACAGCCATTTTTGAAAAACCACTTTTTTGGGTTCCTAGGACCTCAAAACGTAAAGATTTGATGTTATCTCAATTTGCGTTTTTGAACCAATTTTAGTAACCTCTCACAATTTTATTGTGGAGAGGTCAAAACCTGTTAACAGGTCAACCATGTAAAAATATTTTTCTACAATCTTAGAAGCTTCTGGATATTTAAATTGTTGTATGAGTGCAATTTGTTTTATACATCTGATTACAAAAAATGGAGCAATTGATATGTCATCGTGAAAGTTGACAATTTAAGACTCAATATTTTCAGTTGGGTGTTATCGATATCGAACCACAGCCATTACAACGAATTTTATAACAATTTCTGTGAAACTAATATAATACCCTACCCTAACCAGACTTGTATTTTTGGCACTTAATTAGTTGTGGAATGTATTGACAAAATTTCTCTCAATCCAACCAATGATCCCGTAGCTGTCTCTGCTTTCAAATGTTCTGGAAAACGTCAATAATATACAACTGTTACACCATCTCAAAGTTGACTATCGCTTGCGCGCCATTATATACATGGCATATTCTCTTTAAGATTGTTGAGACCTGCATCGGATAGTATTATAATTATTATTTTAATGAGTATTTTATCAGAAAGAGAAAAATAAGAGCAAATGAGTTTTTTCGAAATAATATTAATTTTCATAAAAATTATCGAAAATATTTTTTAAAAAATTGAATCCTGTATACTGTAGAAAATTTAAAGGCGATTAACCCCTCTAAATATATTAAAACCAGATTATAAATAAAAAATAATAAATTAAATAAACAACACATACTGTTCCTTATCCTAATACAAATCCCTGTATTAAATTGTTGTAATTTATTCCTTAGAAGATACATTTAAAATTTTGTAATATTGCATTGTTATCTCGCAAAACAAGAGCTACACAGACGGTTAGATGGGAAAAAAGTGTCATATTCTGAAAGCCAATAATGGCTTATACAAATTCAAAACCTCTACAGAGAGGTGTTTCGCTCAATCTCATATTGTGTAGATGTCTCCTTAACGGACAGTGTCCAGTCTAGATTTCCGTTATAAAACAGGTTCCTTCTGGACATTGCTATACTCTTGTTGGGATATTTTAGTAGTTCCCTAGCAAGCTGACAGCTGTTTGTTTCATCCCACAGCTTCTTGAATTCATTGTGTGTTCTTTAATTACTCATTCTTATAATCGCAAGTTTCTGACGCGTTTTTCTCCACTTCAGCCGGCGACGAGGAGAAAAAGGGCCACTTCTTGACACTCGAGCCCTGGAAACGAGTCCTAGTTTAAGTGATAGGACACACTACCCACAAGCCGGATACGCGAGGCTGAGTAGCTCAAGGGGAGAAACGGTACTCCAGTGGGTCAATTTGAGAAATTAGACGTTCACACACAAACATTAAAACTTTAACATTAAGAATTTTATAAATAATGTCAGTTTATTCGAATTAACCTACTATATATAAATCTACTTGTTTACCAAAATGCAGTTATGAGAGCAAGCTGTGCAGCGGAAATGATAGTACGGTCGTAAGCAAAAAAATAGGACAAATCTTATAACGGTATTTTGCTAAAATCTAGTTGTGTACATCTAACTTTAATTTTTGTGACATTGTCAATTAATTGTCATAATTTATTGCAAGTGTGCAAAAAACTAACATGCATTGTCTGAAATTTATTTGTGGCATTCTACGAATATTCTTTCCTATTATTTGGGTTTTCTACTACATGTATTATTATCCTCTTCAAAAACAAATCACCGAATCTACAAAAGAGAGGCGCAGAGGCTTCTTTCCAATAATTCTATTATTTTGTAGATTCGGTGATTTGTTTTTGAAGAGGATAATAATAGTTGTGGTAGAAAACCCAAATAATAGGAAAGAATAAACTGATATGCCTCATATAAGCGATTTAGTTAAATCTGGAGTTATTGCTAAAGCAGAAGATGGATGGTCAATGAGACAAATTGCACTGCGTTATAATATTGACAAAAATTCGGTGTGTAACGTTTTAAGAAAGTGGAGAATAAACGGTACGATTAGTAGAAATCCTGGATCAGGGCGACGAAGAATATCAACTCAAAAACAAGATTTGCAATTGGTAAATACTTTAGTAGAAAATCCATTTTACTCAGTTATTCAGCCTGCTGAAGAAACGAATTTTCCTGGATCGAGTAGTAATGGTCGTCGGCAAGTAAGAGAATCGGAGCTACGCTGTCATGAAGAAGCACAGAAATACTTACTTAAAGCTGAACATAAAGAAGCTCGAGTAGGATTTGCTAAATTTTTGGAACAGTGTAATCTTTACAGACGAAAAACTTTCCAGTCAACACACAGAGGTTGTATTCGTGTTTACCGCCCTCCGAATATTCGATTCGATGAGAAATATATATCTAACAATGATAAAAGTGGTAAATTTTCTGTCAATATGTGGGCTTGGATAACGGCACGTGGTCCTGGTGTTTTGTGCCATATTGAGGAATGATTTAATAGTGAAACGTATATTAGGATTTTAGATAATATTACGCTCCCTTCTGTGTCACAATTATTTCCTAATAATGAGTTCATATTTCAACAAGACAATTGTTCCGTTCATACTGCTCATGCTCATACCGTAACTAACTGGTTTCAAGATAACATCAATGTTCTTAACTGGCCCAGTCATAGTCCAGATCTTAACCCTGTGGAAGAAATGTGGGGACTACTCGTAAGAAATATTGTCTGAAAGTTATTTGTGGCATTCTACGAATATTCTTTCCTATTATTTGTGTTTTCTACCACATGTACTATTATCCTCTTCAAAACAAATCACCGAATCTACAAAATAATAGAATTATTGGAAAAAAAAAGCCTCTGCGCCCGTGACGTTTACGCCAAAGGAAAAGTCAGAGGTTATGTTTTGCAAATAATATAAATCGGAATAAACACAAAAATAATGTATTTTGCTGACGTTTCGGAAAGTAATCTCTTTCCGTTTTCAAAGCTATTTTTTGAAGAACTCTTATTTTGCTGTGTATGTCAAATACACAGCTTTAAGATTCTGTTTATGTTATTTCTATATGTTATATGTTCTAAATGTTAAAAGGGGTGTCGTAAAATGTTTATACGATAGGGCCAAAATAATTTCATCTAATAATGAAATATTAAATAACGAGAAAAAATTTATCAAAGAGGTTCTAGTACAAAATCAATATCCTGAAGCCTTTGTTGATAGAGTTTTCATAAATGTTGAAAATAGGGACAATCAGGTACGACAAAAACCTGAACGTCATTATACAGCAATAATTCCTTATGTATACGGACTATCGGAAAAGCTACGCCGTATAGGTGACAAATTTGATGTTAGGACGATATTTCAAACGGGGAACACTTTAAGATCTATTTTAACAAAAACAAAACCGATAAACAGGGAGCAGAATTAAAAAAACTGTATTTACAATATCCCGTGCGAATGTGATAAATGTTATGTGGGTGAGTCATCCAGACCTTTCAGTGTGAGGTTGGATGAGCACAAGAATTACATTAGAAAGAATGAAATTCAGAAATCAAAGATTTGTGAACATGCTTGGGAAAACGGACATAGAATAAACTGGGACTCGGCAAAAATTTTAACAAAAGAAACAGATACCAAAAAAAGAAAAATTAAAGAATCAGCAATAATCTTATTAAATGAAGATAAGTGCGTATCGAATTGTTCTGTAGATATTTGTACAACCTGGCTACCAATGTTAAAAGAAGAACTTAACAAACTCAACATTATCTAAAAAATATCATCAGTTCTATGCTCTGTGTAAGTAGTAAGTATCTATGGAAATAACATAAACAGAATCTTAAAGCTGTGTATTTGACATACACAGCAAAATAAGAGTTCTTCAAAAAATAGCTTTGAAAACGGAAAGAGATTACTTTCCGAAACGTCAGCAAAATACATTATTTTTGTGTTTATTCCGATTTATATTATTTGCAAAACATAACCTCTAACTTTTCCTTTGGCGTAAACGTCACGGGCGCAGAGGCCTTTTTTCCAATAATTCTATTATTTTGTAGATTCGGTGATTTGTTTTGAAGAGGATAATAGTACATGTGGTAGAAAACCCAAATAATAGGAAAGAATACTCGTAAGAAGTATCCAAAAACGAAATGTGAGACCATGGAATGCCAAAGAATTACTGGAAATAGTAAATAATGCATGGGAAAATATTATTACTAATGATTATTGTATAAGGTTATTTAATTCTATGCCAAACAGACTTATAGAAGTTATAAATAGAAATGGTGCAATAACGAAAAATAGTTAGTTTCTTGTTAAATAGGATATCCTTTGCCCTTTGATCCAGGATTTCTACTAATCGTACCGTTTATTCTCTACTTTCTTAAAATGTTACACACCAATTTTTTGTTAATGTTATAACGTGGTGCAATTCGTCTCATTAACCATCCATCATTTACTATAGCAATAACTACAGCATTAAAATAAATTAAAAGTGATATCTGTTTTAGTTCGGCTACTCATTACATATTCAAATAGAGACAGATTTACATTAGAAAAAAAAAGTTGAGCTTATTTTTTTCTGCTCACGACAGTACCAGATGACTCAAGTGACAGGGATAGCAAGCGGCAATATTATAGAGAAGTTATTACATTTTTTTCACATGGTTCGATTGACCTGCTAATTCTGAGTCTAGGCAACCCAAGTTATGTTAACTGATCTATTACAGTTTTTGACGGACATTTTTTTTGAAAAAAAATTTCCCTGTAGTAGTTTACGAAGAAGTTTGTATCTCGCAAACCGTACAAAATTAAGAAGCCAGATTTGTGGAACAGTTAGCTGGAAGTTCAGGCCAACTTCTGACGTCCCATAGGTGGTCCTATTATGTACCACATGGGCGTAGGCGATTTCAAATGTTGCAATCAAAAATTGTCAAAAAGTCAATTTCTTCAAATGGCACCTATTTTTTTTTACTCCTTTCGAAAGAAAATTAAATTTTAAGGGGAGTTGCTTAAGCATTCCCTATACCTAACTTCTAGCGAATTATTCAATAAAAATCAAGAAATGCCAAGATATTCCTTGCCTTTTCAAGTATGTCATGGAAACAAAAGACAATTAAAATGAAGATGATGTTCTGTCAAAGTGAACGAGTTGTACTAATTCTTAAATACAATTGATTCTATTATGGAAAATTTTCCAAACGAAGTTGTGTTAGACTTGCTTATAATGTATCAAAAAATTATTCAGCGAACTGTCCGGGAGTTTAATTTAAAATATCCAAACTTACCAAGTATGACACGGGGAAAGGTCTCACGACTGAGATATAATTTTCTAAATTTTGGGAAAGTGGCTAAACCCATTACGAGATTCAAACCAGTAACTGACAATGAAGATAATCAAATTATTATTCTGAGATATTTTCAAGCATATCCTCAAGCCTCAATACCAACGGCGGCTTTGGAATTCATACTCTGCAATACAAACCATTTTACACCGTCATAAGCTACATCCTTTTTCATTTATAATACTGCAAAAATTACACCAAGGTGACTTTCACCATAGGGTAAACTTTTGCGAGGATTTATTACTCAAAATACGGGAGCACGCCGGATTCTTAGAAAACATCATTTGGACTGATGAGGCAAAGTTTTGTCAGCAGGGAGTTTACAATAGGCGAAATCGAAATTTTTGGGCTTCCGAAAATCCACATATGTTGCTCGAAGTTGAAAATCAAGTATAATTTCAAATAAATGTGTTTTGTTTAGTAATGAACCAAGAGGTACGCTATTTTATGTACGATGGAAATTTGAATAGTGAAAGATACTTAGAAATTCTTCAAAACGTGTTAGAAACATTTCTTGAAAATTTGTCACTGGTTAGAGCTGCGCATACATGGTATCAGATGGATGGGGCACCACTGCACAGTACAAGAACAATAGATACCAATTTGACATCCTTGTTCGATGACCGCTGGTGGAGAAATTGAAGACCATTTCTGTGGTCTGAGACTTTTATATTTGGGGTAGGGCAAAAGATTTGGTCTATTCTTCACTAGTTCGCAATATAGATGATTTGAGACTTAGAGTAATACAGACTATTGACAGTCTCGACCCCAACGAAATCGGAAGTGCTACGCAATCTGTTGGAAGAAGAATAATATAATGTTTGAACAAAAATGGTGCTCATTTTGAACATTTACGTCAGAATTCTGTTAACATTGTTCTTGTAAGTTAATAATAATTTGTTGTGTGTGTTTTTTAAATAATTTTTTATTAATCCAATTTTTTTATTTTAACATTTTTATTTTTATTGAATTTTTTATTAATAAGTACGTCAGAATTCTGTCAACATTGTTCTTGTAAGTTAATAATAATTTGTTGTGTGTGTTTTTTAAATAATTTTTTATTAATCCAATTTTTTTATTTTAACATTTTTATTTTTATTGAATTTTTTATTAATAAGGCTAAAAATGAACGGGAATGATCGATTATGGCTGCATACCAAATTTCAAGTGTCTAATCCAACTGCAAGTTGAAAAACTTCTAATGCGCGGCGTACATAAATCACCCTGTATATCATAATTAGGCAAAACATGACTCCTGGAGCTGTCAAGATTAAAAAGAAAAAATAAATATACAAATTTAGAATTAAAGTACTTTTAGGTTTTAGTTTTTAAAACACTTTGATAATGGTCGCAAGATCGAAACATATGTCAGGCAAAACTGAACAAAACTCATGAAATTCATGAGTGTGTATTATAATTATTCTATTGAATATATTTCATCAAGAACCTACCGCAGATTCAATCCAATTAATTAGTTTATTTATTTGATAGCAAATTTGATATAATAGTCCTATTTGATTGAATAAATGTGATAATTTTTTTCTTGAAAAATTTATATTGTTTATTTGTTTTATTTGACGTGGTAAATAATTGTAGAATTTAGGAGCAAAATAATTTATAAACCTTTGTCTTTGTGTTTTGGTATTTACAAGGATGTTCGTATTTAAATTTACTTTAGCTCGAGTATCATAGGTGTGACATATTTACTTATTAAAAATCGATTTATATTTGTAAGAAAACATGAAAACTGATTTTGTATATAGACTCTAGACTCAAAACATTAAATTCATTATAAAGGAGATCTGTGGAAGTTAAGTATAAAGATGCATCTGCGAAATTTGTCCAAAATATTATTAAAAATTGTGATGTCATAGCTCCATTTAATTTACGTAGCCTGTTGGTGATAGGATCCAATAAGATATACAACTGCATTGTAGACTTTATAAAAGAAACCAAAATTAAGTTATAGGTTGAATTCGTATACCCTATGTTTTTCCCTGTGTTGGTTATCCCTATTTACCGAGGTCTACCCAGTCTTGTCTAAATTACAATAATGTCCTGATCGACACCTGGACGAGAAACGTGTGACCCTGTCTTTTCCTGTCGTTTTTTAACTAATATCTCTGTCGGTTTGAGTTAGGTTTAGTTTTAGGCACAAAAAAATAGTTTTTCTTTATTTTTTGTTTTTTTATTGCATACTCAAATTGTTACTGGCTGCATGGTTTACGACCCAAAGCCATTGGAAAAAAAAAAAAGATCTGTGGAATATTGCTTATTTTTTGATGAAAACACTTTAATAAAATATTTTTGGATAATTTTTAATCCTCCAATGTTTGTTAAATATGGACCCCCTTCGCATATTATTATTCCATAGCGCATATTGATTCAGCCAAGGCATGGTAACATTTTTAATACGTGACTTGGTAATATATCTCTTAGTTGGTAAAATGTTAAAATTATCAAACGAAGTTTCCTATTTAAATTGCTGATATGCCCTATCCATTTGAGGTTCTGATCAATAATTAATCCAAGGTATTTTATGTTTGTTACAGCTATTATCTCTTGTATACATGTACAATTATCCTGAAGGTTGTTAAGAATACATTTATAATTATGTAAATGAATTGTTTGTTTGGAAGATATTTATCATATATACTGAAACACATAAAATTGGTTTTTCCATGTTAATTGTCCAAGGTTTTCCGAAAGACAATGTTGTACTTTTAAAAATTCTTCAATGGTATTTTTTTTTTACTTCATTCCTTCACCTTCCACTAAAATAAAAGCTTTTAAAAACAGTATCATCAGCATAAGATACAATACATTTCGTATTTATTTCGTTAATGTAAATTAAAAATAATGTTGGTCCCAGAACGGTTCCTTGAGGTATGCCATATTCAAACTGCTGTTTAAACGTACCGAGTTGATTGACGATTTTAACACGATGTTTTCTGTTCTGAAATTAGCTACGAAATAAGTTATTAGCTATTCCTCGTACATCATAATCATATAATTTGTCGATAAGCATCTTGTGAGACTTTGTATCAAATGCCTTCGCTAAATCAAGAAATACTGTGGTTTATTTTCTGTTGTTGTGAATGTTAGACAATGTATTTTTAACCATATACATCGCATCATCACTACTCATATTTTTCCTACATCCGAACTGATAATTAGGGAATATTTTATTATGATTCCTTAATCTTGATTCTAAACACATTCTAATAATTTGCCAATGTTTATCACAGATATTGGCCTGTAATTGCAAATCAAAGATGTTTTGCATATAAGATTTCCCTACCAATTTTGTACATTATAAAACTATCTTATTTCACAACATAACACAAAACCAATAAGAGTAATAATACACTATATCAACATAAGAGGTCACTGACCACAGCATAGCCATTGTTAAGCACTTTTAGTTCCACAAGTCTATTTGTAGAACTTTTAGCACCATATTTAATAGCCCCAAAGTTTAATGTACCTACTTAAAATCGGTTTAAACTAGCTATAAAATCTTTTGATCTACCACTGGATTACTAAAATTTATAATAAATGGGATTTAAAAGACAGGTTATAAATAAAACCAGTTTCCGGCGATTTATTTATACACAGCAATTTTGCAGATTATTAATGGCTTAGAAGTACTGCTTCTTCATGAAATTTCATAAACGTTATGGGAGAAGCAACTTTGACGAGGATAGGAAAATGAACAGGCAACTCGTGAAAATGCAAGTGACATCGACAATGACATTGCTCGCAATTCAAGTCCGCTTCAGAGCAATGATCGAAAATACTCCGCGCATATCGTTCACATGGCGGGCTGTGGACCATTTAAGAGTCCAGACGTCGCGTCGGTCGTCAAAATCAAGCGTATCTGCTCTCATTTGTCTGTTCATTAAAATTAAGAAAATTTATTCGGTACCAAGAGCAACAAAACACGTTTATAAGGAATTAATTTTCTTTTTTTATTTTTTTCTTTTACTTTGTATATAAGTTATGCACAGAATTCAAGAAGTAATTCCATAGAAACATCTATTAATGAGTTAGGCGTGGTTAGTACCTAGATGGGTTCCCCGCACCAAAGAAATACAGTGTCCTTTCCCCATTTTCCAGCGGCGTGTATATCAGTGTATACACAGAAGCTATGTAATCTTAAAGTGAGGATTATGTTGTGGATATATCATCTAAAAATCCGAAACTTCTATATCTGCTCTCACTTGGCTGATTTTGAAAATTAACAAGAGGTATTTGGTGCTAAGATAAAAAAATAATACGCTAGGTTTTTGCAATTATTTAAAAAAAAAATTAAATTTCATATATAAGTTATACCTAAACACCGAAATACAAAAAATAAATTCGAAGAAACCTATATTATTGTTTCGCTTATCGTACCAAATAACTTCCCGAACTTGTCACGGTTCAGGAAATTCACTGTGAAAATTGTGTGAAGCCCGAACCACTTCTGGAAGATATGTATATTTTTACTATGTCTGCGCATAATGTGGTTACCCCAAAATTTAAACAAAAAACTAAAATAATATAAATACTCAAAATAGGGGCGAGCATGGGTGCGTCTTTACTATGTACATACTTCGATATGCGATGTAAAGCAACGACAGGCGCGGTTAGTATTTGGAATGGGTGACCGTTCCAACGAAGACCGCGTCCTCGCCTCACACATCTTCCAGCGGCTTGTATATCAGTGTATGCGCGGAAGCTATACAACCTTAGGCGAGGGTTGTATAGGGGATATACCATCCTTCGGAGGGGATGTAAAGCCGTCGGTCCCTTGTCTATTAAATGTTAGGCAAGTAAAAGATCCCTACTCTTCTTAAGGGAAGAAGTTCGGCAAAATTCCTGGTTGGAGGTAGCTCGTCTACAGGCGTCGGTGTTAGGCCTCAGTAGCGGAAATAGGCCGACGTTAAATAAATGTTAAAAAAAAAAACCCAAAATGGTTTAATAAAGAAATCATAGATACCCTACAAACTAAAAATAAGTACAAACTAAGAAGATATTCATCGGATTATCATGATAATCTGTATAAAGAAGCGCGACGTAAATTGAAGTCACTTACCAATATAGCATATAAGAAATATCTTGATGAAACTGAAAATTGCATAAACAAAATTGCAAAAGAATTCTGGTCATCCATCCTATGACATTAGATGGAATAGATGTAGAACAGGGAGGGGAAGCGAAGGGTCTTGCAAGATACTTTCATTCCGTATATAATGAGGACACAGCCTCTTATGATACAGAATTTAATGATGTTATATTATTAGGTGATATATTAAATATTGATAATATTACGGCTGATGAATATAAATGTGCAATTAAAAAATTTAAGCCGAAAAAATCAGCAGGGGTAGATAACATGTGGTATGTTATCTACCCCTACATTATAAAAGGCTGTGTAGATTATCTACAAGCTCCACTACTATATATATTCAATCTATGGAAGGAAACATTGGTAACTCCGATCCATAAGTCTGGAAATATCTCCCATATTGACAATTATAGACCTATAGCCGTTCTGTGTACGCTAGCCAAAATATTTGAACAAATCATACACGCAAAAGTGTGGGGGCATGTCCAATTTAAAATTTCCGATGTACAGCATGGATTTGTACCAAAAAAGTCGACCTTAACAAACCCATTGACTTTCTCTGATGATGTGTTTCAAAGCATGGAAGAAAAATGACAGATCGATGTTATTTACACCATGATAGACCATGACGTCATTTTGCGAAAGTTACATGGGTTTGGTCTTGGTTTAAGTACTTTAAACATTTTTATATCATATCTGCAAGGAAGGACATTTAGAGTCAAATTTGATGGTAAAACTTCTGACAAATTAAACGCAAACTCTGGGGTACCTCAGGGGTCCAATCTAGGACCCTTACTATTTCTTATTTTTATAAATGATCTCCCGAATGTGATAAAAAATTCAGAATGTTTACTTTATACTGATGATATGAGATTCTATCATAAAATAAATAAAGTGGAAGACTCTGTATCTTTCCAACAAAACATTGACAGCGTATACGAATGGAGTGTTCATAATAAACTACAATTAAATATATCTAAATGTGTTGTAATGAGTTGTACCCGAAAGAGGGATAAAATAATAAATAATTAGGTGATGAGACAGTGTTGAGAGGTGATAGAGTTAAAAGGATTTAGGTGTAGAATATGATAATAAACTCTCGTATAAGTCCCATATTCAGAATTTAATCTCACGTGCGTACCGCAGCTTGGGATTCATTATGAGACAAACACGACATTTTAAAAGGATTAAACCATTATTAACGTTATATAATACTCTAGTGAGACCCAAATTGGAATACGCATCCTCTATATGTAGTTGACAGATATGCTGTAGAAAAGGTACAAAATAAATTCTTGAGGTATTGGTATTTTAAAAAACATAACTGTTATCCGGATTATAACATCGTTAGAACAAATCGCTTGTGAAGAGAATTTAATATTGTTAGCCTAGGAAATAGGCGAGTTGTATGGTTATCACTTATTATAAAATTTTTAACAACTTATTGAATTGTTTAAAAATTAAAAGATATCTCAAAATAAAAGAACCAAACAGAACAACTAGAAATGTGGCATTTTTTGATATACCGGGAACAACTATAAATGCATGTACACCCATTATCACAATGCTGAAGAATACAAACAATGTTTTAATGTTAGCCGAAATGTCGATGAATTTACCTCCTAAATTATTTTTTATAAAGTGCTGAAAGAATATTCATTTAGTTTAGAATCAATTTCGTCCCCCCCCCCCCCACCATTGGCTAAAAATGTAATGTTTAAGGTAAATTTTAGTTATCAACATTTTTATTATCATTTTTCGTTGTAAATAACATAAACAATTTGTTAGATTACTTTCTTGCCAGTAATATATTATGTTCATAAACTGAGATATTTCTCATGTAATATGGTCATTGTAACCTGCTTGAGAATAAATAAAATAAAAATAAATAATTTCTACGGTTGTTCCTTTGTTTAAAAGAGACAACTTTCCCGATGGTCCCATGGAAATTTCTTGTAAATAATTTAAGCTGAAGCTAAAAATAACGTTTCCCCCAGGCGCTGGTGATAAAAAATATCGTAGCAGAGGCCACCAAAGTTAAAAAAATTGCAAAAAAGTCGCTAAAAATTATAAACCAAATTTCCTGCAGCCGCCCAGTTAATTGGATCTGCGATCTAGTAACTAATTAAAGTTACTACAATTTTTCTTTCAAATCTGAAATTGACCATATTACGAGATTATTGGGAGCATGTAGGAGGCCGAAGGCACCAACTTGCGTAAAGGAAACGTATATGATGAGGGAGACAATTGTTACATGGCCTATGTCCATTTAACAGTTTTATATAAAAACTAGTGTTTTGTTTATGTATGGCACAATCTGTGTAACATTTTGATTCAGTTTTTGTAAGTGAAACTGTTTTCAACTAACAGAATTTTACTTGTATAACTGCTAAACCATTTCACACTGTTTTATGTACATATTTTAATATCTTAAGAACTCAGTCATGTTCTATTAACTATTATGTATCTCCGATAGCATCCCAGGAAACAATTGTCTACAAAACATTTATTTACATCAGATACCTATATTTCAATTTTTATATATTTGTTTACTATGTAAGTACATATGGTTATTTTCCTTACCTTTTCTCATCACTATATATAGTATATCCTATAAAATGTAATATATTTACTTAGTTCTCACAATACGTTTTACTATTTAATACGGCAGTTCATATTTGTGGTTATGTATAAAATAGAAATTAAAAATTGTGAGGCAAAAGCAAATCAGCTGTGGTATGGATGTAATAAAAACTTGTATTGTAGATTCCTTTTATCGATCATATGCCACTATTTTAGTTGTGAGTAAAGGAAATTGTAGAATTTGAGACCTGCAAGTTGTTGCGCTTAACTCAACCATTGACAGATGGCCATACCTGTACTATTTCTGTATTTTATAGCTTTCAATTTAATTAGGGAATTAGATTTCTCAAGATTATTTGGTAGCATTATTTTGCAGTAAATAGGACAAAAAAAGTTTACCTTATCAGTAAAACTCACCAGGAAATCATTTGCTTGCAGCCTTTGTACTGATTCGAACGTATATAAATTTTAACTGTGGACTTCAGTAATTGATATTACATTTTTATATCCGCGTTAACAATAACATCCAGTTTATGAAGTAGAAAACGCTATTCAGCATCGGACTGCCATCGACGTTTTTTGTTGGTCCCCGAAATGGATGCTGTCCAAAATAACCTGTACGTGTTAATACAATTATGCCCATGCCTAAAGAATTAGCCAGATTTCCTAGACTTTCAAAAATTAAACAATACACTGCTTCCGAAGATTTTCGGCTGCATTACATGTAGAGATAGGTGTGAATACTCCAACTCTGAGGCATCATGGTGGCTGGAATCAAGTGCCCATATATGGGAGATTCTACTTCCATGCAAAAGCATATCGCTATGCAAATCATAGGCAAAAGAAAATCAATCAAAAGATCGCCACACTAGTGCCGTCTTCAAAGTGGCTCTCTGGTTTAAATAACTGTAAAAATGTGTCAAATATTTATAATAATTTTTTAAATTGTTTATCGTTTTACCCGTTAATGATTCAATTAAAGCAGTTTTACACATATTTTCAGTGGAAAAAAATAGAAAACCTCATTATCACAGACAGTGAAATAATGTGTCCATTATCTAATGGCAGTAGAAAAGACCATAATGTTTTACTGTGAATAGTAATATAGGAAATGCTGTAAAGAAGTACCAAATGACGCGATGGGCCTGTTATGAAGTTGCCTAACCACATATTTTAAAGTAAAACTCGTCCAATTTAAATATCCGCGTTAATTTATAATCGTATATATATATTATTATTGGACGCAACCTAGATCTAATGTGATAATTTGTAAGTAAACTCAAGGCAATTGCCACTGGTTTGGCTGTTATTCATATTAACAGATCTTTAAATTTATCTTAACCTTGGTTCCACACAGTAACCAGCTTTCCGTGCAGTATTCATACTACAGATAGTATTAGATCACACTTTACATTAATTGTTGGAAATTGCATTTCAGCATAACCATTTTTAGAGATAATGCTCAAATGCAAGTGATGACACTGAAGATTAAAAATAGCCATCCCTTGAATTTACTTCGTCAGAGATAATTTAACTAGGATGCACTCTAGCTATAAGTATTTCTACTACAAATTGTAGCATAAAACTAATTCATTGTCCAAATCTTTCAAACGTCATAAAATCAAACAAAGTTGTTAGTAATACTCATTGCCATTTTAATGTTTTTTTCAGAATTGTCTTTTCGTTAGATCATAATAAAAAAAAAACCGCAGAATTGTCCGATAAACGGTTAAGTGGAGTAAAAATATCCAAAAATAAGGTGATGAAACATGGAGCAACACGACATGGAAAAATGAGTTTGTTTTGGTGAAACTAAGAATACCCTGAGTTTTTTACTTCGAACAGGTGGAAACCCTTTTTTTTAATTGGTCATTTCTAGAGGAGTTTTAATTTATTTAGGACCCTTTAAAATGTTAGTTAAGAAACGAAAGCGGTACCCTTTTATTTTTGATGTTCCAGCAACCTTCAGTTCAAATTTCGTGAAAATCGGTTCACCGCTTCCCACGATATGTATATTATACAATACACATACTGAAAAAACGTAAAAAAATGAATTACGGCTAACTTGGTCAAAATTAAACCGAATTTGATGAAATTTTAGACGAAATAACCTAATAACCAAGAAATAGCCTGCCAAATCTTAGCAAAAAATATCCAATAGTTTGGCCGAAATTCCATTTTACTCCAAATTCCACAAAATCTTCAAAACGTTCTCCAATTTGTCCAAATGATCGTACGAATTTTTTTTTTTTACTAAAATAAAAGTTTTTTTAATGTACTTTCACGTTATGTAACTAAAAAACAACTTTTCTTAATTTAGCCGATTTTTTTGTGATTTTTGGTATATATATATATATATATATATGTGCGCGGTGATAAGTGATTGCGTGCAGGTTTCAAACATTTAGATAAAAAAACTCTGGAAGGTAAGATATAATCTTATTTTCAAAAATTCATTTGATTTTTTATTAAACTTTTTACATATATTGACTATTATTTTATTTTATTCATGTTTTCTTGTTCTAGTAGTTGTACTAATGTGTTACTGCAAGAAGTGTCTACTTCCGAATCGGTAACTGGAGTTTGGAATATTTCTTCACCCCCGTCATGGCTAAAACCGTATACACCTGAGATACTCTCTGAAGTATCAAAATTGCAGGATTTTGGATGGCAGCAAACAACAGATAATGGACTGATGCCGATAAGGACTGATATAGCTCATCTTCGTAAGATCGGTTGCAAAACTAAACGTTGCTCATGCAAAACCATTAGCATCACATGCAGCAATTTATGCCACAATGGAAGGAACGCTTTGAGTCAAAATGCAGATAAAATTATTGGCGAAGCTGTGGTTGATGAAGAGCCTGAGCAATTAGAATTTAGTCCTGATATTTATAATATTGAATAATTCGAAGATGATAATTATGAAGGCCACGACAAGATGGTTGGAACGTCAAGTATTCAAAACTATCAACGCGGAAGAGAAACCTAACTATGGATCATCATCAGCTGTGACGCTCTTTTTCTCGTACGGTGCGAGAACTAAGGCTGTCACTTTGACACTCGAGCTTTATCTGCTACTCGGGCGCCAGTTCAAGTCCAAAGTGGTTGAACAACACTACCCAAAAGTCGATGAGCGAGACTAAGCAGCTCAGTGAAGACACAGTTAATTCCAGTGGGTCAATAAAGGAACTTAGACTTTCACAAACACAACAGTAAAACGCAGAAGTTCAATAATATTTGTGTATATTACTGTAATCCTATGGTTACAATCCTAAACAGAACAGAAAGCAAAATTAACACAAATCTATTTACATATATTTAGCCAGTAGAGGGAGAATAGCAAGCAATATAATAATATTAGCGGCAAAAGCGTATAAGCGGTAAAGTTCGCGAGTTTATATATAATAAAATGGCTATTAAGCAATTATTTACAGTGTTACAAACAAACAAGTTATAAAACAGACTGGAAACTTGGCTAGTGTTTTACGATGTTATCAGTACGTAGAAATAAATATTGACAAGCAACTATTTTGTCACAAGGTTTTAATCCCGGACTCAAGAGATAAAGGTAGACAGAAAAGAAAGAACCTGTTGTCAGGTTAAGAAAACAAAGATCGACAGAACCTGTTGTCGCCGTGAGGCCAGAGCCAGGTTAAGAAAAACTCGAAAGAACCTGTTGTCGCCGTAAGGCCAGAACCAGGTTAAGAAAAGACCGATAGAACCTGTTGTCGCTGTAAGGCCAGAGCCTGGTTAAGAAAAAGACCGATAGAACCTGTTGTCGCCGTGAGGCCAGAGCCAGGTTGAGAAAAGACAGAAAGGAAATTTAAAGTAAAATATTCAAACAGTACAATAAATAAAATTTCAGAAAAATATCAATCAGAAAATAAGCAGAATAATAGAAAATATTTATAAGTATACAAAAATTTACTAACAGTTAATCCCAGAATAAAAATTTCATTAACAGTAAAATATAATTACACTAGCCAAGTATTTTAAAAAGGTCTTACTCTTTCCAACTTCGGTGGGCACTGGTGCTCTGGTAGTCGACTGCTTTCTTCAAGTTGTAGGATAACTAATGAATGAAATTCCCGGTGCTGTTTAATTTATAGCCGTTCCCTAGGATATCGCGTAGGTCCCCTCTACTTCAGACTCGCGCAGGAATCAATATATTGAATTCAAGATAGCGAAGTCGGCTGCTTTGAATTATTTAATGGGCCGGTGAATTGTTATTACGAGCGTCGGTTAGTATAAACAAAGTATTCTGAATTTTGTAATGTATAAAATCGGTTTCAGACAACTATTCTAACTAACTGCGAAAAAGAAATGGATTTAATCGGCCATAGATAACTAATTATTAAATTAATTACTTTAAAGTATGCACAATAATTCCTAATGTACAAATAGTCTGACGTTAAATAAATATTCCGGTGCTCAAATAGTAACTATTGCTTGCTAAAATACTATCTTGCGCTTAAGGCAGTACAATATAGATTTTATATTAACAGAAAATGTTATACAGATTACAAATAAATATAAATCTCATACAGATTTCCGTAACGAAAAATGCTTTGTTACACAGCTCCGCGAAAGCCTTAAAACCAAAAAATTATGAAGATGTTTGTAAATTATAACTGAAAAGTCACCCTTAAAAAATTACCAATTTACCCCTTTTCCGCGAAAAAAAGGTTCCCCCACCTACTCGGAGCAGAAAACTCAGGGTATTCTTAGTTTCACCAAAATTTTCTCTACAAATCTATATTTATTCCACTATTATAATAGATTTCCTAAAAAATTTCATGGTAATTAATTTTTTAAAATTAAGTAAGCACAAGAGACATCAAAATAAGACCTTATAACCTTATATGAGATCAAATAGAAATGTCTTTTTTATCTTAAAAATTGTATATTAAACAGGTGTTTTTCTATGCCCTCTGTGGGGGGTAGTATTTTTAAAAAGCCCTATAAATTAATGACCTCGCTATCTCTATTAATAATTTATGCTTTATCGACATTCGTTTAGTTTTCAAACGCATTGCCTTTGCTTGTATAAGGCACTTGGTCCCAATTTTCTTACGGTTGCCGCACTATTGGGCAGTATTTGGACACCATACGTGAAGACGCTAACGACTTAATTCAGTCACCCCCCATATCCCGCGGGGTTGTTGATAGATAATACCAAAATCGGTGCTTCAAATAGTTTCTATTTAAAATGTCCTCGTCCATTATACACACTTTAAGATCTACGACTGCGGGACTTTCACTGAATTGCCTAGCGAAGTGGGTTCGGAGTCCACATTAAACTGTAGGGCCTCGTCTCTCTTTGACTAGCACAAGATCCTTGAGATCTTCCAGGGGGTTACTTCGGTAACTTGAGAGGCGGTTAAGAAAACATTTTTAAGGCAGTTACATAAATGTACATCGTGCACGAAGGTGCATCATCGGTTTATGTCATGTATAGTTCTTTTGTTTTAATAGTTTACTCATCGCATTTTTTAAAAATAATTAAATACAAGTTAGCAAGTTATTAATTTAAAACAATATGTTACGAGTTAAAATGGAATTCCTTTGACTGTTCATGTATACCTTCCTTGCTTGTTAAAATAAAAAAAATTGTTTATTGCAGTAAATCTTTCACAAAAAGACAATTATTAACATTGTCAAAAGTACACATTTTTCTGCATTTTTAAAAACTACAATAAATAGAAAATACGCAAATATACAAATACAGCGAGAGCAAAAAAACAAAGAAATTCAAATTACAACAGTTAGAATATTAGATTAAAATATAATTTAAAAAGAGGAGTAATATATTTCTGCAGTGAACACAATATACTGTTTACTTCAAGTCTTTCGTTCCGTGTCAGGCTTTTTTTCCTTTAAAAATGTGAAAATATTCCAAACGTATTTCCTATAGTTGATAAAATTATAATATTTGACAATGTTAGAAAAGAGCACGTTTCCAAAAATCAGAAATCTTGAATATTGAGACTTTAATATTTATATTCTAAACGTTCAAAATATACAGATGATTAATAAAAGTTGTAACTATAGTAAATTTTAATCTAACGTATTATCTGCATAATACTATTTGTTAAAAGAAAAACTTATAGAAAATAGCTTATAGAAAAAAATCTACTGGAATTTTGAAAAGTTGTCTTATAACTTCCTTCAACTTGTATAGCGTGGAAGAGCTTTCATATTCCAATTTACACAAATCAATAATTTAGTGTCTGAGAACGGCTTTCCCAAAACAATAAAACACTTGTACAGTACTGGAAAATACACTACTCGATGAGTATTTCGCTAGCTATATTAGCATCATCGGGAGACGCCAGATTCAATCCTCTCCCGGCGTTCCATGTTGTTTTATTTATCTCAATGAAAGATAGAATTCTTGATTCTTTGTATCTCGTTTTAATTGTCATTTACAATTTTCCCCCTTTTCAGTTTGTTTGTCAAATATATTTCTAGATATATCAGTTTGTTGGGATCATAGGTGACTTCTTTTTAACGTTTTTTGCAGTAATTTTTTTTTGAAGTCTTGATGTCTAGTCCAGTTCTTATCCTGTCAGTTGTTTTTCTATTTTTGTGCTGCCAAGTTTCACACAGTATTTTGTGGTCTGTACTGACTGTTGTCTAGTTCGCTTTAATATTTTTGATCCATTCTCTCTCTCTATCTGCCATGATATGATCCATTCGTGAGCTTGAGCTTCAACTGTTAAGATGATTTGGTTTTGCTCCACGTATTCCTTATTACTAAGTCCAACATATTTACTAGGTTTTCAGTGAGTTATCATTATCGTTAAATCAGCAAGTTTTTACCGACAAAACTTTCATTTCCTTTCGTCTGGTCCTTTGACATTCCGTGTCGCTAGAGTTACCCTGGTAGTAACGGCACTGTCGCTACGTCACTCTGATACCTGTTGACAATCGACATTTGTATTGTTATGCTAGAGAAATGAGAGTGAACTGAAAGAAATGATGTTTGTCATTCATAACCTCAAAATAATAGGTAACTTTTGAGATGAAAAAAAAAAAACGATCATTTTGATTCGTTTAGAAATTTGCTTGAACTGTCCAAACCAATCAAAACCGAGAACAACTTAACTAATATAAAATATATTGTGAAAGAAATACTCCTAGGGAATCTTAAGTACGTCACCAAAAATGTATGCTCCGATTGGTCAATCAAAAATCAAGGTAACCTGCTACCATACGGTCGTGAGCAAAAAAAAAATAGGACAAGTCCTATAACGGTATTTTGCTAAAATCTAGTTGTGTACATATAACTTTAATTTTTGTGACATTGTCAGTTAGTTGTCATAATTTATTGCAAGTGTGCAAAAAACTAATATGCCTCATATAAGCGATTTAGCTAAATCTGGAGTTATTGCTAAAGCAGAAGGTGGATGGTCAATGAGACAAATTGCACGCGTTATAATATTGACAAAAATTCGGTGTGTAACATTTTAAGAAATTGGATAATAAACGGTACGATTAGTAGAAATCCTGGATCAGGGCGACGAAGGATATCAACTCAACAACAAGATTTGCCATTGGTAAATGCTTTAGTAGAAAATCCATTTTACTCAGTTATTCAGGCTGCTGAAGAAACAAATTTTCCTGGATCGAGTAGTAGGTACTGGTCGCCGGCGAGAAGCAGAAGCACAGAAATACTTACTTAAAGCTGAACATAAAGCAGCTCGAGTAGGATTTGTGCTTGAATTTTTAGCGCATGATGTAAATTTTTGGAATAATGTAATCTTTACAGACGAAAAAACTTTCCAGTCAACACACAGCAGTCGTATTCGTGTTTACCGCCTTCCGAATACTCAATTCGATGAGAAATATATATCTAACAATGATAAAAGTGGTAGAATTTCCGTCAATATGTGAGCTTGGATATCGGCACATGGTCCTGGTATTTTGTGGCATATTGAGGAACGATTTAATAGTGAAACGTATATTAGGATTTTAGACAATATTATACTCCCTTCTGTGTCACAATTATTTCCTAATAATGAGTTCATATTTCAACAAGACAATTGTTCCGTTCCTACTGCTCATACCGTAACTAACTGGTTTCAAGATAACATCAATGTTCTTAACTGGCCCAGTCATAGTCCAGATCTTAAGTATGGGGACTACTCGTAAGAAGTAACCAAAAACGAAACGTGAGACCACGGCAAAAAATTTCCAATTAGCAGGCTATGTGTCACTCGAACGTAAAAATAATCCGAGAGTTTAACATATTTTCACGTTTTAACGCCCTAGGGAACGTTTCGCATTTAAGTTAGGTCTGATAAGATTATATTGATAAGTTAAGATAGGAAATATAATTGTTATGAATTTATTTAACAGTTTTGTTGCTCTAGGTGAGAAGTGTAGAACTGCTCTTCAGTAAGATTTTCTCAGAATTATAATGCAAGATGATGGAAAAATATATAAGACGCTATTAAACTTCACCAGGTCTAAATTTATTTGCAATTAATATCATTATCATATTAATACCAATGTAATAATGATGCAGTTACATATGTAAGGATTTTTACAAATTAATCAATCATAACGAAATAGTTTTGAAAATAATAAGAATGTAAGATCAGCAATTAATCTACGGAGGGCAATTAACCTGCTTTCTTCATAGCCGATTACCAATAAATATAAATTCCATACTGTTATTACTGCTGATTTTCTTTGTTACAGAAATCCCAGAATTTAATTTTAGTGACTAGCGGTTTCTTCTTTTGGTGCAATACTGT
Organism: Leptura quadrifasciata; assembly: GCA_963675555.1. Lineage (NCBI taxonomy): Eukaryota > Metazoa > Arthropoda > Insecta > Coleoptera > Cerambycidae > Leptura > Leptura quadrifasciata. The sequence goes on along the minus strand of OY776675.1, from coordinate 30,549,416 downwards.
ATCAAATAAAATTTCAACATCCTTAGCATACTCTCGCAAGAGACGCATATCTATGTTATTTTCAAAAATTGATGGTTTACCACATAAGCAACATGCATATTTTATTAAATACACATTTTCAATTTTCAAAATATTGCGTGTCTTGTCAACAACAATACTATGTATATGTTAGACTCAACACATAAATGCAGTATACTATTTTCGGAAGTGTATAACAATGTAGTAAGTTATAAGAATATTATAAGATGTAGTCCAATCAACGTAGGTCTTACTACACAAAATCTTAAACTTAAATTTAAAAAATCACATTGATTGCAATTTTTGTACGATTTAGGCTCAAATTTTCTACAATGATTGGACTAAATAGCACTTTTAGTCTTAAAATGTGTTTCTGACAACTCAAGAAATACAGGGTGTTGCATCATGAGAAGGACATAGCTTAATAGGAGGTAGAGAACATCAGTGGTTACCGGAACCTCCCATAGAAATGTCTCATTGGGCCTTCATTGCGAAGTTACAGGGTGTTAAATAATTTTAGGCCAAACCTGTTTTTTGTCATAACTTTGACAGGGAATGAAATAACGGATTCATATTTGGTACGGCTAATGTACTAACGAGCCCCAAGAGGTTCATGTATAAAAAAAAATATATCCAGGTCCGGACTCACTATAATTTATGTTTCTTCTTTGCATCAATAAAACATCACCCTGTATATATTTTTTTGAAATTTCGATACGATATTCGAAAAGAGCAAGAAAAAACAAACAAAATGGCCTATTTCATTTTTTTGTTACACCTTCGTGGTTATTTAAATACGTTGTTAAATGTGCAAGAAAATGGATTACAGAATCCTATTAAATGAGAGGCACGTGAAATAAATAGTTTTATAACTAAAATTTGCAAAAATTCTATTGAGCCTAGGTGGTCTGGGTGAATCCTAATTCCGGCACGTTTTAAAGGTCCATTTTGGTAAAAAACTGTGGTCCTAATAAGTAATCGGGTATGAAATAACAAAATTTTTAATCAATCACAGTAGGCTTGTTCAAAGTGACAGATAATAAAAAGAAATCTCCTAAACAGTTGAATAATTGTTTGTTAGTAATTTAATGTGTCAATAATCCGCATTTAGTTAGTGAAAACTTGTGAAAATATTTTAACTATGCCAGTAAAATTTACAAACGTGGAATATGCTGACATAATATTCATCTATGGTTTCTGTAATGGAAATGGTAGGTCGGCGGAAAGAGAATATCGGCTGCGTTTTCCTGGTCGTCGATGACGTCCCTGAAGTTAGCTTCAGATTTAGATTTACTTTTTCCTCAGATTCATTTTATTACAGTCGACCAATCAAATAATTGTGAAAAATATAAAACAACGATATTTATATTCCCAAACTATATAGTTACGAAAAATAATATATAAAATGAAACAAAAACACCTGGAGTCACAAATCAAAACAATGAATTAATAAACAAATATAAAACATTGGCTCCTATTCAAGTAGTTCCATCAATAATCAGTTGTTTGTTCAGTATGTCGCCAATTGAACAGTAGGACATCGTTAGAAGAATAATATAGCGAGGAAATTCAATGCTTATAAAACATATATTTTTTAATTACATAAATTATAACTCGCTAATTGTTAGAATAACGCGCTGGTCTTAGAGTGAGTTATGGGGTCTCATTGCTCATGCATCCATAAGTATTTATATCGATATATCTGTGTCCTTGAACTACTATGATTATGTAATATATTCCATAGTTAGTCTATTTACGGCTTGCGAAAGTAAAATAAATGTGTACTAGGTTTACCGAATACGCCAAAATTCGGGGAGTGATATTATAATTATAAAAATACAAACTCATAAAAACAAACCCGAAAATTAAGTTGATTTAAAAAATTTCCTTTCGTTGTCCACTATTCTGACTAGCAGCGGCTAATTGTAATAGATATACTTAATTTACTGTATCCATGGCATATCCCAAATAACCGTCAGGGCGGAAATATCGACCACTATACAATTTAGAAATGACATCGATTAAAAAAAGTTTCTTCTCGTTGTCCACCATTCTAACTAACGGCTGCTAATTACAATAGATATACTTAATTTACTGTATTCATAGGATATCCCAAATAACCGTCCGGGCGGAAATATCGACCACTATACAATTTAGAAATGAAATCGATTAAAAAATTTCCCTTACGTTGTCCACTATTCTGGCTAGCAGCTCCTAATTGTAATAGATATACTTAATTTAAAGTATCAATGGCAATTCCCAAATAACCGTCAGGGCGGAAGTATCGACCACTATACAATTTAGAAATCAAATTGACTTAAAAAATTCCCCTGTCGTTGTCCACTAATCTGACTAGCAGCTGCCAATTGTAATAGATATACTTACTTTACAGTAACCATGGCATATCCCAAATAACCGTCAGGGCGGAAATATCGCCCACTACACAATTTAGAAATGAAATCGATTAAAAAAAGTTTCTTCTCGTTGTCCACAATTCTAACTAACGGCTGCTAATTACAATAGATATACTTAATTTACTGTATTCATAGGATATCCCAAATAACCGTCAGAGCGGAAATATCGATTTGAAATTTTTATTATTGACGTATCACCGGATCCTCCGCCATTTAAAAAAAAAATATTTAAATCTACCAACAAATTTAGAAATGAAATCGATTAAAAAAATTCCCTTGCGTTGTCCACTATTCTGGCTAGTAGCTGCTAATTATAATAGATCTACTTAATTTAATGTATCAATGGCAATTCTCAAATAACCGTCAGGGCGGAAATATCGACCACTATACAATTTAGAAATGAAATCGATTAAAAAATTTCCCTTGCGTTGTCCACTATTCTGGCTAGCAGCTGATAATTGTAATAGATATACTTAATTTAAAGTATCAATGGCAATTCCCAAATAACCGTCAGGGCGGAAATATCGACCACTATATAATTCAGAAATGAAATTGACTTAAAATATTCCCCTTTCGTTGTCCACTATTCTGACTAGCAGCGGCTAATTGTAATAGATATACTTACTTTACAGTAACTATGGCATATCCCAAATAATCGTCAGAGCGGAAATATCGACCGCTATACAATTTAGAAGTGAACTTGGACTTGTGACCATTATACAATTTAGGTACACATAACAGTGAGGTTATAATGTAATTTGAAATTTCGTAGGGGGACACTTGTAGGAGGCGTCTAGGTCCGAAAATTGATAAAGTCAACCAGTTAGGCTCTCATTTGCAATGAGGTGGGCGCAGTGGATGCTTTGAAGTATGTGTAAAGAAGAGAATGTCCAAGATTACCTTTATTGAAATCAAGAGGAGTAAAAATCTAGCTTTCAGGATATTTTAAGGGATGAAATAATTTATAAACGGTGTTTTCTGCAAATAATAGCATTTTTTGGCTTTTTTTCATACTGTTTAAATATGTTTTTACAGTATCGATTTTGTAAAAAATATTGGAAAATCCTGCAATAATTTTGGTATAGGTACGTCCCGCTCCGCTAAACAACCTCTAATGGATTGAAAAATACAACTAATTTGTACTTCTTAACCTTCATTGTATCATTAAAAAATTACGTAAGTAAATTTTCTTGTGTATTCAATATGTAAAGTACTCTATAACAAATATCATAACAACCATAATTTTATTATTTTAAATCAGTCACCCCCTTGACATGAAGTAGAAATGAAGTAATGTGGTAATGCAATCACCTCTTTTTATCTGTATTTTTGAGCATTCGATATTTTATTTGGATCAGTAAAATACCGTGAGAGTTTTATTCTCGAAATTAAATTGGAAGGGATTGAAAAATTCAAAATTAGACACTATTGCATTACTATTAATAATAAGTATTAAACATGTTTTAACATGAAAGAAATCGACTTTTCGAGCATTACTCTATAATATACATCTAATGCCGAAACACGGTTTAAAAAGAATTGTTAAGCCGCGACACAAAAAAGAGGGATATTATCCACGGGTGATTTGATTTTAACCCCCAGGGAGTTGCACACCATCACTCTTTTTTTTATTGAAGGATCACTAGATCCCCTGCTATTTTTTATATTTAAAATGGCTACAAATAAAATTTTATTTATTATGAATTTTATTACTGATAATTAATTAAAATTGTTAGAGAGAATTAATGAGGTAAGCAAAAATACATTAAATAAAAAAATTAATATTAATAAAAACTGACTACCATAAGATTAGGTGAGTTTAAAAAGTTACGTGTAGACCATGTGATAATACGCATACGTTTGGCTTATAAAGCATAAAATATAATTAAATTACAAGTTTTGAATTTGAATTTTGATTGATATTTTTACGACTAAATCTAGCTGATATAATTATTAATATATCTGAATGAGGGCTATAAAAATTTTTTTTATGATTGGCATTAGTATCACTGATAATCATATCTAATTGATAGTCCCGTAACCAGGTTTCTTCTCCTCCTGCGGAAATATGTTTTTGGTTAATATTCTCAGTTTTTTCCCACATTTAACAGAGGAAAGTATTTAGATGGTTTTCTTTTTGGCTTCCATATTTCCTATAAAAGATGTCTACATATTTCTTCTTCTAGTTGGACTTCTGTAATTTCTTTAAATCTTTTACATATATTTTCTCTAGAGCTGGGTCCAATGTCAAGCTCTATGACTTTTAATGCTGTTTCAATTTTCTCGAGGACATCATCGATAATGCCATTTTTTTATTTCTTTAATCCAACACAACACTGGCATTGCTGTATCTTCCAGGTATTTCGCTTTATAAATCTCTTAACATATCACTCCATAATGGAGCAAATGGCATAATACACCGCATCAATATATATATATATATATATATATATATATATATATATATACAAACATAAAATTTATTGAGGTTGCAATCAGTGATAAGGTATTTTGGCCAATACAAAAAGAAACCTCTTTGTTATTGTCAAGCTTTCGCTAATGTTTATTAGCTTTCTCAAGACATTAACTTGAGGTTAATTTGATAAACCTGCGTCGAAACACATGGCAGGAAAATTTCTTAAAACGTAACTAGTGGTCGATCCCACACACATAGCTACACTCCTATTGTTATAAATAAAACATTTAACTTAAGTTTAGTTACACATATTAATAAAATCTGATTAAAATTTCATTTAAAATAATTAACAAAATGGACTCAGTTGAAAACTATGCTGAAGCCCAGAGATCTTCTGGGCTTCTGAAAGCTGCCTACTGCTGCTTCTCGTTGCTCGAACTGAACAGTTCGGTTCGAGCAACGAGAAGCAGCAGTAGGCAGCTTTCAGTGAGAACCTGAAGATGGCAGATGAGAATCTGCCGAAACGTCGTTTAGACAACGGTGACTCCTGGAGTAGTCGATCATCAACGCGGGAGAGCACCCGGAAGTACAACAACACTTCATTTAACACCCGCGAAAACCTAAAAAACAACATATATATATATATATATATATATATATATATATATATATATATATATATATATAATGCAAAATGTTCCGAATATACGCTATTTTTACTACGGGTTGGGGATTAACACATTAAATTTCTTTAACGTCTTCGTACACATCAAGGCATATTTTAATAAAATGAAGATAGTATGAAGATTCCATATACTTTCCTCTCACTCTTTCAATTTCTTGTTCAATATATGTAAGTTTCTTCGTGTAAATCTTCGTCATCGATTGATCTCTTACCTTTGAAAATGCTCTTTAAAGCATATTTAACGCTATTATTGCCGTAAGGATTTAATAAAATTTAAACAAACAGTTTAAAGTTATGAGACATGAATTTTGACTTCACCTATCCATCCCCGTATACACTTGATGTAGTGCTATCTGAGTTGTCTAAAGACACCAATTCAATTCAGTAAAAAAATATTCGTATAATATGAAGAAATAAAAATCACCACTAAGTCAATACAGAAATAATAATAATAATAATAATAATAATAATAATACAGACCACCATTGCTGACATCGGACGCTGACTAATAGACCAAAAACTACTCAAGAGAAAATCTTACAATGTGTATGGCCCTGTAAGTACCTTAAGCGTGGTACAGGTCTCAAACCTTAAATAATGAAAAATTCCCTTCGTAGCAATTTTGGTAATAGTTAAGCCCTGCTAGACAAACTTCAAGGGGTTGCGAACTACGACTAATATATACTTCTTAGCAATTAAATTCTCTCGCCTTTTTGGATTGTTTAACAAACTAATACCCGGTAAGAGTTCAAAGTTTATTATATTAAACCTTGACAGAGGGTTAAAATTTCATAATCTAGGAATGCAAAAGATTGATAATGAAGATTGATTGAGATTTGCTTTGTTATGCGCGAAAATGTATCGGAGGCTGCTATTTAGAATATTACTATTTTGTTTATTATAAATATTACTATTTAACAGTTCAATATTTTACTCGTATTTCTACTTGACTTTTTTGTTGGTATCTAATAGCAGCTGCAGACATATTCAGTTATATAAGAAGACAAATCTCGAAAACGTAATAGTATTACAATTTCTTTATACTTTTCAATGCCCACATTTTCGTGTCGGGTTTTTCAAAATTTGTAATTTTATTTTATGCTTCTTAAACTGAATATAGATACAACCATGCCTATTATTATATCACATGGTCGACACAGAACTTATTAAACTCACCTAATCTTATGGTAGTCAGTTTTTACTAATACCAATGTTTTTTATTTAATGTATTTTTGCTTGTTTCATTGATTCTGTCAAACATTTTTAAGTAATAAAATTAATAATACATATAATTTTATTTATAGTTGTTTTTAAAAATGGCGGAAGATCTGATGATCCGTCAATTAAAAAAAAGTCATGATGTGCCCCTCCTTGAATATCAAAATCGGATCACCTGTCGAAAAGATATAAAGTCACAGGCATATAGACCGACACACAGACATACAGACATACGCGTCAAAGTTAAAACACCCCTCCTTTTTTTGTCACGGCTTAATAATACTTTTCAAATCTTGTTTCGAGATTAGATGTATTTTTTAGAATATTGCTCGAGAAGTTGATTTCTCTAATGTTAAAATATTTTTATTACCAATTTTTAATTATAACACAACAGTCTTTGATTCTTTTATTTTTCAAGTCCGTTCTTTTAATTTTTCGACAATGAAACTTTAAATAAAATATCGGATGCTCAAAAGGCGGATCAAAAGGTGTTAATTGCATTACTACATTACGAAATCTCCACTTCACGTCAAGAGGGTGACCGATTCAAAATAATAAAATTGTGGCCCTCATCATGTTATAGTGTACGTCAAATATTGAATACACAAGAAAATTTAATTACATTATTGTTTTAATAATACAATGAAGGTTAACAAGTGCAAATTAGTTGCAATTTTCAATCCATTTGAGATCGCCTAGCGGGGCGAGGACGTAATTAATACCAATATTCCTGCAGGATTTCCCATTATTTCAAAAATTTTGATACTGTAAAAACATATTTCAGCAATATGAAAATTAAAACAGAAATCCCATTATTTGCGAAAAATACAGTTTAAAACTTATTTCGTCCCTTAAAAAATCCTGAAAGTAACAATCCTTGATCATTTGGATTCCAATACAGCTAATGTATCGAATATTCTATTCTTCACACATACTTTAAAGCATTCACTGCGACAACCTGATTGCAAATGACAGCGTATCTGGTTCACTTTATCAACTTTCGGACCTAGACCCCTCCTACAATTGTCCCCTTACGAAATTTCAAATTACATTCTACCTGCACTGTTTCTAAATTGTATAATGGTCCATAAGTTCAACTTCTTTTCTAAGTTATATAGTGGTCGATATTTCCGCCCTGACGATTATTTGGGATATGCCATAGTTACTGTAAAGTAAGTATATCTATTACAATTAGCCGCTGCTAGTCAGAATAGTGGACAACGAAAGGGGAATATTTTAAGTCAATTTCATTTCTGAATTATATAGTGGTCGATATTTCCGCCCTGACGATTATTTGAGAATTGCCATTGATACATTAAATTAAGTAGATCTATTACAATTAGCAGCTACTAGCCAGAATAGTGGACAACGCAAGGGAAATTTATTAATCGATTTCATTTCTAAATTTGTTGGTAGATTTAAATATTTTTTTTAAATGGCGGAGGATCCGGTGATACGTCAATAATAAAAATTTCAAATCGATATTTCCACTCTGACGGTTATTTGGGATATCCCATTAATACAGTAAATTAAGTATATCTATTGCAATTAGCAGCTGTTAGTCAGAATGGTGGACAACGAAAATAAAGTTTCTTAAATCAATTTCATTTCTAAATTGTGTAGTGGGCGATATTTCCACCCTGACGGTTATTTGGGATATGCCATGGTTACTGTAAAGTAAGTATATCTATTACAATTGGCAGCTGCTAGTCAGAATAATGGACAACGAAAGGGGAATTTTTTATGTCAATTTCATTTCTAAATTGTATAGTGGTCGATATTTCCGCCCTGACGGTTATTTGGGAATTGCCATTGATACATTAAATTAAGTATATCTGTTACAATTGGCAGCTGCTAGCCAGAATAGTGGACAACGCAAGGGAAATTTTTTAATCGATTTCATTTTTAAATTTGTTGGCAGTTTTCAAATATTTTTATTTAATGGCGGAGGATCTGGTGATACGTCAATAATGAAAATTTCAAATCGATATTTCCGCCCTGTCGATTATTTGGGATATCCTATGAATACAGTAAATTAAGTATATCTATTGTAATTAGCAGCCGTTAGTTAGAATGGTGGACAACGAGAAGAAACTTTTTTTAATCGATTTCATTTCTAAATTGTATAGCGGTCGATATTTCCGCCCGGACGGTTATTTGGGAATTGCCATTGATACATTAAATTAAGTATATCTATTACAATTAGCAGCTGTTAATCAGAATGGTGGACAACGAAAAGGAATTTTTTTAAATCAACTTAATTTTCGGGTTTGTTTTTATGAGTTTGTATTTTTATAATTATAATATCACTCCCCGAATTTTGGCGTATTCGGTAAACCTAGTACACATTTATTTTACTTTCGCAAGCCGTAAATAGACTAACTATGGAATATATTACATAATCATAGTAGTTCAAGGACACAGATATATCGATATAAATACTTATGGATGCATGAGCAATGAGACCCCCATAACTCACTCTAAGACCAGCGCGTTATTCTAACAATTAGCGAGTTATAATTTATGTAATTAAAAAATATATGTTTTATAAGCATTGAATTCTTTCGCTATATTAATCTTCTAGCGATGTCCTACTGTTCAATTGGCGACATACTGAACAAACAACTGATTATTGATGGAACTACTTGAATAGGAGCCAATGTTTTATATTTGTTTATTAATTCATTGTTTTGATTTGTGACTCCAGGTGTTTTTGTTTCATTTTATATATTATTTTTCGTAACTATATAGTTTGGGAATATAAATATCGTTGTTTTATATTTTTCACAATTATTTGATTGGTCGACTGTAATAAAATGAATCTGAGGAAAAAGTAAATCTAAATCTGAAGCTAACTTCAGGGACGTTCGTCGATGCCCTAATCATAAAACCTTTAGTACGGTGTTCCAGTATGCAAGACAACACGGAAAGTTTCCTACTTCTGCAGTTGTGGAGCGTGTTTTACAACAAGGTGTGCAGGAACAAAACAATATTATAAACGTAGTTCAAGAAAACCCAAATATGAGCACTAGACGAATCAGTTTGGCAACTGGTATTCCTCATTGGCGAGTATGGAGAACCCTAAAAAGAGACCGTTACCATCCATATCATATCCAGCAGGTACAGCGTCTTCAACAAGGCGACGATATCCCCCGCCTGGCATTTTGTCATTGGTTGTCTAACCATCGCCCAGTCATTTACAGAACCTTATTTACAAGGGATGGAGTAAACAATTCACGAAATAATCATAAATGGGCACAGGAAAACCCACATGCGGTACGCCAACGCCGTTCGCAACACAGGTTTTCTGTAAATGTTTGGGTCGGACTTGTGAATAGGCATTTGATAGGGCCACATTTTTTTGAAGAAAGATTGAATGGTGAAATTTACTTTGATTTTCTTCAAAACATTTTACCGAATATGTTAGAAAATATCGGTATAAGAGGCATGTTGTTTCAGCATGATGGGGCTCCACCACATTTTAACCTTCAAGTAAGAGAACACTTAAATAATGTGTATCCTAATAGATGGATTGGACGCGGGGGTCCACATGAATGGCCACCAAGATCTCCTGATTGTAACCCTTGTGATTACTTTTTATAGGGCCACTTAAAAAACGAGGTTTATAGCATTGAAATTGAAAGTAGACAACATTTAATCCAGTGCATCGTTACAACCTGCGACGAAATACGGAATAATCCAGAAATGATACGTCGAGCAATTGGTGACCTTTCTAAACGCGCAAGAAAATGCACAGAATGTAGGGGAGGACATTTTGAAAATTTACTTTAGTGTCAATTACGTTTTATTTTTAAACACATTTAGTTATTATTTTGTTATTTATTGTTAATTGAATGCAAAATATTTTATTTATTTAGATTTTAGTTTGTTCTCTTTTCCAATTTTTATTAAGTATAAAATGTTGATGATTTTCTTGATCAAAGTAACTGGTTGCTTAGGCCTAAATGGTTTAAATTATCTGTCACTTTTATTCTTTGAACAAGCCTACTGTGATTGATTAAAAATTTTGTTATTTCATACCCGATTACTTATTAGGACCACAGTTTTTCACCAAAATGGACCTTTAAAACGTGCCGGAGTTAGGATTCACCCAGACCACCTAGGCTCAATAGAATTTTTGCAAATTTTAGTTATAAAACTATTTATTTCACGTGCCTCTCATTTAATAGGGTTCTGTAATCCATTTTCTTGCACATTTAACAACGTATTTAAATAACCACGAAGGTGTAACAACAAAATGAAATAGACCATTTTGTTTGTTTTTTCTTGCTCTTTTCGAATATCGTATCGAAATTTCAAAAAAATATATACAGGGTGATGTTTTATTGATGCAAAGAAGAAACATAAATTATAGTGAGTCCGGACCTGGATATATTTTTTTTATACATGTACTTCTTGGGGCTCGTTAGTACATTAGCCGTACCAAATATGAATCCGTTATTTCATTCCCTGTCAAAGTTATGACAAAAAACAAGTTTGGCCAAAAATTATTTAACATCCTGTAACTTCGTAATGAAGGCCCAATGAGACATTTCTATGGGAGGTTCCGGTTACCACTGATGTTCTCTACCTCCTATTAAGCTATGTCCCTCTCATGATGCAACACCCTGTATACAAAACAATTTTATATAAAAGGGGCAATTTTGTTAATAAAAAAACCATTTTTTCGTCGATTTCTGTAAATATTTTCGGATATACTACACAAATCCTAAGATCGACTTCATTGATATTAAAAAAATATGTCAAGCTGATAAACTATTACCAAGTTTTATTTTAGATTCACATAAAATTTGTTTCAATATGTGTGTACTGATGACTGAGAGCACTTGTAGGCTCCGTACAGAAACTGGTATTTTAATAGCTAACATGGGCTGTTTAAAAGAAATCCTATATCATAAGTAATAATTAATTTATCGAGGAAGCCATTAATTAAGTCCACTTGGGTATCAATTACTATTTGTAATTTAAGTGTATTTAATATATTCATTATTTACAACTTCCAACATTAATAATTTCAATGTCAAAGGCATATATGATCTCCTCGACCACGCATACGGTGCAAATTATCTCTTAAAATTGTATATTCTGTTGTTTATTCTTTTGCCTATTTTTGTGTTTGCTTAAATGAGTGAAAATACATCAATTTGAAAAAATCTTAACATTACCCAGAACCTTTTTCAACTTCCTAGAAAATAATATCTTCTGTTGCTTATATGTTTCTTTTAATCAAAATTCATTATTTAAAAATACTACATTAAAATAGCCTATTGTCAAAAATTAGAATTTTAGTTTAACTTGATGTGACATCAAAGCACCCGCGCTAGAGACTCAGAGGCAAGGCAAACGTTGGGCTTTAATATATGTTGTTATTTACTTAATCGACGTATTTTTGTCAGTGTATCTTTATATTGAATAGATCTGTTGTAGTATTGATAAATTTATTGAAAATCCCATACGACCAAACGACCTTTTTACCAATGGTGAGTTAATGAGGAGCAAATAGCGTATGGGACCGGAAGTGAGCTGGATGGCATGTGGGATACCGCCTGGAAGAAGTCCTCAACGCCAATCACCAGAGGGTTCCCGAACGCTCACAACAATCACCAGTAGCTGAAAACTTCACGACAATGACCAGAGGCTCGCATCTTCAACTCTCCCGATGGACACATGCCATCCAGCTTACTTCCGGTCCCATACTGTGGTGTATCTTCGTCGCTACGTTTCTGTAAGACTTATGTTTTGGGTTTTCTGAGAAGGTTTATTTTTACCATTATTTACATTATTTTCGTGAAATAATTTTTTTTCTTTCGTGAGAGAAATATTTAAATCCTGTTTTGCTACGATGCAGTATTTACCACTATAATTTTCATTGATTAGTTCGGATTTAATTTAGATTTCAAGCTCATCGAAATGTCAGTGGGGACAAATATAAAAAAAAATTAGTTACGTAAGTCTGATGTGATTAAAGGTTAAAGTAATTTAGAATTTATAGCCCTATGTATAATTTCTAGTCATAATTTATCACTGATTGATAGTTTTATGACTTCCTAAGTATTGTGTTTGTTTAAACACCTGCGCTTATTAATTTGTACCAATTTTGTATTGAACTATGAATATATCGAATTTTTTTTTTAATATACATTTATTTAATCTCGGCCTATTTCTGCAACTGAGGCCTAATACCGACGTCTGTAGACGAGCTACCCCCAACCAGGAATTTTGCCGAACCTCTTCCCTTAAGAAGACAAGGAGTCTTTTACTTGCCTAATATTTAATAGACAAGGGACCAACGGCTTTACATCCCCTCCGAAGGATGGTATATCCTCTATACAACCCTCGCCTAAGATTGTATAATATCGAAATTGATTAAGCCAAAACTATTACTATTACATGCGACATAACAAACCATAAAAGGATAAAATAAAATACCTCTACTTGGACTTTGGCTTTTTGGTTACCTTTTCTCAATACGCAATAATATATCGCTCCCTAGTTCCTATTGCACTCGTCAATATTTCTTTTTTATAAAAATGCAGAGTATGTCGCGAAATATAGTATATGTTTAATACATAATAGAAATTATAAAACCCTTTGTACTGTGATTCAGTAGATAACAAAAACATTTTTTAAATTTACATTTACGTTTCCTTACAGTAGAAAATTGAGGCAAAACATTACAGTGACTTACACTTTTTGTTGTATAGGTGGATTTTACAGGAATACTGCTTACCTGAAACAAAAAGTACCAATTAGAAAATTGCAAAACCCTTAAAATACATAGTCTAAAACATCAATTCTCACAAGATTATTCGCAGCCTCGGGGTTACTGAAATTGAGGTTTACTTTCTCATTATTTTCAATAATTGATAATATTCTTTTTTCTACTCCCTTATGTAAATTTGCTGTTTTCCGTACAGTCTGTAGAATGGATAAGTGGGTCATTCTAGTTAACTAACCGAACGGATACATTTCATATACGTTCTAGGATGGATATGAAATCGACCAATCAGTTAGTGTATTAAGTACATCGGCAAAAATTCGTTTTAAAAAATTTCAAGTTGGTGCGTAAGCTGTCAAAGTAATTGTCAGTAGTTGTCAGTGTGTATATTCGTGCAGTTTGGGCTAGAAATAATTTAAAATGAGTGATTCCAGTGAAGAATCGATAAACGGTATACCACCTAAAATTTTATTGAAATTATTATATACAGACAAAATTTTAGAGGTATATTATGACAAAAAAATTTAGCTATATGGGGGGATTGAACCAATTCAATTCAATTCAAAATATATTTATTTAAAATAATCGTACAATGTATGAGCTGCCTCCCCAGGACCCATCTCGGGACCGACCCCGCGACCACCGCGTTGACGCGGTGGCGGATCGCAAAGCCGGGCCTAGACGGGACTGGTTTGGCTAAAGCAAAAATTGTATAAGAAATAAACTAAACCTAAACTCCTTTTTACAAAATAAAATTAAATTAGGTGGTATAATAACATTGCTTCAAAAAGAAAACTTAACATAAAACTTGTATAAAAACTAGAACACTTAACGAAGAACATTTTCGGAGAACTGCACTGATTAATTTTCGCACTGACGCCGACACCATAACTTGTACGAAGTGCCGTCCGCGAGTTACTTCAACTATTCAACTACGGGGGGGATTGAACCTATGATCTCTTGCTTTTCGAAGCGTAGATATAATAATAATAATAATAAACGTCTTTATTTATAACAGTAGAGGAAGTTAGCCGTAGGTCGGTCTCCCCCCACCACTGACCTTGACCTTGACCGTGCACCTGTGGTCCGTTCCTTCAAGGCCACGGTGGCATCGTAGGTTCGCATAGCATATACCGTGACCTTGACCTTGGACGGCCGCAGTGCGTTTCGACTTCAAGGGCGCAGTGTTGCTGTTACCCAGAACGATCACTTGCGGTGACCTTGGCCTTGGCTAACACTATTAGAGAATGCAAGGACGGAGCTTCCTCCTTGCCACGCAACTCGTAATGTGCCGTGGTTTGATATTTTGTGACGTAGTATATCTTTTCTATAAAAGAGTGAAAGGAGTTAATATGGGATCATTCTTAACGTCAATTTCCTAGAGTAAAGAAGCAAATATGTATTCGTGCAGTTTTTGTGGTGCAAGCTTCACTCGCAGTGACAATATGCGACGTCATCAGAGGGAGGCGTGTAACAGTTTAAATGGTAATGGACCGCCAGCAAAGAAAGTGAAATTGGATTCGAATCCATCAACATCGGTAATTATGCAGACGTGTTATAGCTGTAATGTGACTTTAACAACTAACCAAATGAAGTCTCATAAAAGAACACTACAACACAGAACAAATTCATGTGTACGTTTGATGGATGGTACAGAAATTGTTCGCAGTGCTTTCAAATATAGAATCATAACATACCGAGTGCATAGTGATAATGAGAAACTGGACTATATAATATTTTTCAACGAAATTCGACATAAAATATTGAATTTACTAGAAGAAATATTATTACTTCATAAAACTGTGAAAGTAAACATGGAGACATTTGCCAGCTATATATTACAAGCACAAGAAATAGCTGAAATTAAATCGTTTAATACGTGTAATAAAATATTGGATCAAGGTGTGGATTTAAACATTGCACTCGACACTTTTATAGACATGATGGTTGCGCAAACTACTGAGTTCCAAGAGCGTGATTCTGGTATGTAAATATCTTCTGGTATGTGGAATAACAATTGACATTTTTTTTTTTATTTTTAGGGTGGGCCCTCGAACAAATAAAATTTGTTGAAATTAATATAAACAAGTACAGTCCAATGGGTGGTTCATCATATATCAAGTTACCAAAGTTCATCGCAAATAAGAAGGCCGTAGTGAATATAGAAAACCAGGACCAATACTGTTTTGCTTGGGCAGTCACTTCAGCATTGTATCCTGCAAATGGTGGTACATCTCAAATGTCATCTTATCCACATTATTCAAGAGTTCTAAATTTGACAGGTATGAATTTTCCAATGAAATTGAGAGACATTTCAAAATTTGAGGAATTGAATAATATATCTATTAATGTGTATGGGTTAGAAAAGAAATTCGAGAATAATAAAGTAAAATATGATGTTGTCGGACCTTTGCGTTATTCTCAGAAGAAACTACGTATTCATGTTAACTTATTATTAATTTCCGCGGAATGTGATCAGAATCATCATTGTAAATCGGATTGTGCTAAAACTCACTATTGTTGGATAAAAAATTTATCTGGATTAGTATCAAATCAAATATCCGCTCACGGACATAGAAAATATTTTTGTGATGGGTGTTTGCTGTATTTCTGTAACGAACGTCAGCTAATGTCTCACCAAACAAATGATTGTAATCATATTTACACTACAACACCATCGACACAATTTCGGGTTGATAAATATGGGAAACGTGTACCGGAAAATATATTAAAATTTGAGAATTTTGACAGACAAATGCAAGTACCATTTGTAGTATATGCAGACTTTGAATCCATTTTGAAACCGATAAATACTTGCGAGCCAAATCCTGAACGCTCTTATACCAACAAAACGTTTATTCATGAACCTTACTCTTTCGCGTATTACATAAAATGTTCCTTTGATAATAGCATTTCTAAATTTGAACTATATCGCGGATCTGATGCAGCAAAAGTATTTGTATCATGTATAGAGGCTGATTTAAGGGAAATTTATAATAGATATATGAAAGATGTAATCCCCATGTCCCCGCTTACAGCGATAGAAAGAGAAAATTTTGACAATGCAACCATCTGTGGTATATGTGAGAAGCCTTTTGCAGAAGGTGATATAAAGGTGAAAGATCATTGCCACTTAACTGGTAAGATACGATTCGGTGCCGCGCACTCGATCTGTAATTTAAATTATAAACTACCAAATTTTGTACCTATCATATTTCACAACATGAGTGGATACGATATTCACTTATTTGTAAAAGAGTTATGCGCTCATAAAGATAAAGTTGACGTAATACCACAAAACAAAGAAAAATATATATATTTTACAAAACATCTTTACATGCATGATTACGTTACTGACAAGGGGGAAACAAAAAATAAATATTTGCGGTTACGTTTCATCGATAGTTTTAAATTTATGTCAGCATCACTACAAAATTTAGGGGAAAATTTAAATGAAGGTCAAATGGTTACAATGAAGAACTTTTTTACCGATAATGCAAAATTTATTTTAATGCGACGGAAGGGTGTATTTCCATATAGTTTCGTAGATAACTTAGAGAAATTAAATAATCGTGTTCTACCCACCAAGCAGGAATTCTATGACAGCCTAAATGAAACACATATATCAGATGACGATTATGAAAGGGCTAAAAATGTGTGGGAATTGTTTGAGTGCCAGAGTTTGGGTGACTATTCAGACCTGTATTTAAAATCAGATGTCCTTCTTTTGTGTGACGTATTTGAAAATTTTCGTAAAATTTGCGTGAATAAATATAAATTGGATCCAGCTCAATATTACACAGCTCCAGGTTTATCTTGGGACGCTATGTTGAAACTAACAGCGGTAGAACTTGAATTGTTAACAGATATCGATATGATACATTTTTTTAAAAAAGCTATACGCGGTGGTGTCAGCCAGTGTACAGAAAGGAAGCATATCGCAAATAATAAGTTTGTACCCAATTATGATCCCTCAGAACCGTCGTCATTTATCACATATCTTGATGCTACGAACTTATACGGTCATAGTATGTCCCAAGCATTACCAACAGGGGGATTTGAGTGGCTGTCCGAAAGAGAAATTATCGACTTAGATGTTACTAATATTTCAGACGAGAGTCCACACGGGTATGTTTTTGAAGTAGACATACATTATCCGCAAGAGTTACACGATTTACATTCAGATCTCCCTTTCTTAGTAGAAAATATTATACCCCCCCAATCAAAATCAAAATCACCAAAATTAATCCCAAATTTGAATGATAAGAGACGATATGTTGTGCATTATAGAAACTTGAAACAAGCCATTGAAAATGGTTTAATGGTGTTAAAAACCCATAGAGTACTTAAGTTCAAGCAGTCGCCCTGGTTAAAAAAATACATCGATTTAAATACGCAAATGAGAAATTCAGCGACCAATAAATTTGAAAAAGACCAATATAAATTAATGAATAATGCAGTATTTGGTAAAACCATGGAAAATGTTGATAATAGAAGAGATATAAAGTTGATTACTCATTGGGAAAATGTTAGAAGAACTATAGGTGCAAACGCATTAATCGCTCGTCCAAATTTCAAATCTTGCACAATTTTTTCTGAGGATTTTGTAGCGATTGAAATGAGCAAATTGCAAGTAGTCTATAACAAACCAATTTACGTAGGATTTTGTATTCTTGAATTATCGAAGACGGTACTGTATAATTTTTTTTATGGTGTTATTAAACGTCAATTCGGTGCTAATGCTTCTTTGTTGTACACCGACACCGATTCCTTAATTATGAAAGTTTATACAGATAACTTCTATGACTTTATTGTACAAAATCCAGAAAAATTTGATACTTCTAATTACAGGGAGGGAAATAAATTTAATATTCCAAAAGGCTCGTCTGTGCTTGGGAATATGAAAGACGAATTCCCCGAAGATCCTATTATCAGCTTTTATGGTACTGGAGCGAAAGCGTACTACGTGCAATCGGTCGGTAATGAGTTGAAAAAAGCCAAGGGAGTAAAGAAATCTGTGATTGAAAAACAACTTACAATAGATGACTACAGAAAAATTGTTGAGCAGGGCGGGTTAATATTTCGTAAAATGAATACTTTCAGAAGTCACTTGCATGATATCTATACAGAGATGCGGAATAAAGTTGCTCTTTCTTATTATGACGATAAACGTTTTGTGATTCCCAATACCACTAAAACTCTACCCTGGGGTCACTCAGACATAACATTTTTTCAGAGTGAACCAGAGCAGAATTTAAAGTGGTTAATATCAGCCTTAAATAGTGTCGTTGAACGAAATGTTTTAAAGGATGATGATAAACTAGATGTGTTACTCAAAGCAATGAATGAGTTGAGTGATTAATTGTTAATAATGTTTCTACTTGTTAACGCAAAGGTCGACAATTATAATATTCAATTGAAAAATTCATTGTGATATTTCATGTTATGTGTAAGCCGAAGTAAGAGATATTTGTATGAAATAAAATGTTAATTTATAAATAAAGATTTAAATTACTAAATGGTATTTTTATTGTATGAGTACTGTAGGCAATAAGATAGAGAGAGACGATAGGAAGAGTGGGGTGGGAAGTAGGGGGTTAGTTAGAGTGTGTAGGGAAATAATTTGAACCAATAGGAACAAGAGTGGTAGGGAGTGGAGGGGTTAGTTCAGCGTTATGGGCTTCAGAGATGCTACAAAGATTCTTTCCGTCTCCAGCTCTCGAGTTGTAAGGAAGTGTGCAAAATAGTGCTGTCTGCTCTATTCCTAGCATTCTTTGTGTTCTGTGTTTTGTGTTTCGTGCCCGTTTCTCGTGTCCGTTTTGTGTTTGTTGTGACAATGGTAGGACAAAAAAAGATTGGTGTTTCTGGTGGTAGCGGTAAGGGAGGCGCTTTGTTGAGTGCTGTGGCTGCATACTTAATTAATTATATGCCAGGGCAAGACGACAATGGCGACGCTTGTCCGGGTAATGGTGTGGCGAACAATGGCGACGCTTGTCCGGGTAATGGTGTGGCGAACAACCAGACGAGCCCTGGCGTGGGTGACAATGGCGACGCTTGTCCGGGTAATGGTGTGGCGAACAACCAGACGAGTCCTGGCGTGGGTTTACTACCGGATATTGAAATCCCGACGGATTTGACCGATTTGAACGATGATTTGCTGGGTGATTTCGATTTCTCCGAATTGGACGCGCAGGCTTTGGCTTCAGATGAAGCCAGAGCTAGTACATCTAATGGAGAGGCCTACCCGAACGCCGCGTGGTCTAGGTTCCCTACGGTTACGGAGACAAATTCTGAGGACGAATTTCAACCTGCGCAACCAAAGATTTATTCGCAGAAAGGCCAAAAGAAGATGACGACGCATCCTTCAACATCTACAAAGCAGACGCAGGTAGAGAATACCGAGAAAGATGATGACGTGTCGATTCTTAGAAGAATTTTATCGGCGCAAGCATCTGTACCTGCTCGCCTGAGCCCTATTCCCGATGTTGGCTCAGACGAGGGGCAGGTAGAGATACCTGAAAAGCCTAAGAAAGCAGCAGCTAAAAATAAAAAGCCGTTATCGGGAAGGAAACCGGTGGTTAAAAAAGCTGCTGCAAAAAAGTCGGTAGCTAAGAAACCGAAAAAAGATGCTGCAAAAAAGCCGACGAAAGTGCAACCGGTATGTTCGAGCGCGCCGTTGCCAGGATGCTCTCATGCGGTGTTGCCAACGCAGGAACCCCGTAACCGTGCTCTGGTTGTGAATGAAAGTGATTCTGATTCACAATCGGAGTTATTCTCCCAAGAAGAGCAAAATGAAACTTTCAAAAATTTCTTGAACATGTATGAACAGTTGCAGCGGGAGGATAGGGAACTTAAAAGTGCAACTGATGATGACAGCAAATTAAAGGATCACGCGCAGTCCCTCAAAAGGAAGGCGGAGATGTTGAATTCTCGGGCCGATGAAATGCTCAGAGGCATTGCGAAGCGTCGCAAAGCCTCTGAGAGATGTACAAGGAAGCTAAATGCTATAAAAAAGAAACTGGGAATAAGGTAGTGCGTAAACACACTACAGAATGTTGCATTAAAAATGTTTGTACATAAATTTAGTATTAGGTTAGGGTTAAGAGAAAAAATGTAAAAAAATATAAAAGTAAAAATGTAAAACTGAAAAAAAATGAGGTTAGATTAGGTTAGAAAAATGTAAAAAATTTAAATGTAAAAAAATAGGTTAGGTTAGAAAAAATGTAAAAAAAAATTTAAATGCAAAAATGTGAAAAAAAAATTAGGTTAGGTTAGGTTAGAAAAAATGTAAATGTAGAAAGTAATAATTTTATAATTATAATTTTATAACTCTATAATTTTATAATTATAATTTTATAATTCTATAATTTTATAATTCTATAATTTTATAATTTTATAATTTACGTGTTGAAAAAAATCCCTGCAAGTGCTAGGGATTGAACTACCAAACCTTCGTTCACAAAGTTTACAAAGCAAGCCACGTTACCACTGGGCTACCTTGGTCCTAGGAAACTCTTATACTTTACTCTTATACTTACCTATAACGCGAGTTTATATATATATTTCATGGAATTTTTGGTAAATTGTGTATTTAAGTATATAATTAGATTAGAACTGTTGTATTCATCGTAGATGAAATAAAAAATAAATTTTAATACATTTATTTATACACAAATATTGGACAAAAAAAAAAATATATATATATATATATATAAACAACTGAAAAACTTCCAAAGTACACTCAGACACGCGTAAGGGGTCATTTTCGACTAAACTGACCACTGGGAATCGATTCCGATAATTTCCGAATCGATCCGAACGCGTTATTCACTGTTTTGTCAAGGATTGGGGGAATAAAAAAATCAAAACACGTTTCAGGGGAGTTCACACATGCAAAGGCTGCAATTTTAAGCGAAAAGCCGAACTCATGCCGAACACTCCCGAAGTTTCCCGAAGCCACCCGAAGACGCCCGAGGACACGCGAGGTATCGTTTTCGACTAAATCGATCACTGGGAAGCGATTGCAACCACTTTCGGAGCGATACGACTAGCCGTTCCGGGAAAAAGTCTGCTGCGGCAAAACTAAAGGTCGGAAGTGAGTAGAAACGGTACTGGAGGACAACTGTGACCTCGATACACCTTTTGCAACACTTTTGACCGACAGTCCAAATACGAATAACCAATTTACTTAAATAAGTACCCCGTTATTTCTTATATTAAAGCAATTTTTTATTCTTTACTTTACTACTGTTATTTATTGTATATGAAATGAAATAAAAAAAGAATAACTCTTAATACATTTATTTATAAATAACAAAAATATATATACATAAAATAAAACAGAATTATCCGTCCGAATCATGCTCCACCAGAATGACTGCATCCTCATCTTCATCGGCAGATTCCTCCACCAGAATGGCTGCATCCTCATCTTCATCGGTAGATTCCTCCACCAGAATGGCTGCATCATCTTCCGAGTCAGACGATTCCGCTGTGTCCGTCGATGATTCCTCCAGAATTACTCCATCCATCTCGTCTTCGGAATCATCATTGGGCACAGTGTCCATCGACCATGTGGACGGAGACCTCTCCAATGGTTGGTATTCTTCTGGTGAGGTGGTGCTATCTGCTACACCACCCCTTGTCGCCTCTCTAACGCGCTGCAGGTAGGCACGATACCTTTCGCACAAAACGAACATGGTTGAAGTGGAAGATACAGTATTGTCTTGTACTTCAGACATGTTGGAGCGTAGAAAGTAAACTGAGGGTGGTGAGGGCTTTCTTATGTATATATAGCCCCTACCACCACCCCCACCTCATCACTCCCCACCTCACTACTCACACAAATAAGAGTAGAAAGTGTCCTAATACTCATATTTTTAACACCATCAATATCAATAGCACTGTCAACATAAGCAATAATCGAAGTGAAACACAGATTTCTCTAGTAACATTGTGTTACTTACATTTAAATATTTAGTAAATAAAACAAAAAATAAGATTCAATTTAACGTTTATTTAACACTTAAACTAGTTATATAATATTTACAATAAACTAAAAATTAAATATATACATTTATTTATCACTAAAACTAATTACATAATTATTTACAATAAACTAAGAGATATATACATATTTACAAAAAAAAACTACAAATTATCTGTCCATATTGCAAATATTGCAGATTTCCACTCGCCTAATCTGATAGAGTGGATCTCTGCAAGATTTGCAATATCCCCGCCTGCCTCTCATTATCCTTGTAGTGGCATGGTAGTCCACATGACGATGTCTCCCAGGATCCACCCTAGACTGGTATCCCAGAAAACATCCGTGGCAAAGATTGTATTCCATACCACCCACTACTTGGACCGCAACAAAGGTCATGGTGGTGCAGAAGATGCCATCCATCGGGTTCACCCTTGCTAAATATTCTGATGTTATCCACCGCTGCCCTCTTTGGTGGGGAACATCTACGACGATACCCTCATCATCACTTGAATCGTCTGCACCCTCTTCAGCGTCAAAAAATTCCTCATCGTCTTCCTCGTCGCTTTCCTCATCGCCTTCCTCATCGTCTTCAACTTCTACCTCGTCGTCTTCGGGAGCAGCCAAGTCGTCCTCTACCTCTTCAAGGTACCATATATTGTTGAGGACATCTAGGGATGCTAACCAGTCCAGGAATCTGAGGTTAGCCCAACCAGCAGGTACAGCAGCCATATTAATACTTGGAAACGAATATATAAGACAGTAGACGGAATGATCAACGTTGAAGTTTGCAAAGCAACTGATCTAACGTGGAGTTACACCTCCTCTTTTAAACATGTTGCTGGTGACGTCACATCATCTCTAACGACATACCATGGCTCTAATATCGGCAATTCCAGCGACTACTTAAACAAACAAGACCATGAGGAGGAACTCAGTTATTATTCAGCTGTCATACCGTACACTTGTTTTTAAAACAGCAATGTCTTGTCCAAGAGAGTGGCAATCGAAACCAACAATCGCCGTATATCCATATAGTATGGATGGTGCAATTCTGTGCTATAATTGTTCCCAATTCTGGGCAAAGCAGCAAATTAATCCATGTACTGGACTATGTTCAAATTGTATAAAAGAAAATCCAGTGCCAGTGAATACCGTCCGAAAAGCAGCATCACGTGAGCGTCTGGAGCAAGAGTGCTACAAGTGTCTACAACCCACGACTCGTACAAATTTTGGAATTATCCGAGATGTTTGTGAGACATGCAAGGTGGAGCACCCATTGAGGCAGCGGTGTCTGGTTTGCAACAAGTACACTGGTGATTGTTGGAACAATATTTGCAGCAAATGCAGAGACGAGAAGACATACAGTGTTTTACTTTGTGAATATGTTGGACATATTTATGGAGGTGTGATGAAACACAACAGAGAATGTTTCTGTCAGGAAGCGTTACTGTCGAGACGGGGGGATTTCATCTGATTAATTCCATAAATATGTATTTGTATTTTTTCTGTATTATATACGTTTTAAATAAATATATTTAATCTATAATTCGTTGTAAATATTTTCTTCTCAATAAAATTTATTAAAATGATTTTCTTGATTTCATCTAATAATTTTTAGGAGTAAAAATTAATTCAAAAATTTTAACAAATTTGCATTTGTATATATTTTTTCGTTAATGTGTATATAATTACTAAGGCTTTGGAGTCTTATATGGGGAAAATAAATAAAACAAATATTAATGGAATACACACATTTTATTATGAAATTTCTAAACATAAGTAAAATATTAGTTGTTATAAATATACACATTTTATATAAAGAATGTGACAATATTAAATAAGAGCTGCTTCGTTAATCCAAGAGTTGTGGTCATTAGAGAATCCGAGCCACTTCACAAAAACCTTGTTCCCTCTCCTTCTTAAAACCTTTTCCACCAAGTAGACATCAGGGTATTTAGCTTTTTGTAGCTCCATTTCATAAAAGCACCCCTTTATTGGTTGGCCATGAATGTCCTGGAGTGTATATGTTGTGGGATTTGTTACATTTATTTTAACGATCTTGAAAAGTTCAGTTGAAAAATTTGGTGTGAACCCCTTTTCAAATATACCTTTATATTTACTGATTCGAACTATATCGCCAATACGAAATTTAGGTTTCAAAGCAATTTTAATGTGATTATAAGCATTTAAACGTGTAGTTGGTTTAACATCAGCAGGTTTCATACCAGTCGTACGATGTATTTTATTATTGTACAATTTTGTAATGTCGGATAGAATGTCAACCCATTTGTATTTACCTCTAGCTGAGAATTCTTTATATAACCAGGTTTTTAATGTTCGTATTACTCTTTCTGCAATTGCTGCTTTTTTCGTACTATACGTGGAGTAATGATTAATGATGTACTGTTTCATTAAAGCAGAAAAGTTTTTGTTGTAAAATTCCGTACCCTGATCGCTTTGTAGATTTTTAGGAGAATAATTTGATTCTTGTAAAATACTTCTCATAGCCTTAGTAATTTCAACACCAGTTTTATTTTTTAGAGGTTTAGTCCACAAATATTTTGAGTAACAGTCGATCACTACGAGAATGTATCGATAACCATTGTTTTCATCAGCGTATGGTTGCATTTCAGCTAAATCCATTTGCCATAAATCACCATAACCTTTGATTATTGTTCTTCTTCTACGGAAATTTCTCCTACAAGCTTTATGCAATTCGTTAACAACTTGTAATTTCTCATTACTAATCACCATAATTGAAGTTTAAGTCAGGCGTTTATATAGATAATTTAGGTCTGTTTTTTCACTTTTTTCCTAATGTAGCAGCGTTGTCCGTGACTTCAGCCACTATTTCATCTATCACTTGTTGATTACGATCGTTCCTCCCAGCTTGTGCCACAATATTTCCAAGTGATTTCTGTCGCACTGTCATACCTTTCAGACGGGATTCATCGAGAATGTGGTGCACTTTGCTTATTGCATCATATAAAATAGTATAATTGTCCTCGGTTAATTTCTTAACTCCAGAAATTTCTTTATTAATGTGTTGCAGAGCGTCATTAATCATCTCGGTAATTTTGCTGTGTACAAACTTACTATATTCAGTCCACTGATTCTCCATAAAAGCAATGTGTGACTTTTTAATGTCTTTCATACATTTATCGATATTTTCGTCTACATAGTTACGAGTTACACCATCTTTTTGATTTATTGGTTCACCAATGTTCAGTAAACGCTTATTTTGCATATCAAATTGATTATCTGCGGTAAGTTTAAAACCAATACCTGGAGGTCCATGTACGATAATCGATTTATTATTATTACTTCTTCGTCTACCGAACTTGTCAATTGTGTTGTTTACAACAGCCATTTCTGTTTACGTCTGACCCCGTTTAAGCATTTCACAATATTTTATACTAATTAAATAAGTGTGAAATGAATTTTAACTTCACTAATAGATTATCCTTTCTTCCCTCATTTCTTCCAATAAACTGACTATTTCGTTATTGACACCATTGTTACCAACCATTTTTGAGCTATAGAGCAGGCGTAGGCGGTCCACCAGTTCTTTCGGTTTATTCCAATATACATAGTCAACACCTCTATTATTGTATAATTTATTAATAGGAACACCTAAGCCAGTTTTAGATCTCGTCACAACTGTAGAAGATACCAATGGTTCTATAATATTAGTGAATTTCTTCCATTTAGCTTTATTCAAACCCTGTTTCATATCATAATTTTTATATGGTGCTTTTGTCTGTTTTAAAATCCCCCCATATAATTGACACTCTTTGTCGCCAATAATAGCCTCATTACTACGCGAAATTTGTGGTTGTTTCATAAATATCATATCATATAACTTAGGACTGCCAGAATACGTCCCCACCTTCTTAGTTCCACGCCACAATGTGATATTTCCATTAGAAAAGCGTATTTCAGCATTACCCATTTGTAGTTTTTCTGTATGGGGGTCTAAACGTACACCGTATATAGTATCATACCTAGCATTGTCGAATTTCAGATTTTCTAAATGTGTTTGCACTATATCACATTTTCCTTCTGCGCCACTAATAGAACTTTCTGAACATGGAGTGCTCATTAACGACGATCCCGGTGGTGTTTCCAAAAAATATTGTTGACTTGCATTTTTGTCACCATCTTCATCACTAGTTTCAGGTGTTGCTTTAAATGTACTAGTACTAGCTCTTGCACTTTCTATCGGTTGTGTTGGTTTCTGAGGTTGTGTTAGCGATTGGTTATGTGAAGCAGATGATATAACCTTTAATGGTTTTGTTATGGGTTCATAAATTTTTTCGAGTGTTAACTGATTCTCAACGTTTCTTCTCTTCACAGAGTTGAATTTTTTGCGCACTGAATCGGTGGCCTCAATCAATTCACGTTTCAGTCTTATTTCTTCTCTCATGTTTCTACCTATAGCACTACTGAGTTTATTCTCACCATTGTCATTCATGTCTAACAAATGCAGCCTCACTGCTGAAGTTATCCCGATGCTATCTGTAGACCAATTAAAATTTTAATTACAATACTTCATGGATATATGAAACTATCAAGTTCTTTGCGATATCTCCCTTCATTTACTTCTCTATCCTTGTCAATTACAAGAAACCCATATTTGTCTTTCCAGCACTCTGCACACATTTCTTGAAATTCTTTATAAGTCACATCCGGTGAGACATGGTCTGAGAAAATGTGGTGTAAATTCATATCATCCTGCTTAAAAATTGCTATGAAATTACTATTATCCCTTACCAACTGTTTAGGGACGCGGGAATACGTTTGTGCCAAATAGAAACAATCTACATGTTTATGACGCCCCATTGAGAAGTATGCTCGAATAACATCTTGCTTTTCACATATAACATCATCAAATATAAATATAGACTCAGGCTCAGCGTCGGATGGTTGCACTATTTCCGCGTTGTTACTGAAGGTGTAATATCCTAGCCCCGTAATCGGTGCTAATATATCGCGTAAATATTCATACTTGGGTTGATGTAAGGACTTTGAATATAAGTAAATGTTTGAAAAACGTAGCCCAAGTGGATGAGTAAGCAAAGTTATTAGTAAATTTGTTTTGCCACAACCACTTGGACCTATTAAGAGTCCGCGAATAGTTGAGGGAAGTAGCGGGCCATGGCGTGATTCGACTTGTAGTCCACACCCTACTTTTTCATCTAAATTATCTACAGCAAGTTTCTGTTTCTGCTTCACAATGCGCATCGTAGCACGGATGGATACTATATAAATAGATGTACGTATTGTGATTGTTATTTAAATGGTGTCAACCGAGAAGCACACACGTGAAAATCGTCGTGGTTTAAAGATTGGTAAGGGGGTAGTCAATTCTCTAATAAATAAGCTCCCATTTGAACTACACTTACCGGGAGGTTACCAGTATTGTGGTCCAGGCACCAAATTACAAAAAAGATTAGCCCGAGGTGATCCAGGCATAAACAAACTCGATGCTGCATGCAAGCAGCACGATATTGCATACGATCAAAACACCAGTAATTTAGCAGCCCGACACAAAGCAGACTATCAACTTGAACAAGCTGCCTGGAAACGAGTTAAATCAAAAGACGTAAGTTTCAAAGAAAAGGCCGCCGCGTGGTTAGTTACAACTATAATGAAGGGAAAGCAACGTCTTGGTATGGGTTGTACGTCAACAACACCCCGTACTACAAAGAAACGTATAATTAAAAAGAAAAACAAGAAAAAAACTAGAAATATAGCTTTTGGTGCTGGAATAGTACGTAAAGTACGTGATGACATACGTAAAGCCGGTGGTAAACGAAAAATCGCTAAGGACACAAAAAAAGTTACGCAAATTGCGCTTCAAGCAGCACGACGACACATGAGAGCAGCTGGTGGAAAACGTAATATTCGTACACCTAGGATAATACCAATACCGAAAGTGGGTGGAATTCTACCATTAATACCCATTTTTGCTGGATTATCAGCTTTGGGTAGTTTAGCTGGCACTGCTGCTGGTATAGCTAAAGCTGTAAATGATGTTAAAACGAGTAGAGAGGAATTAGCTGAAAAAAATCGCCATAATAGGCAGATGGAGGCGATTTCTATAGGAAAAAGTGGTAAAGGGCTATATTTAAAACCATATCGCAAAGGACTAGGACTTTATCTAAAACCACAAAGTTCAAAAAACTTCTAGATGCTCTACCCCGAAAACCTCTCACTAATATCGATCTTAAATATTATGCAGAGAAGGTGAAAGTGCCCTATTTTCGGGGGATATTTATGCGGGACACTCTACCATATTCTGGACCACGTCATAATGAGTCGGCCATCATAAATCTAGACAGTATAAATGGCCCTGGAACACACTGGGTTGCATTTAAAAAACGTGGTAGTTTAGTCACATATTTCGATAGTTTTGGTGATTTACCCCCACCGACAGAATTAGTTTTATATCTGCGCAGAGGTTCAAAGTCGACCGACAAAATTTACTATAACTATGAACGCCAACAAAATTTTAACACAGTGTGGTGTGGTCATTTGTGTTTGAAGTTTCTCACTACAAAATAACTACAAACGCTTGTGAAATAACATCTGCAGACCTTGAAATGGATCGGGAAAGCATCAAGCAGATGGGTCAATCACTAATCGCATTCTCCCGTTTACGCAGTCTATTGAAGATGAGCAAACAACAACTGGCAAATATGCCTAAAGAAGTAATGATTGGATGTGCTGCACATGAAATTGCATTAGTATGGGACAAACTACCCCAGCATCTCCAGAATGATATTGATATTTTAAAATATCAATACTGTCAGGAACATTATCATGATGATGATGATGATGGCGGTGGTAGCAGTGTTGATGTTAATGATGGGCCGCCGCCTCGAAGAATATTTTGCTGCTACTGTAAAGTGCGCGATGTCAATGTTGCATCAAATAATGAGATACAAACGTCTCCGTCATCCAGCAAAAAACGAAAATTACACCACGATTATTGCTGTAGTTCACAATAAATTCATGAGAGAACACTAAATATCATCAGTCATGTCGTATACGTTCACTCTATCAAACCGATCTAGTGTGCTCAGTGCTGAGTTTTATCCTCCCATTGAATTAGATACTAATAGTCGATATGGGTTAGGATTAACAGGCTTCTATTCTTACAATTCTATATTCAATGTGGACGAAACCAACAATCGTTTTTGCTATCGAATTGGACCAAAAGTAGCCCCCACACTTATCCACATACCTTGCGGAGCCTATGAAATTGAAGAGATATATCGTGCAATACTGAAAGCTATGCCCGGTGATAAGAAAGAGGAAAAAGAAAAACTATTTCGACTGCGAGCGAACAACAATACGCTAAAGTGTGAGATTTGGTCAAAATATGGAATTGACTTTACACAAGCAAACTCTATTGGTAATTTATTGGGATTTGAATCGACTTATTTGCATCCAAACACTAATCATGAATCAACATTACCTGTTGATATTATGAAAGTAAGGATGATACGTGTAGATTGCAACATTATCTCTGGAGCATATCTGAATACCCTTAAATCCCATACCCTTTTCGAGTTCGACATAGACGTTGAACCAGGTTACAA
The DNA here is from genome assembly GCA_963675555.1 of Leptura quadrifasciata. Lineage (NCBI taxonomy): Eukaryota > Metazoa > Arthropoda > Insecta > Coleoptera > Cerambycidae > Leptura > Leptura quadrifasciata. The sequence goes on along the minus strand of OY776675.1, from coordinate 30,519,330 downwards.
ACTTACCAGAGAGCCAGCGAACATCATATATTTGCCTGTTAGACCTGAAGGACGTCAGTTTATCGACAACATTACACTACGCATATTGGATGATAATGGAGATTTAATCAATTTTCGTGGTGAGAAGATTATCGTAAAGCTAGAATTGAAACAGTTTTAAAATCGCAAACACAATGGGTTTCCGATATAATCAACAACGATTAGCACACAATCGTTTCAATGTGATTGACGATAAAAAGACTAATGACTGCGGAAATCGACTCATTCAACGTGTAGAGCTTAAACGGTTAAGACATAACCTGCCAGCTAAAGATCGTGCATTTCTTCGATCCATCGGATTGAAACTGAGAGAAAAATAGTTAATAATGGTGACTTTTACATCTAGTGAAAAACTTGAGGTGTTCGAGGAACCTGTATTCGATCAGTCACTCGTTAGCTTACATGAGCATACATATAAACCACACGGTTCACCATATTATAGAAACTCTGATGAAGTACGCATTCCTGTCAATTTTCAGGACTTAATACTTGACATTACAGAGAGTTACATTTATATAGAAGGAAAATTTACCCCTAGTGATGTTACCAAGAAGTGTTATCTATCTAACAATGCGCTAGCTTTTCTCTTCGAAGAAATAAGATATGAAATGGGTGGTGAACAGGTCGCTGTCGTTAGGAAGCCTGGCATCACTACTACAATGAAAACTAGGGTGTCATATGGACAAACATCCCTCCCATCGCTACTAACTATAGGTTGGGGTCTCACCGAGAAAAAACAGGATATTTTAGATACTACCAGCCACATTTTCAGCGGTAAACTCCCTCTTAAGTACCTCATGGGTTTTGCAGAAGATTATACCAAAGGTATTTTAAATACAAAACAGGAATTAATTTTAATTATAGCACGTTCCTTTAAAGACTCTTACATTGGAGAAGTTGATGCACAGTTAGAAATTAACAAAATCGAATGGAAGATAAGACATATTGTGCCTGAAGTTAGACAAAAGGTTAAACTATTAAAGAAAATTGATACGAGCAGTAATAATGCTAAAGTTAAAATGGCTTACCGTATGTGGGATCTCTATGAGCTACCCACTCTACGTGATACTGCTTCTGATATATGGGCTGTTAAAACCACTAACAGTCTTGAGAGACCTCGATACATCATTATCGGATTTCAAAACAATGGCAACTCTAGTGACAGAACCAAGGACGCCGCAAGTTTTATACATGCAGATATAAATAATATTCGGCTATATTTAAATGCCGAAGTATTTCCATATGAACGTTGGAATTTAAATTTCGATAAGAAACTCGACTCTGCAGCCTACTACGCCTATGAAAATTTCCAACGTAGTTATTACGATAAAGATATGAGTGAACCTATGATGGACCTTGGCGAATTCAGAAAAAATCCATTGTTTGTTATTGATTGCTCACACCAACCAGATGCAATGAAATCATCCACCGTCGATATAAAAATTGAATTTGAGACACGGAAGACGAAGTTTCCCGAACAAACTCGAGTATATGCACTTATACTTCACGATGCGTATTTAAGTTATAGCGCATTAGATGGTTCAGTTCAGTGTGGCATTGCTGGTGCTAAGTAACGAATACCTATTACCATGACGTCATTAGGTAGCCAATTTCCTACTTTGATAGTTGACTTGCAGGGGTTTCAATATAAAACAAATGATTTTACCGTTAAAGAATTAGCTGTTCTATGTTGTAACACTAATCAGCAAGCACACTATTTCTTCAAACCACCAAATCCTTTCTCATCACTAACCCAAGGCGAACAGACTCACTACCGATGGTTAGAAAACAACTACCATGGGGGCATAAAATGGAGTGATGGATATATTCAACTGTCAGAATTCCCACTAATACTTCATCGACTTTGTCAAAACGCTGTTAATAATTTTCGACGCAACGTATTGTCAGAGGATGTTATAATTGTATGCAAAGGCAAATTAAAGAAAAATGTTCTACAGCATCATCTAAAATGGAATAGAGTTATAGATCTAGATGACTTCTCACCCTGCATACCCAATCTAAAATCGTTAAAGGTACCAAGATGTATGGAACACACCCAACCAAAATATAGTCACTGCTCTCTTGCAAACGTTCACTTTCTTAACAAATGTATTATAGATTTAAATATAGAGTTAAAATAAATATCTTTAAATATGTTTATATTTAGGATTAATAATTAATATTTTTTAATGTATGTCACCAAAAATAATTATAAATAAATTAATGTATAATCTAATAATGTGTTTCATTTATTTCAATTTTAATTTTAAAAATAAAAACAACTATATTTCCATAATAATAATTTTATTACACCATTTACATATTAATATTATTAACAGAAGAATTACAATAAGTGATTAACTACTAATTGAGTTGTCTTCATCCTGTTCTTCATCAGATTGGTCGAGTTGATACTTTTCAATAATTTTCTTAGGTAAGTATTTTTCTATGTCACATAGGAAATGTTTTAAATTTATTTCCACTAGTTGCTCACAGAATTCTTCTAAATTCACAATACCACGAGAGAATTTACCACATAGTTGTGCACCTCTGTAATACCTCTCAGAATCCTCATTAAGCTGTTTAACTTTTTCAGCATCGAAGCAGTAATTCAGATCATAATTTATTGCATGGAGTCTATCCATACTTAAGTCGCCTAGTACAGAAGATAGTCTTTCAATTGCCGAATTAATGTCTTCTGCCCTTACCCAACGTTCTGCTGAATATTGCATCCACATTCTTGCCAGTTATAGTGAGGCTAGAAATTACATAAATAAAATTAGAACAAGTTATCAAATATATGATAAAACTACTTACATCTCTACTACTATTGTAGTGTATTTATAATATTTCAGTCTAAGTTATACTTTCACTATACCTTATTTATTGGTCTGATAATTTAAAGTATACAAATATTTTAAATAGTTTAAATCACGCAATAATTTCGAATTTTATTAGTGACCTTGATTTAGCACCGGTATAAATGGGTGAATTCTCTCCTAAATAAATCAACGCATATTTACCACTAGACGAATTTATTTCTTCTATAAAAGTTATATTTAATAGTTCAGCAATACGTTTAGGCAAAAATGATTTAAAGGTAGTACTTGTACTTTCATCAAATAAATGTACTAATATCGATTTTCCAAAACGTGTATTAAGCATTAACATTTTTTTAATGGCGTAAACCTTATTTAAAATTAACGATGAAATAGGTTTTTGGTCTAAAACTTCAGTATCTTTAATAATAAGTTCATTAAGGGCTAATAAATCGATATTGGTAGTCATATTTAAGTAGTTGAGTACAGTGAAAGAATTACTAACCAAGAAATATTACAGAACTTTGCTTACTTAAAATATTTCAGATCACAACACTATGCTCACTTATTAACTGTAGGTGAACCAGACTAAATATGATTTTGTTCTAATAGTCCGTGCTTTTTTTATAGAAAAAGTATACTACGTCACAAAATATAGAACCCCACCACATTTTACTGTGTACGTATTGAACTAATGTAATTTTAGAGGTCAAGTTGCGTGGCAAGGAGGAAGCTCCGTCCTTGCATTCTCTAATAGTGTTAGCCAAGGCCAAGGTCACCGCAAGTGATCGTTCTGGGTAACAGCAACACTGCGCCCTTGAAGTCGAAACGCACTGCGGCCGTCCAAGGTCAAGGTCACGGTATATGCTATGCGAACCTACGATGCCACCGTGGCCTTGAAGGAACGGACCACAGGTGCACGGTCAAGGTCAAGGTCAGTGGTGGGGGGAGACCGACCTACGGCTAACTTCCTCTACTTATAACCACAGAATAAAGTATACAAACATATTTATAAAATAATTTGGCTTGAAAAATGTGGCATAAAAGGGCGAAGTTCAGTTTCTACAATACAGGTACTGTAAAATCTGTTCTACCACTTAACCCTGAACGGCTGCAATAGTAACGGACAGACCTCGACGCAGATAGTCGTCGAAGTCTAGCCAGTACTATCACAACCAAACTAACCTACAACACTAAAAAGATTTTTACTGTTAAAACAATTGCAATTCACATAAATATTCATATACACTCGTATATATATATATACACACACATATATACATATATATATATATATATATATATATATATATATATATATATATATATATATATATATACACATATACATACATACATATATTATTATTATTAGCCGTTACTCGAGTCCGAGTATAAAAATGTTACAGTCGATAGATTGTGTACAATAAAAAACAAGTAAAAGGTGTAGTCTATTGTAATTCCCATTCATCTACGGTGTACTCGACTATGGCTATAGAGGCCAATTCGGGAGAGCACATGTCGACCGCAGTCAGGACAAACATAGACCTGATTAGGTCTTGGATTCGGCCTTCTTGCAGCAACATTTCCTTGATAGCTGGCCACAACCCCTCGCCATTCGGTTCTGTCCGCTGCAAGTTGTTCCCATTGCTCGTCTGCAATACCGCAGGATTTTAGATTTTCATGGAGAGCGTCTTTGAACCTCTTTCGTTGACCGCCACGCCTTCTTCTACCGCTTAGCAATTCACCATAAAGTGTACATTTAGGAAGGCGGTTATCATGCATACGATGAAAATCCGTTGGTTCCATCACATATCAAACGTGGAAGTACTCAGGAGAGCAAACAGCCTTCCAATTGAGGTACTTATTTCAAGAGCACGCCTAAGATGGGCAGGTCACATACATATATATACATACATACACACACACATATACACATATATAACCGCTAGGCTACTGAAGCTTTTATAAAATGTTTCCACCTAGACAATAAGTTTTAGCAGAAGCTAAGTTTGTATATTAAAATTTGATTAAAACTATTATTTGTAGCTTTTTCTTAACCCGGACGTAGAAAAAGTATACTGTACAACTCGAGTGGATTATCCATATCCACTCTTGTTGCACAAACTACTGTTTTACATTTTTCAGAAATTCAAGAAGTATCAACATTTGTTTAAAAAAATTGATAAAATTACTGACAATTTGGGTGAGTGTACTACCACGAAGAAAGTTAAATGCTGATCATTTTTTAGTTTGCTCACAGAGCAAATACCTGCTACTACCCACAGCCTGCCAAATTTACTTACATTTCTCCGCACACACAATCCATAGATACATTTTTTATGGGGGCGCAAAATTTTATTTGCATAGTATCAACAAATTCTTGTCGATCACAAAGACCAACGGTAATGGTTGGATGTGATATTGTGAAGACATTAAAAATACATTGTTCTCGGGTTGAGCCGCGTCTGAGGTTATTGAAGTCTCTCGTTTTGGCACCATTATTAAGAAAAAAGCCAAGAAAAAATCCTAGAAGGAAAAATTGTAAGTATGACTTGATAGGACTAGTTCAATTTCGAGAGACCTCAATCTGCCTACTCCCAGGTCTCGCCGTGATCCGTCTCTTAGATCTCAATCTGTCAACCCCTTAGGAAGAACTCGCTGGTAGTGTTAATTATGTTAAAAGTGTCTGTGGGCGAGAGAGTAGTGTTTTCAGTAGGTGAGGCGTATCAGGGTCTAGATGGAGGGTGTGTGATTAGCCTGGAGATCAATGATTTTCAATTAAATAAAAAGGAAGTAAATCGAGACATTTATCGATCCCGATTGCTTCTCGATTTTTCTGAAAATATGAGGGTGTCTTGTGTTTGTGTTGTTGAAGTCTATAGACATTTCAATTTGTTAGTTTTGCTTGACTTTAAGATAGTAATTCAAAACAAAAAGGTAACAAATAAAAACTGACAAAAATATAGGACGGTTAAAGTGAACAGAAAAGGTTAAGAAATTTACTATAAATATATTATTTTGGTAAGGGGTCGGATAGCTATATATGCTGTCGAAAGATGGGTAGCTCCTGGTACGGTAATTTGTGTTTAATCCGAAATGGTGCATTATGCTCTCTTATTTGTGTGATGTTGGTTGTTAGCGGACTATTACCAAGTTTGTGTTGATAAAACCTTTGAGATGTGGTTTTAATGAAGTCCGCTAGTGGAACAATGTCGTTACAACAGGCGTACAAGTCTCTGAGGGAGGTGTATCTGCTTGAGTTGGAAATGAGGCGAAAGAACCTGCGTTCAAGAATTGACAGTTTCTTTATTGTCGTTGCCGACGCGCTGCACCACGCCGGAGCCGCGTATGTAAGGGCCGGCCTCACAACGGCCGTGTAAATCAACTTTTTGTTGCTTCTGTTTAGTCTGCTATTCCCTGCCATCAGAGGGTACAGACTCCTAGACAGGGAGTATACTTTGCGTATCGTCTCGTTTATGTGCTTGTTGTAAGTCAGTCGGGTATCTAAATGAACCCCCAAATACTTCACGGTTTCTTTTGTTTTAATTTTCACCCTCCCTGATCGAGATTGGAGTAATAATTTTGTTTTTCGTGAAGTTCTGGGAAAAAACCATGGCCTCTGATTTCTCCTCGTTGATCCTTATCTTCCACCGGTCATAATACGTCGTGGCACGAGCCATGTGGGCTTTCAATAGCATATTCGCCGCCTGGGCGCTATGGCTGTGTGCATACATAGCCGTGTCATCGGCGTATAAGGTCAATTTTGTATTCGGAAAGGAGGAGAAGTCAGAGACATATAAATTAAATAATTTTGGTGCAAGGCACGACCCTTGCGGGACTCCCGCACGAATTCACCGCTCCGTGGAGAGTTTGTTGTTGACTCGCACTTGCAGCGTTCTGCCTGTCAAGTACGAGTACTCTTTCTGACAGAAGCAATCAGTTAGACGTCGCGTCGTACTGTGGTGAGCAGAAAAAAAAATAGGACAACTTGTTTTTCTAATGTAAATCTGTCTCTATTTGAATATGTAATGAGTAGCCGAAATAAAACAGATATCACTTTTAATTTATTTTTTATTTTAATGCTGTAGTTATTGCTATAGTAAATGATGGATGGTTAATGAGACAAATTGCACTGCGTTACAACATAACAAAAATCTGGTGTGTAACATTTTAAGAAAGTGGAGAATAAACGGTACGATTAGTAGAAATCCTGGATCAAAGGACAAAGAATATCCTACTTAACTATTAATATTTCGTTATTGCACCATTTCTATTTATAACTTCTATAAGTCTGTTTGGCATGGAATTAAATAACCTTATAAAATAATCAATAGTAATAATATTTTCCCATGCATTATTTACTATTTCCAGTAATTATTCGGCATTCCGTGGTCTCACATTTCATTTTTGGATACTTCTTACGAGTAGTTCCCATACTTCTTCCACAGGGTAGACTGGAAAGTTTTTTCGTCTGTAAAGATTACATTGTTCCAAAAATTTACATCATGCGCTAAAAATTCAAGCGCAAATCCTTATCGAGCTTCTTTATGTTCAGCTTTAAGTAAGTATTTCTGTGCTGCTGCATGACAACGTAGCAGATAGTAGTAGATTCTCTTACTCGCCAGCGACCAGTACTACTCGATCCAGGAAAATTCGTTTCTTCAGCAGCCTGAATAACTGAGTAAAATGGATTTTCTACTAAAGCATTTACCAATTGCAAATCTTGTTGTTGAGTTGATATCATTCGTCGCCCTGATCCAGGATTTCTACTAATCGTACCGTTTATTCTCCACTTTGTTAAAATGTTACACACCGAATTTTTGTCAATATTATAACGCAGTGCAATTTGTCTCATTGACCATCCATCTTCTGCTTTAGAAATAACTCCAGATTTAACTAAATCGCTTATATGAGGCATATTAGTTTTTTGCACACTGGCAATAAATTATGACAACTAACTGACAATGTCACAAAAATTAAAGTTAGATGTACACAACCAGATTTTAGCAAAATACCGTTATAAGACTTGTCCTATTTTTTTCCTTTTTTTTTGTACACTTTTTTCTCACTCAGTAAATATTTCTACGCATTCTTTCAACTTACTTTTTAATTATGCATAAAAATACGGAAGGCTTCATTAAACATTAAACTTGCACGCAAATAAGTATTTTTAACATAAATCAATAAAAAACGAATACATTAAACGTTATAGCGGTGCACTCATAACATTATCGAAACAGCCAGTACTGATCGATATATTTTGCATCATTTCGGAAGGTTACTGACCAAAAAGATCACGTTTTATGATGCAAGACCAGAAGATAGGAGAATCATACGCTGGTTGAACTACTAACGACAAAATTATACAGCAGGAAAAATAAATTTTAATAATTATCGCAACTGCTTAGTGCTTACCGTGTGATCAGAAACACGGTTAAAGAGGTTATTCCAGTTTAATTATTGTAATGAAAAATGTAACAGGTACTCCATATAATATGATAATTAACAACACATATACACCTAGAGGGAATACAAAAGGATAAAGTCAAAATACACACACAGAGTGTACGACACAGCTCTGACCTCAGTATCATAGTACATGAACATATCAGGAACTCTATCAAAATGCAGGGTGGCCCATTAACGCGAGGATCTGACTTATTATAAGAAACATGAAAAAATATTTTAAATAAAAGTTAAAGGGTGCACATTGTTGCCTACTTTTAAAATACTTTGAAATACACATGACGTTCCTTTAAAGCAAGGGAGCTTAAAGGTCGAATTTTTTTAAATGCTATACCCTGTATATATTTACAACGTTCAGCATCAAATTTAACGTTCAGTACTAATTTTTGTTTTGAAAGTACTGCGGCGTTGCCAATGTATTACGAAAAATATGAAAATTAACGGAAAACCAGTGTACCACAAATAAAACCATAACATTTCTGTTATAATACAGTCATTTAACGTTAAAAAGGGGCCAAATCTCCGAAATCTGAAGTACTGCTCCGATCTTCTTGAAAATTTAGAATTAAGTTCATCTTACCCTCCTCTTCAAACCTGACTTGGTCGCAAAATGTGCTTTTTTGTTTTTAAGGGGTAAAAACTACCCCTTACTCCAATAAATTGAAAACTAATAAATTAACGCAGTGATGGGCTATAATTATGTTCAAATATGTTAAATATCAATTGTTTTTAATCATGGATCTAATATTTCAATATTTTACTATTTATCTACCCTTAAAAACAACCTCTCACACGAAAATTAATAAAAAAATGTGTTTAAAAAGCATGAAATCTTTTTATTTTGGATCGTAATAGGAGAATTTTTCCCTTTAAGTATAAGAAATCTGATACTTAATTTTTTTAATGATGCAACCCCCAAAAGCCACCCCTACCCCTAACAATAAAACTTAGGAAAAATTGAAAACCAATAGATGGAAGCAGTGATAGGTTATCATTATGTTCAAATATGTTAAATATTTGTTGTTTTTTATAATGTAACTAATATTTAGATATTTTACTATGTAACTACCCTTAAAAACTACCCCTCACACAATTATTAAAAAACGGTTTAAAAAGCATAAAATCTTTTTATTTTGGATCTTGAACTGTAAAAGATATATTCCTTATGTGTAAACGACCTGATACATCATTTTTCAATATGATTCAACCCCTAAAAACCACCCCTTACAATAAAAATTAGGGAAAAAATCCTGTTGAAACATTCAAAATTTAGGCGCTCCGTAATTTTCCTACGTTATCTCTAGAAAAATGTATTTAGTTTTTTAACGATAACTCGGCTTCCTTTTAAGCTTTTTGCATTCACCCACACATCATTTTGTAGGGAATTTCATAAGCTATAAAGTCATGATGATTGCAATATTTCTACACCCTTTCGTTCAAAGAATTTTACGGTTGAAGGGCTAAAAAGAGGTTTCCTTCGCATAGAAATCAAAGCTTTAAATGCCCATATCTCGCTTAATTTTTAAGCTACATGAATTTTAAAAGAAGCAAAATTTTCAGTAAAAAGAAAGCTAAAGTTAAGAACACTTTTTTTTCGTAAAACCATTATTTTTTGAGTTATTTTGAAAATACAACGTATTTTTTGAAAAATTGAAAAAAAATTTTTACTTAAAACAACTTTTTTCAAAATGTACATTCTCTAAACCATTCACACTTTTGGAACGTGTTATTGGGACATAAATAAAGTTAATTTTTCATGGGCTACGATTAATTTTAATTTTGCCGCTTATGGCGCCAATTTTATTGTCAATTTTTTTTCAAAAATTCCAGACAACTTATTTTCGTCGTAATTTCCTTAATTTTCATGCTAGAGGCTTCTATAAAAGCTTATCTTAAAGGTATAATAAAGCACTTTAAAAAAGGTTATGAACATTTTCTCTGAAAAATTACTCATTTTTCCGTTATTTAGGTTTAAATCGTTACATAAATTTACGACAAACACAAATTCGTCTTCAATGACTCATAAGTCGCTTAATATGACCTAAAACATTAAAGAAAAACCAACGAATCGCTTTGTTTTTTTATAAGCTTCAATTTTGATGAGAATGGTTTTTTCCAGAAAACGTTTAATTTTCGAGTTATTCACGAAAAACTGTTGAAAAACGTGTTTTTTATTGGAATTTTCAATCGCGAATAACTCAGAAATTATTAGGTTGTAGAAAAAACTTTATACTACATTTTCTTCTTAAAATTTGATCCTCTATCGATTCCCGGTATCATTTTGAATTTTTAAATTTCCATCCCCGAGAAAGGGTGGCATTCACCCCCGGAGTGGAAGCACATATCGGCACTAAGTCAGGTTTCTTATTTGAATCATTTTTGAGCTGCAGTCAAAATTTCAAACAAATCGGTTGAGTTGATCAGATTTCGGAGGTAAATCGGTTCATTGATTGTACTATTAGACAATTAAGGGTAAAGCATTTGGTCGAGCTATACAAACAGCACATTCAAACCAAAACTCTGGCTAAAATAAATCGATGACACTTTCGCAACCTGGACTACTCATGGAAGACAACATCTAGATAGTTTCCTGGACCACCCGAATATGGTATTCACAACCCTTTACATCCTAACCAGCACGCATACACCCTGGGAAGATCCACCTACACCGCCCTCCATGCAGTCGCGAGTTGGATTGAGAGATCCGTGGACAAGAATACACCCTAGATGTCTTCATAGTCATAGAAAGTGCGTTTGACAGGACCACCTTTCCAATAATTGCAACGGCCCTAGTGGAGAAGAATGTTCCTACGACCATGGGAAGCTAGATATCCAACATAATCTCGAAGAGCTGTACAAATCAGTGTGGGAGATGCTTCTGTACGAGGAATGGTCGCGAGAGGGTGTCCGCAGGGAGGTGTAATATAACCACTGCTATGGAACCTCGTTCTTGACAGCCTCTTGTGCCGCCTCAATTCATAACCATTCCAAACAATTGCCTACGCAGATGATCTAACAATAATGTTTAGCAGAAAATTTGAAAGAGTACTCTGTGAAAGAATGCAGGGGCCCCAAGAATAATCGAAAAATGGTGCAGAGAACACTCCCTTCCCTGTCTGTCAATCCCAGGAAGATGGAAATAGTTCCGCACAGAAGACACCTGCCCTTCTGGATACAACAATAAGTTTCGCATCAGAAGTAAAATACCTTGGGGTAACTTTCGATGCCAAACTAACATGGAATATTCACATAGATAGAAGACTAAAGAAGGCTTATGAGCAGTGCCGCAGGACCGTGAGGAAAACCTGGAGAATAAAATCCAAAGTGTTCAAGACAATGATAACTTATGGAGCTGTGGTTTGGAGGCATAAGAGCAAGCTCAACCAAGTACAGAGAGTTGCTTGCCTAACCATAACTCTACCTATGCGAACAGCGCCAACGAGAGCTATGGAGGTAATGCAACATCTGCCACCACCTAGATATATTTAGGATAAGTGGCCTGACAAGAATGGTACGCCTCAGATCCGCTAGCATACAACCAAATCTAGACTACGGAGAGGACAGAAATCGCCTATGGAATGAAGGCAATGAGGCTGTCAGGAAGACGCCTCTTCTACATGTGTGTACAGATGGCATTTCTCCCAAGTTTGTCTTTGACAGGCCCTACATAATAAAAACGAATAGTGAGAACGAAGCTGCTGGCGAAGGTGTGATCAACATCTCCACAGACGGATCAAAAAAGAAGGATGGGGCAGGATGTGGAATATATTCCAGAAGTCTGCAAATCCAATATAAATGGGCTATGGACGGGCGAGCCAGTGTAGTACAGATGGAATTGGCAGGCATAACCATAGCTGCAAAAAAGGGATTGTCCGTAGACAAACTACGGACGAAACAATCAGGATCTACACAGATTGTAGAGAATCATTTCTAGCCCTGAGAACTGAGAAGTTACAAAATTACCACGGGAGCAGTATGGGAATGTCACTAAGCACTTGTGGGTGCCTCCAGCATGAATAACATATTGGTATGCTAGATGAACATGCAATGTAGTGACAACAAAGTAGCCGACAGACTGGCCAAGAAGGCAGCAGGCCTATGTACCTTTGCACCAGGACCGGCCAGTCTGTTACCAATCACGGCAATATACAAGTGAATAAACAGAACACCCACAATTAATTCAAGAAGCTGTGGGATGAAACAAACAGCTGTCAGCTTGCTAGAGAACTAGTAAAGTATCCCAACAAGAGTACAGCAATGGACTACCTGTCAATGTCCAGAAGGAACCTATGTTTTATAACGGGAATCCAGACTGGACACTGTCCGTTAAGGAAACATCTACACAATATGGGATTAAGTGAAACACCTCTCTGTAGAGGTTGTGAGCAAGAAGATGAGACGGTTCAACATGTACTCTGTGACTGTTCTGCCGTCTCATCAATCAAAGAACCCATTTTGGGAGAACGTTTGCCTACTTTGTCCGATGTAAGGGAGATACCCCTAGGCAGCATCACCACCTATTTAGAAAGATTAGGTCGGTTGGACGCCTAGGCGAGGATCTGTCTAAAGGAGGAAACACAAGGGACCCAATGCGGTCTAAGTGCTGTGGTTCAATAATTTTCATTGACCACCCTCCCAACCAATTCCAAATTCCAATGGTATTCATATAAAATCAAGATAGAGGTAGAAACAGAAAGTTAGCTTCCATATTAGACGTATCAATGAAGAGACGGAATATGCCATATGGTATACAGAAAAATCCACGGCTACGGAGAAATATCTAAATGCAGTTTCACACAATCAACAACTAAATTCGATGGTAAAAACCTTAGTGATACGCCCCTAGGGATAACACGTAGAGATCACCTGTTTCGTGAAAGTCGGTAGTCGCAGGCAGATATATAACAGATAGCAGACACACATACAGCAATGAGGCGTTATACTACTGCAAATACGATTGACGTAGACATACGACGACCTACGAGGATAGAACCAACTACGTGGCAACACAGACGAGTATTGACTAACTGAAGAATGTGAAGAGATACAACAACCTACTACGATGGGCCCAGCAAGCAGCGACGAGAAGTCACGTGTAGTGTTGCCGTTTCCGGCACAATTGTACTAGATCTAGTACTATTGAACTATTTTGGACCATGCGGCATCCCTTTGTCAAATTAATCACAATTTTTGTTTTTTACAATAATGAAGGTACGGAAAATTTCTTCTCTATCCGTCAATATCTTTTTGTTGTTGGCTTTCTTTTGGATCTTTGGCCAAGCCGATTTGGTATCAGTGATAAAATATATGTTACATTATTAAACTTAAAAAAAAAAATGGTTTAGTTTAATTTTAAACTGCAAAAGTTAGCACAGTTTTACTAAATTTAGTACAATTCCTTGTCTAGTAGTATCTGCTTTTGGTACTGAAGTTTTCCATGTTGATCGAGAAATTCCACTTTCGAGAATGCATTTATCACATCAAGGAGGCGATTACTTATAACTGAAAATGCATTCTTTAAAATTTTTACTGAAATTCCATCTTCAGCAGCAATATTTTTAAGACTTTACTATTTGCTTTAATCCCGGTAGTTCTGTTTTAATAAAAGTTGAAAATGTGGTCAAATTTATCGTTTGCAAATGTCATGAAATCTTTTAATACCGGAAACAATTTCGTCAATTTTTTTAAGAAATAAACATTAAACTTTAATCAATAGTTTCTTCGTCTTCAATTTCACTATTGTAGAATTTTATTGCTTCTCTAATCGGCGTACTGTTATTGGACAGTATTGTTTTTAGGTTTTACCAAAGTTAGGTTATTTTTATTGTCATATATTATCCTATTGAAATATTTTTCTTTTTACTACCATATTTCTTAAACTTTTATATTCTTCCACATCCTTGTCGCTTTTCATAAAAACTATTATTATATTATGTTTATTGTTTTTCTCTTTCAATTTTAAAATAGTGTTTTGTGATATCCATATCCAGCCTTCTGGTACATTAATATTTAATATAGGATACTTTAATCTAATATTTGCAATTGTATCTGTAATTGACAGGTGGTTTAAATTGGTGCTATTATTGTCTGATTCTGTATTTTGGAGCATATGTTTATGAATTTTACCTTATTTGTATTGTTTTTATTTGTACATTTATGCATAAAATACAGCAATTGCTTAAATCAGTTATTCAAAATATTAACCAAGAATGTTTATTAGATTAGATTAGTACAATTTCTATGCGAAATCAATGTTTCAGTAACTTCCAATGCGATTTAAATTCATTCATTTTCTCAAGTATACCGTTTGTGTTTATGTGACCTTATCCAATTTTAATTTTTGTTTCTAACAATGGGCGCGCCACTGCCTACATACGATGAGAGAATCTTGATGCAATTATCATAAGGTGACTTTGTGCACATAGGCTACGATTTAGTAGCAGATCATTTACTTTTTATAAGTCACAGATTAAAGTAAATGTTTCTTAAAAGCAAATGTGAGAATGCGTTTTATATTTTCATATTAAAAAGCTATTAACATCAAACTATGTTATTTTTTACGATAGAGATGATTATGTTGCTTAAATTAATTTACAGCACCACAATATATAACTACCAACAAGGTATAAAACAGCAATTATAAGCACAAAAAAATGTTGAGGGAATTTTATCAATAGTGGAAAGAGATCGCCTAGCCATACCTTCTCAAATGTCCTACAACGGGAGACAACGGATTTTTTCTGTAAATCTTTTTTACCATCATCTAGGTTTACTAACCAATCCACGAATGAGCAAATCGTCCGCCCAAGTATTCACCTGCAAGAATCTGATGAGGGTGAAATTGCGGCTGCCTTAAAAAGTCTCAAACCTAAACTGACTACTGGTCCTAACGGAATACCTGCTTTTCTACTTAAGGATTGTGCTCACCTTCTTACGTACCCTCTAAAAGGCATATTCAACACGTGCATTCATAATTGTGAGTTGCCTGCGTTATGGAAACGGCAGAAAGTATGTCATATATATAAAAAATGTGATAAGTTTGATATTAGCAATTTTAAACCTACATCCATTATCTGTATTGTTGTAAAGTTTTGGAAATCTTGCTACATGATTTTCAATACCATCATGTGTCCAACAAAAACTCAGTCTATCAACACGGCTTTATGAAGGGCCGATCTAATGCTACAAATACGTAAAAATATGATTTGTGTTACTGTTATTTATAACAGAATTTATAGACATGCAGACGCAAACTGATGTTATCTATACAGATTTTTCGAAAGCATTTTATAGACTCGATTTCAGCATGCTACTTCACTAACTGCGTTTATTCGGCTTATCTGATTCTCTATTAAACTTTTTTAGGTCATACTTACATGCCAGTGCCCAATATGTTGTATCCAATGGTTCTAAGTTTGCTGAATATACCGTAAGTTCTGGCGTTCCACAGGGGTCCATCCCTGGCCCCCTGTTATTCATTATTTTTATAAACGATATTGTAAATGTGTTGGATGTGAATTGTCTCATTTATGCGGACGATTTAAAGATCTATGCTAACGTTAATAGCCACAATGATTGTCCCCGTCTTCAAAGGAACTTAGGCAGTGTAAACGCTTGGTGCTTGCCAGCAAATGCAATGTCATGTCTTTTTGTACAAAATCCACCCATATAATTTTCGATTATAACCTAGATAATGTCACTCTAAATTGCCCCTCTATCTTTCGCGATCTTGGCGTAATTTTTTATACAAAGTTTTCTTTCGCTGCTCACGTTGACACCATTACCTTAGAAGTCAGTAAGACGTATGGGTTTTTGGTGCGAAATTGTCGTGATTTTACTCGGTTAGACGCAATTAATCCTGTCTATTTTACCTTTATTAGATCTAAGCACGCTTCTCTTGTATGGTCCCCATATTACATAACTTATGTCAATAATTTGGAATCAGTCCAACGTCGATTTTTAAAATTCTTGAGTTTTAAATCGGACGGTGTTTACGCACCCTTAGGTGTTCCGCAAGAGCAACTGCTTGTGATAAACACGGCATGACAACAAGTCTTGGGGCTAGGCGTAGATATTTTTCTGAGGCATTCCTTTTTAAAATGATTCATAATATTATTGATTGTCAAGGATTATTGGCTAAATTAAATTTTATGGTACCTAGGGTAAATCTAGGAATAGAACTTTTTATCCGTCAACATCTCGTACTTATGTTCTTAAATAGTCCCCGCTTTACACAGTGTGCGATATCTGTAATGCAAATCTTAGCCATCTTGATATATTTAGTTGCAGTCTTAATGATATTAAAATGTCATACGCCGAAATTTCTAAAAAGGTTGATTCTATTTCTTTAAATCCATCTAATTTTAAAACTAGGTTCAATATTACTCACTAAAAATGGCAAATTGTCTCTTGCCTTACTGGACTTTTCCAAGGACTTGACCGTTTCTTGGGTTCTATTAATTATGAATTAAGTTACAATTAATTTTTCTGTAGTTTTATTATAGGCTAGTTAAGTTAAACATGCATAAATACATTTGTTGGGGTAGTAATGAATTTTTGATGATTCATAAACCTGTCTTAGCCAAGATCATAAAATTTATTAAAACGGGAGTGGGGACAAACCGTAATTTCATTTTTTTGGAGGATGAAATCAATTTTTGTGGAACGTTTCGCTTTTGTTTCATTTTTAGTTAAACATGGTTAGTACCAATCTTGTAGAAAAAACAATTATATATAACTTTCATTTAGAGCTTTTTTTCGAGCAGTGAAATGTTTCTGAGTTATAGCCGCGTAAGTAGTGTTGAAAGTTTGTAGTTATATAAGAAAATGTGATATTTTCAGCCTTTATAAATTGAATATATAACAATTCTGATGTTTTAGATTATTTCCTTTATTTATAAATAATAGTAAATAGTGGCTATTTAGCGGAGTTCGCTCAAAATAAGGCTGCTATTACACTCAACCGTATACAATAGTATTTATTATAGTAATTTAGGTAAATAATAAATAACAGCAATAACAATAAATAAATAACAATACATTTTATGTTACAACAAAGGATGTCACTGTACTCGTTTATTGATCATTAAATGTCTCGTCATCAATCATTATCCTCGTCTACTTCAATGTATTTTTCGGTTCCCACTATAGGCGGTGTTCTTTAAATGCACACGGGCTTTCATTTTCAGGTGGGATCTTCAGCATTCTAAGAACTTCGAGATATAGTTCAAGTAGGAAAATCCTGAGACATAATAAATCCAGCAAAAACTTTACGACCTCATTAAAATACCGGTACTTTTTTTGTGCTGTTCGAAAATTGACTCGCTTACCTTTATAGGTTCTTAATGTGCGTCGGGAATGTTTCATGTCAGGTTTGGCGCCATGGCCCGCAGCGATATAATTATGTTGTAAAGTTTTTGTTTGCATTTTTTATTTACTGGGATCTATTTACTTCAACTTAGCGCCATGGCCCGCGGCGATAATAATTATGCCGTAAAGTTTTTGTTTGTTTTTTCTTGTCCCAGTTTATTCCTACTTGAACTATACCTTCTTGTGCCTGTCGGAACATGATTTCTTAAATATTAGATACTTGTGTCAGAAATTATAAGAACACATCAATCAGGTAAAACGTCTTTACCGTCTTAGATATTATTTTTTTTAAATCCTCCTATTGGCCAGCTGGTTTGTTTTCATAATTACAATTATTTTTTGGTTCAGTTTTTCGTCACAAACATATAAACAGTGGCTAGTTGTGTACATAATGTAAAATATTATAACTTAAAATTAACACAAAAATCTTGCTTATTGTGATTTTACAAAACATAAAGTGTTATTTACAGCTAAGAACATCTTGGTAACTATTGAACTTTGAACTTCTTATTTTTTGTTTCTAACATTGTATCAATTTGTCATTGAACGTATATTTAAGAATATCATTTTATAAAATAAATAAACACCACAGAAATTAGACAACCCCCAATTCCAGAAGCCAGGGCTTGTGCGAAAGGGGATTACACACATTGAAAAACGCGGACAAACAACCATTTCCTCCAACAGTGCCGGAGCCAGGATTCGAACCCGTTGGTGCGATACCCGTGTGATTAATCGCGATTGTCACCTCGCGCCTTAACCCACTCGGCTATCGACCAGAATATAAAAAATATTTATGATAAAAGACTGTAATGACTGCCACTGACTTTATGAAATTGATTTTAATCGGCTGAAGTTTTGCTATTTTGTAGTTCTAGTGTTGGTGATTAAAATTCATAATTGCCGCAACTCAATCCTATGGGCCTTTTTTGAGATACAGATTGTCAAAACTTCTATCATGTAAACAATGATTGTGACTG
Organism: Leptura quadrifasciata; assembly: GCA_963675555.1. Taxonomy (NCBI): domain Eukaryota; kingdom Metazoa; phylum Arthropoda; class Insecta; order Coleoptera; family Cerambycidae; genus Leptura; species Leptura quadrifasciata. The sequence goes on along the minus strand of OY776675.1, from coordinate 30,500,654 downwards.
TACCAGTGTTCTTGTCTTAATTAAATATCTGAGGAGTAGGCAGATTGAGACCCGGAATCGAACCAGTTCTACGAACTCCTAGCATTATTTGCTTTAACAATTTTTTCTTGACCCACTTTTTCTCTTGGAAATGGCTCCAAAACGGGATCCGAAACGTCGAGACATTAATAATCTCAGACGCAGTTCAACCCGAGAACCTAGTATTTTTTATATCAACGACCGCGGAAGCTTCTCGGAATATATATATATATATATCACATGTCTACCTTGCGCTGACGAGAGCCAACAGCTCGAAACTGCAGTCTGCAAGTGGTGTGCGGCGACTGGCTCGAGCGCTCTTTTAAGTAGGATCAGTCTTTCGGCTGGTGTTTGTTGCAATCGAAGCATTAGCGTTATGTTGGTAATATGCGATTATTACACTTAACGCGCCAGGCTTGTAATTTGTAATTCAGCGTTCGGCGGGGCACATAGCCCGGAGAATAGCTGTTGGTTGCAGTCTGGTTGCGTTCCTTATAGTAAAATAAGGATTTTATAGAGGAGCTTGCGACAGAAAAATTATGTTTTAATTTTCTGCCCTCTAGAAGCACACTTGAAATATATATATATATATATATATGCGTTGCTCGAACTGAACTTCAGTTCGAGCAACGAGGAGCAGCAGTAGGCAGCTTTTAGCGAGAACCTGAAGATGGCAGATGAGATTCTGCAGAAACGTCGTTTAGACAACCATGACTCCTGGAGGAGTCGAACCATCGACGCGGGAGAGCACCCGGAAGTACAACAACAACACTTCATATATATATATATATATATATATGGGATATTATTTTTTTTTATTTGACATGCACAGCAAATAAGTGTTCTTCGAAAAAGAGCTTTGAAAACGGAAAGAGACTACTTTCCGAAACGTCAGCAAAACACATTATTTCTGTGTTTATTCCGATTTATATTTGTAAAAAAATAACCTCCGACTGTTCCTTTGATGTAAACGTCACAGGCGCAGAGGCTTTTTTCCAATAATTCTATTATTTTGTAGATTCGGTGATTTGTTTTTGAAGAGGACAATACATGTGGTAGAAAATCCAAATAATAAAAAAAAGGATATTCGTAGAATGCCACAAATAACTTTCAGAGGATATTGTCTATGGAAGTTTCCGTTTTGGGAGCACCACATATTCTTCATTCCATTACAAATCAGTTCGTCCAAGGGGCAATTTTCTTGCATTCTCAAACATTTTGAACACTTGAGTTTTCCCTTTAGCAAAAACAATATTTGCTTTAAGTAATTTGGATATTTGTCCATGCTGGCAGTAGAAAAATGTTTTGTTTCCACTTCTCCTGTTCCCTGAACTAAAACGGAACTAAATGCATGTTTCACTTAGTCCGCGTCGTATCTCCAAAACGTTTAGGCGTACGAAAAAAATGTATAGGACCTTTAAGGTAGTTAATCACGAATCCGCGATATCCGCGACCTTCCGACGTGGTCTTCACGAAATTCTCCAGGTGTATCGTGGCGTAACTACCAAGTGTCATTCAAGATGTCCAAATAAACAAAAAAATCGTAGGGTACGAATTTAGCACAGATGTCAATTTTACATCTAAAACGCCTGGAGTAATAGAAAAAAAAACGTTTTGCTATTTATGACACATTGTGACATTTGTTGCCCAAATGAATTTCTTGCCTTCATTCTATTATTTTATGAAAATAGATAGACTTTCTACGTATTACAACTCCATATTATTCTCATTTCGTATTGTAATATGATTCGTTACGATACTCATATCGTAAGTAGCTATTGCATGGAAGCAGAAAAATACAATAAAAAATACAATTATTCCTATTTTTTTCCCGTTGTTTACGTTTCGTCTCTCTCTTCTTGCTTTCAAGGCTGAAGTCGACAATTTTTTGTGTCTTTACAAAAAGGTACAAAAAAGGTTGGAGAAAGATCAATAATGATGTTTGCCTATGTATATTTAATTTTCTTTCGGCACCTTGCCGAGCATCTAGACTCGACTGTTAAAAATATTACGGCAACCTTACCTAATACCTGGTTCACATACTAAGGGCCGGTTTATCAACAAAACAATATATACCCATTGTTTCGTTTGACATTTATCCTATAGTTAGTTGATAAACCGGACCTTAGTGAGATAATATTTGATTCATTATATTATGAATACATTTTACAACACGATTGTGCTCAACGAAACTATTTAAAGCAGGTCTGTGAGCATCTGAACGTTTAGTATTTACAAATAATATTTTTTATGCAGCAAATAAATTATTTTTAACCAAAAAAAATGCAGCACTTGCTATTTATAAAGTGTTTACATCTCTACTACAATTTCATTTATGTAATTCCTTTACTATTTGGCTTGCCTAGCAATATTAAATTTGAAACTACATGCATACATTGGTCAGATTATATTCTTATAAACCATTTATAAACACGGAACCGTTAATTAATGCCCGGATAGACCCCTGGGCGAGAAGAGAGTATTTGGATACGTCACTAAATTTTTTATTCCATGTTCAAAACTTATCAAAACGGCTATCGACTTCCATTTCCATAATAAGGCAACTTAGTAATAAAACAACAGAAGATAGCTTAAGAGTGGCTTACTTTGCAATTTTCCACAGTATAATGGCATATGGATTGCTAGTTTAGGGATCATTATGCTATTTAAATTACAAAAAAAAGTCGTAAGAATAACGGCAGATGCTAAATATGTCACTGTAAACCGCTCTTCAAAAGTCTTCATATTTTAACCCTGCAGTCATATTTCATATACGAATGTTTGCAACATATTAAAAAATTAAAGGAACAGGAGGACATATATACTACCACAATACTAGAACGAAAACAAATTTAAGAGTACGAAAATATAGATTAGGCAAATCGCAAAATTCTTTCTTGCCAATCATTTATATTTTTCAACGTGTTACCTAATGACTTTAAAAATGCCGATATGAGTGTAAATATGTTTAAACAAAAAGTTAAAAATATTCTTTTGTAAAATGCCTTTTATACATATGACGAATATTTTGACACCTTACCTGATTTATGGTCTGTCTAATAACTTGTATATTGTAGCTTTCTGCATTAACTGTTGTTGAATTTTTGACAATGTTATGTATATGTATGTGTGCATTTGTATACATGTGTATGTATATATATTTGTATATGTGTATATATTTATTTCTCTGTACTTGTAATACTGTTTTTTATGATTGTGTATTTATTAATTTTTCAACTTACACGTTGTATTTTAGTGTGTCTTTTACATTGTTTTCATTTTGTTTTGTTTTTATATTTACACTTTTATATTTTATTCTACCGTTATGATATTTGACGTATGCAAATTTTGCTATGTATGTATAGCATAAATAAAATTCTATTCCATTCTACCATAGACGAGCTGCATAAGATTAGCAACATACAGCAGGATAATAAACTTTATTAAGAAGGCCGCCCAGAAGTATCTATCTACTAACACGCCCAGAACTGACACGTAACATCTCATATTATATACGCAGCAGGAAAACCTGATACATGAATATCCATTGCTACACCAAATACTCCCCAATTTCGACACGCCTAGTGACTGACCACGTCAAGTCGCGGACCAACTCTCATTCCTTTCAATACTACCCATTTTGCAGAACTTTCTATTTCTCCGTCATGCTGGCAAGTCACTTCCTACACATATATTATGGAGGGAACTCCCATTTGTTAAAGGAGATAAACTTTTGAAGAAAATAACTATAGACCTATCTCAATAGTTCCTATACTGTGAAAATATTAGAGTTGGTATAAAAAGTTAGTTTAATATACTACATAGAAAGTAAAAATTTACTAAATTGTAATCTGTATGGCAAAGTTTCTAGAAAGTTTGGATAAAAAATAAGTGACTAAATGACTATTATTTGAAAACGTTGGTGACTTTTTAGTGACTAAAAATAAGACATACCTATACACTGTTGATTTATCTATAACATTTTTGTTAAGAATTAGACATTTAGAAATTACGGTACGATAAAATATAACTTGAGATTTATCTGACTTGTTCATTCATTTGTTTGTGTTGCAAACAAAATTATTGCAATAATGTACGTCGAAGAATATTTATTGTCATCAAGGATAATCAACTAACTATAGTTAAAATTAGTTTGTGCGTACAACACAATATGAAATCTCAAATATAATAAATAAACAAAACAAATCTACTCCATCTTTTCTTTACTTTTTCATATATGTAGCATACAGGACATTGTGATCCTGCCAAAAATCGATTTTAAAATAATTGTCTAACAAAAATGATAATGTGGACAGTGATTTTCATCAGTGAAAATATCTATTAATAATACCTTAATTTATGATTAAACAACTTCTGTTCTTTTGTATAATCTGCCTATTTCAATAACTGTACGTTCAAGACTCAAGGGCATCTAAACCAGATCACATAAAAGTTGACTGTTCAAGTATTAATTACTAATAGATTTGAAAGTAAGTTATAAGGACCCTCTAATAGACAAGTATTTATTTGTAATGAAAAAGTAGACGAGATACATGAAATTAACTGTTTCTTATTTTTTGTATTTAGTTATTGCCGAACCGTTTCTCCTTTCTCTCAATAAAAAAATGTAACTAATAGTTCCCCTGTAATTAATATATCAAATTATTTATAACGTAGGTGTACGAAGATTAGAAAGGTCATACGCCTTGTTCGTGGCTGGTTTCTAAACTCAATGTAAAAGGTAGAAAGTAACAAAAATATTTTTTTAAATCTTGTAATTATACTTTTTAATTCTAAGGACCGATCATTTCTGTATTTTAAGATACAAACGGTAAAAGCAATTGCAATCGTGAGTCCTATCATAATAAAAAAAAACATATATTGAGTTCTGAAATGAAGGATGGGAAATAATGAATACTTACTTATTCTCTTCGCTTAATAATTAAGTGTAGGCTAAATATATTATTTACGAATTATTCAAGCAAAACGTCCAAATTAATAAATTGCCTATTTCGCTTTCATTCGATCAATATTGGCAGATATATGAATTTTTAATCATCTTTATAGCGCGCTATCAGAACACTTGTTTCATGATAAATTCGATAAAAACTGGAAAACGATAGATCGTACGCATATAGTGTATCTAATGAAAGTTAAAGAGAATCAAATTTTGAATATGTTGGTGTATGTACAAAATCATTTTGATAACGAGTGAATTGAGATAAAAGGGAAAAACATGAAAAATTGTCATTTTCAAGTGCATTTTGACAAATAGCTATTTTAACCTCTCCACAATAAAATTGAGAGGATTCTAAAATTGGTTCAAAAACGAAAATTGAGATCAAATCTTTACGTTTTGAGGTCCTAGGAACCCAAAAAAGTGGTTTTTGAAAAATGTCTGTGTGTGTGTATGTGTGTTAGCACGATAGCGCCGAAACTACTGAACGGATTTGAACGAAACTTTGCGTGTGCGTTTCTTTAGTGCCCCAGAAGATCTGAAAAGGTTTTGGTTGAGATCGGATTACGTTTAGTGCCATTTTGGCGCAACAAGTTGTTTATTTTATAATTACTTTCAATTTGCAATGGAACCATTGAAAAGCAGTTAAAATTCTGATTTCAACGATATATCACACTTCCACCCTTTCGATTTGGTTTCTGTGAAAAAAATTAAAAACAAAGCAAATATGGCATAGATCCCATTTCGCATGACATGATCGATGCGCGTAGCCGTTACGTCGTGAAACTCGTCACATCACGTGTCATTCACGTGTGAGGGTTTCTTCACTGCTCTAGAAGTAGAGGGGATTACGTTTAGTGCCGTTTTTAAATATATATACAGACAAATCGAAGAATTAAACTACAAATCTTCCTCTAAAATCTAGTAAAATTACTGAAATGCTAATGTTTCATTTAAGAACGACAGCCGCGAGCGATCGGATTGCAATGAGAAAATTTTGACAATTGTCATTGTCATCGTTTGTCATCCGATAACGTTGGTGTCATGTCATGTTAATAAGATTTCGGCATATTTGTAACTTTTAGTGGATTGTCACAAACTTTAAAGGTAGATGTAACAATATCAATATCATATGCTTTCTGTACCTTCGTTGGTGAATTTATTATAGATTATCACTTTACCAAATTTCAGTTTGTTGCTTTACAAATCTGTAGTATTTAGGATTACTAGACTTTCTTAGTCGTTCAAGTGATGTTAAAGTTGTTAATACCCTAATAGTATATTATTCAACGAGTAATAATGTAGGTAATAACTCGCATAGATGATTGTAAATTCATTAAGTTGAGGGTTTTTTTAGTGCCCCAGAAGATCTGAAAAGGTTTTGGATGAGATCGGATTACGTTTAGTGCCGTTTTGTCACACAATATAATGCTCTTTTCGGCTTCAAAGATCCACCGAGTGGGGAGGTTCCAGCCGCTTCCAGTAGCTGCCGATTTTTTTTATTGGCTTTAGGCAATAATGACAGTAAAGGTTTTTTGAAGAGAATTAAATGAGTTCCAAGTGACCTTCATACGATGAATGGTTCACGAGTTATAGCTGTTTAAAGCTATGACCAAAAATTTCTTTTTTATTATAAATTTTAAAAGGTTTTCCTGCAAGAACTGTGCATGATAATTTTTTTTTAAATATGGACCCAATATGAAACGACTCAGAAATGCTCACAGAATAACTTCTGATATCTCAAACAGTAAAAAAATATTATTAAATGTACTTTTTTGTACTTCAAACGGGACGAAAATTGCCTGTTTGCTAAAAATTAAAAATTAACCGCATTTTCAATCGTCAGTTCCTTGTCGCTACTTATTGAAAATCATACAAAAAAGTGTTTTCTGTAGGAAGTTTTTAAAAAGTATCATAAAATAAGCTCGTTCCCAAAATTTCAGCCCGCTCTGAATTATTTCATCCAAATTTTCCCATTTTATTGGTCTATTCTTCTAAAAATGCCAGTATAAAGGCATTAGGCATTTGTTTTAATAGACCACACAATAATTTGTGTCTTAAAGGATTTGTTAATAATTTTTTGCCCTCGGTATGCTCCAAGCATCAAATTGACGTTACAGAGTTAGATTAACCCTAAGCTTCGTCAATAGACTTGGAAGTTTTATCTAATCATATTTAGAAAATAAACATTCGATAGTTAAACATAATATTTTTAGTCGCAAACTCCTCTATAAATCCTTATTTTACTATAAGGAAAGTAACCAGACTGCAACCAAAGTTACAAATCTGGCGCGTTAAGTGTAATAATTGCATATTACCATCAAAACGCTAATGCTTCGATTGCAACAAACACCAGCCGAAAGACTGATCCTACTTAAAGGAGCTCCCTTGCCAGTCGTCACACACCACTTGCAGACTGCAGTTTCGAGCTGTTGGCTCTCGTCAGTGCAAGGTAGGTATGCAACGACCGACATGAGAATCCTTTGACTATAGTACATCCCGGTATTAGTTACTGGCAAGGGAGCTCCTTTAAGTAGGATCAGTCTTTCGGCTGGTGTTTGTTGCAATCGAAACATTAGCGTTTTGATGGTAATATGCAATTATTACACTTAACGCGCCAGATTTGTAACTTTGGTTGCAGTCTGGTTACTTTCCTTATAGTAAAATAAGGATTTATAGAGGAGTTTGCGACTAAAAATATTATGTTTAATATTCCGCCCTCTAAAAGCACATTTGAACTATGCTAAGCCAAGTCAGGCTATTTATTTTTCGATTGCAACAGACACTGGACCGCTAGATGGCGCCTGCTGGCTGTTTTACATGTCGCTATTGTAAAAATACCGGGATGTACTATAGTTGCACATTTGAACTATTCGATAGTTGTAGTAAATGGTAGTTTAAAGTGATAAACGCGAGGGTAAATTGGGAGATCCGCTTGGTATTTGTATGAGGACGAATGTTCTTTTTCCAATTATTTTATAACCATATCTTATATTGTATTTTGGTTGTAAAGAAACTGACGTTATTTGTATAGTAGTTACATAGGTGCATATTTATTTATTTTAAATACATATCGAACAAGCGGAAATCCAATTACAGGATACGGAGGTAAACTAAATATAAAATGTAACAATAGAAAACAGCACGAATAAATATGACTAACAATAAAAAAAAACCATAAATATGACAATAAAAGAAACAAAAAGAGTATACAGTGGAAATAATCTTATAAATCGAAAAGGAGAATAGATAACATACATTTAAAAACAACATAATATACGCACATATATAAATAACTACGGTATAATAATAGTAACTAGCTATAAATAATTTTCAGGTGCTTGATCTTACAATGAAATATATCAACCCTATCCTTAATGTTGCAATAATTAGATATCATCTGATTTAGAGGAGATACCTTAAGAGCATTGGTGTTAGTGTGAACGTTCCATCTTTATGGTGTCTGAAGGACGTCTTTTTCTGCCTTTAAAAACTTAGAAAAATAAAAAAAAAAAAATAGGAAAAAGAAAAAATAAATTTTCTTTTTCCTCTACTCTTTCTTTATTTCAAAAAAAAAAAAAAATATTACGTTCACAAAATTTTAGGGTTCAACACGACTGTTTCAGACGGAGAATAATAAAAAAAAAAATCATACTTACTATCGTTTATGCTTAACTGCTGCTTTGATGGTATCAATTGGACGTCGTAACACTATAAACCTAACACTGGATGTACCACACTTTCTTAAAATTAAACCTGAAAGGGAATTTTGTTAGAAAATACAACTAAAAGACAATATAAAGTTCAAAAATGTATATATTAAATCTTTAAAAAATTATGTTTTTACAACAACTTTTATTTCAAGAAAAATGTTTAACAAACACTAGTCTGGCCCGTGTACAACACATGGTGAGGAACGGAACGATTTATACTGTACCAACTACCATCCAATATGCGATCTTATAAGCTAACGATGCACAAAAAGATTCAAGAAAAGTTCAATGTAACTGAAATTTTGGTGGGCTTTTGCTTGCCTGCCTTATAAACGTATTTTTAATTCACATGAATTTTGGTCGCTCCTCAGAGCTTAAAATTGCTTGAAGCGCTACTACTTCGATTGTATTCTACAATAACAACTTTTTACGTTCAGGCAAGGCGGATCCCATGCACGTATGAGTACATGGTAATAATACTTTTTTGACTCCGAATCACTGAGGAACCGGTTTAGGGCAAACCCCGTCAAAACTCATCATTTCCCCGTCAAAATCGACTGCTAGGAAATGATGGGGGTCCCATGTCGCTAAGGGCTATTTTCGCTAAAACTCACGATATACTTTGGATAGTCGTTGGACTAACTTGTTCTCATATTCAATACCTCGTAAGAGTTGCAGTGCTTGACAACGTGGATTCGTAAAAGTCAAATTTTATTATACTTTCTAAATTTAGGTGGTCGGGGCGACATTACGTCCCTGTGCAGCGACATTTACTACACTTTCTAAATTAACGCTCCTGAAGGAGTTATTGAAAAGTTTGCATAAAAAACGCTCCGAAGAGCGAAAATATTATTACAAGTATTAAAAACCTCTTCCACGGCGTTTTTACGTGAAGCACGCTTTTCGTACGAAGTATTTCCAAGTCGGATTTTGTTACAACGTCGAAAAGTATATCGGGGTTATAGCGTGTTCTTTAACATTAGCTGTAGGGAGATTAAAAATGTTGTTGTGCCGCGCTGAGATCCCTGGCACCCTTGTATAAATCTGTCTTAAAATACCCGGATAGCAGTGGCGGCCCGTGGCTTTTAGCTCTGGATGGGCAGGATGAGGAATAGAACCGAATAATAATGACACTTCTCCACAGAAATTTAGTGAGTGTAAAAATCACGCCCGAAAATGAAACGATTCTCGGCGAAATATCACGACACTGTAAAAGAAAAGGGAAGGGGTGAGGGTGGCAGTGTCCACATCACATGGAGCGCGAGGTCCCATATTTGAATATTATACATTTATTTCATTTACATATTATATTAATTTCACATCTAAAACTGTTAAAATAAAATTAAACATTATTTTAATACTTTTTGGATAATATAGAGACATGTGTTCTAATACATTATACCTTAAAATGCAAAGAAAAATAAAATTATAGTTATAGGTAACTTAACTATATGGTACCGCTGATATGTATTTTAAATTCTTTTTGTTCCTATTTATCAAATTAGAAATTGCTATCATATTTGATATTCATAAGGGATTGATTAATCAATTTTAACACATTAGTTATTTTTCCTGTGTAATATCTTTTCAATTGTGAACATATTTTATTCAATATTCATATTGCTTATTACAAGTTTTGCTCGGGGATGGCATGCCCACTCTAGGTTGTAAATAGCCTCAGCATGCAAGACGTACGTCTCGTTTTGATATGCATTACAGGCATATTACGGTTGAATTCACGATTTCTGAGCAATGCTTTTCCGCCCTGGCTTGACAGTATTACGTCCGAGTTCTAAACGGATTCATAAGTGTACCTATGTAGTAAAAATAATATAAATAAAACTAACTTTTTAATTTTAATATTACAATTAATTAACCGCAAAATTTTACTTGATAATTTAATTACAAAAATATATAAAAATATAAATATACATTTATACTACCTCTTATGTAGTACAAAATGTTATTAACAATTTTATATAAGAATATGGTTACCTGGGAGCGAGCGTAGATTCGTCTTTACTATGTACATACTTCGATATGCGATGTAAAGCAACGTTAGGCGCGGTTAGTACTTGGATGGGCGGCCGTTTCAAAGAAGACCGTGTCCTCGCCTCACATATCTTCCAGCGGCTTGTATGTCAGTGTATGCGCGGAAGCTATGCAACCTTAGGCGAGGGTTGTGTAGGTGATATACCATCCTTCGAAGGAGATGTAAAGCCGTCGGTCCCTTGTCTGTTAAATGTTAGGCAAGTAAAAGATGCCTACTCTTCTTAAGGGAAGAGGTTCGGCAAAATTCCTGGTTGGGGTAGCTCGTCTACAGGCGTCGGTGATAGGCCTCAGTAGCGGAAATAGACCGACGTTAAATAAATGTTAAGAAAAAAAAATATGAAAATATGATTAGCTGTGTTGATCTCCGTTTTGACAGTTCTGTAAGGTCAAATGTCAAATCACGTTAATAACAGTTCATGCGGGAACCCTCTTGGTGGGTATACACCATCTAATATATACACTGCAGATTTTAAAAATCGTCTTTGAATTCATTCAAATGTCCCGATGTGAGTAACATAGATTAGGTTCCAGACTATTGATGCGTATTCTAATTTCGATCTTACAAAGGATACATACAGTGTAAACCTACTGAAAAAGCCTTTTGAGTTTCTAATGACAAAACCTAAACATTTAAATGCTGATGACACAGTAGCTTCAATATGTTTTTAAAATGATAGTTTAGGATCAAAAATATTACTCCAAGATCTTTTATGTGGTCAGGCCTGCTCAATAGTGTATCTTCCAATTTATAGCTGAATTCAATAGCATTTTTTCCCTTGTGAATGACATGACGTTACATTTAGATGCATTAAGTGGTAAGTTGTTTTGTGAAGACCATGAGTTTATTTCATTAAGTGCATCTTGCAAAAGTTCACAATCTTCATAGAATTTTATTTCGTGCATAAACTTAAGATCATCTGCATAGATTAAATAATGTACATAAAAGTCTGTCACAATATCATTAATAAATATGACAAACAGGAGGGGTCCAAGAGTCGAACCCTGTGGTACCCCGGACAAGAATGCAAGAATATCTGTGACTTGTAGCCGCGGTATTGAACAAACTGATATCTGTTTTTTAAATAAGACGAAAAAAGCTGCACAAGAGCATTAAATAGTACGAAGGAATTTAACTTGTTCAATAAGATTCCATGGTCGAGTCGATCAAATGCCTTAGCAAAATCAGTGTATATAATGTCTACTTGGCTTTGTTGGTCTAATTTTTCACTAATGAACTGGGATCTGCACACAAGGTTCGTTACTGTCGACTTACCCTTCATAAAACCATGCTGTTCTCATGATATCGAACAAGACACATGATTGTACGTCATAGAATGTAGGACGATTTCTAATAACTTGGCGAAATTGCAAATAATAGTTATAGGCCTATCATTTTTCAGCTCATTTATATTTCCTTTCTTATAAATTGGACATACTGTAGACAATTTCCACAGTTCACGAAAACACGATGTTTTTAAAATTAAATTAAAGATTACAGCTAGAGGGACAGCAAGAACAGATGCACAATCTTTGATTAAAAAAGCCGTTATCAAGTCTGGCCCCACAGGACAATTTGCTTTCATTTGTTTCATAGTTTTACCAACTTCATCTTGCGAAATAGAAGGGATATCCAACATATTAACATTCTGATTAGGTTACATATAGCCATTAGTACTAGGATGTACAAATGATTCAGAAAAATAGTCGGTAAAGCTATCAACCATGAGTTGAGGATCTTCTATATCCTCCCCATTATACGTAAGTATTGCAGGGAAAGAGGAAACATTGTTTTTAGAATTTATATAGGACCAAAATTTATTCGGATTATTTTTTATATCATTTTCAATACTTTTCAAGTAAACCTTGTGCGACGCATCAACGTCGTGTTTTAATTACGATCTTAGTGATTTGAATAGGGTTAGATAACTCATGTCGCCAGATTCTTTATGTTTTTTTTAAAGCCTTGTCTTTTCTTTTTATCATATGTATAATGTGGTCGTTATACCAAGGCGGGTAAGATTTACTAGTAGGTTTTTTCTAGGTACATTATTTTCAAAAATATTATTAAGTGTATCGTTTAAAGCACCCACAGCCATGTTGGGATCCACAAAGTTATTAAGAAACCCCAGTCAGTTTTGTTGATTTCGTCATACAATGATAGAAAGTTTGCCTTATATAGACATGTATTGAGAATAAACTCGTATATTATTACTATCATCATTATTATTTACATTTCTTAAATAAATTTGCGTACAGGACATGGGCTTACAGTAAGCGTCTAATCAGTACACAACAGATTCAGTCAGTTTGGCCTGCCAAGTCATCCTGGAGTTTAGTCATGGATTGGATAAATGTAAACCAATGATTGTTAATAATATTTTAACTGTTCAAACCCCATTTTATTTTAATTGATGATAATATTCGACCCCGCTCTATTCAGGGAATTGATCACGATATCATTCCGCTCTATTTTCCTGACATGAATCCAATTGAACCTGTGGGGGGGGGGGGGTTATTGGGTAGGATATTTCAAAATCAACCGACCTCAAAAAACAGTAAGCAATTGATTCTTGCCACAAATTCCACAAAATGTGATCGATCACATTAGAAGCATGCCCAAACGTGCAGAGAGAGAGAGAGAGAGAACTAGGTATATTATCAATTACCTTTTTGCATATGTGCTTTTTCGGCTCCTCAAATGTCCACAACATCCTTGCCTTGGATTAACAAAATCAATTAAAAACACATTATATCCCTAATTACATAATCATATTCCCAACGACTTAAATCTCTTAAATGTAATTCTTTTAAGTACAAGATTAATCAACATTTTTTAAATTATTGCTTCTATTCTAATTTCTGTGGAGTTTATTTATTTATTCTATTGAGGAATATTTTTCTGCCTAATTCATTTATGTTTATAATTTTACTAGTTATCTCTGATGCACTGGTTCATGCCTCAAGTTGTAAACACTGTTCTGTTATTTCTTTTGTTCTTTAATAAATGGATATGGTGCTACCACCAAATGTCTGTTTTGTCATTTACAAAAAACGTTTTTCAAAATCAAAAGGTTATCAATTCCATTCATAACGAATTTTTATTCTTCTAGAAAAATAAAGCATATTATTCTATCAATGAGAATAACATTAACGATAAGTTGTAAGTTGTATTATATTTTGTAAAACTTAATTTTAATTTGGTATATCGGAACCATGTATTTATATGATGTATAATTTTATACTGTTGGAACAGTTCATACGTAACTCCTATTTACAAATCCAGCAGCAAATCTTTTATCAGCAACTATAGACCAGTGTGTAACCTATCCGCAATCCCAAAACTACTTGAGTCGTTAGTGGAAAAAATATATCTGTCTCTTTAAGTAATGTCATTGTTCCAGAGCAGCATGGATTTCTCCAAGGTCGTTCTGTCAATTCTAACTTGTATATCTACACCAATTTCATTGTTAAATCATTAGTAGAAGGTGCTGACGTTCATGCCATATAGATGGATTTCAGTAAAGCATTTGATGTGATTTTGATTATAGCATTGGACTTGGTCCTACTTTATTATCGTGGATTCAGTCGTCTAAGTTCTCGTTGACGGTTATATATCTGAGTAATTTTCGGTAACATCTGAAGTGCCTCAGGGTTCCCTTATTGGTCCATTATTGTTTAACTTGTTCATCAACGACATTGCTAAGTGTATCGAATGTAACTTTTTACTGTTTGCGGATGACCTGAAAATATTTAGTAATATTTGTTCTCAGGTTGATTGTGCGCAGATTCAAAAAAGATCTTCAAACAATTTAAGCTTGGTATGTTGATAATGATATGCTTCTTAATGTCGACAAATGCTACTCTTTGTCATTTAGTCGCAGGCTGTCACGCATTAATTCTGACTACAGCATTAACAACGTGAGATTAAGTAATGTAACCACTGTGAAAGACTTAGAAGTTAAATTTGATTCTAAACTTTCTTTCTCGGGGCATTTTGAAAAAATTATTGCGAAAGCAAATAAAATGTTGGGTTTTCTTAAAAGGATGGCTCAAGACTTTTCAGTTCCTCGTGCGCTAACTACATTGTATTTCTCTGGTTAGATCTGTTATGGAATACTCCAACGTTGTTTGGTCACCGTACTACAGCGTATATATCAATAGGCTCGAATCTGTTCAAAATAAATTAATTCTATCCATGTGCTATAAACTTGATACAAGGGGACTTTTTTTATACTGCGAGAGGAAACAAAATCATATTTGGGTATCAATTCCTTGCATAGCAGGCGTCAATATTATGATGTTCCTTTCGCATTCAAAATTATCAACAATTAGGTACATCGGTTCTTCTGATTGCTTGGAGTCTATGTGTGTGAGGGTACCATCTTTCAACACTGGAAATGTGGCCAGTTTATCTGTACCTTATTGTAGAATAACATATGCAATGTGCAGTCCTGTAAATAGAATAATTGTGAACAAATTCTACAACGAACTTGTATTGATTTATTTAATAAATCTCTTGATGGTTTCAAAAATTAGGCTAAATGTGCTATACTGCAGTAATCATATTTTTTTTTATATTATATTTATTAGTCTTTACTATTTGTATTTACCTTCACATCTCTTTCATATAATGATTATTTTAATTGGTAATGTTAGTGTCTGCCATTTAACAGGGTTCATAGCAATTCTTCAGAATTCAATTCCCTGACTTTTCCGGGTTTTCCATACTGTTTCAAATTTCTTTCCAGGTCTAATAAAAAAACCGAAAAAAACATTGTTTATCCAAAATTTTTATTGTAAAATATGCAATAAA
Organism: Leptura quadrifasciata; assembly: GCA_963675555.1. Classification (NCBI taxonomy): domain Eukaryota; kingdom Metazoa; phylum Arthropoda; class Insecta; order Coleoptera; family Cerambycidae; genus Leptura; species Leptura quadrifasciata. The sequence continues at coordinate 30,485,101 of OY776675.1, read as the reverse complement.
AACAAATACATAAAAATAATTATATTTTCATAAAAGAAGCAAACATTCTTTTAACATAAATAAAAATAGTAAAGAAAAACGAATAATATATCACTAGTGTGAGTAAAAAAATCCGGAATTTTTCATTTTTTCTGCAAATTTTTTATCAATCATTCAATTTGTAGGTTGCAAATGTCTTTGAATAGCTCAAAAAATTTTGGGTTTTTTTTCTGACTGTGTTGGCATAATTTTGATATCGGTAAAATCCAAAATATAAATAGAATTAAAAATTGCTTCATTTTAATTTTACTCTTACTTTAAAATGTGCCTAGAAATCGAAATATCGTACAGTTTTGTGTACAAAACATAAAAATTGGATAATTAATAAGAAAGTTACAAAATAAAAACAACAGGTTTTAAACAAACTTCATTAATGTAAATCGTATCTTTCAAAATAATTATCGGAATGAAATTTGACTCAATTTGTTCATAAGAGACAATAATATCATTGGTTAACGAATTTAGTGATTTGTGTTTCATGACTATATTCAGACACCATAGTACTTCAGCGTCACACACGTTTTTATTCACTGAAAACTGTTCCATTCTTCAACCATACTCTTATCTACTGTAATAGTTTCTGTGATAGTAGTAATATTATTATTACATTCCTTTTCTTGACCAATTCGTTAAAAATCAATCCGTTCGTTTTGCACCAATATTTTTTGGTAATTCTCCAGTTTATTTTTGAGTTTTTTTGTGAATACATTAATAAGAAGCGTTTATGACTAAGGAAACTAAACTTTATACTAAAAAGTAAAAACACACAAAAAAATTTATTTGCAATAATGACATCTACATTCAACTCTACTGTGCAAACTTGGAATTCAAAATCAAAGGAATTAACCGGTTGTAGTCGCAATGCCCAAAGTTAGATGTCACTTCTAGTCGCGGGAAAATTGAATTCAATAGGCAATCTGACCGGCGCAAAATTAAAAACTACATGGATATTCAAATATGCCATAAGCGAAATGCTGTGACATAATTCGTACTTTTATAACTTGAGTGTTAGAGATTCTCAGATTCCATGACTTTTTGTGAAAATTACTAAAATTCCCTGACTTTTCAACAAATTTTCCAAATTCCCTGACTTTTCCCTGACTTCTTTAAAGAAATTCATATTCCCTGACTTTTCCAGGTTCTCCAGATTTTCCAGGTCGCTAGGAACCCTATTTAAATGTATTTATACGTAAGTAAATAAATAAATAAATAAACTCAACTTTTTTGCCCAGTGTATATTCGGTGCCGGAACATCAAACGTTACCAATTAAATGTATTCTAATTTATTCGTATGAGAAACAATATTAAATAAACCTTACCACCGAAACTGAACAATAGTGACCTCTAACAAGTAGCAGTCCTTCGCCTACACAACATCCTATTAAGAGAGGTAGATTAGAAAAGAAGAAAAAATTTGGTGCCAATTTGAATATCAAATACGAACAGTAACAAGTTTTTTTTTAGAGAGAAATTCTTACAGTAGTAGTTCACAAGTTTAAAATTTATAACCGTTTTGCGTGAACCGTTAGATTGAGATTAAATGTGGGTTAGTTATATTCCTATTTCGATTAATATCACTTGCAAATTTATATAACATTTGCAGTAAATTTGATACGTGTAATAGCTTACATTATTCTTGGCGATATACTTTGTTTTTATTGTATAAAAAACTCTCATTAAGACTGCACTTTATTGCACAAACTAGGTAGGTACTTAAATAAACAATATACTAAATTCTCATGAGTTATACAGCTTTTCTATTTTTACATCAACTTATTAGTTGATTGGTTTTTTAACATCCTTCTTTTTATCGACTTATTTAAACTGTTGGAGTTTGGTATTAGCTATTCCACCACTCAAACAGGACCCAACACATAGACAATTAATTACACAACGACCATTCCCTACGGCATCGACATTGCAATCTACCGCAGCTGGGACTTGAACTCAATAGTGGTACAGCGACTAGCCGTATTGCCCCTCACACAACCCCGGCTAGTCCACGTTACCAACTCGGTAACACATCAAAAACGCCACTAAATCATCATATCCGGGCCAGGATGCGAACCTGGGACTCCTTGATCTTAAGTCTAACGCTTAAGCATTGAGCCGACAATCAATAATGTGATTAATCAATAATTATATCAATTAAGCTGAGTAGCAGGTAAACCTACTACAAACTTAGTTGATGAATTAATTTTAAAAAACGTGCCTATTAAAATAGACACCTTTCCTTGTTTCAAATTGAAGGGAAGATAGTAAGATTTGTTTGCGCAGAATTTTCAGACCTAGCGGCCATTTATGCTTGTATTAAAAACGGATAATTTTTTTTATTGATTCTAGATTGCGAAATGCCTCTTGCATATTCGAAAATGAAATAAAAATCCATTCGATAATGCAAAAGCATTTCGCAATCGAGTATCAAGCAACTTTTTTCGCAAACCGCGTCCCAAGATTGTTAAAAATTTGAAGATAATATTTACGATTAATTAATTTGTCATCTAACTAATGACAATACAATGGAATGGCTTAAACTGGCATCTGTCGGTAAAGAATTGGAACTGATAAAAAAATATGTCTTCGAAAAATGTGTAAATATGTAGTAAAAGAAACAAAAATAGGCAAAAGGTGGGACGCCTCTTTTAGCAGCGATTGAGACTAATTCTGTTTATTAGTTTTATGAATAATTTATCCAACCGCATCGAAGAATAACAGTATTAGATTGTCGTATTCCATTAACAGTGTTGTAGTATCTGGGATGGTATATAAACATACTTTTTCTTAATCTTTCATTGATATATTTGTACATGCTTGTGCCATTTCAAGTATTGATCAACCAAAAGATTTTATTTCAGTAATTTTTCCTATGACTTCATCAGTTTTCAACATCAATATTTTCAAATATTTTTGGCAGACCGCCACTCGTTGGGGCAGGGGGCAGAGGCAATATATTGTTTTAAAAAATGCGAGCGAGGCCACGATTTAATTTTATTTATTTCGTGTTACATATACATTACATATTACTACCGTATCGCCCCCATAGGAAATTATTTGTTGGTTATAGTTCACGACATCATTATTAAATATTAGAAACAAGGTAAGCTCAAGAACGGTACCTTGTGGAATACCAGTCTTAATAGTATCTCGTCCTTTTTCATGCGTTTCATATGCGAGCTTGTCGTTTTCTACAAAAGTTATTCTTAAACAATTTCTGTACAGTTCCTCTTATTCCAATTCGATATAAAAAAGCAGTTCCTTATGGTTACAAAAGTCTAGAAATATTGCACTTTTATTCTTTTTATCAAAACTTTTTGCGATTACAGAAGTTAGATGCTGTAAAGAGTGTTCTGTGGATATATTTTTTCTGGAAACCAAACCGAGTTTTGATATATTCATATTCGAATCGCACATATGTGAACAATCTTCATCTTAAAACATAATATTTTAGTCGCAAACTCCTCTATAAAACCCTTATTTTACTATAAGGAACGTAACCAGACTGCAACAAACAGCTACCCTCCGGGCTATGTGTCCCGCCGAGCGCTGAATTACAAGTTATGGAGAGTAGCTGTTGGTTGTAGTCTGGTTACGTTCCTTATAGTAAAATAAGGATTTTATACAGGAGTTTGCGACTAAACCATTTTTTTTTGTAGCAATGTTAAAAATCTCAAACATATTAATTAGTACGTATCTGGGTATAGGTAGATTGATAGATTTCCTCACTAAATAATGATATTAATAAGTTCTTATCATTTCTTTTAATTACATAATTATCTAATTCTTGTGGTGTCTTTTTGTTTATTGAGGATAAGAATTAAACTCAAAATTTTAAGATTAAAAATTCACGCTTTAAGGATATTCGTCAAATTTGACTCATATTCATTGCACCACAAACATTACATATGCTTTACATCCAGCCTACACCACCAGCAGAAGAGTTTTCATTAAATATGTACATCAGGTTATTGGCATTAATAAAATCAAGAGCACATAGAAAAAATAGAAATACTTGAAATTATCGGAAGCAGAGTACTACAATGATCACTGTTTACGACAATCTTCTACTACACTGCTGATCGATTCTGGAAATTATTTTACCAGTCTAATCAGACGCGGTTAAAGAATAGTTCAGTTATTTTTAATTAATTTTCGTAGCAAAATGAACAGACATACATTTTATTAAATATTGACTTTCTGTTTGGCCAAGAATTGTACGATCTAAAACACTTCTATGTGTAAAAAATCGGCAGCTACTGGAAGCGGCTGGAACCTCTCCGACGAGGTGGATCTTTGAAGCCGAAAAGAGCATTAAATTGTGTGACAAAACGGCACTAAACGTAATCCGATTTCATCTAAAACCTTTTCAGATCTTCTGGGGCACTAAAAAAAACCCTCAACTTAATGAATTTACAATCATCTATGCGAGTTATTACCTACATTATTGCTCGTTGAATAATATACTATTAGGATATTAACAACTTTAACATCACTTGAACGACTAACTAAGAAAGTCTAGTTATCCTAAATACTACAGATTTGTAAAGCAACAAACTGAAAATTGGTAAAGTGATAATCTATAATAAATTCACCAACGAAGGTACAGAAAGCATATGATATTGATATTGTTACATCTACCTTTAAAGTTTGTGACAATCCACTAAAAGTTACAAATATGCCGAAATCTTATTAACATGACATGACATCAACGTTATCGGATGACAAACGATGACAATGACAATCGTCAAAATTTTCTCATTGCAATCCGATCGCTCGCGGCTGTCTTTGTTAAATGAAACATTAGCATTTCAGTAATTTTACTAGATTTTAGAGGAATATTTGTAGTTTAATTCTTCGATTTGCCTGTATATATATTTAAAAACGGCACTAAACGTAATCCGCTCTACTTCTAGAGCAGCGAAGAAACCCTCACACGTGAATTGACACATGATGTGACGAGTTTCACGACGTAACGGCTACGCGCATCGATCATGTCATGCGAAATACGGTGTATGCTTAATATTTGCTTTGTTTTTAATTTTTTTCACGGAAACCAAATCGAAAGGGTAGAAGTGTGATATATCGTTGAAATCAGAATTTTAACTGCTTTTCAATGGTTCCATTGCAAATTGAAAGTAATTTTAAAATAAACAACTTGTTGCGTCAAAATGGCACTAAACGTAATCCGATCTCAACCAAAACCTTTTCAGTTCTTCTGGGGCACTAAAGAAACGCACATGCAAAGTTTCATTCAAATCCGTTCAGTAGTTTCGGCACTATCGTGCTAACACACATACATACACACAGACATTTTTCAAAAACCACTTTTTTGGTTTCCTAGGACCTCAAAACGTAAAGATTTGATGTTATCCCAATTTTTGTTTTTGAACCAATTTTAGTAACCTCTCACAATTTTATTGTGGAGAAGTTAAAATGTTTTACGTTCTGTTGACAGGAAACAGTTGTCTTGAGTCTTAACAACATGCTATGACAGTTTTCAAAAGAACAATTTTTTTTTCAGCTATCAAAGTATTTTTAGGCACATATGACTAAAAAATAAAAGCATGGGGTGCTTATTATAAAATAGCAGTTTCCTCTCACGAAACAGCACAAAATTTGTAAAACATAAGTTTCCTTAAGTCTATATCATGTCTGTTACGTTAAAGAGGATACACTAGCAGTCAGTCTTCCGTCCGACACGCCTAGGCCGACGTTGAACGAAAATTAGTTGACATTAATACATTAAGTGATTAATGAATTAAACTAATGATTAACTACTGTATTATCATCAAAAAGCGTCGTTTTGACAAGTTTTAAAACTGTAGGTACGGTCGTGAGCAAAAAAAAATAGGACAAGTCTTATAACGGTATTTTGCTAGAATCTAGTTGTGTACATCTAACTTTAATTTTTGTGACATTGTCAGTTAGTTGTCATAATTTATTGCAAGTGTGCAAAAAACTAATATGCCTCATATAAGCGATTTAGTTAAATCTGGAGTTATTGCTAAAACAGAAGATGGATGGTCAATGGTCAAATTGCACTGCGTTATAATATTGACAAAAATTCGGTGTGTAACATTTTAAGAAAGTGGAGAATAAACGGTACGATTAGTAGAAATCCTGGATCAGGGCGACGAACGATATCAACTCAACAACAAGACTTGCAATTGGTAAATGCTTTAGTAGAAAATCCATTTTGCTCAGTTATTCAGGCTGCTGAAGAAACGAATTTTCCTGGATCGAGTAGTACTCGTCGCTGGCGAGTAAGAGAATCGGAGCTACGCTGTCATGCAGCAGCACAAAAATACTTACTTAAAGCTGAATATAAAGAAGCTCGAGTAGGATTTGCGCTTGAATTTTTAGCGCATGATGTAAATTTTTGGAACAATGTAATCTTTACAGAAAAAAAAACTTTCCAGTCAACACACAGCGGTCGTATTCGGGTTTACTGCCCTCCAAATGCTCGATTCGATAAAAAATATATATCTAACAATGATAACAGTGGTAGATTTTCCATCAATATGTGGATTTGGATATCGGCACGTGGTCCTGGTGTTTTGTGGCATATTGAGGAACGATTTAATAGTGAAACGCATATTAGAATTTTAGACAATATTATGCTCCCTTCTGTGTCACAATTATTTCCTAATAATCAGTTCATATTTCAACAAGACAATTGTTCCGTTCATACTGCTCAGTAACTAACTGGTTTCAAGATAACAACATCAATGTTCTTAAAACTGGCCCAGTCATAGTCCAGATCTTAACCCTGTGGAACAAGTATGGGGACTACTCGTAAGAAGTATCCAAAACGAAATGTGAGACCACGGAATGCCAAAGAATTAGTGGAAATAGTAAATAATGCATGGGAAAATATTACTACTAATAATTATTGTATAAGGTTATTTAATTCTATGCCAAACAGACTTATAGAAGTTATAAATAGAAATGGTGCAATAATGAAATTTTAATAGTTTGTTTCTTGTTAAGTAGGATATCTTTTGTCCTTTGATCCAGGATTTCTACTAATCGTACCGTTTATTCTCCACTTTCTTAAAATATTATACACCAAATTTTTGTTAATATTATAACGCAGTGCAATTTGTCTCATTAACCATCCATCATTTACTTTAGCAATAACTACAGCATTAAATTAAAAAATAAATTAAAAGTGAAATTTGTTTTTTTCGGCTACTCATTATATATTCAAATAGAGACAGATTTACATTAGAAAAAAAAGTCGTCCTATTTTTTTCTGCTCACGACAGTACACGGAGAGTGGGTGAAACATAAATTAAACGATTTGATCCAAACAAAGACAATTTCAAACATTCATAACTCCTATAAATCTGCACCGATTTTAGTGTTCATTACACGACGACAGCCTATTAAAAATATGGACTAAAGGGAATATAAAACACATAAATATTTTATTCTGAAGTACACATTAAATTCTCTACGTTGCGCGTCAGTAAGTATAATGTGAATGAGCATTAACATTTGATTGATCCTCGGGAGGACGTCAAGTCGACTAGAGGGCTGGTATATCCACAATCCGTGGCGCCGAACCTTCGAGCACTTTACAAAATAAATCATATCGCCTACACCACAGCAATCGAGATTTTTTTCCGCGAATACTTCTCTATACTAGGTGAACCCGGAATCCAGTTTGAAGACAAACAAGATGAGCTTGGTCTATTGAAAAATTCAGATGATGTTTACGCTTGTGCCAAGTTATGTTTCGTTTGTACCACTTTTATCCGACTTCAAAAAAAAGAAGCATGTATTGTTTGGCCGCGGATAATTTCTCAATGCATGAATTGGTTTAGGCCATTCCTTTTTTGTTTGAAAGAGCATAAATATTTAAATATTTTCTGAATATTTCACTGAAAATAGTGAAAACATCTTACAGAAAATTGAACTGCCTCCAAGTAGCTAAAAATTATAAAATAAATCCTCCACATTTGAGCTAAAATCGATTCTGCGATTTATGTTACATTAGAACACCAAAACCTAACTTACTAGAAACCTCTCGAGATATGAGCTTTTTTAAGTTTTAGAGAATATATTATATTCAACATATATTCAATTTTTTTGCGACACGTGCTGATAAATAGACTTTTATTCTAATTCCCTTTTTGTAATGAAGCTAATTTTAAATAAGAAATTTTGTATGTTTTCAGTTTAACTGAAGTGTCTGAAGTAATATATTTTTATTTTTATCAAACCGGGGACGATTAAAGTCTGTTCCTTTTTGTAACCAGATAAAATTTTAATTTCAAACCGATTGCAAGTAGTTTAAACCGCGAGAATTAATTGTTTAAATTAGTTAACGCTCGAAATTATCAACCGGCTTCAAAAATAATAATTTGATTTAGAATTGTAACTATTAATATTGGGGCTATTAATTCATTCTTTTTCCGAAATAACATAAGTACTTTATTTGCAATCGATCCCAGTCATCTAAATTGTTCAGAAATTATTATTTAATCAATTGAGCTACTCAAAGCTACCGGTTATAAACATTTTGCTACGCCGTCGATTGATGATTGCCTGGTTTAAATATGCTCGCGCAATGTGCGCCAGTTAGGATAGATTCTAGCTTAGCACGGGGATATCCTGCATAGGCACTCTGCTAAAGCTATCTTTGGTTTCTTACTCCCGACCCGACCTGTCGACATTTGGTAATATTTCACTGCTCTGAATTTGTATTTATTTTCTTGGTAATTTTGGATTTTCTTGTAAATAAATTTGAATTTGTCTATTATATTTTGTTATTTTGTGCCTTCAACAACTTATAGTAATTTTCAATAAACCGATCGTGTCTAGTTAATCCGGGAAGATATTTTACCGTGAATAATATCCTCAGGGGACGCGGCCTTTAATTGGGACACTCCACCTGAGTCGAACTGTAATAAATCAATACGAAACACGATTGTAAAAATAAAGAAATTAATATCTAGTATTATAATAACACTTGACGTTTGAACCTGCTTGCTAGTAAAATTTTTTGTATAGTAGTAGTAATACCGGGTTATTTTCAGCGAAATTCTTAGTCGGGGACGCTGCCTTTAAGTGGGACACTCCAGCTGAGACGTACCGTCTTATTTAATAGTTAAAAATTCCATCACCGGGTTCACTATGTCAAGTTTGAAAAATTAGCTGTTTCATAATATAAAAAAGGGTCATTTTATTCTTGCTAGAAATTTCAACACTTTAATAATAGTTTATCTGTCATAAATTTAGTTCAAATTTCATTTCTGTTGCACGTGTCAAACCGCCGGTCTTGCTTTGCTTGTCATTTGAATTCATTTTTCATTTACGTGATCTCATTTACTTGCTACTTACACTATTTTGTGTAAGTATCTGATTAAAAATATTAGTAGAAATTTTAATTAGAGAAATAAAAAAAGGGGAAAAATGATAACTAACTAAAATTTGAATATTTCCGAAACTTGGGTAATTAAAAATTTTAATATATTTGAAAAATTAATTTATCTGTACTATTTTGTGATTTTTCTGTAAATATAAATATATGCATTTCTTAAAATACGATATGTTATATCGTAATTTGATTTGTTTTTACTTTTAACTGTACATTTTTTCATTTAGTTTTGTGTGCCTTATTTTGAGTTTCTACTCTAATCTATACTGTCCTGAAATAGTAAAAGTGTTGCAAATAATAAAATCATTACAGCTGTCCATTCCTTGAGAAAGACGGCCTACGTTTCGACCCCTGGTAATAAACCGTCTTCACTGATTCTATCTGGGGCTTCTATTATACTGTTAATAGAGAAAGTGGTGTTTCTAACTTTAAACAGAAACTGGCGCTCGATGCAAAAACCCGCTTGTACTAGTTTTAAAGTGCAAGTTGTAGCACCGAAATAGTGGCGTTACATTTTTTCGCCACAATAGTACTAACAAACGCAGAAAATGGATTTTCAATATTTCCGGTCTGGAAAATTGAGGTTAATTTTAGATGTGTTCTGTCAACTTCTCATCATCGAACTTTGATTTTCGATCATGGGAAAAAAGTACACAAACTTGGATGTTCATCTTAAAAAAAACACCCATTTTATAGAAATTGTTGGATCGGTGATATTCTTAAAAATCTGAAACGACAATAAAGAATAATATATAAACTTTATATTGTTACTAATTTCATGTTATTAGTAAAGTTCATATTCCAGGAGTTACTTTTAAACCGTCGGCGTCGAAGAGAACGGTCACGTTTTAAAGCGCTCATCAAGGAGGTCATATTTTGAGATATTGCATGAAATAATTCTTATTATTCTCATATATTCATATTGGCTTAGTTTTAATAAAATGTGCATAGATGTATAAACAACGAGGTACTTAATGTTTACATTAAGTTTCAATAATAATCTCGATAGAAATAATGCGGCAAATGTTTGTCTGCTCATTTGGAGAACAGTCACACAATGCGCCAAACGTTGGAAGGTATTCGACACATTGTGTAGCGCCAGCTTACCATGCGGCTTTCGCTGCTGGCAACAAGCATGACCTCATTCAACTAAGCGTAGATATAACCAGCTCGGTGGTGTTTTTAGGAAGTATCAGCAATGCCTACCGTATTCTGGTAAATTTCAAAAATTCCATATAGGAGTTAGATTTTAAAGATATAGTTTGGAGTTTTAGTGTCTGCAGCGCACGTCTCCGACTTGCACTTGACTTGTTTTTTTTTTAATACATCAAAGTCGAAATATAGTATACAGGGTGGACCATTAATAGTAGGCCATAGTTCAGGGGACAAAATATGAGGATATAACCAAATATGCTTTAGTAAAATGTTGCTGTGGAAAAAGATATAGGGTGTCAAATTTCAAATTTTTTTTTGTTTCTTTACAAATTCAAATTTAATGAAACAAAGTGTACTTATTGAAAAAAGTACAAAACGTAAGGGAAAACAAAATCGTAATAACAGCGTAAACTCTTTCTCATTTTCTTATGAACCAATGGATTATTTTCGTGGTATTGAGATAAATACATAAATCAAAAGATTGTCTAAAATAAGGATCTAATCTTATTAGAAGACCAAAAAATAACGTAAAAGTTGACTTAATGATATTATAAACTTTCCTCCCATGCAGAAACCCCATTGCTGCAATTAGCAAATAGAGCAAATGTTCGATATGGTCTCCACCTACTTCTCTGCCTTTTCTAATTCTATTCATAAAAAATTATCTTACATTGAAAAATATATTCTCCTGTCTTCTAATAAAATTCGCTGCATTTTGTATTTTCTCCCACAGTTCTTCTCTTGAGTTGATAGTATTTGCATAGACTAAGAACTTCATATGTCCTCACACATAATAATCCAAAGGATTATAATCAGTACTCCTTGGTGGCCAAGCAAACCCACTTCCTCGACCGATCTATCTGCGTGGGAAAGTCTCATCAAGATAATTCCTGACTTCAATGGAGAAATGAGGAGGAGCTCCATTTTGCATCAACCACATTCGATTCCGTATGTCTAGCATGAAAGCATGCTAGAACAAAAAAAAGTTCCTCTAGCAAATTTGGCGAAGATCAGTCAGTTAAGAGGCTGTTGAGTTATTGCAAAAAAAACGAAAAAATAATTTGAACTTTTACACCCTATATCGTTTTCCGCAGCAACATTTTACTAAAGCATATTTGGTTATATCCTCATATTTTGGCCCAAAAAATCTACCCCTGAACTATGGCCCATTATTAATGGCCCACCCTGTATTATAGTTAACTATATGTGTTATGTATCTTGAAACCAATGCACCACGGTGGGACAGGGAGCGAAATCAGGACGAATTAAATATGTATGCTCATATCGAGACTTATAATATGACATGGATGTATTCATACTCATGCAAGATTTAGCTTCCGTTTCCTGTCCTGTTTCATTTCAAATCACCCGGCGAAAATCCCTCGCTGTCTGACATTGTCATGGTATGAGTACTCCCTAATTTAATATTGCATTTTTTATCAATCACATTAATAATTTTATATTCATGTAGACATTTCTATCTGCGTTATTTTACTATTCGCAAATGGGCCGTACGCGACCTAGTAGACTAATAAAATAGTAGCACAATATACACACTCTTCACAAAAACGTAAAGCATATTACATTTAATCAGCATATTTCTAAAACCGAATATATCGTTCGTGGGGAAAAAAATAATATTGCACATCGAGTTACTCATCGAATTTTAAACAATTTTTGAATATGTGGGCTCAGTGTTACGTGTTAGGCTTGCAACTAGGCTTGAATCCTGGCTAGGGTATGGATGTTTAGTGGAGTTGTTCACGTGTTACCGAGTTCGTAGCAGCGGACTAGACGAGGTTGTGTGAGAGGCAACACGTCAAGTCGCTGCACCACTCCTGAGTTCGAGTCTCAGCAGCGACAGATAACAATGTCGTAGGGAATGGTTGTTGTATAATTGTCTATGCGTATACAACTAAAATAATAGCAATAATAGTACTAATGATGATAATGATGATGATCTTAACCATCTATAACTGAAGACAGTTTTCTGCGATATTTTGAATTAAATAGTAGTACTACCGATTTGTTTGGATTAATTTTCAAATTATGCTCCTTAGAATATGTGAAAATAGAATTTACGTCGTCTTTAATAAGGTATGCTAGTGCGGTGTCTGATGGATTAAAGCAGTACTGAAGTTGAGTATCATCAATATGGGATTGCACATGAGAATGATTAATTTGGTTAAAATTTTCGGCTATAGAAAACAAACAACAGTGGTTCGAGGATCAGTTGAGTAAAGAACATAAAATTATTGACAGATTGGCTAATGTATATAAATCTTTGATAAGATTTTACAAAACAAAAAAACTACAATCATAATCACCTTTTTTTACGATTACAGATAATTTATATACAGTGCGTCATTGAACATTCTATAACAAACACCTAATAAACAGAAATAAAATTGTAGTAAATACGCAATATTAAAAAATAAAAATTACAGATTATCATATAAAAATTCAAAAATTGTATAATAACGTTTTTCGACTAATATTTTTTCATCCTCTGTTTAAAAGATTTAGTGGAGTCAAATTGTCAAATGTTTCGGAATAATTACGGGAAGCTTGGATTTCCGTGAAACTTTTTAATAGAAACTTGAAATAGTTTAAAATAAAAAGTTATACTGTTATATTTGCCCGCTAATTGTTTACTAATTGTTTAAACAAAAGAAAAACGTTTTTTATGTAAAATTGTAATACAATGAATTTCAAAGCAATTATATTCAAATTGATATTCTAGGGATTTTTGAGGTCACTGAAAAAGAATATAATGCTGAAAAATAAAAATTCAAAATGGCTGATCCAATATGGCCGAATTTATGTAAAATATTTCCTAAAAAATGACGTAACTCGAAGAATTTCAAATAAATTTCTCATATTCATATTCTTTCAGAATTGGCAAGAGTTTATGATCCGCTAGGAATTATCGCACCATTTGCCTTTTTTACGAAATGTCTCATTCAACGCATGTGGATATTAGGACTTGAATGGGATGACCCCCCTACTGAGGATAGTTTCAGAGCTTGGAATCAATACAAATCTGAGTTGCTACTTCTGTCTCAAGTTAGGTTTCCACGCCGCTTAATAACTGATAAATACGCTTCCCTTGAAATACATGGTTTCGCTGACGCCGCTTGTGAGGGATATGCAGGGGTAGTATATTTTCGAGTTTCTGATGAATTCGGTAATTTTTTGACATTTTTTATATGTGCCAAATCCAAGGTCGCACCTACAAAACGCGTTTCCATTCCTCGTCTGGAGCTTTGCGCTGCCTTATTGTTATCCAAATTAATCGCTTTTGTGTCTAACATTTTCAAGTCTAAACTAAAATTTAATAAGATTTTTGCCTGGTCGGATTCACAGATTACTTTGGCGTGGACCAAATCGTCGCCTCATCGTTGGAACACGTTTGTTGCCAATCGAGTGTCTTTGATTCAAGACAAAATACCTGCTTCTTGTTGGTATTACATTGAATCGCAAAATAATCCTGCCGATCCCGCTTCACGAGGACTTTTTCCCTCCGAATTGATTAACCATCAGCTGTGGTTTCAAGAACCGGCCTTTTTACAGACTCCTTACTCTCATTGGCCCGTTACTCCACAATTTATGCCTTCTCCAAAAATTCACGAAGAAGAACGCACATCTGCTCTTGTTGCTCTCATCGACAATAATTTGTTAGATAATCTTCTAAATCGTAATTCTTCCTTCACCTTTCTCCAACGTATTTTGGCATATGTTCTAAGATTTAAATATAACATTTCTAAGGCCACCACAAAACGATCCGGACCCCTAACTTCCTCTGAACTTTCAGCCGCTTTATTCATGCTTGTTAAACACACACAAGCATTAACCTTTTCGCAGGAGTTGAAAGTAAATTGTTCTCAAAACCTTTGAAGAAACTGAATGCTTTCATAGACAAAGGAATTTTGCGAGTTGGGGGACGATTAAATTACTCGCATTTGTCGTATGATAAAAAACATCCCATTTTATTACCTCGTTCCTCGAGACTAACCGAGTTGTTAATCGACTATTTTCATAAAAAATTTCTTCATGCTGGCTTACGCACCACCCAATTTTTACTGTCCCAGAAATTCTGGATATTGTCTCCCAGGCGAGCTATTCGGTCTGTTCTCTCCAAATATGTTAAATGTATCCGCATCCAGCCTAAACCTTTTCAACCTCCCATGGGAAATCTGCCCTTAAGCCGCATTTCTAAAATAAAGCCATTTTCTCACTCAGCGGTCTACTACGCCGGCCCCATTTTAATAACTATGAGTCGCCATCGCGGATGGCTTCTAATCTGTCAACGGAGGTCTTCTTAGCATCCCTTCCCTTGTCGCACGAAGGGGACCATGTTCACACATCTATTCTGATTGTGGCACTAATTTTGTGAGTGCTGCCAATCACTTAGATAAGATGATGGAGCAAGCCGTCACAAGTGAAGCCATTCAGTGGCACTTTAATCCCCTTTCCGCTCCGCATTTTGGAGGTTTATGGGAAAGTGGTGTGAAGTCCGTGAAAACTCACCTTCACCGCGTTATTGGTGATCAACTCCTTTCATATGAGGAATTATATACTGTTTTGACGCAAATCGAAGCCATTTTGAATTCGCTCCCTCTCACTCCACTCAGTTCGGACCCTAACGACCTCGCAGTTTTAACGCCAGGTCATTTTCTGACCATGGAGCCCCTTTGCTGTATTCCAGACGAACAAAATATTACTGATGCTGCAATAAATCGTCTATCACGATGGCAACTTTTACAACGTTTACACCACGATTTTTGGAAACGCTGGAACCGCGAATACCTGCACACTTTACATCAAAGAAGTAAATAGTATTCATCTAACTGCCCTGTAAAAACTGGTATACTTGTGTTGATAAAAAATTATCTCACGTCACCTTTACAATGGGACATGGGACGAATTATAGAATTACATCTTGGTGGAGACGGCGTAGCTCGTGTGGCAACGGTAAAAACTGCTAATGGAACTGTAAAACGCCCGTTAGTTAAATTGTGTCCACTTCCAGTGGACTAATGTGTATATATATTTTTTAGTTATTTAAGTTAGTTTACTTATTAATTTCATGATTTTTTTCTTTTTTTAAATAATTTCAAACTTTTTCAATTTTACAAAATGCTTGATTTTATACGCATTTTCGCGGGGGAGAATGTTTGTGTATTATTATTAATATTATTTTCAAATGGTTGATAGCGCGAACATTGAAAAAACCCTTTTTTTTGTACAACTCGGTGTGATAAAAACCGTCAAGTAGAGACATTCGCATCGTACGCTGTTAATGGTAAAAATCAAAGTTAAAACCTTGCTTATAATAGTAATTATTTAAATAATAATATTAATTTCGCGCATAAACATTGTGCTGATGAACATTGCCGCCCCTCGGGTTAGCGCGGGGACTAATTATTAAACTTTAAATTAAAAATTCTGTGTATATGCTGAAAACCTTGGCCCAAGAGCTTTGAGAAGAAGCCAGGAGGGTGTGGAAGACGAGGATTTGTTGATGACAATCGGTATTGTGTTATATTTTTTTTTCTGGTGTTTCTGGTTTTTCATATTGATTTTGACATTTTTAATAATAATTTATTTTACGCTGTAAATACAGTCCAGATCTTGTGCTCACAACATAACGGCTATCGGAGCCGTACAGCGTATATTACATTTAAAAGTGGTCCTAGAATGGAACCTTAAGGTACACCAATTGTGGATTCCGATCCGACTTACAGCTATTCGCATATACATAATGCCTTCTATTACTCAAGTAGCTTTTGAACCAGTCTAAGGTCACTTCTCTAATACCATAACATTCCAACTTATTTATCGATAGTTCATGGACTACTAAGTTGAAAGCTTTGCCTAAATCTAAAAATATGCTCACACACTTATCAAGATTCTTATATAACAAATTTAAAACATGTAAAATAGCAGTTGCTGTAGATAAGCCCTTTCGGAATACAAACTGTTTAGGATTAAATAAATTATATTTAACAAAAAAAGTAACAATTCTTTTAGCAACTACTTTTCAAAGATTTTCACAAAAAGACTTAAGAGTAGAAAAAGGCTTAGAGTTTTCCAATTTATTTTTATTGCCTGATTTGTGTATTGGTATTATACCAATTTTGGTTTATTTGGTAATATGCCTTGGTTTAGAGAAATATCTATTATTATTTATGGTTTACTAATTCATTTCTTATATGTTTTAATCAAATTGGTGCTAATACTATCATCACCTGAGGAATTTGAATTTTTTAAATCTGCAATTAATTCTAGGACTTCTGCTTCTGTGACAGGTTCAAAGAAGAAAGATTTTTGGTTTCTTCTATTTATTATAGATGTTTGACTATCTAATCTTTGCGTGGATTATTGTTAAAATATTTATTGAATTGGTTAGATACCTCATCATTATTAATTAAAGTAATATTATCAACTTTAATCTCTTTGTTAATTTCATGGCAATGTTTTTTTATTACTATTTCAAATATTCCATGCTGCTTTTTTTAAATTTATTTATTTAAGAATTATATAAAACTCACATAAAACAGCAATGCGAATAACATTTACTTTAATTTCACTGTTATTTGGATTTTTATCAAGAAATGAAGAATTCTAGTGTAGTCCGTGTACTGTTTTTGTATTTCCGTATGAATAATTTGGCTTGGTAACAAACCTCCGTAAATTGCACAATTATCATGGCTTTGGTGAACTCAAGATGTATTACAAAGAATACTAATTTGCTTTTAATTTGTAGCCCTCCATCCATCATTCTATAAATATACAGGTTGTTAATAGAATTGTCACAGACAATTACTCCTTTATAAAGTACTTTAGTTTTTACTGGGCGATTATAAGAGTTTAATTTATTACCAACTTATTAGAGTGTTTATTGACCAATAAATTAATTAATAAAAAGTTGGCAAGGAAACTGATGGGAATTAAAGTGTGTGTCAAGTGTGTACCTTGTATAATGGGGCACTTAGCGGTCAATCTTGTAATATATGACATATTTGCTGGTTGAAGAATTCAGTTTTTTAAATAAAACAGCCAATTTTTTTTACAAAGCAACAAACGATCAGTCATTGCGAATTTGCTTAACACAACGCGATCTATTTTCAAATTATTCTGGATTTGTTTTAAATAAAAATATATGCGTATCGTAAAAAACACGATTTCATTTTTTTGGAATACTGTTCTAAAGATAAATAAACATAAAACAACAGGCAGGTAAACAAAGAGAGATATACAAATTACTAATGAGGTGAAAAAAGATTTTAAAAATGTAACAGGTGGTTGATAAGAAAGAAATGAGCACATTAGTCAAACACACAAACTCAAACAGTCAGAAAGCCCAATTAAGAGGAATAAAAAATTATACATAATTCTATATGCGTACAAATAAATAATAAGTCATAATTACACAAATAAAGTAAAAGTGGACATAAACAAATATAAATAGAATATATGTACATAAATAAATATAAATACAAACATACACAAAATAAGTATAAGTACTCCTATAATAAAATAAAACACCGAAACAACAATAATAGGACAGACAAACAGCGAATTAGCCTGGATTCTCATACCTAAAATCGAGTATATTGTAGTAAGCATTTGGATAAGAGGTGTCTTTTTAGTTTAATTTTAAATTTAGAAATTGGTAACTGTTTCTAATTATTTGGCAGGGAGTTATACAAACCAATACCAAAGTTGTTTTTTTTGTGGATTCCAGTCTTTGTGGTGGTATTTGTAAATGATGCCGATTACGTGTATTGTATGCATGTGTTTCACCATTTATAATGTAATCGCCAAAATGTTCCCTTATGTACATCAAATTACAGTAGATCACTTGTGAGGGTAATGTTAATATTTTAAATTTAATGAACCGAGATTTACAGCTTACCAGTTGGTTCACACCTGCCAGAACTCTTACTGCCCTTTTTTGTACAATGAAGATTCTCTGTATTTGGTTGGATGTACCCCAGTTTAACAAACCATACATATGCAATCATTGCGGCATCTTCATTAACCCTAAGTTTAATTTGTCTAATAGCATACACTTTTTTTGACAGTTTAGATGCTAAAATATAGATATAGGAATGCCACGTTAGACTACAGCCCAAAGTGAGACTTAATAATTTTATGGGTTCTGAGGGGTTTCTTTTACTGGAAAAAAGTAAGGTGTTTGTCTTATTCGAGTTTAAGCACAGCTTGTTTGCATTAAACCAGTCAGAGGCTTTACTAATGATATCTTTTGTAGTATCGTCAGTATCTTTTAGATGTTTCGCGAAAGTAGTATCATCAGCAAAGAGAACGGTAAACGCTGACGTGGCACTGGGCAAATCATTAATGTATATTAAAAATAGCAATGGACCTAAAACGCTCCCCTGTGGAACGCCATGTTTTATCGACAGCATGTTGCTAAATTTGCCACTACGAAATACGCACTAGTACCTGTTTGATAGGTATGACGACATTAGGTCAAACACTACACCTCTGAAACCATATAATTTCAGCTTGTCTAGTAATATCTGCTTGGAAACGCAATCAAAAGCATTGCTTAAATCGAGAAAGAGTGCTAAAGTCGAGTTGCCGTTCTCAAAGCCCTCACTTACAAAGGTAATAAGATCCAATATCGCCGCTGACGTACTTCTACCTTTCCTAAAACCGAACTGTCTCTCTGAGATAAACTTTACTGACTCTAGATAACTAGTAATTCTTAAAGCTAGAATTTTTTCCAATATTTTCGCCAAAATAGGAATTAACGCAATTGGCCTATAATTGGTTGCATCGTCTACATCACCTGATTTTAATAGTGGTATAATTTTAGCACTTTTTAATTTGCCGGGAAATATACCTGTTTCGAATATAATATTGAACAGATGGGTCAGTGGAGCAGACAAAGACATTATGTTTTCCTTATACATATCTACTGTATGATTATAGAGGTCTGTGGCCTTAGAGTTTTTTAGAGATTTCAGTATATCTTGAACCTCCCCCTCTAGAACCGGATAAAGAAATAGAGATCGATTACTCGAATTAAAACTATTTTCTAAATATTCCATATGGGTTGAGTTTGGGGTGGATAATTTGGTTCAATAATTTGCCGGCTATATGCGTAAAAAAATCATTGAAATTTGTAGGAGATAAAAAGTTGGAGTCTCTCCTAGTAATATTTTTACCCGTGTTTTTTTAATAACTTGATCTACTTTGTGAGATATATTACAAAAACCTGAAAAATAGGAAAATCACAAACGGTTATGAGCTTCCTTATTTGAGGAGATACGAAAAAAGTTAAAGGGGTGAAAGTTGATGGCAAAGACAATAAGAATAATAATGTGTATCAAAAAATTCAAAAAACGCAGTTGGCTGTCAAAGACAACTGCGTTTCTGTCTGCAAAAATCTGTCAAATTTGTTAATAACTGTATACATTGTTTTTCACTAATCATGGCATAGCTGATTTTTACGATTCGATGATATGAATTGTGGTTCTCGTAGAATATTAAATATTGACATTATCAGTTATTTTTGTGACATGTTTTATATCGTTCGAGAAAAAATAAATGGAATTAATGGTGGCCTACTTTGAGATTTGTTTTCTTCATCTTTGCACAAGGGCGTATGTCAAAGTCAACTGCGTTTTTCTAATTTTTTGACACAAATTATTATTCTTATTGTCTTTACCGTCAACTTTCATCCCTTTAACTGTTTTCGTATTTCCTCAAATAAGGAAGCTATAACCGTTTGTGGTTCTCCTATTTTTCAGGTTTTTGTAATATATCTCACAAAGAAGGCTATGGATTTCAATCAAATTCCTTTTTACTGAAACCAGCTCACAAAAATGGGATAACTGTTTCTAAAACTTTATTCTTCTACAATAGATATCAAGCGAGATATTTGATGTGGCCCTTGTAAAATAGACAGACGATATGTACGGTTTTCATCGAAAATAAAATGTCATGATGCTATATTTCACAACATACGAGGACAGTTTATTTGTCTCACATCGATTACTTACTCTAAATTATTTTGAATACAAAGTATCAATGGTAGTGGATATATCATAATCGTCGACATAAACGAGGCAGTTTACATACCCTACGATATCGTTGATAAAAGTACTAAACAGCAACGAACTTAGTATCGATCCTTGAGGGATGCCTGATGCTATCAGGTACTATTCGATATACATAAACTCGCCTGAAAGATTGGTTAAAGAATCGAACAGATTAACGAAGTTTACATATTGTCAATTTACAGTTGAGTCAAAAGTATTACAGGAGTCCGTGTTAATTATGCCTGTTTGTGATCGCATATTAAATAATCCCACTATGAACGAGTTGACATAAAAATATAATATAATATTCGTTGACCTTCGATATGCGATGTAATGCAACGCCAGGGGCAGTTAGTAGTTGGATGGGTGACCGTTCCAACGAAGACCGCGTCCTCGCCTCACACATCTTCCAGCGGCTTGTATATCAGTGTATGCGCGGAAGCTATACAACCTTAGGCGAGGGTTGTATAGGGGATATACCATCCTTCGGAGGGGATGTAAAGCCGTCGGTCCCTTGTCTATTAAATGTTAGGCAAGTAAAAGATCCCTACTTTTCTTAAGGGAAGAGGTTCGGCAAAATTCCTGGTTGGGGGTAGCTCGTCTACAGGCGTCGGTGTTAGGCCTCAGTAGCGGAAATAGGCCGACGTTAAATAAATGTATAAAAAAAAAAGTTTCTAACTTTTTTGAAGTATTGAATTATTAAGCCCTTGACCTAACAACGTGGCAATTAAATGGAATGAAGGTGGATAAGATTCGGAGAATTCTATCCGACGAACATAAAACATTTTAAAAAGTTAAAAACAATTTTTTGGAACTCTATAACCAATTGAGGACGGTAGCTCACAGTTGCTAGAGCGTCTAGTTTTCTCTCCGAGCATATCTAGTAAAGTGGGTTGAAACTCCGCCTACTGAGAAGTACTTTTCAATTGCAAATTAATGTCAATAAGTGGTTCGGATCCCACTATAAACTGTAGTGCCCCTCTCCTGTTTCAGATACATCTAAATCTTCTAGACCTAAGAGGATAATCAGGTGACCTGAAAGATGATTAAAAAATATTTTCAAAGTTAAATGTTATGTAATGTTTTTCTCATGTAACTTTTTCGGCAAAGAACATTTGCATTTTATGAATTCTAGGAAATCCCCTTCGCGTGAGAAAAGTTAATTACTAAACATTTTTAACAGGCTTAGCAAAAGTACACACAGAAAAAAGTATTCTTGCTTTGAAGATACCAATTTGTTTAGAAATTGAAATGTATTATTTGCTCAAATGGAGATGTTTTTCTTCATTTGAAACAATATATTTGCTTGTAAAAACTATAACAAAATCTTGAATTATTTCTTTAAATTAAGATGAGAATAATCAAATCAAAACTTAGATATTTTAAATATAAAACTATACGTAATTTCAACTTAAAAATGCATGCCTCTCGGTATAAATATTATATACATTTGAAATAGAAATATAATTCTTCTTTTCAATATACGCATATATTTAAAAATTTGAGAATGTCATATATTTGATTTGAAGAGAATATGTAGTCAAGTAGAGAACGTTCGTATCTTGCATTGAAAATATACTAACACAAGCATAATATAATGTTTATATTGTTTTATTCTAAAATGACAAATGTTAGGTTTGTTTGAAGTGAGTATAATAGGTTTCATTTTGAGAATATAAGCATCAAGTTCTTATTTATTGGTTGGCTCTGTAGTATACCTCGCAAATCTATCCCCAACGAATGTTACATAGTTTACAAATCTAATTTTTCTTGCCTTCCTGATTTATATTAAGTTTTATTACATTAAAAAGTACATGTTTGTTTAAAGTGTGGATTTTGTGAACTGAGAGGGAAGACATTTTATTTCAAATTTATTGTAAATTTTTAAAAATAAGCAAAGATTTTGTTTCATTGTTAAAATAATTTTGAAACGATGCCATTACTCAATGATTATGATATATATTTTGTGTTAATTTTTGTTATAATTAAAATAGATCGTTTAATAATGAGAAATGAAGTGAAAAACAGATACACATCATATGTATTGTATAAAACTGCCCTTAATAATAACAAAGTAAATCATATAATTATGCCACAATAATGACAAGGGCTTAACATCCTTTTAAATGTCATACCATCTTTAGTTTTTTAGATATCTACGATAAATGAAAAATAAATCTATATCTTTCTGCAAAAATCCATCTTTAAATGAAAAATAGGTGGCAGCTTCAATATAAATAAATCATTCATTTATTTCATATAAGAATGTCTGTTCAGAGAAAAATATACCTATATAATTAAAATAATCTAATATATTTGAATCGACATATTGAATACATTTATTATGAGAAAAATATATACTTAAAATAACAATATAATATGTTTGGATCATCATTTGAAATTATTTAGTCTAATATACATAATATTTTAAAGTAAATAATATATTCAGAAGAAAACTGATATATGCTTAAAATGATATGAATATTATATTAAATAAAGTAAATTGTAATTTCAGTTTGATACATCCCATTAAGTAATTGTAATATTTGTTATAAAATTTCGCAATGTGTTATTATAAATATACCCATTCTTTAAATTAACTTTACTACTTAGTTATATCAAAAAAATTACAAATAAATATTTCTCTTATATTGAATCTACGGTGTTTTTACTTTGATATGAAGTTATCATTTTGCTTGACTTGAAGCATATTTATTTGTTGCAAGAGTACTTTTTTTTGTGTGTAGTTACTAATTCAATGTGTATGTATTTTTGTCCTCGAGTTTCTCCGAAACTACTGGACCGACTTCCGTGGAACTTGCTGCATTTAGCTTGGCTTTATTCAATTTAGGGAGTGAACAATAATCAAAATCAGATGAGGGATAAGAATGTTGCATACATGCGAAAAAGTGGCGAATGCGCTGGTGTGAAGCCGTTTAAAATTTACGTTTTCGATTTCTAATCAGGCTATAATATGGTACCGTTGTATTTTTCTTTATTTTACTATGCAGTAGACAAAGACACGGCCAATAATAAGGGTGAAAACAAATGTCTGCAAAAAAATCGAAAAATGTCACTCAGTTTTCCAATTATTTGAACCTTGGTACCTAATATCTATACTGAAGCCGATTAAAAAATTAATAAATAGTGAAAAAAGTATTTTTAACCGATTTTAATGTGGAAATTAGGTATCAACTTGACGACTACATGAAATTTTATTTTATACTTTTTAGTCATTTTTTTTAAAACAGTTGAAAATTTTACAATTAGAAAAAAGTGTTTTGGGCCTGTCACACAGAACGAAGTAGAAGCGAGCACTTGTAAGTAATTTACCAATGTACAGTAAGCATCGCTGCCATTATTACTTCTTGAGTTATTTTAAGTCTTGTTTCATTCGTCTCTAATCCTGGTTTATATAAAATTGTAATTCTCTCGTGAAATTTTTCTCTCATCTTCGTTCCCAGTACATTGGAATCCTTTGAATTATTGTCATCCAGCCTTGTAGCATGGTCTCTCTATCTTTAGTTTGTTATTCTTATCGTTTAAACGTTAATTCTGGCGTTCTGTTAAAATTCTCTCTTCTCTTTGTGGGTTTTTCTACGGGCGTATGTATATTTTGATCACAAAATCTACAAAAAACAATAAAATTAACCAGTATATTAGAAAAAACCTCTGCATCTGTGGCGCTTATGTCAAAGAAACAGTCAGAAGCTATTTTTGTCAACTAATACAAAATATATATTTTTCCAATATTTTGTTATTTTTGCGATCAGAATTGACCTTGTAATATCATATGCTATATTTCTATAATGGGCCTATCTGTTCCTAACTATGTCCATTGGTCTTCGCAAAATTTTCAACTGTTTTAAAAAAAATGACTAAAAAGTATAAAATAAAATTTCATGTAGTCGTCAAGTTGATACCTAATTTCCATATTAAAATCGGTTAACAATACTTTTTTCACTATTTATTAATTTTTTAATAGGCTTCAGTATAGATATTAGGTACCAAGGTACAAATAATTGGAAAACTGAGTGACATTTTTCGATTTTTTTGCAGACATTTGTTTTCACCCTTATTATTGGCCGTGTCTTTGTCTACTGCATAGTAAAATAAAGAAAAATACAACGGTACCATATTATAGCTTGATTAGAAATCGAAAACGTAAATTTTAAACGGCTTCACACCAGCGCATTCGCCACTTTTTCGCATGTATGCAACGTTCTTATCCCTATTTTGTATTCTTCATCGCTGACTAGGCTCTTTGTTGACGGGTCTCGAATCACTATAAGACTCTTCTTGAAATGTGCCTAGATGCGATTTCATGTTTAGCCTTCCGAGTTCTTCCGTTGAGGATATCCCACTCCTCTTCCAGGATGATTAGGAGATCGTCGACGAATGCCAAAAGCACTACTATGAACTTAGAAAGTAAACGTGCCAGGCCGGGCACAGGAAATTATTTGACAAACAGACATTCCGTTGCAGACAACAAATCTCGTAAAGCTCAATTTTAACTAAAAAAATTGGATTAAAAAAATGTCTCAATGAGGCAGAAACATTATCTAGGAACATAAATAGAGACTAAATATTAATAGCTGTGAAGCAAAAAATCATATATAATCAGAGTCCTCGTCTCAGGAATAATAACAAGCAGGAGAAAGAAAATATTTAATGTTTTCCCTAAAATTGCTTCATTCGCACTGTGATGTTTCAAGGATAAATTGCCGGCTCTAAAATCAGATGCTGACCTTTACCTACTTTTAAAATGGGAACGTAGCCAAGTTAGAAAAAAATTAAAAAATATTTTTATTCTGAAACACTTCTAGTAGAACATGTATACATTAAAAGTTAGGTAAGTAGGTGTGTTATTTACGTAGGGAGGACATTTTTATGCACTAAAAATCGTTAGATTTTTAATTTAATATATTGCATCACTTAACAATAAAACTACTGAAAGATATTTTTGATGTAGTGGGATATCCTTTACTCTATCTAGTTAATACATCCCTGTGGGCGTAATTCCCGCAGAACTGAAAACTATTGTGATAATTCCAGTATCCAAAGTTGGATCTCCGTCTCAGCTGATTATAGACCAATTAATTTAGTCCCAGTTGTGGACAAAGTTCTTGAAATTGTTGTTTCTGAACAACTTTGTGAATACTTCGATAATAATCAGATGATTTACCAGATATATCAAATGATTGCCAGGTTTTCCGAAGAAAGACTCTGGTGAGTCTGCTGTACAATTTGTGTGTGCCAAGTGGAAGAAAGACGGAAAAGTGATAATAAGTGTTTTTACTGACCTTCAACGTACTTTTGAGACGATTGATGGTCAAAGACTTTTAACGAGACTTAGCTTAAGTATACGGAATTAAAGCCACGGCACTGAAGTGGATAAGCAACTACTTAACGACTTTGCTCAAACTTCGTATACTTCGATTTTTCTGACAAACTTACATAGGATAGTATACTGACAAAAACAATTTTATAAGTTACGCGAGAAAGTGAATACGGTGTGGCCAAACTATTTCTTTAGTAGTAGCTTACAGGATTTTAATAACATCAATTAAAGAATATATTACAGTATAAATTAACACGGTGGGATAATCATTTAAATGCGGTTACGTACACACTGACAAACCACATATGTAGAAAGTTATATATAGTTCTCCTGTTTCTCCTCAAGATATTGATATTGCGGTTTCTATAAATAATTCTAAAACTAAAACGGCATAAAGCAAGTGTTACAGTAGAACTTACACCCTAAATATTATCGTCAAAGTTTATTAGAAAGATCGAATACTCTCTACAACACCAGTGTATAAAACATGATATTTTTAGTCGCAAACTCCTCTATAAATCCTTATTTTACTATTAGGAAAGTAACCAGACTGCAACCAAAGTTACAAGTCTGGCGCGTTAAGTGTAATAATTGCATATTACCATCAAAACGCTAATGCTTCGATTGCAACAAACACCAGCCGAAAGGCTGATCCTACTTAAAGGAGCTCTCTTGCCAGTCGTCACCACTTGCAGACTGCAGTTTCGAGCTGTTGGCTCTCTTCAGTGCAAAGTAGGCATGCGGCGACCGGCACGAGGATCCTTTGACTATTTGGTACATCCCGGTATTTTTACAATAGCGACATGTGAAATAGTCAGTAGGCGCCATCTAGCTGTCCAGTGTCTGTTGCAATCGAAAAATAAATAGCCTGACTGGGCTTAGCATAATTCAAATGTGCTTTTTGAGGGCGGACTATTAAACATAATATTTTTAGCCGCAAACTCTTCTATAAATCCTTATTTTACTATAAGGAAAGTAACCAGACTGCAACGGTGGCGCGTTAAGTGTAATAATTGCATATTACCATCAAAACGCTAATGCTTCGATTGCAACAAACACGAGCCGAAAGACTGATCCTACTTAAAGGAGCTCTCTTGCCAGTCGTCGCCACTTGCAGACTGCAGTTTCGAGCTGTTGGCTCTCTTCAGTGCAAGGTAGGCATGCGACGACCGGCACGAGGATCCTTTGACTATTTGGTACATCTCGGTATTTTTACAACAGCGACATGTAAAATAGTCAGCAGGCGCCATCTAGCGGTCCAGTGTCTGTTGCAATCGAAAAATAAATAGCCTGATTATGTTTAATATTCCGCCCTCTAAAAGCACATTTGAACAGTGTATAAAACAGTTAAGATAATTTTGAAAAGTTTTTGTCCCTTTTCAAATTGAAGAGTTGTACACCCTGCGGCTGCACGCCCGATTGCGCTACTAAATAAAGGTGTAAAGGTATAGGGACATCGCGTACAAATGGTGTGCACGACTCAGCCGCACTACTAAATCGCCCAGTATGAAAGGAACGTTATAATTCATCACAGAGGTTCAGACGGTGTAAAAAATCAAGCAAAACATTTTCATCGATACCGCGCTTCGCCTATCAGGTAGAGACAGAGAAGGAGGAGCAGAGCTGGCTCAAGACAATAACAATATTTATACATAGATACCCTAAGGCCTAAGGTAATAAGTTATTATTAAGGTAAAATTTATAGAGAACAATACTAGTAAATAGCATAAACCACGTTGAGATAAAGGCTCGCTTATTAATAATATTAAATTTAAGTCACTTTCAAAATCCACCTTCTTAATGTTTCTTGGCTAACAGTAATCTTCATAAAACGCTATATACTGTACGAAACGGAGCCGATTCTGAACTCTACTAGCACGTGTTTACTACACTGGTATTTTAATAGGGTTGTAAAATGGCGAGGGATAGGTGTGATTTGTGCGTTATTATTTAAAATTACATGTGGTAGAAATATAACAAAGAATTCGTCGCGTATTTATAGAGAAAACGTATAATATAATTGTTAATTTTTAAAGAATAATATGGTCATTCTGTAATATTTACCAGCGAAATTAAGGTTCAAGGTTTTATTACAATTTTCATGTTTCAAATTATATATGCGTATTAGGCGGAGCCGCACGCATATTAAGCTGGGGAGGGTATTATTGACGGTTTTTTGCGTGACTTTTACACCAACTAAATCTCTGTGGAGAACTGTACATGCATTATATATATACATATTACGACTGTGAAACACACACGCTCCCTTGAAAAGCTCAGTCTCAATCTTAGCAATTCTCAATCTCATTTGACACAACGTTATTGAATTTCAGCATTACAATGATGCCTCTACGCAATTATCTCAACAATAAAATTCTCGCAGGGAAAGTCACTTACGTGACAATTAACACTCAGCCACATCGAAATGAAACTACTATTAAAGTTTATGCGACTTTTATCCGGAAATAATACTAAATCTAAATGTCATAGTTCCTTAAGATGTTGGTAAATATTGATATGAAATGTCACAGGTCAAAAGTTAGTAGCAATAAGAATAATTTTGCACTTCCGCCTGTGGATATGGATATTTACAGTAAATAATGACATTGTTCCGAGAAATTGTTCATAATAAATATTATTATTTATATCTGAATAAATATCTAGCAATTTTAAAATCTTTCACAGAAATTTGGTATGATATACAGGGTGTCCCAGATTTAAAGTAACATAAACTAATGAGAGATAGAGTACACTTTGCTGAGTTCAAAACACCCCCCACATTTACCCTTGAATCCTTATTGTTTTCAAGATACATGTTGTTTTATGAATTTTGACAAACTAAAATTCACCATATTTTTGGAACGGGTGGACGTATTTGGATGAAAGTTGGTACACATATAGTCGTATTTATGTATTCTTAGAGGTAGAAACAACAAATATGGCCAAATTAGTTTTTCTAAATTATGCAAATATTTAGTTATTTATTATATGTTATCTGTTATTCATTATATATTATTATTATACATTTTATTGTGTACTTTGTCCTATGTAATATGGATAAATAAAGCTTATTATTATTATTATTATCATTAACTAGTCAACGTCGCTATTTTATTAATTTTACTTAAATGCTTATTTGATAATTATTATTACTTAATGTATTATTGTTACTTAAATTTTATTCTAATTGCACTTAGAATTTGTACGGCTATATACAATATTCCATAGAAAAACAGTTTGCTTAAAAATTAAAATAGGCGTGTGTCAATTCTATCATTATATAGTTTAATGCATAGTAATGTGTTACCTTTAGATCAATGCTAGAGGTATGTGGTTTCAACAGGATGGTGCTGAACTCCATTCTTCTGTACCGATGAGGAAGCAACTTAATTAACGTTACACCAACCGATGGATTGGTAGAGGGGGGTCCAGTTAACTGACCACCGAGATCTCCAGATCTCACCCCCATGGATTATTTTTTAAGGGTCCACCTGAAGTCACAGGTGTACAACGAAAATATTAATACCCGTGAATAATTACAAAAATTGTCTTAATGTATGTGACAATATTGCACACAACCCGGCTACGATCGATAGATCGGTGAAAACCCTTTTTAAATGTTCACAAAAATGTATTGGTGCTGGGGATGTTAATTTCGAAAATTTATTATAATTTTAATAAATTGTACCAGTGTATAAAATAATTTGTGTCATTTTAAAATTTGTGCTGTACATTATGATTAAGCAAACTGTTTTTCTTTATTTTTCCGTTTTTAAGTAACAATAATACATTTAATAATTATTAAAGAAGTGTTTAAGTAAAATTAATAAAACAGCGACGTTAACTAGTAGTTTGCGTATTTTGTAGAATTTAAATATCATTCACCATTATTTTCGAAAGTTTCCTAGGAAGTAACTACAAACGTACCATCAAATATCATGACAGTATTTTGCACAATAATCCATAGACATTTCAATAGTTATCCACCATTTACAAAAAACTTATATATAGGGTGATGTAATTGGCCCTAAATGTAAAATAATAAAAATTGGGTCCTGCCCTGGAAATTTTCCAAACTAAATTATGTTACTGACTGGACTAGCAGTGCACTAGTGTACCAACTTTTATAAAAATACGTTCACCCATTCCAAAAATATGGTAAATTTTAGTTTCAGTCAAAATTCATAAAACAACATGTATCTTGAAACGGTGAGGATTCAAGGGTAAGTATGGGGGTGTTTTGAACTCGGCAAACTGTGCTCTATTTCTCATTAGTCTACGTCACTTTAAATCTGGGACACCCTGTATAAAGGTAATAAATGCACTTAGATTTGTATTGCCAGACATGCGCAGTATCTTGGGCCGTAGGATTCATGATTCAAATTGTAACAAAAAATTTATTTTTATATAATATTCCAACCTTGAAGACGACAGATATGCACTACTTATATCATTGTGTATTGAGAAAAGGAAACAAAAATCTGAAAGCCCAAGTAAGGATAAGTTTTTTAGTTTTTTATACTTTGTTTATATCGCCTGTAATAGTTTAAACTTAATTAATATCGGTGTATGTATAATTTCAATATAAAGAGTTTATGTACTTCCTAGAAAATATTAAATACACGTTTCAAGTTATCTTTGCATTTTAAAAGAAAAACAATAGTGTGTGTCTATTATTTAAAACCCTAAATCAAAACTTTATAAATAACAAAACTTTGTAATACTTACAAATAAATTAAAATATTCATAGTTATCAAAAATTACAAGTATTGATCAAGTGGCCAACCCCCTGGGGAATACACTTCAGCTGTTATAATCTGGTATGATGGTATCCCATTTGTGTGAACTTAACACAACAACTTGGCACAATTAAAAAAACTATAGGCCTATTATTTACCGTTAATTAGCCGCAATTCATCGTGAAAGTAACAATTTTACCGTTGTTAATTTTGAAAACATTTTTGGGTGTGCTGCTAACTTCACATGGAAGTTAGCAGAACATCTACCAAAAATTTATTTTCATTAAAAGTAGGTAGCTCAGAATTTGCCGTTTTTTAATCGTAAACGAATAAAAACTAAGGCGGAAAAACCAAAGAAATCATTTTTTAGAATCGGAAAAAACTTTGCAGAATAAAAAACCCATAGGCCTATTATTTGCCGTAAATTAACCGCTAATTAATCGTGAAAGTAACAATTTTAGCGTTGTTAATTTTTTGAAAATTTTCAAGTGTTCTACTAACTTCACATGGAAGTTAGCAGAACATCTACCAAAAACTTTTTTTTAACTAAAAGCAGGTGGCTCAGAATTTGTCGTTTTTTAACCGTAAACGAATTGTGAAAATGAAATTTAAAAAAAATAAAAATTAAGGCGGTAAAACCAAAAAAATCATTTTTTAAAATCAGCAAAAACTTTCAGAATGGAAAACCCATAGGCCTATTATTTTTGCCGCTAATTAATCGTGAAAGTAACAATTTTACCGTTAATTTTTTTAAAAATTTCGGATGTTCTGCTAACTTCACATGGAAGTTAGCAGAACATCTACCAAATTTTTTTTTAATTAAAAGTAAGTAGCTCAGAATTTGCCGTTTTTTAACCGTAAACCAATGGTACAAATGAAATTTTAAAAAAATAAAAATTAAGGCGATAAAGCAAAAAAAAATTATTTTTTAGAATCAGCAAACTAATTCAGAATTGAAAGTTACGAAAGAAAACACATAAACACGAGAGAAAAATTTTAATCAAAGTCTCCGCAACAGACTCGAGGGTTAAATAAAAGATTTTTAAAGGAAGAACATTAATGAGACAGACGAAACATCGTGAAATCAGAAACAAATGATTGAATGAGACAAAACTGAATAAGATGCAAATACTTAGGAAAACAATTAACTGCTTAATTAATAAAAAATTGGTAGATCACCTCGGCAAATTTTAAAACGTCAATTATAACTAGGGTGAAGGAAAACTGACTTCCAAAAGCCATTTTCAAACGAGCTTAATGGCCTTTCTATTGAATTTCTGGGAAAGAAAAATCAATTAATGTCCAAAAAAAATTGCAAAATTATCACGGCACGATTAATTAAAGAACGGGATCGGTAATTTTCTGAAGGAATACTGAGCGCCAAAAGCCATTATCAAACGAGCTTAATGGCTGTTCTGTTGAGTTCCAGAAAAAACAAATAAAAAAATGTCAAAAGAAATTGTAAAGGCAAATTCGAGAACGACACGATTAATTACAGAAAGGGGAACGGTAAATTCTTGAACGAAAACTGAGTCCCAAAAGCCATTTTCAAACGAGCTTAATGGCTGTTCTGCTGAGTTTCGGGGGAAAAATTAAAAATTCTTAATAAAAAATTGCAAAATTCGCAAGACAAATTCTAAAATGTTATGATTAATTATAAAAGCGGGAAAAGAAAATTCCTGAAGGAATAGTCAAATTTAATTCCCTTTTTTGGTTTTACCGCCTTAATTTTTATTTTTTTAAAATTTCATTTTCACCATTCGTTTACGGTCAAAAAACGGCAAATTCTGAACTGTCTACTTTTGGTAGATGTTCTGCTAACTTCCATGTGAAGTTAGCAGAACACTCGAAAATTTTAAAAAAATTAAGAACGGTAAAATTGTTAGTTTTACGATTAATTAGCGGCAAATAATAGGCCTATAGTTTTTTTAAGTCTGCAAAGTTTTTGCTGATTCTAAAAAATGATTTTTTAGTTTTACCACTTTAATTTTTATTT
Organism: Leptura quadrifasciata; assembly: GCA_963675555.1. Classification (NCBI taxonomy): domain Eukaryota; kingdom Metazoa; phylum Arthropoda; class Insecta; order Coleoptera; family Cerambycidae; genus Leptura; species Leptura quadrifasciata. Next base: position 30,452,373 of record OY776675.1, on the reverse strand, counting down.
TTTGAAATTTCATTTGCACCATTTGTTTACGGTTAAAAAACGGCAAATTCTGAGCTACCTACTTTTAAATAAAAATTTTTTTTGGTAGATGTTCTGCTAACTTCCATGTGAAGTTAGCAGAACACTCAAAAATTTATTAAAAAATAACAATGGTAAAATTGATACTTTCACGATTAATTAGCGGCTAATTAACGGCCAATAATAGGCTTATGGGTTTCATAAATCTGCAAAATTTTTGCCGATTCTAAAAAATGTTTTTTTTTGTTTTACCGCCTTAATTTTTTTTAAATTTCATTTTCACCATTCGTTACGGTTAAAAAACGGCAAATTCTGAGCTATCTACAATTAATTAAAAAAAAAATTGGTGGATGATCTGCTAACTTCCATGTGAACACGCGAAATTTTTTAAAAAATTACCAACGGTAAAATTGTTACTTTCACGATTAATTAACGGCTAATTAGCGGCAAATAATAGGTCTATTGTTTTTTTAATTCTGCAAAGTTGTTCTGCTAAATAAAAATCCAAACAGGTTAAGTCCGGAGACCTGGCAGGCCTGGACCACTGGATGTCCGTAAAGTTAGCCTATCACTTAACAATGATGAATATTTTACAACGGAATTAATTGTCGTTTTTCTGCTGTAAATTTGTCGTGAAGGAAAAAAATTGTCGCGCGCAGTTTTTTTTAAACCTAGTAATGCTAACTTGATGCGCAAGTTAGCTTAACTAATGCAGTCAAGCTAAGAAATCAACAACAGAAAAAAACTACATAATTTTATCAGCTAAGTAAAAGAAAAGTAATAAATATTGTAAAGAAGTAATGAAACTATTTAAAATTGCAAAAAGAATAAAGGAAGTGGTAAGGACACAAGCGCACATATGAATTAATACTCTCTAAAATAGTATTAAAACACCTTGGTATGTCGTGATTTTGTTTAATGATTTTTTTTAATGCTTAGTTTATACCTAGCTTTGCTATTTTTTTAGGTCATGAGGGAACTGACTGTACAATTTAGAAGCGAAAAAGATGACATATGTGTGTGTGTGTTTCCCTAAATGGACAAATTGTCAACAAACCTAGTTTGCTTAGTTGCTAATGCAGTCTTATAACTTGTTTTATTTAAATTTATTTAAATTCGTAGAAATTCATATAAACCGAAAGATGTAGTAATGACAGTTTTATGAATATACTCTTCAGCAACAGAATTTGATGATAGGCACGGACTAGGTCTATGAAAAAATTGTACAACCATGTAGTTGGGAATGGAAATCATGCATATGAGGTAATGGATATCTGTCTCGCACACTGATAGTGTTTAATTGTCTGTAATCGCCGCAAGGGCGCCAATCATTTGATTTTTTTTAGAGACCATATGAAGTGGTGAAGAGACAGATGATGAAGAAGGCCTACAAATGCCTAGATTCACCATTTGTCTGAACTCTTCTTTTGCTAGATTAAATTTATTAGCATCTAATCTACGTGGATAAAAAAGTGGTAAATGACCTTCTGTCACAATTCTATGTTTGGCAGGTAATGAAAAATCTGGTGATTAATTAAATATGGATATTGTGAACCAAATTTGTATAGTCATTCTCTCATTCACATCATTAACTTTTTTAAAAATCAAAACCTTTCAAAATCAAAATTTTTAAATCAAAGTTTATGCCAGCCTTGTGGAGTATCTCGCGGAATCCACCTTGTTTAATTTGTGGTGCTTGCGTTCAGATACACAAATTTAACAGGGTTTTTTTGTGCGCGAGTTTTATAAAAATTAGTGTGGTTATAAGTTTCGTTAAGTTTGTTTTTCAAGCATTTTTGTTAAAAGTTAGTACCTATTTATTTTATTTTTGTAAAAAGGAGTTAGGTTAAGTTTATTGTATTGTTGTTTCCGCCTACCCAGGCCTGTTCCGCCCGATCCTGCAATCCGGCACCACGTCAGCACGGTGGCTGCACGATCGGTTCCGGAGCAGTTCCTGGTGAGGCAACTGTTTGTACTGTCAATTCAATAAAGATTATTTTAATTGAATTGGTGATGAAACAGAACAATTTTTGACATAAGAATTTACTGACAGGTTTGTCCTGTTATCAATCTAACGTTTATTCTTTAAATCAGCGATAATAGCCTATCAAGAGGCGTCGGTCATAAGCCTCAGTCGCTGAAAGAGGCCGATGTTAAATAAGTATTAAAAAACCCTCCGAGACAGTTTTACTTCTATTTATATTTATTACTTAAATATAAATTCAAACATAAATACACCTTTTTTTTTGCTGTCTCCCAAGAAACAATAAAGAACACAAAGGTTTTGAAATTTTGTAGAGAAAAACGTTGCATCGAGCTTTTTGTATTTCTAGAAATATTATCCATGCCGTACGAGCAATATTGTAGTGGAAAGTTCAAATTTAATTTAGGTGAAAGAATGCTTACACTATGAGTATTCTTGTAATAGACATAATATGCTATTTTATATCAGAGAACAATGCTCCGTGCTTGATTGCAGAGGTATGTAGTGCGGAATGTCTGAAAATTATGGCGAAACTTTATCGACGGATCTTTCATCGTCGAAAATCAAATATTACAGAGAAAACTGCTTCATTTTAAATGTAATATTAGTGAAGTTAACTGCATTTAGCATAATATGAACCTAATTTTAAAAAAGTGCTATTCAACGATTCAAACATGAGCTTTCATTTTAAAGGCATTTTTTTCACTAATTTTATAAAACTAAGTTTTTCATTAACTAAAAAAAAATATTTAAAAAAAGCTTTTATTTAAATACTCTAAAAAGTATAGATTTTCCTGTGTAAAGGAGATTGCTCGCAACAAGCTTTTATATCGTAAGAAATTATTAATGTAACAAAATGATGGGTTTGATTTACTTCAAAGTATATTTTCTACTTTTTAGAGCATTTAAATAAAAGCTTTTGTTAAAAATATTTTTTTATATAATTTTATTTTTTACTTTTTACTCTTTTGATATGCTGTAATCCCCAGATATCGATTTTGAGACGAATCGGATCAAAAACGGTAAAGTCGTCCGCCATCTTGAACTAAATTTTTGACTAGAAATTCGTAATCCTCGATCCCGAAAACCCCCAGATATCGATTTTGATCTAAATGACAAAAGTCGTCAGCCATATTGGCGCCGCCATTTTGAATTTCCGAATTTTAACTAAAAATTCATAATCCGTGACCTAGAAAACCCCCAGATATCGATTTTGACTTGAATCGGATCTAAAACGGTAAAGTCGTCCGCCATCTTGAAGTTGCCATTCTGAACTAAATTTTTGACTAGAAATTCGTAATCGGCGAATCAGAAAAACCTTCAGATATCGATTTTGATCGATTTGGACCTGCCGTCTTGAAGCCGCCATCTTGTTTTTTTCTTATATGAAAATGTTAAAGTGTATTGTCACCGGACTTATACACGTGCAAAATTTCAAAGCATTAGCTTAATTAGAACTAATAGACATTTTGATTGCAAGATTTCCTAACCTAACCTAAACAAACTAACTAACAAACAAACAAACATTGCAAGTTTAATAAAAGCTTTTAAAAATTGATGAATATCAAGTTATAGAATGGGGTATTATTGTCCAAAATTTCTTATGCATTGTTCAACAAACATTATGGTCAGCATGTCAAAATTTTACTACTTTAGATATATTTTTTTCCCCTTTATGTTAACAGAAAATTGACTGTAATTCGGATTTTTCTTAATGAATCTAAAGGCCGAAAAAGGACTGTAAAAAAATTCCATATTGCAGCCGTGAAAAAAGTTACACTCAAAAATACCGGCTCAATGGCTCAAAGCTTACGTGTTAGGCTTGCAATCAAGGAGTCCCGGGTTCGAATCCTGGCTAGAGTATGGATGTTTAGTGGTGTTTTTCATGTGTTGCCGAGTTGGTAGCAGTGGACCAGACGAAGACAACACGGCTAGTTGCTGTACCAGTCCTGAGTTCGAGTCTCAGCTGCGGCAAATGGCAATGTCGTAGGGAATGGTCGTTTTATAATTTTCTATGTGTATGTGTCCTGGTTGAGTGATGGAATAGCTAATGTTAAACACCGCCAGGACGTTATCTAAATAAGGCGTTAAAATAATAAAAATAAAGTTGCTTGTAATTAATTAACCGGAAGTAGAAAAAACCCGTTTAGTATGACAATAGTAGCGGATTTATTTCTTTATAAACATCCTATTGTAAAAATTATATTTTGAAGAATAAAAAAGCTACTAAACCTGTTGTTACATGCTCCTGTATCACCTGATATATGCCCCTTAATACCCTAAAGATATAGTGTTATGAGCCCAAATATGTATTTTTATATATACGTATACGGTTATGGATCTTCCTTGAGAAGAAATAATTATATGCACAATTTAACAATTTACTTTTTTACTTCTAGAAGATTAATTCCAGTGTTCTATCAAAAAATGTATTTTTTTAACATTTATTTAACGTCGGTCTATTTCCGCTACTGAGGCCTATCACCGACGCCTGTAGACGAGCTACCCCCAACCAGGAATATTGCCGAACCTCTTCCCTTAAGAAGAGTAGGGATCTTTTACTTGCCTAACATTTAATAGACAAGGGACCGACGGCTTTACATCCCCTCCGAAGGATGGTATATCACCTACACAACTCTCACCTAAGGTTGCATAGCTTCCGCGCATACACTGATATACAAACCGCTGGAAGATATGTGAGGTGAGGACACGGTCTTCTTTGAAACGGTCCCCCATCCAAGTACTAATCGCGCCTAACGTTGCTTTATATCGCATATCGAAGTATGTACATGGTAAAGACGTATCTACGCTCGCCTCCCAAAAAAAATCTAAATAAGCATTATTTACATTTTCGTTTGCGGTTTGGCCCCCGAAAGTGATTTGGACCCCAAAAGTGTTTGGCTCCGTCGGCAATTTCCGACCTGCCGACCGGGTCAGTCCAACCCTGGATACCAAAGGTATGTTTCTTAATATAAAAATAATAAAAATAAATAATTAGCTAGTAGTAGATACGCCACACTTTCTATGTAGAAAAATGCAGATTTCTGAATGGTTCTAGACACCCTAGTTGGAGTTTCATTTCCATATGTATACAGAAATAAAAAAGTTATAGGAATGACCCACTACTTTTTGTTATCCGGTATACTATAAAGATTTCGCCAGTCATGGGAGGGTTTTATATATGAAAGAAAATAGGGTGAGACATGAAAGTTTAAACACGCTTGCTGAAGATAATTAAAAGACCTTCTAAAAGTTGTATCACTGGATGTTTAAAATTTTCTTGAAGTGGTGGTGTCTATGAGGGAATAGACAGTTAAAAATATGTTATGCTAAAATATATCTTTCTACAAAACATTGTAGGCGTGTTTTCTCGTAATTGAACGCACACAAATTTAGTCAGCTGAAACTATTTGAACAGTGACACCCTGTACTTAACATATATTAGATCTTAGTTTACTGCAAATTTAAACCTATTATTTTTAAAATAACGGTACCAAAATAAAGAACATCAATACAGAATGTAATTTACCAATATATTTACTGCATGAAGTCCATTAGAGCAATTTAAAGTTATTATACCACTAGAGGTAAAACAAAAAATTAATAACATAAGTTAATGTACTAGAGAATTCCTGGCATCTTCGAGAAGTGCAATGATTTTTCTATATGTAAAAAATTAAATTAATTCAAAATTCCGTTATAATTCATAGGCTGGCAGCAAAAATCGTTACGTAAATTTCAAATTCCGTAACGATTTGAGAATACATTAGTTACGGTAAATGTTTCAACACAGCTTATATCATGATATAATTATGTAGTTTTTAAATATCAATCGCTGGTAAAGTATTAACATACCAATCTTTAATTTCTGAGGGACATCTACAAAAAACTTCTTTAGTACAGAGTATGTACATTCATTTTATCTCCATAATTATGATGCTTCCAAATCATTATTCTTTAAATAAACGTACAATGAGTGTATATGATATACAGGGCGATTCACGCAGGCCGTGCATTAGAAGTTTCTCAACCTGCTGTTGGATTACAAACTTGAAACTCATACTAGATTATGTCCGTTCTCCCTAAAATATTTTCGGTGCCCCAGTTATACAGTGTGTGCCAAAAGTCGGTACCAACTTTCTTATTTGAAATGGAAACCTACATTTTTTTACATGGTTCGATTGACCTTCCAGTTCTGAGTTTAGACAGCCCAAGTTACGTCAACTTATCTGTTACAGGTTTTTGATACATATCAATTAAAAAAAAATTGCCTGTAGTAGTTTACGAAAAAATTTGTATATCACAAACTGTTCAAAATTATGCAACCAAATTTTGATGAAGGAGTTAGCTGGAAGTTCAGGCTAGCATCTCATGCTCCATGGGTGGTCCCATTTTGTACCATATAATCGCACGCGATTTTCAAATATCACAATGAGAAATCGTCAAAAAGCCGATTTTTTCAAATGGTACCTACTGTTTTTTTTTTATATCGTTGGAAAGAAATTTTAATTTTAGGGTGAGTTATTTAGGCATTCCCTATACCTAACTTCACCCCCCAATCGAGTTATTCGTTAAAAATAAAGACATACCTTACCTTGCCGAGATATTGCTTGGTTTTTCAAGTATACCATGGAAACAAATGACAATTCTAACAATTTACTTAAATATATAATAATGTTTATTTGTAAACAAAGAACATACATACATACATGAGTTTTCTTTAAATAAATTTACAATTTTTACAATTTTCACTCGTTTCATTTGTAAATAAACAGTGAAGGCCCCAGGAAGTACTAGTAGGTATAAGTGGGGTACATGCTAATTACTTACAATTTATTACACAGTGTATTTAGCTGTAATGGGAGTGTAATCATTGATGAGAACCAAGATAAAGAAGAGCATAACATAGTAATTTAAATGATAGTTAATTATAGAAAACATAGGGTAGTTCATCAATAGTGGAAAAGAACAACAAAGGAAAACAACCAAGAAATGATAAATAAATATACACACTTGGACTTTCCCAGACTGATACCTTTTTAACGCAAAATACAGGTAAGTTTATATATATATATATTTTTTTCAAATATTTGATGTACTACTACATAGTCTTGGTGTATTCAGTAACCATAAATTAATATTTTTTTTATAGATATTATATTACGAAGATACAGTTTTTACGTCGGGTGGAATTAAATCATAGATATGAGCAGCAAGGTAAGAGAAATTTTTTTGTCCTATTGATTTGTTTACTTTAGTTTTTAATGTGATTATGTGTATATTACGGTTATTGTGGCAATGTTCGTGATATATTATTGTTTGTTGTTTGTTCTTAAATAAAGTTAGTAAAATTTTTTGCACAAAAATAATTGTCTAATATCCAATTTTTTGTCCTCGTTTAATAAGGCGTTGGTGGGGTAAGTAATATTTTTGTTGTAGATTATTTTTAAGAACCATTTTTGGATGGTATTTAGTATTTCTATATAGTCCATAGGCAAGTTGTGACTGGACAAGGGAGAAGTATAATATATCGAGCTGACGTATACTGACTGACTTTAGATATTTAAATTTTGAAAGGAGAGGCCGTAGTTTTCTAACAATGTTATGTACTTGTAGGTTCCATCTAAGGTGTTTGTCTATTGTAATACCTAAATATTTTATATGTTCTGCTTCACTAATGGTCATTAATAATTTACGTAATGACGTAATATTATGACAGTTCAAGAACAGATTAAATTCGTCCAAATTTTTTGCTATCCTCCTTGTATTATTATGAATCAGTATAAAATTTTGGTTCAACTTACTGTACAATTTTTATAATCTTGACTGCTATTAATTATATAGGTTTCTACTGGTTTAAGCTTTAAATCTGTAATGTATGGGTCCATTGCATATATTTATTTGTAGAACAAATACTATAGCGATGATAAGATTGTAGGATCTTTGGCAACCGCGCCCGTTGACGTTCGCCGCGAACCCGAGAGTCATCTAAAAGCGCGCGAAAGTGGACGGCAGTGGGACGAAAGACGTAAAGACGAGTGGAAGTCGCGCTCGGGTGTTGCGAATGACTAATATTTGTGTTTTTATCCAGTGTTATATATCATTTGTTTCTAAAACAATTATCCCACAATATTTGGGGGCTCGGCCGGGATAGTAAATAGAAACAATTTACGAGTTTACAGAAAATAACAAAGTAGGGACAGTGCAGAAAAGACGTAGGAAGTTAGTGAGTGCTTGTGTTTGAACATTTTCGAAGGCAGGTGAAAAGAAATCTGGAAACGACGAAACGAGGACTATAAATAAGACGGCAAGACGAATGGGACGAGTCAGCAAACCTTGAAAGACGTAAACAAGAAGGATGATGCAATAATGTTGTAAGCTGTAAGGTAACCTATACGAAGCCGATACGAAGTAGGTACCCTTTATTTATCTTATTGTTTTTATAAAGTGCTATGACGACGAACATTTGAAAGACAAATTAAAATTCAGTGAAAATAAGAACGTTTTAGTAAAGTACGGATGCTTGATGCAGGACGCAGTCGGTAGTGATTTAAACATTTGTCCGTTAAAAACATTTTAAAAAGTACGGTTGTTTGGTGCTGAGTCTAACGTGAACTTTTTGACATTTCTGTGTAAAGAACTGACTTTTAAGTTACAAGATGGCAAGTTTAGGACAGATCGCGGGTATAGTGGACAATATTAAAGTGTACCCAGTTAACGTAATCAAAAAATTTCATAAACTAATCTTCGGTGAGGAAGGTGATCGAAATAATAGGAAAAGACTTCGTGAGTTTGTCGGTTTCGACTTTACTAAAAATTCCGAGGACTATAAGACTAAATTAAAATATATTAGTGACAATTTTTCAATTAGCGATTTGACGTCTATCGCCAATATTTTACGTATCGACTATGAAAAGGAGAAAAAAGAGTTAGTTGAAAATATTTGTAATAGTCTGGTAGATTTGAGTATTTTGCAAAGTGAACAGGAAGAGGATGAAGATGATGTAGAAGTTGAGGAGAATGAGGAGCAAGATACGGCTTCGAATGTTGCTGCTAAATACACCCCTCAGTTTTCGATGAATTTTAGAGATGTTGAGGATTCTATTCGACGATTTGACGGTAGTGACGCATATCCTGTAGAAAAATGGATTGAGGATATAGAAGATATGGCAGAGCTGTTAGGTTGGAGCGAGTTACACCTTTTCATTTTCTCGAAAAAGTCGTTGAGTGGCCTAGCCAAATTATTTATTCAGAGCGAAAGTGGAATTAAGTCGTGGAAAACTCTTAAGAAGGCACTCCAGAATGAATACTCGTCTCGATTAAATAGTGCGCAGCTGCATAAATTATTATCAGATCGAAAACTAAAGAAATCAGAAACAGTGCAGGAATATTTCATCGTTATGAAGGAACTAGCAAGTCGTGGTGACATTGAAAATGAAGCACTTATGCATTACGTTATTGACGGCATCCAGGACGATCAAAACAACAAGATGCTGCTTTACGGCGCTAAATCGCGGCGTGATTTTAAAGAGAAACTAAAGATATATAGTGACATAAAAGCCAAGACGCCTGTGCATGCGACGCAATCTCAGTATCATCAGAAGAATGCCCAGACCAAGATTAATGCTGAACCCAACGCAAAACAACCCAATACGCCAGCGCCACCTATTAGATGTTTTAATTGCGGGGTCAGAGGTCACAAGTCGAGCGATTGTAAATCAAAAAATCTAGGGACCAAGTGTTTTAAGTGTAACAAATTTGGACACAAATCTTACGAATGCCAAGTCAGCAAGACAAGTCAACCTTCAAACTCGACTGCTACTACAGAGACGTCATCAGTTAACAAAATAACTACGATTGGTTCAAATAGGATGCATAAAGAAATTCAGTTGAATAACGTCTGCATTGATGCTTTGATCGACACGGGGAGTACTGTGAACCTAATAAAATCAGATGTGCATCAGAAAATTGGTTCTCCTGTTCTAAGAAAATCTAATGTTGTACTCAGTGGTTTTGGAAAGTCAAATAATACAGAGGCGTTAGGTAACTTTAAGTGTGAAATTGCTGTGGATAATGACTGCTTTAACACAACAATACATGTTGTACCGAATGATGCCATGTCAGTTGAAGCTATCCTTGGTGAGGAATTGTTAAACAAAGTCGAATTGATTGCAAACCCAAAAGGCATTAAGATCTTGAAAATTATGAATGATGAGGAAAAGCATGAGAAGGATGTTATGAAGATAGACATTGTGGAAGTTGAAGAAGTCGATATAGGTCGTGATGTTAAACCAGAATTAAAGGACGAAATTGAGGAAATAATAAAAATGTACAAGCCAGAAAAAGTTAAGACGACAAATATAGAGATGCAAATTATTGTTAAAGATGAAGATCCGGTGTACTGTAGTCCAAGACGTTTACCTTTTGTCGAAAGAGATATTGTCAAGTCGAACAATGGATTTGTGATGGAATAATCGAACAATGTAGCTCCGAATATGCCAGCCAAGTAGTAGTGACTAAGAAAAAATGTGGATCACCACGAGTGTGCATAGACTATAGGAAGATTAACAAGAAAATAGTGAAAGACAGGTATCCGTTTCCGTTGATTGAAGATCAACTTGACAAATTGCAGAATGCTAGAGTTTTTAGTACAATAGATTTAAAGAACGGATTCTTTCACGTTGGGGTCGAAGAACAAAGTCGTAAATACACTTCTTTTGTGACACATAATGGACAATTTCAATTTTTGCGAGTTTCATTCGGCATGTGCAATTCACCAGCTGTTTTCCAGCGATTTATTAACTACATATTCAGGGATCTTGCTAATAAAGGCATCGTATTACCATATATGGACGACCTAATAATCCCGGCATCAAATGAAGAAGAAGCCGTGGAAAGATTAGTAGTAACCCTACAAACTGCAAAAGATTTTGGCCTCGAAATTAATAAGAAGAAATGTCAGTTCGTGAAAAAGAGAGTAGAATTTCTAGGACACCGTATAGAAGGGGGACAAATATTTCCATCGGAATTAAAGACTAATGCAGTAATGAACTTTCCTGAACCTACGACTCTCAAGCAAGTACAAAGTTATTTAGGACTTACAGGATATTTTAGGAAGTTTAATCCATTCTATTCTATAATTGCGAAACCGCTTAGCGACTTACTAAAAAACGACAGATCATTTCAATTTAAAGAAAGAGAAATAAGCGCTTTCAATCAGCTAAAGAAGATTCTGTCAGAAAAGCCTGTACTCAACATATATAGACAGGGTGGGGACATGGAATTGCATACAGACGCCTCCATAGATGGCTTCGGAATTATCCTGCTTCAGAGATCCTATGAAGATAATCTTTTCCACCCGATCTATTATGCTAGCAAAAAGACGACAGATGCAGAAAGGAAGTACTCGAGTTATGAATTAGAAGTTTTGGCTATTGTGGGAGCCCTGAAAAAACTAAGAGTGTACCTCTTAGGTCACAGGTTTAAAATAGTCACCGACTGTTCAGCTTTTCAAAAAACCATGGATAAGAAAGACTTAAGCACACGAATTGCAAGATGGGCTCTACTTTTAGAAGATTTTGATTATGTCATTGAGCATAGATCTGGAAGTAGAATGAAACATGTAGATGCTCTAAGCAGATACCCGGTTATGACTATCACAGAAGATACATTGATGACAAGAATACGAAAAGCCCAAGACGAAGATGGTGAAATGAAAATCATTAAAGATTTACTGAAAGATAAACCACATGAAGATTACATCTTAAAGGACGGAATTGTTTATAAAATGATCAATGAAGAAGAAGTGATAGCTGTTCCTAGACAAATGCAAATGGAAATAATCAAGAATTCCCATGAATACGGACATTTTTCGGTTAAAAAGACGGAAGATTTATTAAAGAAGGACTACTATATACCGAAAGTGAAGGAAAAGATAGACAAGGTTATTGGTAGCTGTGTAGCGTGCATTCTGGCTAACAAGAAACACGGAAAGCAGGAGGGATATCTACATTCTCTGCACAAAGAAAGCTTGCCTCTGCATACTTACTACATAGACCAGTTAGGGCCATTGACGTCGACCAACAAAAATTACAATCATATTCTAGCAATTATAGACTCTTTCACAAAGTTTGTATGGCTGTATCCAACGAAATCAACGACTGCCCGAGAGGTAATTGCTAAACTAGAGGTTCAAAGAAAGTCATTCGGAAGCCCAGTTAATATTATATCAGATAGAGGTACGGCATTTACGGCGCAAGAATTCGAAGATTATTGCTCGAAACAGAAGATTAATCACTTCAAGATAACGACTGGTTTACCTAGAGCCAATGGGCAAGTAGAGCGGATGAATTCCATAATTATTCCCGTTTTAACAAAATTATCCTTAGAGGATCCGACTAAGTGGTATAAACACGTCGACCAATTGCAACGAGCCATCAACTCGACATATCAGAGAAGTATTAAAACCACTCCATTTGAGTTGTTGGTAGGGGTCAAGATGAATGACAGTCATGATATAAAGATAAAACAATTATTAGAAGGAGAAACACAGAATATGTTTACGGAGTCCAGAGATGAATTGAGAGAGGAAGCTAAGAAACAAATAAAGAAAGTTCAAGAAGAAAACAGAAAGACCTATAATTTACGACGAAGACCTCCCAAAAGTTATCAAGTCAATGATTTAGTCGCCATAAAACGTACTCAGAGAGGACCAGGACTCAAGTTGAAACCAAAGTATCTTGGGCCCTATAAGATTGTAAAAGTCAAGAAAAATGATACCTACGACGTGCAGAAAGAAGGTTACCATGATGGTCCAGTTCATACATCTACTTGTGCGGAGTACATCAAGCCCTGGCCCACCGAAAACGAAGAGGACTACTTATCATCCGGGTCGGATGATGATCAGGACGGCCGAGATGTAGGATCTTTGGCAACCGCGCCCGTTGACGTTCGCCGCGAACCCGAGAGTCATCTAAAAGCGCGCGAAAGTGGACGGCAGTGGGACGAAAGACGTAAAGACGAGTGGAAGTCGCGCTCGGGTGTTGCGAATGACTAATATTTGTGTTTTTATCCAGTGTTATATATCATTTGTTTCTAAAACAATTATCCCACAATATTAAAAGGATAAGGATTATTTATATAGAACTACTATCATAGGCTTAAAGTTAAGACATTTAGGTATATAGTTAAATTATTTTTTAAATTTTTACAGATGGTGGAGGAAGTAACAACATCACCTTGACTGGAAGACTTTTTGGCAGATCTTGTGCTTGTAGTTGGACCTAACGTGGATATCTGCTTGGCCTCTTTCTGCTCTTTTCTTTTCCCTTTAAAATTAGGCTCGGAACTATTCTTATTTTGGTCTATATTCGAATCACTCTCTAAGGTACAATTTTTATTTGCGTGGAATGTTGGGGTTACTGGCGCACTGTTACTATTGGGGTAATGGCTAGAGGGAATTTCGAGTGTAATTAGCGTCCCTCTATTTCTTAGATCTTCATATGTGTAGGATTTTCCATTTACTTTAATTTATTTTTAGAGATTTTAGCATGGTACTTCCTTTCTCTGGCTTGTTTCAGGTGGAGGTATAATACTTTTTGTTCATTTCTTTCCTCTGGTGTCAAGTCATGTGCCTTTTAGTTGCGCCACCTTCTTAAAAATATTTCGTTTCGTAATATTTCTTACCAGTTCTACTATACAAGCTCTTGGTTAGGTAGTTGTCTTTGTGCATATCTTGAGTTATTGGCATTTTTTGTAGTAGGCTTTGGAAAAAATGCCAAATATCAAACCTAGCCACTATTGTGTCATTGTTATCTTATTGCTCCAATTAATTTGTGTAATGTTCATCGTGGTACATTATCCGAATGATGTTGTCTTTGATTTGTTTGTAATTTATGGTGAAAATAACAGAATAGTTGACAGAACCTATAACAGGAAATGATGACATTGAAGTTAACGCCCTGGGATATTTTCAAGCATATCCACGTGCTTCCATCAGAACAGCATCTTGTTGATTTGGGAATTTCTTATACCTCGTTGCAAAGAATTCTTTGTCGTCATAAATCACATCCTTATAAATTTATAAGGTTACAAAAACTACATCCCGGGGACTACGTACGCAGGATCAACTTTTGCAATGAATTTTTGATAAAGATTTATGATCGTATTTTTTTTACAAAAAATGATCTGGACAGGCGAAGCAAAATTATGTCAACGAGGGCTATTTAATCGAAAAAATCGACACTTTTGGCCTCACGAAAATCATCGTATTGTAACGGAGGTGAAAAATCAAATTCAATTTCGCATTAATGTTTTCTGTCTTCTAATGGACAGTGAGGTGCGATATTTCATGTACGATGAAAACTTAAATGGCGAGGGTTATTTGAGAAATGTAAGAGAAGTTGTGGAAAACCACCTGGATAATATGCCGCTGAATTGACTTATCAATCGTTGGTATCAAATGGACGAAGCTCCAGCTCATTCGACTAGAGCCGTAGATGCCAAATTAACGGAACTTTCTGAAGATCGTTGATGGGGAAACAGAGGTCCATCACATTGGCCCACCCGATTTCCGGATCTTACCACTTTAGATTTCTATTTATGGAGTCGGGTCAAAGAATTAGTGTACACAAATCCGATTTTAAATTAGTAGACTTGAGAATAAGGATAGTTGGAGCTTTTGATCATTCGGAACATTTTGAAATTCGGACAGCAACCCAGTCTGTTCAGGAGCGTATGTATTGTAGACGGTCTCAATTAAAACGGTGCACATATTGGGCATTTGTAATGAAATAAAATATTTTGTTAATATTTTCGTATGTTGTTATTATTTGTTATTGCAATACAATTTTTGAATAAAAATTCAAATGAAGCGATTATTTCCAAAGCCCACTACCCTTGAGGGAAAAAAATATTTTTTTCAAAAAATGCTAATAACTCAAGATTTGCATACACATTTTTAAATAAATTGTTAGAATTGTCATTTGTTTCCATGGCATACCTGAAAAACCAATGACTTCAGAATAGGCTAGACAAAGCATGTCTTATACATTAACACATGAGTTGTTGTGTTTCCCACTATCTCATACATTCTATTATTAAAAAAGGATGGATATAGTTTTGTTTATGTTTTGAAACTCATTGCCAGTGGCGTAAAGAGGGTGATTATTTCGTATAATTAATATATTAATTTCTCTTCTAGTTTGACCGCAAAGTAATATGAATAACATTGTTTTTTTATTAAATGATTAATTTAAATATTAAATTTACACTTATAAATTGGTATAGATATATGTCACATAAACAAAATGATTAATACAGTTTTCCTTTTACTGCATTACTAACCTAAAAAATAAAAACATGTTTTAATTATTCCCATCATGTACTACTTCTTTTAAATGATAACTTACCCAACTTGTACATTTTCCTTAGATGAACTTGGTAAGTCAGATACTGCAAATTCTTTAAGAACAACTCGGCGTTTAATATTCCTTGGAATTCTACAAATAATATAATATTGCACTTTTAAATAATATCTTTTCATTTTGCTCTTCAACTTTATTTTCACTTAACTAACTATATTACTCAATTTTAAAATATAAAAACGTTTTCTATACTTCCAATATTATTTCACTGAATATTTACAATTTTGCTTATTTGTCGTTCCAACCCGAGGTTACGCTTATGAGATAATTTCACCTACCTGTGAAAAGATCGATTAACTCCAATTTTAAAGAGGTATCTACATACAACACAATATTTTCCATTGTTTATTCACAATAACAAATTCTGTCTTCAAAAACACTACAAAACCACTGTAATTACAACGTTTAACTTCGGTTTATCACAAACACTTTAATGACGGCCAACGCTGCAACTGGATTGTAAACAAAACGTGTTGAGAGAGACTGCGTGCGCATATACCCACGTGCCTTTAGCCAATAGACTGCTGAGTATCAGTATTTATTTTTAAAGCAATGTAAACAAATAAAGGATACACAACAAACCAAGAGGATGCTTGTCTATCCTATTCTGAAGTCGTTGTGAAAAACTAAGCAATATCTCGGCAAGATAAGGTATTTCTTAATTTTTATTGAATAACTCTATTGGGGATGAAGTTAGGTATACACCCCAGTCATTAGAGTAAAAAAAGTATGAAAAATTGCAGAAGTTTTCAAATTTTGAGACAACATTGGAAAAGGTAAAAAATAAATTCGGATTTGCACCGGAAGATTTTTTCACAATATTTTTATCTGACACGACTCTGGCAGATAATTTATTCAGTTGATGAGTATTTCGGCTGTGATCTCTGATAATAAGAGTAATAATATTTCTATGATTTTGTTTTTGTTTTCCCTGTTGGAAAACTATTTTTTTGTAATCCCTTGTTTGTTATTTTTTACGGTGTTTGTCGTTTTACTTTTTTAACTGAATTCATATTTTGTATTTGTATAAAAAGATGTTTTGTGCAATTTTGACTATATTCTGATGCTTGTATAAGTCTATGGAAATAAAGTATTATTATTATTATATAGTTATAAGGACAAACACATTGCTGTACCAATATACAAAAAAACACATATTCAGCGATTTATATTCTATTATGGTCCTAAATTATATAATGTTTTACCACTCAGTTTGAAGAACATAACAAAAATAAATAGATATAAAAAAGAAATAAAACAGTTAATTACAGAAAATTAAAAAAATTATAGAAAATATCTTAAATATTTAAATATGCTTACATTCTAAAAAAAAAAAAAAACTTCTGTGAATTGTACTACACTTTGATGTACTCTTGATTCCTTAGCACTATATACTTTTTTCAATATTGTTTTCTTTTAAAATAAGCTGTATTAATAAATTGTCTTCTTTTTTTCTCCTCTCTTTTTTTATATATATATAAATCAATTGTTTATATTAAATTACATTAAAAATACACCTGATTTCGTGGTGACACTACGCAAAACAAGCCATTGTGTTTAGGCGTTGGTTTCGCTACAAACGGGTGTTGAAAATATTTATTGCTTTGAATAGAATTATATCTCTCATATTATGTTATATATTATAAGCATTTTGTATATGTATTTTAGTTATATTTTTTTCAATTTTTTTTCAATTTAAATTAAATAAATGTTATATAAATCGTGTTGCAATTATTGAGGCCACTCTTGGGATATTTACAAAAAGGTGTAAATACGTAACAATATTTTATTAATATCGTTGAAGTTGTAAATTATTTTCAACTCTCAAAACAGTCATCAATGTGGAATTAGTGTTAGATGTAAAATACGTGGGAACGCATGAACATATGCGTCCAAACAGAAATGTGTTTTTAATAGGGCACTGATACGCGTGACGCTACTCATCAAGAAACAAATTAGTCTACGTATAGCGTATCCTAATAAACTAACTCGATTAGTGAAGTTAAATTGGATTACAATGAAATGGAAGTTGTTATAATCATATCTATGACTTCCTCGACAGGCGTGTGGAGATGAATGTTGGCAGCGAAATCTCTAGATGACAAATAAATGCAGACTAAAGAGGAAGCTTATGAACCTACGTTACATAACACAACAGAACAACTGTTAGTATTAGAATCGGACACGAAATTAAAAACTTTTGTGCTAGCTCTGTACTCTGACGCAGAAAATTAGTGCAAAACTGAATCTAAAGTTTTGAATCTGTCTGACCGAAAAGTGTAAATAGTAGAGCCAAGGGCGTGCGGATTTACAAATTTCGTAAATTCCATAATAATTCGAAAAAATGAAAGCCTCGGATTATGTTAAATATGCGTGACCAACCATGTCTTCAATTAAAATATCATGGATTCTCCATATAGTAAAAAAAAATGTTGAACGATGAAATATGAACAATATTATTATTTTATATATACTTATATAAACATATGTGTGGCGCCATTGGATGACGAGCTACCCCAATATTTGACCCTCATCTATAAAATCTCCGCCTATTTCACAGCTGTCAACAAATTAATAGGTATAAATGCGGCACGTTCACACATTCGACCCATTTGGTCGACTATGGCAATTACACAGAATGTCCTAGTCGTGGTTTTCATTTCTAGTAGGAGGCAAAAACGGACAAAATTTAATATATTTCTATGGTAGAACGAGGTGCCGCTTTAATATTAAATAATCAAGACACTATGTTTATTCTCCCACTTCCATCTAGACACTACAGGGACTTTAACAGCGTCAAAATAGACACTATTAATTAACCATGTCTTGATAACTATTAGACTGATTTAATTTAACCTGCTCTTAAAGAGAAAAGGTCTTCACGGAGAATATGACATCTCATTACAAAAAAAAAACGAGGGATCAAAATTTTTATAGGTTTAGTTTTGGTTATTTTTCTGTTTGCTACTTTCAGTTATAGGTTTTGTAGGATGCTAAAATGCCTAAGCAAAGAGGCCAAGTTTATTTGAATTGGTTAGGCAAAAAAAAAAATTGCATCCAAGAAACAAAAATCTTGGTTAGTCCTCATACAAAAACATTTTAGGTATATATAACTAAAAAAGTGTAAGGTGCTCATGAAAAAAGAAAATCTAATGATAAAATATTTTCCGTATTTCTTGGAACCAATAATATTTTCTTCAAACTTCAAAAGAACATGACTTTAATGACAAGTTTTGAGAACTTGAATGTCATTTCTCTGGAACTCCATATGAGCGGAAGTTTAAGCCTAAAGGCGGCACTAAAAGTCTTTACTACTGCTCACTAACGCACTAAAAGTATTTGAAGAAGAAATAGTATATTGTTTTATTAGGAGTAAAAGTGACTTTTGTGACGAGTCCGGCAATTACAGACGAGTCACCACAAAAGTGGCTTTTACTCCGGATAAGACATGTTATTTTTTCTTCAAACGCCAATTAGCTTAAAGAAAAGATAAAAAAGTTGGCTGTGCGTTGCCATTAGCAACGGGAGTAAAAGTCCGCTTGAGCTGAAGAAAAAGTACTTTTCAGAAAATCATGACATTTCTTACTCATTTCATGACATTAAAGTTTTACATTCCAGACGTCTGTCTGTGCATTGACATTAGCAACGGAAGTAAAAGTACTTTTTCGTCCGCTCGAACGGACTTTTACTTCCGTTGCTGATTGCAACGCACAGATAAATTTTTTATCTTTATTTTTTTATAGCTAATCGATATTTGAAGAAAAAATAATATGTATTATTCGGAGTAACTGTAGCCTATAGACTCGTCACAAAAGTCTCACTTTTACTCCTAATAAAACAATATACTATTATTTCTGTTGCTAATGGCAACGCACAGTCGTCTGAAATATCAAACTTTAATGTCATGAAATGAGTAAATACTGTCATGATTTTCTGACGTTTGAAGAAAAACATACATTATTTAGTTTGTATTTGACGTTTGAAGAGAAAATGGCATGTTTTATGAGGAGTAAAATGATTTTTTTGTGTCTCGGCTGTATTTGCCGAAGTCAAGTTCATACCCAACGTAAAAAATGTCATTTTTACTCCATATGAAACAATATAATATTAGAATCTGTCTGGCCGATAACTGTGTTGGTTAAGGAGCAGGTATCGCGCCACCGGGTTCGAATCTCGACTCCGGCACTGTCGGAGGAAATGGTTCTATGTCCCCGTTTTTTTAACGTGTAACTCCCTTCCGCACAAGCCTCTGGCTTCTGGAATTGGGGGTTGTTCTGTGGTGTTTATTTATTTATTTAATATGCACCTCACGCTTTTACTTTTAGTCATATAGTATATATGCCTAAAAATAGCTGAAATAGTCATTAATGATATATGTTGAAAGTGAAGTTTTATTTTGTAAGTGGAGAATATAAACATGCCATCTTTTCTTCAAATGTCGAATATGAATTAAACAAATAGTTATCGTTTCTTCAAACATTTTTAGTGCCGCTCGTGAACGGCAGTAAACGACTTTTACTGCCGTTCAGATGAAGTATCAGAGTTATGACGGTTTAAGTTCACGAAACTTGTCATAAAATTCATGTTTTTTTGACGTTTGAAGAAAATAGTATATTTTTTTTATATGAAGTATAAGTGACATTTCTCTTTATTTTTCTCCCCATAAAACATGCTATTTTTTCTTCAAACATCGAATATGAATTAAATAAACACTGTATTTTTTCTCCCACTACTTTTAGTGCTGCTCGTGGGCGGCAATAATAGTGTTTTACATTACAAGCACAGAAAAACAGTTTTTACTGGTGATAGGAAAAAATGACTGGCAAGCCTGTCATCTCGTAGAGTTTTCAACAAGCGTGACTATCGAACAGGTTTTTTGATGCGTTATGACATTTAGCATTATTACAATAATTCAAGTAGCGTCAAATTTTTCCTCTAGGTTTGGTTGTGCTCAAAAATAGGGAATCTAATACTACTAATTATTATTTAAACAGATTCATTCGGATTACTTAATCAAAAGATTCACTTACCAGAGTTTTCAGCGCTTTAACGAGAAATTTATATCTGAAACAAAATAAAAATATATAATTATTAAAATAAACAATTAGCGTTTATTTAGATATCTGTTTTATTAAAGTTTATCTCAATTTAGATACTAATTAATAAATTATGTTCAAAAGTTTTGACCCTCACAGGTCGTTTTAATTTATATTTTATTTATCTATTTTAGACATTCAGTTTCAAAACAAGTTTCTTGATAAAAAAATTATATTTAGTACTTGGATAGGAGACCATTTCAAGGAAATACACGTCCTCGCCCCACATCTTCCTGCGGCTTATATATCAGTGTAGATGCAAAAGTTAAGCAATCTTAGGCGAGGATTGTGTAGGAGATAAAGCCGTCGGTCCTTTGTCTATTAAATGTTAGGCAAGTAAAAGATCTCTACTCTTCGAAAGATAAGAGGTTTGGCAAAATTCCTGGTTGGGGGTAGCTCGTCTACAGGCGTCGGTGTTAGGCCTTAGTAGCGAAAATGGGCTAGTTCTGAGGCGCTTTCTTCTCGAACGTTCCAGTCTATCCTTCGCGGCGTTTCTGGCCTCTTCTCGTATATTCTATGAGGCAGTAGCGTAGGCGTGCACATAACAATATTATACAATTACAACAATTATGGCTGCGCAAATAAATTACTGAACATACGATGCCATATACCACGAAGTGCTATACAGTGCTTCTCAAAAGTGGGATAGAGTGTACTGACGAAGACAGTGAGAGTTCAACAAACGACAACAAAAATTTAAAACACAGTATTAAAGAATTCTTCTTCAGAATAAAAGCAATAATTTAAAAAGTGTCTTTTCTACATATATTTGAAGAACTTGAAATTGAGAGGTTTTATGTCATCAGGAATATGAATGATTATATAATCGAAGATTTAAAGTGCTTTTTATTGGCTTTGTTAATCTAAAAGACGAGGCTGTCTCAGTTGAGAGGCAGAACTGGTATCATAATTATGAAAATCAAACTCAGCTGCAAATGTGCTTTTATTTTTATGTATTTCTACTAAGATACTTATACATATACAAAGAAGGAACTGGCATACCAATTTTTTTTAAAATTGGTTGACAATAGTCTCACCAACCAGCATTGTCAATTAATCTGACTGCTTTTTTTGTAGTCGAAAAATTCTTATTGAATGAATTGCATCACCCCAAGAAGAATTGCATAAATAATATGGGAGTGGAATATGACGAAATGGCATTTTTTTAAAGTACTAACACAAAGCAAATTTTAGCCTACGTAATAGAAAAAATATACTTGACAATTTATTGGATAATTCCTATATGTGGCTGAACAAGCTATTTACTATTGAATTATTTGTAGAAAATACAATATTTTGAGTTTTGTTCTCATTTAGCTCAAATTTATTTGTCGAAATCCAATCACTGTCTAAATTGTGTCAATATTGTCGAACATTTAAAAACCTATTTAGAGTATTGATTACTCAAGGCTCAATATATTTCCTCACTACCTAAACGATTACATTTTCCGTGGTTTATTTTATTATTATCTATCACGCAAGATGTAGTGACATTTAAGATGTAGTAACTACTCGTATTGTTGATAATAACGGCTACGCTGGCACGATTTTCATAGTTCATCAATTCAAAATATTATGTAAATGGTTTTAATCCCAGCCCACTATCACTTTCTACGAATATTTTAAGAATTTGGCATCGAGAATCCAGCTTTGTGTGAGGCCTTGACCGTATTTCTGTTTTTTAATCAACATTTTGACACACCATTTACTATATAAAGTGCGTTTAAAAGGTTACTAATGCATTTGTATTAATTAAATATTGGGGGCAGTGTTTGGCATGAAAATCATAATGTTACGTATTTTTTAAAATATGTGTATTTGTACATAATATATCGTTAAAACTTTTTGGCTACGTAACAAACTCGTAAATTATTTAGCATTTATTTTTGTACCTACTAGTGAAGACAGCGAGCTTTTCCCTTTGATTTGTTCTCAAACAGTGTGCGCTGAGGGATACTGTTTACAAACAATAGTTTCAAATGTTGAAAATGAAATTTTCTTCCAAACTTTGCTCTTATGTTAAAAGAGGGAGGAAGAAAGGAAACAAAGTTTATGCCCCAGCAAAGTTAGTACTTAATGATGAAAGAATTGATATATTGCAAAAGATTGTTAATGGTTTGTAATTTTTTCTCTCTAGTATAAACACTTAGTTCAATTATTCCCTGATAAACAATGCTTAGTACCACTGTCGATCAATAAATATTCTTACCTGTAGCCAGTATATAACCAGATATTTAAAAACATTGTTTTAAGGGCTTTTGGTGCATTTATAAACATCAAAAAGCTCAAGCAAATATTTTTGGGAATTCAAATTCAACCCTAAATATAAAAAATCGGACATACTTTCCCCATTTAGGAATAGGTGGGACTAATATATCCTGGTCCTCCCATTCAAAAATAATCATAAATAAATTTTGTTGCTAAAAACTTTATTTCAAATTATTACAAATCTACCAAACATGCCCCTATCGATAAATATGCCCTTATATCGACAAATTTCCGTTATTTTTTAACCAATCTTGATGAAATATTAAACACAGCTTTTAAAAACCACCAAGTTTTATACTATACCTTCAACTAGTTTTCATTTTCACTACTTTATTAACACCTTCCCCCACAATTATCTCCTCTGCATTTTCTAGGAGCAACTAGTTGTGCCATCTCATACTGGTACAAAGGCAGTATTTCAGTGGTAAATGTAATCAAAATTGTTAGAGCCCGTTCAGAAAAAAAAAAATTAAAACCTACCCCCTCATCTACAGCTTCCCTCATTGTGTCTTCTAGAAGCAACCAGTTCTGCCATGTCTTATCGGTACTAAATAGTATACGTGTATTAAATTCGGTCAAAATTGGAAGAGACGTTTCAGAGAAAAAGAAAAATAATTCTTTAAATCCAACCCCCTAACATCACTCTCCGAATTTCTTAGAAGCAAATAGTCTTATAATGGCAATAAGAAAATATACATGTGTTCAATTTAGTCAAAATTGTTATTTTAATCTAACCCCCACAGTCTCTGTCCTTGAAATGTTTAGGGGTAACAGGTCATGTAATTCATACAAGCACTAAGGGAGTACCTATGTGTTAACGATCAAATCGTTAGAGCAATTTTATACAAAAAAATATTTTCTATTTATTTATTTATTTATTGGTTTTTAAGAATTAACTCCAATCACATTTCATTTGAGCTAGGACTTATTTTGCGACTTCGTTTCGAGGTGTGTGGGGACGTCCGAATAGGCATACAAAATTGAAGCAAAATCGATCGAGGAATTTGAGCTCTAGGTCAGACAAGATGGCACAGACATTTTTAAAAACCATTTTTTTTTTTCATTCTGGGGACTTGAGAACATCGCATTACTTATACAGGGTGTCCCACAACGAACTGCGGCGATCGATATCTCGAAAAGTAGACATCGGAAAATTTTGAAAATTTGGTAGTAAACTAATGTCGATGGGGGCAACTCGGCTAAAAGATGGTGGCACTTCCGGTTATACCGGAAGTCGATACCAACTTGCTTATTTTAAATGAACACCCTATATATTATTACATTTTTTGATTGTACGCAAAATTCTAGGCCTATTTTGTGTATCATGTCCTATACCTAGATCTCTCCGTTTTTGAGATATTTCAATTTGTATGTCAAAAATGACGTTTGCGGGCCCTAAAAGAATTCATAAAATAAAACCAATTGTCGATGATGAAAATATCGAAATGGCTATTTTGGGATAATTTTCGGCATATCCTATGACATCCTTAAGACAAGTGGCCTTACAAACAGGAATCTCCAAGAACTCTATTCATAGAATTCTTTGAAACACAAATTCCATCCCTATTCCATTTCTATGGTTCAACACCTAAAGGACACCGATTTGACCAGAAGAGTTCACTTTTGCGAATTTATTTTAACAATGTTACAAGGCGACTTTCGATTTTTGGACAACATAATTTGGACTGACGAGGCAAAATTTACGAAAAATGGACTTCTCAACAGACATAATGCCCACTTTTGGTGTGATTCAAATCCCCATGCCGTGAGATTGCGAAATTATCAAGAAACCTGGCAATTTAATGTGTACTGTGCTGTGAGAAATGATGGAGTCGTAAAACTTAATTTTTATGAAGAAAACTTAAATGATAATGAATTAATACTTAAATAGTTTCTGTTTTTCAAATTACGTATCAACTTTTTTTAGGTGAAAGATATTTGAATATATTACAAGATTTAGATCATGAATATTTGTACAATTTACCGCTAGCTGAACATAGGCAAATATTTTACCAACACGATGGCGCGCCACCACACGGCAGCTTCATGGTTAACAACTTCTTGGAAGAAATTTGTTACGATAAGTGGATTGCTAAAAATAGACCTTTTCTGTGGCCTCCCCGTTCTCCTGATCTGTCTGTCTTAGACTATTTTATATGGGGAACAATAAAAGATATGGTTTATTTTAATCCAGTCACAACAATGGAAGATTGTCAGGCAAGAGTAAGGAAGGCTTTTGAAAGATTATCTCCAGGTTCTATTAGAGCGGCCACCCATGACGAACTAATCAAGAGGTGCGAAAAATGTTTGGAAGTTCAGGGTGGACACTTTCAACACTTATTAAAATAAAATATTTTCCTGAGTATAAGTAGTTATACTGTTAGTATTTTATGTAAGAACCTTTTGTATCTAAGTTACATTTGTTTAATTATTTTATGAACTGTTGCAGTGCCAAATTTTTTGGAATTCTCCATTATTAATTAAATACTGTTCGGAGACGGTTTTTGTTTCTCTGGATATCTATTAGCCAATATTTCACATGTTTTTGATAAAACTTTGTAACATTCTCCATAGATTATAAACAAATTTAAGTAATCCTCGTGTGCATAATTTACGCGCCTCGGCATGATAATTAATACTTGTCAACTGGTAAGTGACAGCTACATACATTTGTATGCGCCGTCATAGCCAACTAACAGTAATTGAACTTAAAATCCATAGCAAAATCCCCATATAGAAATATTGAATTGGGAATATCTCGAAAACTAAAAATTTTCGGAATAGACATCCATATACAAACTTACCCTTATTTTTAATGGCGAATAAGATAAGATTATAAAAATTGGGGGTTTCCATTTGAAAAAATTGTTTTTTGACAGTTTCCTCAATTTCATCTTTATTCTTATTTTTTGAACCCTCTGTATTTATTAATACTTATCAAAATATTATAAAAACTCTATTAAAGTAGGTATTTTTCAACAAAGAATCGAACCCAAATTAGATAATAAAGGCTTCGTTATAGGAAAAATTGATAATTCTTTTAGGGCCCGCAAACGTCATTTTTGACATAAAAATTGAAATATCTCAAAAACGGAGAGACCTAGGTATAGGACATGATACACAAAATCGGCCTAGAATTTTGCGTGCAATCCAAAAATGTAATAATATATAGGGTGTCCCATTTAAAATAAGCAAGTTGGTATCGACTTCCGGTATAACCGGACGTGCCACCATCTTCAAAATATTTTGCCCCCATCAACATTAGTTTACTACCAAATTTTCAAAATTTTCCGATGTCTACTTTTCGAGATATCGATCGCCGCAGTTCGTCGTGGGACACCCTGTATACTACGTTTATGGGAAAGTAGAAAAAAAGAATTCTCGTGGTTTTTCGAGAATCATTAATGTCTAATCTGTGATGATTGTCAAGTATAACGATTTTTAATACCATTGAAACCTGACATTTTGACACCTCATAAGTTAAATTTGAGTAAAATGGGCAAGATATGAACATATTAGATCTGTTCATTTTCCACTTCCTTGTGAAGAGGTGTATTTTGTGCAATTTACTAAATAACAACGAGATCTCCGGCTAAAATTGGCAAAGTTATTGCCAAAAAAGTGGAAGAATATAACTCTACGTTCAAACTGTCTTATTTACTATTTAATAAATTTTAAAAAGTGCATTTAATCTATAAAGTGTATACATCGTTTTTTTCTTATTATTTTTTTCAAGAAGTAATACGGCACTTGAGTTAGTTTCTCGAAATGCATTCTATTATTTTAGAAAAACAATTCATCTACGCAAAATTGGATATGTTTTTAATTCATTTTATTAACGCTTTTATACATAAATTCTTCGTTAAGAAACTAACTACTGTACTGTAAATATGGAGTAAGAAGTACTCTTTAAATTTGTTATCCTTATACCTAAAGCAGGAAACAAATTGTACAAATTCCCAGTGGTGCATCTAGCAATAGTCTAGAGGTAAGAAAGGGAGTTCCTCAGGGATCTATACTTGGGACTCTATTCTTTATACCGTTTGCGAATGACTTAATTCTGTACTTGAATGAAATACCAAATATTCTGACAATCTGTTTTGCTGATGACACTAATATTCGCATAGTAGAAGATAATTTAGATAAATTAAAACCTACCATTGAAAAAGTGTATAATGCAACAACTAAGGGAACAGACAAAAACAAACTATATTCGAATAAGATCACTTCAATAGTGTTTAGCTTAAAGAGAAACCCTTTTGAATCCAAATTAAAGGCAATTACATTTACTAATTCATCTGTAAATTAGTTTTTTTATATAAAACTCTTTTAAATTATTAGCAGGGTTTGAAGACATATATCCGAATTTCGAGTTTCCATATCGGTTATTTTTTAACAAAACTTAATGAATAAGATCTGAAAATGTCAGATTGTTTCAAAGTACTAAAAATTGTGTTATACGTGATAATTTTCGTAGAAGTTAAAGGTAAAATCGAGAGTGAACATCCAAAAATGTTAGCTCGAACTGTTTTGTTATTCATTAGTACCTCAAATACTACGTTGGAAAGCAAAATGAGGGTTATGTCATGCTATTTGTTAAACAATTTTTTAGCTAGATGTCGCAAAATCTACACCCATTGCATAGATTCGCATGTTACGACTTGACGACACTCTTTTCCGATCATGGTCCGTAGACCCCAAAAATATACCCATCTAAGTCTGATGGCCAAATCGGTTTTTTAATTTCAAAATTTCGAAAAACCATCAAAATTTTATTTCGCATCAAATATAATAATAATAATAATATGTCTTTATTTATTATTGAATACAATAATAAAAGGGCGAAGTTCAGTAGAGTGAGACACTCACTGCTCTTCCACTTAACCCTAAACATACATATATAACATACATTATTGGATAGGACTCATCTAACCCTACAACTTTTGTTTGAAACATTTTCTTGTTAAAACACAGAAAAATAGGGCAAGGTATTTGCCATCGGAGTTATTAATTTGCACAATCTAGTTCTCGCCACATCTAAATTTCCGAGCTTTTGTAAACTTACAAAAGTTGAAAACTGGCCATCTATCTTTTAATCATGACTATAGATCCACAGCATTTTTAAGATATTTTACAAAATTATATATGAGAATATTTATAATGAAGTTAAAGGTTTAATATCTCCCATACAGCACTCAAAACTCTAGTACATTTAGTGTGCTTATATACGGAATTTCATACACTTATTAAATAGTATACATCGCAGCATATATATTTAACGCCGACGGCTGGCCGTAACGAGATGTATGCTGTATTTTTTATACTGTTAATTACAGTCAACAGGCACTCTTATGAGTCTTATGGAGTATATTCTCTTAGTTAAGCTGCTTGTTCTCTTTTTGTGATAATCACAAGTTTAGCAGATGCTAGTTAGTACTTCTTGTGAGTGGTTATGTAGTAAAAATGATTCAGCAAAGAACCAACTGTTATAGTCCAGGGTCAATAACTCGTCTTTATTCTCTTGTTTATAAAGATTTTAAATCCCGAGCAAATTGTTAAATTGTGTTGTGGAAGAATTTTCATTAGTTAAAGCGTGTACATTAAAAGATTGTAATCATTCTGTGGTCTTTAATTGAAATCATATAGAACCAGAAAACTTATTTTTATTACTAATTTATCACTACAATTATTTATGCAATTAAAATGCACACAAAATAAGGTACTAACTAAATATCTGCTTCTATCAATCGATAGAAAAAATAAGGAACTTTATTATATTATTATTGATGATTTTCACTTGTACTTAACCTAAAGAACACATTCAGGTCAATTTGAGTGGTTTATTGTTAATAAGGCGCATTTTATTGTTAGTAGAGAATTGCATACACTTTTTCTGTTTTCTTTTGATTGTTCTGTTTGATTAAATGTCAAGGTATTTTACAGAAAACAGATAATTTCAATAAAAACATGTAATTTCTGTATTTCAGTCAATAAAAGCGGATAGAGATGTCTTTAACATAATTTAATAATAATACACCACAGGTAATGACAACCCCCTTTAACCCGGAAGGCTCTAGAAGAGCCTTGTGTGGGAGGGGGCTACTCATTTAGAAACAAGGGGCACACATCCAATATCCGTGTATAGTGGAAAAATCCCTCTCACAGTATTTTCCACTGCCACGACCGGGGATCGAACCCGGAACTTTTGGGTGGGAGGCAAGTTCGCTCACCTCTCGACCATCAGTCATAATGGTAAATAGAATCAGTTATTTTATATAAATGCACTTAATTATTCTTATACTAATTATTAAAATGTTTAAAACATTTCGAACTGTTTACGCATTTAATATGTTCCAGTGGATATAAGATTTTTAATTTGTGTCGAAAAATTATAAAAGTGAAAAGGTTCAATATCACGTAATGAGAAATGAGAAATGAAGAAACTAATTTGTTTTGTTAAGCTGATGCCACGAAAGATTCAAGTTGGTATTTGCGATTTTATTATTTGAGCAAAATATAAAGGATATTGTGGAAAAATTGAAAATTGGAGGGTTGCTAGGGGATATGAAAAAATAACAAGAAAATTATGAAAATTGAAGGGAAGAAAAATTTGAAGAAATAAGAATATTGGAGTAAAATAGAGAAAATAGACTGTTGTTGGTTTATTTGAAGAAAAGTAAAACGAAGGAAGACAAACAGCTAAAGAATTTGGAAGAAAGAAATAGAAAATCGAGTTTTTCAAGATTTTGACAAGCAGGAGATAGAAATATAATCATGAATTATTTTAAGGTCCAGAAAACGATACCTGGTGGAACCGTTATAGCATTTGAAAGGTGAAGGAGTGTAGGAGATAGCAGCGGAACATCGCAAATAAGTGATACTGTGCGGCTGGAGGTATTGTTGAGCTACGCAGACTTAAAAGGTTGTAATATACTTTAACTAAATTTCATCCATTTCATATTTTGGAAAAAGTTGAGAAATATTTTAAAATTACAAATTCTGACAATTCATTTCATTTTTAATAACAAATTTTATTTTAACTTAATTATTTCCAAATTATTTTATTCTAGTACCGTTTTTATTTTATTTAGCTAGATACGGAATTTTATCTTTTATTTCTATAGAATATTGTTTTCGCAATACACTGTTCGGTTTGATTTGGATTTGTTTTATTGTGTGTGTTTCTTGAAATGTGTTTTCTTTTAATGACTCCGAACTTTCGACTTTGAGATTTAAAATTTAGAAAATTATCTACTGTAATATTTAACGCTTTCACGCGGATATCACAGCAATATATATGTATGACTGATGGTGATGGTCGAGAGGTAAGCGCACTTGCCTCTCACCTAAAAGTTCCGGGTTCGATTCCCGATCGTGGCTGTAGAAAATACTGTGAGAGGGATTTTTTCGCTACACACGGATATTGGGTGCGTGTCCCTTGTCTCTAAATGTATAGCCCCCTCCCACACAAGGCTCTTCTAGAGCCTTCCGGGATAAAGGGGGTCGTAATTACCTGTGGTGTTATTTATATATATAGTTATGATATCCGCCTGAAAGAATGGTTAAAATATCTTACAATAAAATTTCTAATTTAGATCTCAAAGTCGTAAGTTCGGAAACGTTGAAAGAAAGACACAGCTATAGAAACACAAAACAATGAAACAAATTTAAATCAAATTGAACAGTGTATTGCAAGAACAATAATGTGCGATACAAACAAAAAATAAAATTCCCTATCTAGCTAAAATATAAATACGATACTAAAAATAAAATAATTTGGATAATGATTGTTTAAAATAAAATTTGTTAATAAAAATAAATTAAGGTCGAAATTTTCAATTTAAAATATTTTCAATTATTCTCCAAACTATTAAAAGATATACAAGAAATTTATGACATTTATTATGACCTTTTAGTCCGCATAGCTCAATTAAAAACCTCCAGCCGCACAGTATTACTTATTTCGATGTTCAGCTGCAATCTGCTAAGCTCCTACATTTATCGGTTCCACTAGGTATCGTTTTCTGCACCTTAAAATAATTTATGATTATCTTCTTTCTCTAACTTGTCACAATTTTAAAAATATTGATTTTCTTTTTCTTTGCTTTAAATTCTTTAACTGAAAAAAAAAAAAATGTTCTGAAGGGCCCGTGGACGAGAAGTTTGTGACCCTTGTTATATCCTTTGTTTAGCTGATTATTACATCATGTTTTTTTTCTTCTGGTATGTGGGTAGGTTGGAGTTGGTTTTACTCTTTTGTGTTCTAGTGCTTGTAATAATTTAAATAAGTACGTGGCTGGCTGAATGGCTTCGTCCTTAATGCAAAAAAAAATCTTTAACTGTCTTCCTTCTTACTATACTTTACTTTCATCAACAACAGTCTATTTTCTCTCGTATCTTATAATATTTATTTTCAAACCAAACGATTTTCGTAATTTTCTTGTTATTTTTCATGTCCCCTAGCAACCTCTAATTTTCATTTTTCCACACTCTAATTATTATATTTTCGGCAAATAAATAAAATCGTCGATACCAACTTGAATCTTTCTTGACATCAACTTGATAAAACGAAATGGTTCTCATCATGTGGTATTCATGTGGTATCACTTTCCCGCACAAATTAAATTAAAAATCTTATATCTACACGAACATATTAAATGAGTAAACATTTTGATAATTAATATAACAATAAATAAGTACATTTAAGTGAAATAACTGATTCTAATTACCATTGTAGATTGTTCAATGGGGTCGTTTGGCTTCGAACAGCCTTACTTCACTTCGACCTAAAAGATCTTTTGTGATTTACCCTACATCTAGTTGTTGCCCAGGATTCCAAGACTTTTTACAAAGCCTGTGATTTTCTTGGGGGTTAATTTCCCTATGTCTTCAGGCGTTAATTCCGCCTGTTCTAGGAATTTTAGCCTAGTGCGGACTGATACCTTGCATTCACAAAGTATATGTTCCGCAGTTTCAGTTGCAGTATCGCAATATCTGCATTTGTTGTCTACCGCCTTGCCCATATTCTTGAGATGATATCTCAAAGGGCAGCGGTCAGTTAGAAGGCCTGTGATTAGCCTTAATTCGGACATTTCAAGTTCGAGAAGCCTTGTGGCATTCTTTGTTGAATAAGTTATAAACTTTTTCGCTTGTCTTTGGCCTGGAGTATTCCTCCAGTAGGACTTTTCTGGTCCTTTCCCATTCTTGGATCTCCTCCGCTATGTGTCCCTTAGCCAGGCCACAGAACGGTTCGGGTTCAATGAATGGTGCTTTAGATCCTTTTTTTGCAAGGCTGTCAGCAAGTTCATTTCCTTGTATTCCATCATGCCCTGGCACCCACATCAAGGTAACCTTGTTGTTGTTGGCCAGTTGCTTCTGGGATTGTCTACATTCCCAGGCAATTTTAGACTCAAAGGTATAGGACCTTAGAGCTTTTAGTGCTGCCTGGCTATCAGATAATATATAGATCTTTGCCCTTCGGATGCCTTTATTTAGGCACACAGATCTATAGCGTAAATTTCTGCCTGGAAAATGGTTGGGGTGTTACCGAGGGCTTTGGATAGCCTACATTTTGGCCCTGCTATGCCCACTCCCACCCCTTCAGCCATCTTAGATCCATCAGTATACCAGATGAGTGACCATTGTTCCAATCGTAGTGACTCTATCTTGCTCGTCTGATGGCTTTCAATTAGCACGTCAAACGGGCAGTCAAAGTCTTGTTTGATTGGCATTGAGTCAGTGGGTTTGGTCATGGACTTCAAATGGATTAACTCCAGAATCCTTAAGTGACCAACCAGATCGCCTGGTTTAAATTTTTGTGCCTGGTGCTGCCGTAAGTGCTGCCTCCTTCCTTACATGCAAGTGCAAGGGAAGTAGGTCATGCATAGCCTTCATAGCTGCTGTGGGACACGAATTACCATTAAATTATGTTATAAATATCTCTAACTGTTTTTAATGGCTGAAATATAAAAAAAACGAAAACAGAAAACATGTATGTAACTCTTTACTCAGATAATATAAAATGCATTTTATTCGCAATACATAACTCAAGTTGACCTGAATGTGTTTTTAGTTTAAGTACAAATGATATCATATCAATATTGGGAGGTTTGGAGGACCTATTTGGAGGTTGCTTTAAGTTTTTATCGATTTCTGTTATTTCTTTACAAAATCGCTTGATCACTACGTGTAAAGTGTATACGACCAGAATGGAAACCGTATAAAAACTAAAAGCTGGCAAAAACAGCCGGCATCTCTTTATTGTTTTTCTTATAACAAGCATTTCTATTTACTTCCACAAGAGATGCCGACTGTTTTTGCCGGCTTTTAGTTTTTATACGGTTTCGATTCTGGTCGTATACACTATACCTACAAAATTTCTATAGAATATTTACTACGTGATAATTTTTTATCAGATTATTTTGAACGTTAATTTAATTCCTGCTGAACACTGCAAATAAATGCAATGCATCTGTGCCTGCGAACCTCTAAAAGCATTTAATGAAAGTCTACTGACACAATTACAGCGATTACTGTTTATTTTTACCCAACTCTGTACATTTTAATTAACGTATATTTCAAGTGTCTGGAAAACACGGCATCGACATCGTCGATTTTTTTCCTCCTAATTAAATTTAATTAAACTAGGCTATTTTGGTGTTGTTAATATGAGCATTTTGCGTGAACAAAGACTTTTCAGGGACGTTGTTCACGTCATAATACGTTGGAGACGCGGCTTAATGTTATTATGTTTCATATGCCATTTGGACAATTAATACAGAAAAAATACTAATTTTTTAAAGAATGTACCGTGTGATATGTTTGATTTTTTACTACCTCATTGAATTTTAGCTCTATCAAAGTTTCGGCAACATATGAAATGTATGCCTTCGAAAATTAGTGCGCTCACCCGGGGGGGGGGGGGGGCGGTGGGTGCAGCCCCCATTTTACATCCCCAATTCCATACCTGGCAAAATTCTAACAAAATCTGCTAAAATTCATATCATGTGGGTCAGACGTAGGAAGGAGATTTTCCACGGGAAAGAAGCAAAAGGTTTAAAT
Source organism: Leptura quadrifasciata (assembly GCA_963675555.1). NCBI lineage: Eukaryota > Metazoa > Arthropoda > Insecta > Coleoptera > Cerambycidae > Leptura > Leptura quadrifasciata. The sequence continues at coordinate 30,418,522 of OY776675.1, read as the reverse complement.
GATGTGGTTACCAAAATGGTGTGTTCTTATGCAAAATGACATTCTGAACACTTTTTTACTCCACATATTTTTCAGTAAAATCGATAGAAACGGCGTAAATCAGGAATTAATTCTGAAAGTTCGCCATTTTCAATTTTCCAATTTTCACGTCGGATTCGTAATCAGCATCCCCAAAAAACCCCATGATATGAATTTTAGCCGATTTCATTGAAAACTTTGCGAGTTACTGAATTGGGGGTGTAAATCGTTGTTTACATGTTCAATTAGAGAACTTACCCCTTTAGCAACCCCAGAGAGGAAGGAACTTTTTCTTCGGACAGACATAAACTACTGAAAAATCATTGAAATCTTCATGCCGCGGTGAGTCGAAAATCTTGTTCGCGGGCTTCCTAGCAGGGGATGTCGGTTAGAAAGTGATTTCATTTTTTGCAATTCAATTTTGCATTTAAAAAATCATTATTTCCAATGGCGTTTTTAATTGAAGGCAGTTAATTTCTTTGCATCCTTCTACCGGTAGATATAGATTTTTACGTGTTTATCCCTGCGCATCCGGCAAATATTCGAATGCTAATACCAAAAACATTCATTTTCTTGTAGCTGCTACTAATCTATCAAATTAGCAAAGGGGTACTGGCTTTTTTGAAGTAGAACCAAATGGCCTAATTTTTTTTGGAAAGTGCTTAGAAACACTTATTGATCAAGTGTTATATGGTCTGAAGGCGTGCAAATATTTTTATCCATTATTTATTTAATTCCTATATGTCTGTTATTTTACAATAACCACCCTACTTTGAGATACATTAAATGAAAAATAACGCCCTAGGGCGTTAGGAATATCTATAACGCCCTAGGGCATTATAAAGAGTTTTCTCTCAGCCATTCCTCAAAGCGGCAGTATTCTTTCTCATGTACCTTTTTGGTTTTATGAGGTACAAGTGCCTCGGCTGCTTTTACAGCCTTTAACCTGCTTTAACAACACTCCTTCAGATTATCTTATCTTCTTCTAACATTTTCACTACAACCCAAAACAGGTAAATGATGACACCGTTATTGACAAACGGCGGCGTTTACAATAAATTTTGATTTTTATTCTATTTTAAATCAAATCGTTCTGAACATAATAGATATCAAATTAGAAAAATCGTAAATATCAAAAAAAAACATCGAATTAAATAACAGACTTTGTAGGACATTAAACGTTGAAGGCACCACGGGTGTTATAGGATCATTACGACTTCGGTGCGTTTTATCCTTATAACACCCTTGATCCTTAATAACTATAACAAATGGCTAATGTAAATGAACAATTAATGTACCATTAATTAACAAATTAAAAATCTCGGAAAATATCTCACGAAATCTATACTCGGGGGTTTTCGATATCGCTGAACACGAATCCGAGGTCCAAATTTAAAAATTCAAAATGGCGGATCCGATATGGCCGACTCTAAAGTTAGATTGACATTATTGTTAAAGATAAACCTCAAAATTGAACATAAATCTATACTCGGGGTTTTCGAGGTCGCTGAACACGAATCTGAGGTCCAAATTTAAAAATTCAAAATGGCAGATCTAATATGACCGACTTTTAAGGTTAGATTGACATTTTTGTTAAAGATAAATCTCAAAATTGAACAAAAATCTATACTCTGGGGTTTTAGAGGCTGCTGAACGCGAATCCGAAGTCCAAATTTAAAAATTCAAAATGGCGGATCCAATATGGCCGACTTTAAAGTTAAATTGACATTTTTGTTAAAGATAAACCTCAAAATTGAACAAAAATCTATAATCGGGGGTTTTAGAGCTGGCTGAACGCGAATCCCAGATCCAAATTTAAAAATTCAAAGTGGCGGATCTAGTAATTGTTACAAATTTATATTTTTTTATTTGCTTTTTGTATATATTTTTTAAATGTATGTAATAGGAGTAATTGTAATAATTACAAAAATAATATTTTTAAATTGTAGTACATTTTTATTTCACAAACCTGCTGTTTTTCTTAATTATCGATGCAATTATTCGTTTAGCTAAATAGAATAATAATAAAGTAAGTAAAGAGAATTTGTTTATCAATTTAAGACTTAAATAATGCCAAATTTACATTCACTTAAAATAATATTAAATATTTTATATTTCATTTTTCCTCATCAAAAATCGTAAACTTTGACTCAAAAACTGCTATGCACATATTTTTGTTCAATTTCGTGATTTGTCTTTAACAAAAACCTTAAAAGTCGGCCATATTGGATCCGCCATTTTTTATTTTTAAATATGTATCTCGGATTCGTGTTCAGCGACATCGAAAACTCCCGAGTATAGATTTTTGTTCAATTTTGAGGTTTATCTTTAATAAAAATGTCAATCTAACTTTAAAGTCGGCCATATTGGATCCGCCATTTTGAATTTTTAAATTTGGACCTCGGATTCGTGTTCAGCGACATCGAAAACCCCCCGGGTATAGACTTTGGGTCCATTTCGTGAGATATTTTCCGAGATTTTTAATTTGATAATTAATGGTACATTAATTGTTCATTAACATTAGCCATTTGTTAAATAAATAATGGATAAAAACATTTGCACACCCTCAGACCATATAACACTTGATCAACAAGTGTTTCTGAACACTTCCCAAACAAAATTAGGCCATTTGGTTCTACTTCAAAAAAGTAGGTACTTCTACACTAAATCATGCTAATTTGACACGATTATGCTTAAATTATCTAGACATGGTAAAAATTAAAACATTTCTACTTCCGCTTAGATGGAGTGTCTGAGAAATGACAGTTTAGTTCATAAAACTTTTCATGAAAGTCGTGTTCTTATGACGTCTGAAGAAAAAAATAGGTCGTACTATTTACGACACATAAATAAAACGCGTCGATTAAAATTTGATAAGGGCTACAACCCTAAATCTCACCAATTTGGTCCGCTTGGTCATCTGTTGACTTAATTTTGGCATATATTTTTTCCTAATGCCTAAACTCAGCCATTATCACTCATACCTGATGCAAGTGAAGAATTTAAAGATAATAAACTATTTACATAAGAAAAATACTGAGAGTATGCAGATAGATACTAATAAACTGATATTATTTAAGAATCAGTAATTATAATAGGAATATTTATAGAAGGTAGACCATAAATTAAACCAGTTTGACGATGCTACCAATTCATTGGCGAGGAGGCTGTTGGGTAATCTTTCGTAATAAAATTAGAATTTTAGTGCCACAAATGACATAGTGCATGTGACATAACAATATTTTGCTCATGCTTGACATGTAATTAGGATCGTAAAGACATTGAAATATACACATTCATTTACCTCAAAAAGAACAGCAAAAATTATACGTATGGTCTGCGTTCTTGTATAAAGAACTCGTCCAATAATTCATTATTTATTCTCTAATATTCTTAATGTAATATAAATAGATTCTGAAATATTTTAAATTCAACAGATGTGTGCTATATTAGATTTCATTCGTATATCTATTGGATGTTTACGATTCTAGTAGTTATTTCTGAATTTGGTTATATATAAAGCAATTGACATTGAAAAAAACTTCATCAAGATATATACAGTGTGTCCCAAATTCGAACCCCACCATTGGGATATTGGAAACTATAAGAAATAGAGAGCCGGTTAAATTCGAAAAATTGTGGCGATTTTAATGCTGATTTTGAATCCGTCGAGAAGTCAGGGCTAAATGCGTCCGTCTTCGAGTTGCTTTCAAAAAACTGAAATTTTACATTTTAGTTATTGTCAAAATCTGAAAAAGAAACAATCGTACGAAGATAAAACTTTAACCTTCTAAAAGTACTTTTTTATGAACTATGTAGTAGTGTCGTTAGTATTTTTGTAAAGCGTTTAGTTTCTGAGATACGACCCACAATTTTCAATTTTCTTATGGGCGCCATATTGAATTTTTACAGATTGAAGTCTACGTAAGATACAAAAATCTACATAAGTCTACATAAGATATAAAAATTCAATAAAAATTCAAATGGTTTAAGTTCTGTTACATCTGACTATTCGCTTTTAACAATGGGAATTCCACAGGGTTTCGTTTTGGGCTCCGTGTTATTTTTATTATACGTAAACGAAATAGATTCTGTTTCATCTAGTACTCATTTTACGATTTATGCCGATGATACATCTTTAATCATTTCAAACAAAACAGATGAAATTTTAGAACTCAATTATAACAATTTATTTAATAACCTAAGTGAATGGTTCTCTAAAAATTCATTACATTTTAATGCTGATAAAACCCAGGTTTTAAGATTTCATACTAATCAAAAACATTAACATTAACATTAGAACCCATAATCATCTATATAAACATATTATTCATAGGTGATTGTTTATTTCAATAAAATATAAATAAAATAAATATTTCACGAAATTTTCCAAATAAAATCACATGTAAACCATATACATTTACAACTGTAAGCAAACAGACATTGCAAATAAACAGTTTTAATACGATTAAGGAAATTTGGGTTATTTTAAAACTGAATTAAAAGTCGTCTTCGTTAGTAACATGTGACAATATTGAGAAGGCTGTATCTCCGGGTATTTAATGAATATGGCATAATTAATTATGCAATATTATGTAATTCCCTAAATATTGAATTGAATAATACTTGATAAATGTGTGAATTACTGCATTTTGATACTCCTTAAGTGATTGCTAATTTTTAATTGACACTAAAGTACTAAAAAGAAAATACGATGATCGAGTGGGTTTAGAACTGATGCCCAGTGTCCGCTGGCTTTGTCGCAGTTGACTTGGTTTAATTCCGATACCACTAAAAGAATGTGAAAATTTTAGTTTAGCCTCAAATAAACTGCTCTTGATTTCACTGTGTGAGTTATCTAAAATTACGAGTTTATAATACTCACATTTCCACGATTGAACATTTGAGAGGAAACATATCGATCAAGAGTTTGCAATGCTACAGATGATGAATGAATTTTACAGGTTTATTCAACGTTCCTGGATAAATAGACTTAGATTGAAGGGAAAATGGAGGACAACAATTTTTGTAATTGACAATTAGCTATTTTCTACGTTCAATTATATTTCAAAGTATTCTTTATGTGTAAAAGAATTTATTAATAAAATGTTGTAAATGCACGTTGGTTTTTAAACATTCCGCAAAAGGAGCCCAAGTCATGGACGCTTTTCGCAAAAACAGCCTATATCCATGACACGTTGTTCTTGCCAGAAATATTACAATGCAACGTAATCGATCTTGTCAGTTGTTTTGTTCTTAGCAGTAGTTGTCATTGCTATTGTGTATTCTCATCATGAATAACCAGTTGTATCGGTAAAAAAAGCAAGGAAAATTAAAAAGAAATACTGATCAGGGAGAAGAAAGCTTTAGTATAATCACAGAAGACAAAAGGGAACAGATAATGAAAAAACCTCCAGGACAGTCACCTAGCCGTTTATTAAAAATTTCACCTGTGAAGCAAAGAAAAGCTGATAGCGAATCCGGTGATGATGAACTGCACCCCAATCTTCTTCATTCTGTGCCTTTCTCGTGTATAAAACCTAACCTTCATCAAAATATGCAGAGATGCTTTCCTAAAGTTTACATGGGATTACCAGAGCCAGATTGCGACGTATTCAAAACTCTATTTCTCACAAACGGATCACCATTAGGCAAAAGAAGGCAACACCAAAACAGACCGAATAAAATCTTCCTGAATTAGACTTACTTTAGATCACAACCGCCCTGACATCCTGGTGATTAAAATGAAAGATAAGAAGGCCACCATAATTGTCGATTCGACTTGTCGACTTTCGTAGCTGTGAATTATTTAAGAATTTTTGAAGAACTTTTATTAAAATAGTTACAAAATTTCACAAAATATTGAAAGGCTCACGTGCTTAAAAGAATTCACAGGAATCTAAAAAGATGAGTCTCATTCAGCAGCATATCAAGTCATTTCCGGCTAGGCAATCAAATTATTTCAAAGGAAAGATACCTCAGAGGTTTTATTTGCATGAAACTAGAAAAATATAGGATTAGGGTTTCGTACAAAGTGTACTGGTCAATATTCACCATACAGTTCAATATTAGGTTTAGCTTACCAAGAACTGACACGTGAATGATGTGTGGCATGCTACACCAAAAACTTGAAGCTAACAAAGATGAGCAAGAAGGAAAGAAGCTAGCGGTAATAGAGACAAGAAACTGGCACAAATAAAGCAACTCTGTTATAAGCTGCGACTTTATGCAAAATATGCCATTACCTCACATCAAAACTAATATTATTTTATGCTCGACTGTTATGGTACTTTGTGTTTGGAGTTCAAGACTTATCTGATGACTCTGCCTCAATGTAAATATATAACGAAAGCGTAGGAAGAAAAGGTCACAACGATGTGGCTTCACACTTATTTCACTTTTCAAGACATAAAGAGATTACTTCAGCAGAAACTTTGGTTATTTTTAGCGACGCCCAGTGGGGCATTTTCCCGAATAGCTGGCGAAAATTCAGAATATCTATAGCATGTATGTTAACATAGAAGAGATAGACTATGTACTAGTCACTGACAAACGTATGTGCACCGATGTGTCCGTCTTAAATCGCTTCAGCACGGGAAGGGATCATAGACTGGTAAGAGCCAAAATATGTGTCGATACCCGACTGGAGAGAAGGAAACATATGGAGAAGAAACTAAGACCAACGAAGACTGAGTTGGAGGGGAAGCAGCTGGAGTTCAGTAGCCAAATTGAACGGAAACTGGAACCGACAGCCGCGCTGAAGAACTTGAGCTGACGGGGAAGATCGTCGGAAGTATTCGAGCGGCAACCAAGAAAGTCTGTACTTTTGAAGGACACCGGAACTCAAAGCTCACCTCTGACACGCTCAGACTTCTCGAGGAGCGCAGAGTCATGGATCGCGATGCACCAGAGTACCGCCAGCTAGATAGAACAGTAAAGAAAGCGATTCGCAGAGACTTGAGAGCGCACAACACCCGAATGATTCACGAGGCTATTGAGGACAATATGAACATGAGAGTCCTTTGTTCCAAAACAACTAATGGAAAACCGCTCATCCATAAGATGAAGAACGAGCAGGGTGTAGTTATGTCAGAGAAAGGAGAGATCTTGGCGGTCATCGAAAACTTCTACCGAAAATTGTACAGTACCAGAACCTGACTACCTCCAGGAGGCCCGAGACCGAACAATCCGAAACGTCGGTTCAGAGGATATTCCCGAAATCGATATGGTGGAGCTTAGAACAGCACTCCAACAAATGAGAAATCGTAAGGCTCCTGGAGAAGACCAAGTAACGAGTGAGATACTGAAAACTGGAGGAGAAACTCTGGATAGAGCACTTCTCATTCTCCTGAACAAATGCCTAGAAGATGCATGGAGGAATGCTGAGGTCACCATCCTCTTCAAGAAGAGCGACTCGACGAACATTGAGAATTACCGACCGATCAGTATCCTTTCTGTACTGTATAAGCTCCTGACAAAGATAATCGCCAAACGTCTCACCAACAAGCTCGAATTTTACCAATCCATAGAGCAAGCTGGGTTCAGAAAGGGGTACAGCACGATCGACCGCATCCAGGCTGTGGGTACTCTTATCGAAAAATGCACTGAGTATAACGTCCCACTGGCATTCGTCGATTATCAGAAGGCTTTCGACACGTTGAAAATCTGGGCAGTGCTACTTGCAATGGACGCGGCGAGGATTGACTCAAGATACTCCAATCTCATTAAAGACATCTATAACAAGCCACTCTCCACGTTAAAGTAGAGGAAGGCTTAATCACCGGGAGAATCCCCATCAAGAGACACTATTTCGCCGAAGCTCTTCACCCTGGCTATGCAGGATGCTTTTAAAAACCTGACGTGGGAGCGAAAAAGTATCAACATCGACGGAAAATTCTTGAGTCACCTACGCTTTGCTGATGACATCGTTCTGATAAGCAATGATGCTGACGAACTTGGAATTATGCTGCGAGAACTGAAAGGAGCTTTTGGAGGCCGTGGGCCTGAGGATGAACCTCCTGAAGACCCAGATTATGAGCCCAGATAATATTCAAATCACACTCGACAACCACAGGCTTGAAGTGGTTGAAGAATACGTGTACCTCGGGCACAATATCAAGTTCGATAAGGACATCCAGACCGCAGAAATTACCAGGCGAGTTGGCCTGACGTGGGCAGCATTTGGAAAACTTGGTCACATCCTCAGGAAACCCGCCATCCCCATTAACCTGAAGCGTGTAAAATCTTTGACGCTTCTATAGTACCGGTTATGACCTACGGCCTCGAGACTGTATCCCTTACAATAAACAGAGCAAATCTTCTTCGGGTTCGCCAACGATCAATGGAACGTGCAATGCTGGGGATCAGCTTGAGGGACCGAGTTAGAAACGAGGTCATTAGGAACAACACTCAAGTCTCTGACGTCATAGAGCGCATCGCTAGAAATAAATAGCGCTGGGCGGGGCACCTTGTCAGAGATAATATAAAGTGGACGAAGGCGATAATGCAGTGGCGACTCAGATAAACTAGACGAAGTGTCTGTCGCCCCTACACAAGATGGAGAGACGATATCCAAAGGTAAGCCGGCAGAAATTGGATATTGAGTGCTCAAGATACATGCTGTTGGAAAAGTATGGAGGAGGCCTATGTCCAGGAGTGGACGAGAACGGGCTAAAGAAGAAGAAGAAGATGTTAAAATTAATATCAGTAAATTTTTTAACTAGCTGATTACGAATTCGATGTTAGAAGCTTCAAAAACAAAATGGCGGATTCAATATGGCCGACTAAAACCTCAACAAACTAACTGAAAAATCTAAAAGAAAATAGGAAAATGCGCCTCATCTCATCAGTTACGAATCTGAAATTATAGCTTTACAAACAAAATAGTGACTTAAATATGGCAGATTGAAGATTTTTTTTTAAATTGTTCCTCAATCAGCAATACTTTGTTTCTGAAAATTATAATTTCAGATTCGTAACTGATAAGATGCTTGGCGCATTTCCCTATTTTATTTTAGATTTTCCAGTTAGTTTTTTTGGAGTTTTAGTCGGCCATATTGAATCCGCCATTTTGTTTTTGAAAATTCTAACAACAGATGCGTAATCAGCGAGTTAAAATTAAAGTTAATATGAATTTCAGTATACATGTATACATTCGAATTTTCGCCAGCTATTCGGGAAAATGCCCCACTGTGCGACAGCTGCGCTGGCCAGAATAAAAATTACACGAAGGTTCATTTTCTATATTTCGTCGTCCATGGCTAAAACTTTTTAAAAGTGTTATTCATATTTTCCCTATAAGAGGTCACTTTTTTCTGCCCAATGATAAGGATTTCTCAATAATCGGTAAAAGATAAGAAAAAGTGACAATTGAGACACCTCAGGAGTGGGATGACATCATGGCAACCTGTCGATCGAAGCCTTCACCTTTTGACGTAATCAATATTGATCAATCAAACCTTTTCGATAAGAAGAAAGCTGTCGAACCTTATTTTTTAAAGACACCCAAGTTGCCTCTTAAACTGAAAACTCTTTGAATGTACAAGATATCGAAAGGAAATCCTAATATTGCCTTAGTACGAGATTCATACTCTGGGCCATGGAGCAGATGTTTGACACGAAACAAAACTAAGATTCCAAAAGAGTTTGCCTTGACACCTTCTTACACAGGACCTATTAATATAAACGCGTTAAAGATAAAAGTTTAATGGATTTATGTCCTATCCTAAGCAAAATAGAAAATAGAGCATTTTATGAATCCTTTATCTAAAATAGGGCGGAGCAACCAAACCAGAACATAGAAGTTTATTCTGAAGAAAACATCAGATGATGTGAGAGTAACTAACTTGTTATATGGCTTATGTCCATTTAACTATTTTACATAATAACTGGTATTTTACTTATATTTAGCACGATCTGTATAGCATTTTGATTCAGTTTTTGTAAGTGAGACTGTTTCAACTATCAGAAAATTTCTTTATATAACTGCTAAATCATTTCATATTGTTTTATATACCTATTTTTGTATCCTAGGAACTCAGTCATGTTTTTAACACTAAATTATGTATCTCTGTTAGCACTTCAGAACCAATAATTGTCTACAAGCCTACAAAACATTTACATTCATTTTTATACTTTGTTTACAATGTACATGTTATTTTTATTACCTCTGAAACTTTCTCAATAACCTGTTATACAGTGTATCCTATATGATGTAATGTACTTACTGGATCTTTACAATACAGTTTGTAAGCAATTTATTACGACAGTTAGTATTTTTGGTTATGTATACAAATTGCAAAGTAACTATCTAATCTGTGGTATGCAACTAATGTTAAACTATTATTGATTAAAGATTCCTTTTATTGATTGTATATCTGTCACTATTTTAATTTTGAGTAAGGAAATCCAACTAAGAAACAAGGTTGTGCGCTTAAGTCGTCCATCAACAGATGGCAACTTTTGTACCATTTTACAGCTTCAAATTAAATTAGTAAAAGTAGGTCTTTCAAGACGAATAGATGTTAAACGAAACAATGGATATCTATTGTTTCATTTGACATTTTTTATCCTCTAGTTAAGAGTTAAACTCATATTGATAAACCGGACCTAAATGCTCATCAGTAATGTGTATTAGACCAATAATATTGTATGATATTAAAACATAAATCTATTTAATCGTAGAATCAGATTAAAAGACTAAGTTTCAGGCTAAATTCAATTTTCTTCTTTATCATGCAATTAATCGTGCAGTTAATCGTCGTGCCTCAAAAATTATTGCAATATGAGGTACACTGACAATGTATAAGCTATTTCCATAATGTAAAGTGAAGTTCGAATCTTGGCAAGGGTGAACGGTAATGCCTGCCAAGCAGAAGGAACAAACTGAATTAAACTAGGTAAACTAGCTGCAATGCGAATACCTATATGGATTAGTGCCAGCTCGATAGGTATAATTAATGTAAATAATAGGAATATTACTAATGGATACAATTATGCAATGTAAAACAGAAACATTGCACACAAATCCGTTTCTACACCTTAAACAAAGAACAAATTTTTGCGTCGGTCTCTATCAATCTGTTTTTTTTTTGTATGATTGTCTGTTTCTGTGTTGTAACTGTATGATATTGGAATATTTTCTATTGAAGTTGGGTACGTATTTCAATTATTTAAATAAACTACACGCATAATCTTAAAATAACATACTAACTAACCAACATTTTTTATTAACCTCATAAAATTTCCTGTTCACATTTAGCATATAAAATGTGCTATTGAATAATTATACCAATATATGCCATTCTAAATACAATTGCTCCTAAGATTGTAATTAAAAGCAGGAGTTACCCGCCTTGAATAACTCCAATATAAGTAAAAGTATTAAATTGGAACCTAGAGGCAACTACACAAGTACACAAACTTTGAAGATACCCTTGTACTTAAAGAGTTTGATTTATTAAGAATCTAATTAAAAATCGGTCCGCGACAATTCGGACAAACTTTCCCATTTAGGAGTAGACCGAACTAATGTACCCTGGTCCCGGCATCGAATCTTTTCATCGTCAAATCTCTATTTCTCCTCAACCAATCTTGTTGAAATTTAAAACAATATGTTTTAACTCCTTGCCTCCCGCGCCCTCCCTCTCTGCATTTCTTAGGTGCAACTGGTCATGCTACCTTATGCTACTACTACAGTATTCATGTGTTAATGTTGATTAAAATTGTTAGATCCGTTTTACAGAAAAAAATTATGAAATTATTTAAAACTCACCCCCACAGCTTTCTCTAGAAGCAACTGGTCATGTCATTTCATACCGGTATTAGGGGAGGGTCCATGTACCAAATTTAATCAAAATCGTTAAAACCGTTTTAGCGGAAAAATTATTTAATTCCTTGCCCGTTCCCCCGCAGCCACCCTCCCTGCATTTCTTAGGTACAACCGGTCGTGTTACTTTATGCTACTACTACGCCAGTATTCATGTGTTAAATCATGTGTTAAATTTGTTAGATCTGTTACAGAAAAATTTTTTAATATTATTTAAAACTCCCCCCCCCCCCCTCACAGCTTCCTTCCCGGTATTTTCTAAGAGCAACTGGTCATGTCATTTCATATCGGTACTAGGGGAGCGTCCATGTACCAAATTTAATCAAAATCGTCGGAGCCGTTTTAGAGATAAAATTATATATTTTTTTTCCTGTTTCTAGGGGTTTACTCCCCCCACATTTGAGCTAGGATCGATTTTGCGATTTCGTCCCGAGATGTGGCCGTCTTGAATACACATGTAAAATTTGAACAAAATTGATCTAGTAGTTTGGGCTCTAGGTGCGACCACAGACGGCAGACGACAGACAGACATTTTTTTAAAACCACTTTTTTGGGCTCAGGGGACTTGAAAACGCGTAAATTCATCAAGAACTCAAAATCGAATTTTTGCACGATCACCATACTTTCCTTATACTGGGTGATCCAGAAAGTACCTAACACTTTTTTCTACAGTTATAAAAATAAAATTCTGAAGTTTCGGTGGTAAAAAAAATCACTTCTGGTATGGCTGGAAATTGCCAAAACTTTCTTATTTTAAATAGCACCCTGTATATTTAAGTGACTGGTCTCATAAAGCTGTAATTTCTCTCTCCAACGCTTTTTTCAGATTTAAAATCGAATGAAAAATAACGTTGGAAATAACATTTATTTGCTATTTCTAGTTGGCTTTAGAATTTAAATTAATTTAATTTAAATGTAAAAAATTTTGAAGTAGACTGAATTTGAAAATTAAATGTAAAATTGGCCTATTTTGTTTCATTTCCTTGGATTTAGAAATGTTTTTCCCATTTTTCCATTTCATGGAAATTCAATTTGTCATAACTCCAATTTTTTAAATAATAGTACCCTGTATGTTTTATTTTCTTTATCAGATAGAGTGGTTAATTTGCTTTAGACTGGTTTTTCCCGATTAAAAATTGAATATAAACTAAAATAAATATTAAGCTTGTTGTAGAACCGTCTCGAATTATGTGTCCATATCTTGCAGTAAGCTATGAAAAACAGATGAGTTATTTGTAATTAGACAAAATTTATTTTGATAAATATAACAAAAATTTTGATGAATCATTAGCAAAGAAACCAAAATTCACACAATCAAAACCAATTTATAAGTTGATACCTATCTGGACAGCAACTTACTAAATATAAATATTAATAATTAAAACAATAGAACACAATTAAATACTAAACCTATAACAGGAGCTCAAAACGAGGCCCATCCATTTCAGAACACTTGTTCACTCTTCGAATAGTTTATCTCATAACACTTTGTAACATGACTGGAGTTATGGATTCAAAGGCATTTAAAATTTTATTTTGGAGTTCTTCTAATGTTGCAGACGACGCGACGTTGAGTATACTTTGTCCTTCAGATAACCCCAAAGAAAAAAATTAAGTGGAATTAGGTCTGGTGACCTAGCAGGTCACCTAATAGTTCCATTAGTAGATATTATCCGGTTGACAAACTTTGACTAAGGTAATTTTCCAAAAAACCAGCATTATGCGGCGGTGCTCCATCTTGTTGGATCTCCGAACTATGGCCTATTATTAATGGTCCACCCTGTATAGGTATTTTTACAAAAAAGTGCACCGATCCCGGGATAATCTAGACTGGGAGTAGGAAACGACGTCCTAGGGGATGAAGCACACTATTTAAGGGTGGGAACTTTTCGGTTTAGTAATTTTTATGCTATCCATAACATTTCTACCAATTTTCAAAACTTTCTGAATTTTGTCCGATATATTATAGTAAATACGGCCAAAATTGAAACTGGTCAGTTTTAAAGCACAGGACCGTGCGCACTGAACTTGATATTTTGTCCTATATATTTGGCAATGGTATCGAGATTCGAACGGTAGTTGAAGCTGTGTAGGCGAGTCCGAGACTGGCAATGTAATCAGCCTGAATGAACCATCTACGACTGCACTGGTTTAAAGACAATAAAACGGACAGGCCTACTAGCACAAAAAAACTCGTAAATCGTTTCTTATCAGTCAACGTGGAAGTCTAACAACGTGCTATCTATGTGCCAGTGCAGTGCATAAATACCTATTATAATATCAAGCGTAGGAGTTTAGTTAGTTACTGTTCATATTTATAAATATTTACTACTGTATAAAAGGTAAAATATTTTAATTATTTACTGATTTACCGTGGCTTTCTGGAGACCATTTGAAACAGAGGATAATATAATAAGGCCCGAAAATCCCGAAATAGTTGAACCGGTTATTGTCGAAAAAGCCGAAATAAATTTAGAGTTTAAAAACCAAGATTTACACGTACAAAGTCAACGTATCATTTTAAATATACATGAATGTTTGAAAAGCGAAAATCCTGAACAATGTGAGAAAGAAATAATACGACGTATTAACGAATTAACTAAAATATCAAAATCAACAATTTATCGCGTAATTCAAGAAGGCGATGTTATAGATCACAGCGCAAAGAGGAAACGGAAAAATACGAAATTAAAAAATATTGATGATGCCACTAGAGATGTAATACGGCGTATAATTTATAATATGTATGAAGAAAATATAGTTCCTACGTTAAAAATGATTCAAGAAAAATTGAGCGTTTATCCTGATTATAATGGGCTAGTAGACAATAACGAAAATGACAAAAGTAATAATATAGCATTATAGTATGACTCTTCAATATGTTATAAATATAATTTGAAGGTAGTTTTACCGACTATTATTGGTTTTATTGTAAAACGAATAGGCTTAAGATTAGAGCGTATTTAAAATACGGCAGTTTGCCGGTTATCTCGTGACGTAATATCGTCACATACGCGCGCATTTAATATAACCTCGACAGCGCCGCACATACGTTTTGCACAACTTTGTTGGCTCCGCCTTTCCACTAGCGCTCGTTTATCTGCTGATTATGCTATTACGTCATAGCCAATAGAATAGCTCGAACATTTGCGGCAATATCTAACCATTTAAACATAGTTTAAACTTCATGATTTTTTTTTACTATAAGGCATTATTAAAAAAATAAAATAAAAAATACGGGTCAACTGTTTTTATGCGTAGATGTTATTAAAATAATAATTAAAAAATTGTCTACTTGCCCATTATAGGTCTTTAGATACACTACGAAATGTCTTATTAGAATGCGGTTTTAAACATAAAAAACTTGACAGTCGTATGGTAATTATGGAATCGAGACGTATAGTTTCACTTCGAGTAGATTATTTGGAAAAATTTAGAGAATATCGTAAACTAAACAGGTATATAGTGTATCTAGACGAGACGTGGTTTGACACGCATGATGTTGTTCAGTATGGTTGGGTAGATAGTTCGCACTCCGTGTTCTAGACGAAAACGCGTTATCATACTTCATGCGGGAAGTGAAAATGGGTTTGTACCCAATGCGTTGCTCTTGTCGGCCAAAAAAATATAGCAGTCTTCTGCAGACTATCACGAAGATATAACAGCCGATCTATTCGAAAAATGGTTTTCTCAACAGCTTCTACCAAATATCCGCCAAATTCGGTAATTGTATTAGATAATGCTTCTTATCACTCGCGTATATTAAATAAAATACGAAATAACAGCACAAAAAAGGAAGACATTTTAAAATTCATGAGAAAAAAAATATGGAAATTCCTGTAAAAGTTCCAATAAAACGCGAATTACTGAAAAGAATAAAAGAACAGAATTTCAAAAAGGAATATGTTATTGATAACTTATCCAATATACACGGTCATACACTTTTGCGGTTACCTCCATACTATTGCATATTTAATCCTATCGAGATGGTTTGAGGAACACTAAAAGTACGTTTACGAAAATGTAATAACTCTCCAACGTTAAGCGCGATAGTAGTTGATCATATAAGAGAAGTAAAGTATATACGATTGGAATTGAAACCGTATAAAAACTAAAAGCCGGCAAAAACAGTCGGCATCTCTCTATTTTACATGGGCGGAGGTAAATAGAAATGCTTGTCATAACGAAATGATAAGATTTTCTGGCGTTATTATATTATCCTCTGTTCCAAATGGTCTCCAGAAAGCCATGGTAAATTAGTAAATAATTAAAATTTTTTACCTTTTATACAGTAGTAAATATTTATAAATATGAACAGTAACTAACTAAACTCCTACGCTTGATATTATAATAGGTATTTATGCGCTGCACTGGCACATAGACAGCACGATATTAGACTTCCACGTTCCAAGATAAAGAAACGATTTATGAGTTTTTGTGTGCTAGTAGGCCTGTCCGTTTTATTACCTTTAAACCAGTGCAGTCGTAGATGGTTCATTCAGGCTGATTACATTGCCAGTCTCGGACTCGCCTGCACAGTTTCAACTACCGTTCGAATCTCAATACCATTGCCAAATATATAGGACAAAATATCAAGTTCAGTACGCACGGTCCTGTGCTTTAAAACTGACCAGTTTCAATTCCAATCGTATATACTATAATAAATGACATTGACAATAATACTGATTTATGGAAAAATTGCGTTAGGCATGTAATTGGAGAAGAAAATCGATATCCAACGCTACCCCCTAGTGCGCCGATTTTAATTCAACTGGATAATGATTCCTCCTCAGAAAGTGAAGATTCGGACGCGTCAATTAACATTTAACTTTTCTTCATTTTTTTCATTCACTTTTTTATTGTTACATTTCATGGAATATATTTTATTTAATTGACAAAAAATTTTAATTTAAGTTACTTCATTCTAGAGAAATATTTTAATTTTGTTTTTATTTATGTTTTATATATACAAATATTTATTTTTGTTTTCATATAATAATTCTTTGCTTTGTTCAAGAAACTTACGTTTTTATTTTAGAAGAAACTTAAATTTTTATTTTATTTTTGACTAAAATCGTTGCCCCTCGTTAATCTAACGTGTCCCATCCTCTCCTGGCAAGATATGTTCATACCTTTCATTGGTCCTTGCTGAGCAATAACATATTTCAATATAATATGGGTTAACTTTAAAACTAAAACCAATAAATTTAAATATTTAGACTTTATATCTAAAACTGATATAATACCTCAAATATATGTTATTGGAGAAATGAATCTAATAAACAAAAAATAATAAAAATGAATACAATTTTAACATTTCATTATGACAATCATTTCTATTTACCTCCGCCCATGTACAATAAAAAGATACCGACTGTTTTTGCCGGCTTTTAGTTTTTATACGGTTTCAATTCCTGTCGTATACACTTTACAATTTTAACTGTTATTATCTTGTGCTTATTCCCTTAATTAAAATTATTATCAATGCGTCTTTGTCCTTACAACGTCGTCGATCGATTGCTGATATAATTTCATTTGCTTCCTATTTACAACACGACATTCCAAGTTCCGCCCATGCCACAGTCCACTTCATGAATAGTACATTGTTAGTCCAGCACATTTACATACAGTGAAAAAAGGGCTCGGCGGCGCTCGCCTTGGCAAAATAAGATAAATAGGATAAAAACAGATGAGTAATAATTAACAGTAATTAATAACTGTTTTCACAGAAACAAAACATGCAAATTTTTTTGTGGTTACGAATTGTTGAGCAGGTTTTAACCGCTAATTTAACGTTTCATGTTCGGCGTAACTTTTGGCACCAGGCACAATTTGTACTTTGTTTTAAACACCTCCTTGTAAAATATTTACCCTGAAAGTAATTTCAAATGCTTTAGTAAAATTTCAGAAACAACGATTAAATGTATATTTATGCAATTAAAGCAATTCAACTGAAAAATTCTGATGGTAAACAATCAAAAATAAATATGCGATAATGTAATGAATCAAAACGTTGGAAATTTTAATGCTGATATTTGAGTGCCCGAAAAATCCGAAACGTTTTGTCAAGAAATTTATCTCATATTTAAATAGTAACAGGAGATCTGTAACACTCTGTAAATTTGCTATTTAAGATAATAAAATTTTGAATTTTGGAAGAGTTGTATATTACATAATTATTATTATTACAGTATGAATTACAGTATGACTGTTGGTCGAGAGGTAAGCGCACTTGCGTCTCACCCAAAAGTTCCGGGTTCGATTCCCGGTCGTGGCAATGGAAAATACTGTGAGGGATTTTTTCACTATACACGGATATTGGATATGTGTGTGTGTCCCTTGTCTCTAAATGTATAGCCCCATCCCATACAAGACTCTTCTAGAGCCTTCCGGGATAAAGAGGGTCGTAATTACCTGTGGTGTTATTTATTATTATTACTATCCTTGTTTTGAGCGCAAATATTTTCTTCAACTTCCTCCTAGTTCTGACGCCTATCAAGTTTTGCGCGTCTCCTACCACTCCATCTTCTCATCTATTCCGTGGTCTCCCTTTTGGTCTTCTGCCCTGCCTCCTACTATTGAAAGCCCTTGTTGGTAGTCTGTTATCCGGCATTCTCACTACGTGGCCAGTCCATCGTAGCCCGACAGTGTCGAGGCGAGTCCAACGTTGAAATATCTCCGTCATTTCGTTTTGTATGCATATTATTAAGTCCATTGTCGCTTTTATTAGTCGAATATATTTAGAGGGGACGTTGAAGCTGCGCAGTATCTGGTAAAGTCGGTCTCTATTAAATGAATCGTATGCTTGTTTGAAGTCAACGAAAATGTTGTACACGTCTATGTCATGTTCCCAGGACTTACTCAGGATTTGTTTCACCGTAAAAAGCTGGTCAATTGTGGATTGTCCTTGCCTGAAGCCTGTTTGGTATTGGCCAATAATCTCTTCGGTAATGGGTTGGAGGCGTTTATTAAGTATATATGTGAAAATTTTGTACGCCCAACACAGTAGTGTTATGCCACGGTAGTTTCCACACCTTAATTTATCCCCTTTTTGTAAATTGGGCAGATAATTCCTGTTTTCCATTCGCTAGGAATGCTTTCCTCGTCCCATATCTTGGTAATTAGTGCATACATCTGAGTTGTTAGGTATTCGCCACCTAATTTGTATAATTCTAACGGGAGTTTGTCGATTCATGGTGCCTTGTTGTTCTTTTGCACTCTGATTACTTGTCGAGCGTTGGGGATCTTATCGCTTCCTCTCCTTCCTCCCGGTGCTGTATGTTCCAGGGCTCACCGTCTTCTTGTGTTCCTAACAAGGATTGGAAATAGGCTTTCCCTATCGTTTTTATTTCTTGTGGGAGTTGTGGGTCACTTGTTATCTGCTCTTCTGCGTTCCTGCACAATGTTGTCCGGGGTTTATATCCTTCTTCTGGCTCTAATTTCCATGTATTTAAACGAAAGGTTTAGAGAAAACTTGATGAGAATAAATGTTTAATGGCCTGCAAGGTCACCAGACCATACGCCGCTTGTTTTTTATATGAGGCCACCTCAAGAAAAAAGTTTATAGGACTCCACCAACAAACAGAGAAGACATGGAAATTAGAGTCAGAAGGACAATTAATGGAATAAATAAATAAATAAATAAATAAAGTACATATGGTCATCCTAATTATAACTATTAAGCACTAAAGAAGTATGTGCCAAATAACCGAAATGTCGGCAAAATAGTGTGTTTCTTTGTGTGTCTCCGACAGGACTAATACAGTACTACTGGGCATATTTTATTGTAATCTGTTGAAAGTAAATGTAGAGTAGAGATCTTAATAATGCCTCCCCTCCTTAGGACCGCCACTGGAACGAACCTTCACTTGGATTGGCGTGGCCCCAAAAAATCTGTCACCCCATTGCAATCTGAAACTAAGCAAATAAAAGCATATGCACTGTAGCCGTACTGCATATCGATTTAACAACTGTTGGTTAGGACACTCGTATGTTAGAAAATCACTTGATTATTAATGAGCTAATTTATTGATCTAGAAATAAATGGTGCAACTGCATTGTATACAAACATATAAAAGCGGTCACGGTTTTTTAATTAATTTAAATGATATATGCGTAAATGGTACAAGCTCCTGATAACTTGAGCTTGGAGGAAACGGAAGTAAGATAAATAGCGGAGAATTTTCCCATCTCATATACCTATGACCTACCAACGTTGTATAACTTATATCTGTCGGTTTTTTAAGATTTGAGATTCAATTGGTGACTTAATTTTTATTGAAATGCAATAAAGTTGCTTTAAAAAATGTCTATGACCATGATAACTTGATATACATAATTATCATTTAAATGCAATACATATAAAACTACTTTACATACAAAAAAATCTTATCCAGTGCACATGTGCTCCAAAAGTGCCAACTCCAAAGATATCTCAAATTTTCATTCTATTAGTATATACAGAGCTTTCAACAATGATCACAGGACACGTGATTTTTTAGTTCATCTTTTAGGCTTGTCATGTTTTAGCCATGTCAGAACCTTCCATACTAGGGATATTTTAATTCGTATGTATCTAAGGGTGCATTTTCAAGTATCTTTGCTGACGGTTTTTTTTCGACGAAGTTACACGAAATCTCGACGCAACGCACAGTTTAATTGGCTCTGAAGCTGAACACGCCCAGCGGAACCAATAAGGCAACGGTTTGTCTACGCAGAATATTTAGCGCCGTACAGTCTTCTTGTAGGCATATCCTAACAATTAACTATTTATTTTAATCTGAAATGTCATATCATAGACGTAGTAGTAGTGTTTTGGTGGATATTGCATAATTATCAGTTCTTTTTCACGGGTTTTGAATTGTTTTAATTATTATTTGATACTAATCAGTTCTTTTCAGAAGTACATAATTTACATCAGTTATCTTCTGGTGAGTAATGATAAAGAGAAAAAGAATGTTAGGTTAAGTAATGTTTTTTAAATTTTATTCTAGTCCTGTCTTGGCCATGGTTTTTACGCAAGAGCAAGATGCCTTTATTTTGATGGCTCATTTTCGAAGTGGAACTCGCAACGAAGATGGATCATGGAAGTATTCATTGCAATCATGCATCGAACAATTTATGGAAAAATTTCCTGATGCAAATATTCCATATGACACATTTTCAAATCGTAAATATGTACTCGTTGATCGTTTTGCAAAGACACACTGTCTTTGTAAGGGAAAATCCACTGGTAGGCCAACTGTTTTAACTGAAGTGGTTATGAACGACGTTCGAGAAAGAATGAATCAAAGCCCGACAAAATCCATACCAAAGTTGTCCGCTCAAACAGGTAGGTACTTTTACACTAAATTTTTTAATTACTGAATACGTTACATACCATTTAAATTTAGTTTCTTGAAAATATACAATATGAATTTCTTTGCTGAAAATTATTATCAACAACTAACAACGATACCTACTAAAACTCTTGTTTGTATATAAAACCTGAACGCAAATAAAAAAATATATAAAACTGGGAATCGGTTCTATTCAGATGTCTTAATATACCTAAACGACAAATCAACGAAATTTATTTTTTTTAGGTCTTTCAGTTGGAACAACCCATAAAGCACTCAAAAAAGTCCATTTGCATCCATACAGGGTAACCGTTGTTCAAGAACTATTACCCCCTGATTTTGAAAGTCGAGTAAGATATTGTCGTTGGTTCAACGGAAATTTAAATAACAACGATGTATTGGATTTAACCTATTTTACTGATGAAGCATGGTTCCACTTAACAGGTTATATCAATAGTCAGAACTACAGGACATGGGCTACAGAAAACCCTCACACTTACGTAGAAACAAGTTTACACCCTTTAAAAGTTGGTGTATGGGTGGCAATATCCAGAAGAGGAATTATAGGCCCTATATTTTTTCGTGAAACAATTAATGCCCAAAGGTATCAAACTCTTATTTTAGAGCCATTTCTGGTGCAGTTGCATGATGATGAACTGCAAGATGGATATTTCCAGCAAGACGGCGCTACTGCCCATACAGCAAGAGCTTCACTTGATTTTTTACGGGAGTTTTACGATGACCAATTAGTCAGCCAGGGACTATGGCCTGCACGGTCTCCAGATCTAACGCCCTGTGATTATTTGTTATTTGGACACATGAAGAACAATGTTTTTATAAATAGATCACATACCATTGACGAATGGTTGATCAGTTACAGAACGTATTCGAAAATATGAAACGAAGAGTCCATGTGTGTTTAGAAACTCAAGGCAGCCATTTTGAGCATTTGTTATAATTTCTTGGCATTTCGTAATAAAATGTATTCATTAATCTTCTAATTTAAATCTCATGTAACAAAAGTTTTTATTATGTAATTTTTTTTATTTACTGTGGATTGTTTGATTCGAATGTTTATATTCATGTTGTCTGTGGAAATAAAGATTATTTTGAATTAGGTGTAACAATTTATTTCTTGCGAACATTTTTTTTATTCAGATATAGTCTACTATATTTTAACTTGGCGTGTGTATGTATGAGTTAATATTTCCGTACGATTTCATTTTCTCCCATATTGTACACAAAGTTAAAGCAATAGTCCAGAAACATTGTCTACGTGAACAATATTTCTGGATCTTTGTGTACAAGAGAAAATGAAATCGTACGGAAATATTAACTCATATATACACACGCCAAGTTAAAGTATACATGACTATAAAAGGCATCCCATTTAAATTTGCTTTTAATATTAAAAAACTCTTAAATTTAAGGAATAAATGAATTATCATAAATTTTTTACCTTTAACTAGAACGCCAATGGATTTAGGGTATTTTTGTTTAGTGCAATACCATCGTGTATAGTTGGTTGTCTATATTTTGTGGTCACGTGTCCTGTGATCATTATTGAAAGCTCTGTACTACCCATTAAAGTCTTGGAAAAATCGTAGTTGAGCAATTAAATACTTTGTTATTAATAGTATACTATTTTATCAAACACTTTCATATCTAGTGATCTTTATTGACGAGATTTTAAAGGCATAAATTGGCCCATAAGTCACTAGTGAGTTAAAGTAGTGAGCTAAAGTATAATTTAGGTCACTAGTGAGGTAAAGTGATTTAGTCACTGAAGAGTAATTTTAATACAAAAATAGTTATTTGTTTAACTAGGCAGCAAAATGGTAGACTGACTGCCGCGGCTGATAACTCAGCCAAGGCAGTCAATCTATTTTGCTGCTGAGTTGAACATATAATTTTTTCGCCGATTGTTTAAATATATTCTAAAATAATTTAATTATTACAATTCTCAATCTCTTTATTTTTGTTGTAATAAATTCAATAAAAATTCATTAAAAATCGCAGTTGTTACTAGTTGGTTACCATGGAAACTAAGTGTCACTTTCCCTGCCTAGGGAGGAAAATGCTCACTTTCCTGCCTAGGCAGGGAAAGTAACACTTTGCTAATTGACATTAGTCAGCAAAGTTAGTACTTTGCTGTCAATCGGCGAAAAAAAGATATTCTTTAAAATAGGTTACTTTGGACTTTTCTGGAATTAAATTGGCTGTAGCCTCTTTGGCTTCTTGAAAAATATCGGTCAGAATATCCATATTATATCTTTCACAATTTTCCATTTTGATGCTAATTACACAATATTTATTAAACAAACCCCTGGTTGCAAACAAAATGGATAACCACAGTTTTCTCGGCACATCCATTCAGAATCTACTTAGCAATAAGCTACTTGCATTTTATATTTTTGGAAAAACACTGTTGACTTTGACATTGACAACTGACAAAAATCGATGACATGACATTTTAGTAATTTTATTGTTTGTTAATGAAAAAGCATTTATATGAAAGTGATGGATAAAATGTTGTATTAGACACGTGAGTTATTACATATAAGTCACTAGCCTAATAATAGTATATTATTTAACGAGCATATATATAATGATGATTATTATTCACGAGGACGAAGTTTACAACACGAGCCGCAGGTGAGTGTCGTACATCACTTGAGTGAATAGTAGCCATTATATGCGAGTAAAATACCATACTTTGTCCACGACTATTAAATAACATCAATATATAGTTTTTAGAACGACAGCATTTTTGGAAATTTTCCGATTCATAAAAGGTTTGTATGTTGACATATACAACTTTTTTTACTTTTATGTTAATAAATTCAAAGAGATAATTTCTGGCGGTGTTCAAGACATTTCATTCTCAGTATTAGTGTTAATATTTTTAGTTTTTTAATTGAAATAACCAACGAAAGTACAAAATGAATATGATTTGATGTTTCAAATCAATAACAAATTTATACTTTGACAGATTGTCATGGCTTACTAAAAAAAATCAAACAAAATAACAAGCTGATTGAATCTGAACTTGACCATTAGATATTTTACTGTTATCCGTTTATTTGTTTTGTTGTACCTAAATGTCTGTTTGTAAATTTATTTATTTATTCAATCATAACACGGAAAACCTTCCTGATTATTACTGAGGATGATTTAATGATAAATCGAAACGTCGACAATCATCAGAAATTGGTTTTCCATGTATTGGCCTATTCCCATCAACATAACCTATATATAATAACAAGGCTGTTATTATACTTAACAAAATAACAAGCACTTAGATAAACTTTACAAATAATAGAATAATGAAATCATTATTCACAGCAGTGAAAAATGAATAGCATTCATTATGCTTGAGAAAACACATACATAATGGATACATTATATGTATAGTAGTCGTGGACAAATATATAAGCGAGACTATAACTAACCATTGTCAAAGAGTTTGTGTTAATAATAATTTCTCTGAATTTGAATTCATTGCTAAAGGTATTCCACAAGGTAGTATATTTGGGCCTCTTTTATTTTCTATATATGTTTACGATTTTCACTTATTTTTAGAGTTTTGTTCAATTCATCTATACGCGGACGACACCCAATTATGTTTTTCTTTCGGTTTTAATGATTATTTACTAGTAAAGGATAAGATCTAATTCTCATGGATTAGCTCTAAATGAGTCAAAAACTGAGTTATTAGTTTTTGGTAAGGATAGGTGCAAAGTGGTTAGTGATCTTAATTCTAAAATTACACTTAGAAAGACTTGACCCCCGTTGATGAAGCAAAAAAAAAATTAGGCTTGTATCTAGATGATAAGTTGCTAAATTGGTACAAAAATCATATGGTAAGTTGAAACTACTATATGTATATGCATAGGGAGGTACTTAGTTCTTGTATAAAGTTGATGTTATATGACTCTTTAATTCTCTCCCATCTTGCTTATTGCGATATCGTGTATTGGCCTGTTACATTAGGTAGAGACAAAAGCACTGTCCAAAAAATACATAATGCTTAGTTTCAACTTGCGCAAGTTTGACCAAATTATTGAACGTTTTTTGGAAAGTAAATGGTTAAATTTAGATGAAAGATTTAAACACCATTCAACCTGTCTTGTTTATAAAATTGATAAATATTACCCTTGATCCTTGAACTTCATTCCAATATTACTTTATTTAGTAAACAAGTCAAAGCCTAGTTGATGTCGAATAGATAATTTGTGTATTGCATTAGTTTTATAATTTTTTTGTGCATAGTTTTATATTTTCTCTATTTTCTCTCGGTTGTATGGAAGAGCGATCCAAGGTAGAATATCGCCAACCCATTTAATTTGTATTTTTATTTTACTGTAGTCATAAATAAAGACGATTTATTATTGTTATTATTAATTAATAATAATTATGTCAAAATTGCAACATGTTAGATAAGACTCGATTAGAGAACGAAGTTAATTCTGCTCTCGAACTCTATCACCAAGTTATGCTACTCAATCATCAGGTACTTTTGTATGTAAATACCTCGCTTAAAACAAATTTAATAAAAAAAAAACTCGATATATTCAAAGAATTTTTGTATTCGCTCGATTGAGATATCTGGATTGGTTCCAGTTCGTCTCACGTTTTTTCTTAATTTTTGGCCTTGGATAAATTGCATCAATCAACTTGCACACGTTAGGAAGAGTATAATACCCATAACATGCTTCACGTTCTGAGGTCTGCCAGATAGACTTATACAATAATTTATATCATTTCCGAAACATTCTGGATTATGTGTTGATATATCATTAGTGTCATTCTTTCGGTTCAAGGTTAAGGGACTATTATCTAAGCAACAATTTATAATACTTCGTACAGCAGAAACAGTTTTGAGAACTTTTCCTAACTGTCACTTCTAAATACAACTTTTTATTATTATTATTGTTATTATTATTATTATTAGCCGTTACTCGAGTCCGAGTATAAAAATGTTACAATCGATAGATTGTGTACAATAAAAAACAAGTAAAAAGTGTAGTCTATTGTAATTCCCATTCATCTACGGTGCACACGACTATGGCTATAGAGGCCAATTCGGGAGAGCACATGTCGACCGCAGTCAGGACAAACATAGACCTGGTTAGGTCTTGGATTCTGCCTTCTTGCAGCAACATTTCCTTGATAGCTGGCCACAACCCCTCGCCATTCGGTTCTGTCCGCTGCAAGTTGTTCCCATTGCTCGTCTGCAGTACCGCAGGATTTTAGATTTTTATGGAGAGCGTCTTTGAACCTCTTTCGTTGACCGCCACGCCTTCTTCTACCGCTTAGCAATTCACCATAAAGTGTACATTTAGGAAGGCGGTTATTATGCATACGATGAACGTGACCTGCCCATCTTAGGCGTGCTCTTGAAATAAGCACCTCAATTGGAAGGCTATTTGCTCTCCTGAGTACTTCCACGTTTGATATGTGATGGAACCAACGGATTTTCATCATACTTCTGAGGTGTCTTTGCTGAAAACGTTCTAATTCTTTCACATGACGACGGTAAGTGACCCAGCTTTCACATCCATATAGCAGTGTTGGAATGACAACTGCTCTGTAGACAACCATTTTTGTTGACAAAGCAAGGTCGTGGTTGTCAAATACTCTCTCTCTAAGTCCCCAGAGTGCTCTAGATGCAGCGTTAATTCTATTGCGAATCTCGCTGTCCATGTTTGCTTTGTCATTAACAACGTTGCCTAAGTAATTGAACTGATCCACCACTTCAAGAGAATTTCCGTTAAGTGTAATGTCTATTTGGTTCACTTGATGAGGAGTTGACATAATCTTAGTCTTTCCAATGTTGATTTTAAGTCCCAAGGAATCATAGCTCTGGGCATACACATCTAAAAGTTCTTGAAGCTCTCCCGGCGTAGAGGCTAAAACTGCACAGTCATCCGCATACTGGAGATCACAAATGAATCGTGTGCGTGTCTTCGTGAAAGCTCTAAAGCGCCCTATGTTAAAGAGACCGCCATCAAAGCGGTATCTGAGACCTATTCCTCTGACTGTCAGTTTGTTGTCAACAATAATTGTTAGAGCAGTGGTAAACAAATTAAAAAGTAGAGGTGCCAGGACACATCCCTGCCTAACTCCAGTGAGGGTTTGGAAAGGTTCGGTTGCCTCATTATTATACATAACCTGGGCGTTGTTGTTTGTATGTAGACTGCGACATACTTCCACAAATTTTCTAGGGATACCTAAGCGGAACATAATTTTCCAGAGCACTTCCCTGTCCACCGAGTCAAACGCCTTGGTTAAATCAATGAAGGTCATGTGAATTTCTCCTTGATGTTCGAGTGCTTTTTCTTGAAGCTGTTTAAGTGTGAAGATTAAATCCGATGTGCCTCGGTTTGGTCTAAAGCCACTCTGTGTTTCAGGAAGTAACTTTTCCATAACAAGTGTTAGCCTATTTGCCATCGCTTTAGTGAGTATCTTCCCTCCAACAGCCAGGAGAGCTATACCCCTGTAATTTCCACAGTCCGCAGCGCTCCCTTTGTTTTTGAAGAGGTTGATTAAAAGTGTATCACGAAACTCCTGCGGAGCTTGACCACTTTCCCACACGACATTAAACAGTTTTTTGAGGTAGGGTATGAGCTCTGACGATACAGCTTTAAAGATCTCAGCTGGGAGTGAGTCGGCGCCGGGAGATTTGTTATTTTTTAGCTGCCCAATGGCGGTTAAGATCTCTTCCGTTGTTAGTGGTTTATCTAAGTCTTCGAAGGTGTCATATTGAGGGATAAGATTTATGATGTAATCGGCTTGACTTTGCTGGTTAAATATGTTAGAGTAGTGTTCTTTCCATCGGGCTCTTATTTCCTGGTCTTCTTTGAGGAGATTTCCATTTAAATCTTTAATAGGGCACATATTTTTCCGACTGGGGCCGTACACTGCTTTAACTCCTTCAAAGAAATTCCTGTAGTCGTGTGAATCGGCGTACCTTTCAATTTCTCTGGCCTTGCTTGCCCACCACTCGTTCTTTATTCTTCTGATTTCGCGTTGCGTTTCATACTTAGATTAGGTAAAAGCTTCTGCTTTTGATGAGTCGTTGGGGTGGTTGATAGCGTTTTGGAAGGCAATATGTTTGCGGTCAAGAAGTTCTTGTATAAAAGCTTCATTATCATTGAACCAGTCCTCCAGTTTTTTACTTGCTGCAGTGCCAAGAATTTCCTCACTCGCACTTGTTAAACTGTCTTTAATTTGTGTCCAGGTAGCAGCGACATCTACAGAATTGGTTTCTTCTAGTGCACTCAAATTCTCTTGAGCTTTTTGCTTTAGCTGTTCGACGGTTTGTTGGTCACGCAATATACTAATACAGAGACGGAGTCTACGTTTTACTTGAGTTCTTCGGTGTTTGGGTCTCATAACAATTTTCATTTTAGACAACAGAACGATGATCGGTCCAACATTCGCTATCAATGCGCGCCTTTGTAATTTGGACGTCCTTGAGATGCTTCCTACGTACGATAACATGTTTTCTAAATGTTTTCTAAAATGTTTTCTTAACCGCCTCTCAAGTTACCGAAGTAACCCCCTGGAAGATCTCAAGGATCTTGTGCTAGGTAAAGAGAGACGAGGCCCTACAGTTTAATGTGGACTCCGAACCACTCTTGGGGCAATTTTTTTAATGAAAAATTGTTTCGCCGTGTGGGTATCGAACCCACTTCGCTAGGCAACTCAGTTTGCTAGCCAGATGCTTTAACCAACTGAGCTACCATAGCTACATAGTCCAGTAGATGCCAGTGACCTGATCTAGGGTGACGCCAGGTGCCTTTAAATTTATCCTTTTGTCGGAAAATGGTGTTTGTTATAACTAGATCATGTTCGGCGCATTTAGTTAGGAGTAGTTGACCGTTAGCGTTCATGTTGCCCAAACCGTTCTTGCCTATGATGCCTGGCCAGGTGTCTGCATCTCTCCCTACTCTAGCGTTAAAATCGCCAAGAATAACGAGTCGTTCCGTTTTAGGTATTCTACAGAGGGTTTCTTCCAGCTGTTGATAGAAGCTTTCCTTGGTTTCGTGACTTGCATCCAGAGTGGGAGCGTAGGCGCTTATTAGATTTACCGCGTTGCCATCTGATAGCTTATAGCGTAGCAGCATTAGACGCTCGGATAGGTCTTGTGGTACTTGTGTTAAGTTGGATACAAGTTGATTCCGAACGGCAAATCCTACTCCATGTTGTCTTCTTGAATTGGTAGGAAGACCTTTCCAATAGAAGGTGTAGTACTTTTCTGTGAGAGAGCCTTCCTCCAAAAATCGAGTTTCGCTGAGAGCTGCAACGTCAACATTGAGTCGGTGAAGTTCTCTATCTATTAGAGCAGTTCTTCTTTCAGGCCGATCGGTGCGAGTGCTGTCGTTCAAAGTACGAACATTCCAAGCGCCGTAGATGAAAGAATTAGTTTTCTTGGATTTAACTTGTCGGTGTTTTTTCGACATTCGATGAGGTGTCCCTGTGGGCACCCTCCCCCGGAGATCCGATCGGGAGGGTATTTTACCTCCGGATGATTTTGTCCCACTTGAACGCTCCATCATTTTCTTTAAAGCCTTAATCGACTGAAAACGAAGCTGCATTTGAAGTTTTAGCTGGAGCAGGTATGCAACTGACCAGCTCGGTTGCGGAAGGCGAGTGGTGTGGTCCCATGGCACAGAAGGAGACTGCGACGATGGGGTAACCAAACGATTCCAAAAGCAACCTTTGTGTGCGGTGGGTTATTTTTACCGCACTCTTCGTGAGAAGGTGGATGTGCTCACGACAAAAGGTAAGGGTTATTCCGCCCTTACTCGGTCGTTAGATCCTCGTTAGTGAAAACAGGGTGCACCAAGTTCAAATTGAACTCATCGCGAAGGTGATGTTAACAATTGAGTAGGAGAGGTTATAACTTGCGCTTCACTACCCCATTACTACCCCAAATACAACTACAGTGCCATCCGCATACGATATTATACTAGCATTGTTGTTTGTTCTAATTATTTGATCAATATAAATTAGAAAAATATTGGACCAAGTATGGTACCCTGTGGAACACCTGTTTTGATTATAATAAGTTTATTCAAAGATACATTAATTTTTACAAATCGTGTTCTATCCTCAGATATTCTTTTAGAATCATTAGAACTTTGCCTCTTATACCAATGGACTCAGCTTGGCTTAGTAGTATTTCTTCTTAAAATATTTTCTTAACCGCCTCTCAAGTTACCGAAGTAACCCCCTGGAAGGTTTCAAGGATTTTGTGCTAGGTAAAGCGAAACGAGACCCTAAAGTTTATTGTGGACTCCGAACCGCTCTTGGGGCAATTTTGTTTAATGAAAAATTGTTTTGGTTTGCGGTCCTCGAACCCACTTCGTTAGGCATACTTAGTTTGCCAGCCAGACGCTTTAGCACACTGAGCTACCCTCCCCATACTTTAAATCGAGCTTTAAATAAATAAATACCTCAGAAATTAGACAACCCTCAATTCCAGAAGCAAAAGGCTTGCGTGGAAGGCTACACATTGAAAAACGCGGACATACAACCATTAAGAGACTCGTATACCAGCCGTAGGCGAGTATCGTAATTCTTCTACTCGTGCTTAATATCTATCGTTAAATGCTCATTGCATAATGATGTGGAACGGTATCAAAAGCCTTGCCCAAATCATCAAATATAGCTAAACGTTTTTCATGTTCGTTTAATGAGTTAATTAATTAAATGTATTAATAATTCAAACACAATTACGCCTGTACTTGTATTACTTCTAAATCCAATTTGGTTTGAGGGTAATATGTTAAATTTGCTTAAAAAATCTGTTAGTCTTTGTTTTAAGCACTTTTCTTCAAAAATTTTAATTATATTCGAGACAAGTGAAATAGGTCTGTAGTTTACAATTTCTAAACGACTTTGAGATTTATGAATTGGAACTACCACACATCCTTCAAAGCTTTCGGAACAATGCCTGTAATATATATGATTATTTATATGAACCAATTAGCCCAGGCGGTATTTGTTTTGGGTTTGGTGAATCGGGTGGTATGGCAGAATTTTTGGCTTAGTCGCTCCTAAAAATCCGAGTAAAAATCATAAAAAATGATAATTTCACTATGCGCTAGTTTGGCAACGTGGGCTTAATTTTTTACCGAAATGTGACAGGATTTGTATGTACAGATAAAAAAATAAAAGTAGATAGTCTTTTACTGCCCATGAGGCCAGAGGTCAATAAATTCTCAGACAGTGTAACAATAACTGAAGATGATAAATCCACTTATTCAAAAATCATCACATTCTTAGAGCAATATTTTATAAAACGAGTAAATGTGATATTTGAACGTGTTAAATTCAATTCATGGTACCAAAGAGAAGGCGAAAGTGCACAATATTTTATTTATTTCTAGTGTTATTGGATTGAGCAAAACATGCAGCTATGGCGTACTGACTGACGATCTTGTAAGAGACAGGTTGGTGATAGAATTACAGGATATGAAGCTGCCAGAAGCATTGCAAATGGACATCAAATTAACGCTACAAGATTGGAAAATAAAAATCATTCAAAATGAGAGGGTGAAACAAGAAAATGAAGCTCTAACAGTAGAGAAAACTGAAGACGTGAACGATATAAGAAGGATAAGTCAAAACATAAAATTGAGACAAGTAAATATCCACAATGCGGTCGCTTTTTATACTTTTTTAGCACCTCCTCCATCCAATTCGTTTTTGAACCATCTGTAAAAGATATTTACATACTATGTACGCTGTCCAAATTTTATTACAATCAATACAGTGGTTTGGAAGTTCAGGCAAAAACCTTTAAGATTTTACTTTTATGAGCGAATAGTTACGGGGAAGGGCGGTCTAGGAAAAAATGCTGTCACTGTATATGACAATTTCTGTTTTTCTTTTATATTTAAAGGTAGTATGCAGTTGGTTTTAGAAGAATCAATCCTAGATTAATCATATTTGGGAAAATCCTTCTAAATGTCAGTGAAACGGTTCCCCATTGTTTTCATTGCAAACCGTAGAAAATAAAGAATGGTTTTGCAAAAAAATAACAATTCATTATAAATTACTTACGCAACAGGGCAGCTTTGTATAGCTTTCTGTTGTGTGTAACCTATGACATACCAGAGATAAGTAAGTATGCGGTTATATGTCTTCATAACATATTCAGAACGAAAAGCAAAATTGTCATATCCATACATCATTCCACTCCATCATGCGCGCCGTTAGAACATAATCTGTTGCATGTATCATAGTCATGATTTTTAAATGTGTATATCTACATTAAAATAATGGTACATACAAACGTTCTTTATTTAAGATTTTATCAGTAGATGCGATTAATAATTACTGCGTCTGCCATGTACTATTTGATACGATATACGAGGTTGATAAGTTGACTGTCTTACCTTTTGTAAATTAATATCCCAGGATATTAAAAATAATTGTTTTGAAATCTGTTACTAGATGACTGAAAAGCAATTATACCCAACTATGAGTTCTGTATCAATTTCACAAGTAATGCTGTGAAATTACACAAAATTAGATATGTACTTAAAGAAAATTCGTAGGTAACGGATTTTTTTTCCACTGACATGAGTTCAAGTATGGGAAAAGCGTTATGATACGCACACAAAAATATACCACTTTTTTAGAAAATTGAGTAGGTAAACCTTTAGAGTTCTGAGTAGAAAAAGCATAGTGCTAAAGTTCCTGGCCGAAAAGAACAATAGTTCTGCAAAAATAAGGCCAGAAATCGAAAAAAATGAAATAAGGGTGCTAACTTCACGCAGCACCCCTGTTTTTTTTTGTCAAAAATGAGTTCTGATGCCATTTTTCGGTAGAGAAAAACGAGTTCTGGAGTTCCTGACCGTTTTTAACAATAGTTACTTCCAAATTTTATTATAAAAAAAGTACTAAAGAGTTCTGACGAGTTTTGATTGAAGTTCTGAATAGCAGTCGAAGAGTTCTGACGAATGGCGAAAGAAAAAAATGTCTATCGCAAAAATTGCGATTTTTATTGCAAATTTTATGTTTAAAAATTCGAAACATTCTTATAAAAAAAGTACTAAAGAGTTCTAACGAGTTGAGAAAGAAAGAAAAAAATTGTGCCACAGATCGCGATTTTGTTTGGGCCTCAAGATCGCGACGTTTCTTATGAACAATTGTTAATAACAAACTATTTTTCTCAGTGTGGGGTTTTTGGGATGTCATATTTGCCGCTCTATGGTAAAATCGCGATCTGAGGTCCAATTTTACTACCACGTCCAGTGGAAATATAGCAACGCAAAAAAATAATATTTTTTTGTTGAAATTAGGCTTAAAATGTCATGAAACGTCGAGATTTTAAATTTGAGAGAAAAAAAATTCCTGTCTGTCTGTAACTTCTTTTGTGCGCAGTTTACTCTAGAACCGTTTATGATATTGATTTGAAATTTGGTACACTTATGTATTGTAACGAAATCTAGAACTGGATCATATTTAGATCTAATTCCGTTGAAGGGTTCGGGGGTAAATGGGGTAAATAAGGGTAAATAGGCAAATCAAGCAGGTAAGAGTCCATAAAATTGCAATTTAGAGCATGTACGAAGAGTCAAATTTTCAAAAAAATTTTTGGTGTCCACCCCCCCCCCCCACTATCAACCCCACGCTATTATGAAAGGGAGTAAAAAAAATAAAATGTGATTTAGTGTGTATACAAGAACGAAACGTGTCAAAAATTTTTTCTGGTGTTAGCTGCCCCCTCTACCACCCCATTGCCACCCCTACCCCATTAATAAAGGGAGCAAAAATTAAATTGGGATTTAGTGTCTATACGAGAACCAAGAGACTCTAAAAATTTTTTACCATCAGCTACCTCCACCCCCATTGCCACCCCCACCCTATTATTAAAGAGAGTAAAAATTAAATTGGGATTTATTGTGTGTACCAGAACCAAGGGCCTTTAAAATTTATTTTGGCATTAGTTACCCCTTCTACCACCCTATTGTTTAAGGGAATAGAAAATTAAATTGGCATTTAGTGGGTATACGATAACCAAGGGCTTCTAATATTTTTTTTACATTTGCCATCCCCTCTATCACCCCCACTCTATTATTAAAGGGAATAACAAATATGCAACACTGAATGTCTAAGGTCATACAACTACATTTCCATCAATACGCAGATACTTTTTGATTTTGGGTACAATTTCACGCAGCGAGCTATTGACGATTTAAATATTAATCAAACAAACGGCCTCTGCAATAAGTGCAAAAAAGAAAATGTTGCCACCCGCCAGCTTGGATGCTTTTTGTCAGTAAACCTTTCATTCACGACATCGCCAACGTATCGAGAAGATTATCCAATATCACAAAGGAAAAAGTGCTTCCTGAATGAAATCTCAAAAATGTTGATCTTGAAGGGTAAGACGTACACTCTCATTGGTGTAATTCACTACGCGTCTGAGTATCAACATTACATCGCATTTGTGAATACCCAACATTGGTTTGTTTACGACGATTTGAGTGAAAAGGTCGCAAAAGTTCCCAGCAAAACTGAAGATGCACATTTTTTTCTTGTACGTCGAAGAAAACGATACCAGTGGGAATGAAAACTGAAGCGAATCTTCATTTATAGTTAAGTTGATGACCGCGAATAAATATTTTCAGTGTTTGTGTGTGGGGTTATGTCAAAGAACGAGTTTTTTATACACCTCCTCTAACACTCGAAATCTTACAAAATCGTATCCGCGAAGTATAAATTATGCGAAACACCACTGACCAAGTCAGAAAATGTCAAGAAGAGGGGGGGATGCACTTTGAACATGTACTACCTTTTAATTGATCTTTTAATATGTTTCTTATTGTTAAAATAAATATATTCGGATAAAATATTTATTTGTAGCGTCGTTTTGTTAACAAAATGAATGTTTCGAATCTAGTTTTATTAAATTTCCACGGCATACTTGATATGCTTATTTACTCGATATTTTATTTATTATCCAACAAAGGATTTGGAGTATTTGAGTTAAAAATTGACACTTTGGCCAAGACCGTTCTTCACTGCAGCTACTTTGAGGCCCACAGCATCCCGCTGATAGAGAAAGTGCAATTCTCGAACAGCGAATTGTGAGTGTACCGTGAAGTTTTAATTATATTTTTTGAGGACGATTTAATTTTTATAGAAAAATATTTTTTTGTCAATTTTGATCACTCTTTAGCAACAGCGAAAAAAAATGTATTTGAAAATTTTAAAAAATTCTTAAATATAATCGCGTTTGTTATTCAAACGATTATGAACAAAACGTATTACGTTATGTATAAAATGTTTCTTCAACAAAACGCATTACATTGTCAGGGTAGGAAAGACTTAGTTTTTATGGGCCTGTGAAAATTAGTTCGTAAACTATTTGGTTATTACATAAAATTTTTACAAAGCTAATTAATGCCTATTTGATTTTAGGTTATAATATTATCGTCAACAAGTTCAAGTAAAAACATATTCAATATTCAACAATCATATACAAATTTCTATAAACTAAAAAATAGTATTTATTTCTATGAAAATAAAAATGTAGTAAATTAAATACTACGATAGACCAAAAATACCACTAATTCCTATAAAAGACACTTAATTCATTGCCACCCATCAAGGTGCACAATGTGTTGTTGGTACACAACAACAACACCTACGCCATACTGATGAGAGCTAACAAGCTCGAAATTAGTCTGCAGCTGGTGATACACGACATTTTATGTATTTTATATAATAATTCTGCTGCCAAAACCACATATTACAACTAATTAATTATCTATTAAAATCAATGGATTTTGTCACACACTATATGCGTCCGTCAACTTTAATAAAATGCGTAAAACAAAGACCATCGCATCACTGCGTTTGTGTTAATAATACTTCAAAGTAAAAACCCATTATCATTCATATATTCAACCTAAAATTCACAAGAACCACTTTGCTAACAATGGAAGAGAGGACATTAATTAAAAATGGCATTTCCTTTCTGTGTTCGGTCATCGCATGCATTTTTTTCTTCTTCTGGATCGCAGTCACCGCCGGCGATTCTGGGAATTCTACTGACGATGTTCGAAGAAGTTAGTTGCCAACCGTTTTAGCAGTCTTTGTAGCATTATCTCTATTGATAATAGGATGAGTTCTTATAAACAGAGGATGATCATTAATTCATAAAATTATTACTATTCAAATTATAATTATTTTATTTACTCTTAATCGTTGCAGAGATTCTTATATCCTGTTGTGTATATTAAATGTTTTAATAAATGCATTTGATTGTCTTTTTGAATTTCTTTCTTATATACAGGGTTGGGCAAATGTGTGGAAACATCGGATTTCTCGCTAAACTATAATATCGAATAAAAAATACCCTTAACAAAAGTTTTTGCAGTATTTTTATTCTATTCAGTGACATACTATGATTTCCAACAGATACCTTATTTTTCGAGATATGACGTCATTGGTAGTTTTTTTAATGGATAATCCTGTATATTTTTACATTTTCGGATAGACGCTTTTTCATTAATTACAATGACACAGGGTTTGGTGTGTGCGCGACCGGTGTGGTTTTCTAAATATTAAATAAAATAATAAATATTTTAAATAATTTTTGTACTGAAGTTTTTAGTTCTTCTTGCAGGTCTCGTTGCAGGTTAGGAAGAACAAGTGAAATATCTTCATTTGTAGCCGATTTACTTCGACCGGATTTTGGCCGATTTTTAACACTAATCAGGTGCTTCCACACAATTGCTCAACCCTGTATATTGTAACTGACTTTGTAATTTATTAATTTAGTCACGAAAGCAAAATATAATAAGGCAGACGGGTTTTATACTGAAATCCCTTTCAAAACGAATAAAAAGCCCCCGTGCCAGCCAATACAGTGTTTTTATTGAACAATTTAACTGTGTTTTTATTGCACAATTTAACTCTAAAATCAAACGATAATGCAGCAAAATAATTTGTAAACGGCCTTTTTGGTGGCCTCCGATTTTTATGCATTAAATGGTACCTTTTCAGGTACTTATTACAGAAAAAAGTTGTAGCAAAGTCAAAAGAACATGTTTTTCGCGTATTTTCGAAACCTGTTAATGTTTGTAAAAATTATCAAGTACAACCACTTTTAATACTTTTGAAGCTCAACATTTTTATATTTGGCACATCAAGTTCGCGAAATATGAAAATTCGAAATTTGGCACTTTTCTACCTCTTTTTGAGCGCATTATTACGATTTACAGCCGTATGCACCGTACATACTTAAATGAGATTAACAGGTTAACTCAGTTTAACTTGAAATTTTCTTATACGCAGTCACTTATGACGTGCTTAATCCAATGTAAAGTTAAACCTGCAATTTTGGGCGTTTAACTACTTAATCCTGGTTTTCGTACATGCATATTGCAAATATAACCTCAAAATTCCTAGTATGCTATTACTGTTTACCTAAAATTACGAAAATCCAGAGATGGGAAGAGAAGATGAAATATATTGTCTGAAAGTTATTTGTGGCATTCTACGGATATTCTTTCCTATTATTTGGGTTTTCTACCACATATATTATTGCCCTCTTCAAAAATAAATCACCGAATCTACAAAATAATAGAATTATTGGAAAAAAGCCTCTGCGCCCGTGACGTTTACGCCAAAGGAATAGTCAGAGGTTATGTTTTGCAAATAATATAAATCGGAATAAACATAGAAATAATGTATTTTGCTGACGTTTCGGAAAGTAATCTCTTTCCGTTTTCAAAGCTTTTTTTGGAAGAACTCTTATTTTGCTGTGTATGTCAAATACACAGCTTTAAGATTCTGTTTATGTTATTTCCATAGATACTTACTACTTACACAGAACATAGAACTGATGATATTTTCTTTTAGATAATATTGAGTTTGTTAAGTTCTTCTTTTAACATTGGTAGCCAGGTTGTATAAATATCTACAGAACAATTCGATACGCACTTATCTTCATTTAATAAGATTATTGCTGATTCTTTAATTTTTCTTTTTTTTGTTTTTTGCTTCTTTTGTTAAAATTGGGAAAACGGACATGGAATAAACTGGGACTCGGCAAAAATTGTATGTCAAATTTTTAAAACAACGAAAAGTGACAACTTTAGGTTTCATTTTTCCCCCATACAGACAACTTCATCACAAGTAGGACACAAAGTGGATAATATATTGTCAAAATCATCTATAAAAGTGTTAAGTTGACTTAACATATGACCAAAAAGATTTAGGATTCGCCTTAAAGTTATTTTCAATATGGTTGACATACTCTTCATGCGCTAGCTTAATATCATTTTTTATTTCTGATCTTAGTGTTTGAAACTTTTCAAGATCCTGAGTATTGTTGAATTACTTATGTTTTTTCCATGCTGATTTTTTTTCCTTAATAATATAGATTATATCTCTGCTATACCATGGAGGATACCGAAATTGTTATCTATTTGATAGATATGATTTGATCATATTGTAACTTAAATTCGGAGAAATTGATATTTCAAAATTCAGTATTTTGGATACTCTTTCATATTTCACTTCCACGTCTAGTTGAAGTAGATATAGTAGATTTTGTTGAAATAGGCTTAAAATGTCAAGATTTTAAATATGAAAATTATGTCTGTCGATCTGTAACTTTTTTGTCCGCATGTTTACTCTGGAACCGTTTATGCTTTGGTACACTTATGTATTAATTATATTTTGATCTAATTCCATTGAAGTGTTCGGGCATAAATGGGGTAAATAGGCAAAGCAAGCAGGTAAGAGCCAATACAATTGCAATTTAGAGCATGTACGAAAAGTCAAGATCTCAATTTTTTTTGGCATCAGCCACCCCCACACTATTATACAAGGGAGAAAAAAAAATTAAAATGTGATTTAGTGTGTATATAAGAACGAAACGTTTAAAAAAATTTGTTTGGCAGCCCCCACCCTATTATTAAAGGAAGTAAAATATTACATTCGTATTTAGTGTGTATAAGACTTGGATACAAAATCTGAATGTGGAAGTAGTGATTCCTCGGGCAGCGGTTTTTGAATATAACTTAAATAATGCGATTTATAAAAAAATTGAAAGATACCTTTTTGGTGATTAGAACAGTTTTCTTTTATTTCTTTCTAGATGCGTTAACCAGGCTTCTTCGTCTCTGTAAGAGGGTTGTACGTACACTAAAAATTAAGTCACAAATGTACGAGTAAGCGCTCTTTATTATTAAATAAGCTATTTGTCAATCAGAGAAACTTTAATAATAAATAGGGGGCGAGCGTAGGTGCGTCTTTACTATGTACATACTTCGGTATGCGATGTAAAGCAACGACAGGCGCGGTTAGTACTTGGATTGGTGACCATTCCAACGGAAACCGCGTTCTCGCCTCACACATCTTCCAGCGGCTTGTATATCAGTGTATGCGCGGAAGCTATACAACCCTAGGCGAGGGTTGTATAGGAGATATACCATCCTTCGGAGGGGATGTAAAGCCGTCGGTCCCTTGTCTATTAAATGTTAGGCAAGTAAAAGATCCCTACTCTTCTTAAGGGAAGAGGTTCGGCAAAATTCCTGGTTGGGGGTAGCTCGTCTACAGGCGTCGGTGTTAGGCCTCAGTAGCGGAAATAGGCCGACGTTAAATAAATGTATAAAAAAAAAAAAATTAATAATAAATGTGGTTGATTTGTTGTTTGAAGAAACATTTGTCCGTTCAATTATGACCGTTCCTTGTTGACAGAATTAAGGGGTAGTTTTAAAGTCTCGACAGGGTTTTATATATATGAACTATATATTAAAATCCGTAAACATGTTTTTTATAATCCACACAAGCGTCCAAAAAACATAAACAAAATTTCTGCTCTTAGCAAGCGGATGAGGGATTAACTGAAAAATATTTTTTTGTTTTACGCGATTAAAGCTACGGTTATGAATTTGTTTGGTTACTTTCAAATTTTTTTATTAAAATACGGGGTTAAGATAGGGATGAATATAGTGGTTAATAGGGTAAAACCACAACAGGAAAATTTCTGTCAAGTATTTTAAGTTTTAGTTAAGAGCCATATAAATATTTTTAGAGTAAAAAATTCTTATTTAGACCATTGACTCTGATATTACACCCTCTTCAAAGAACAGCTTGCTTTTGACGACCTTGCAAAACACATTTTTGTATATTAACCTCGATATTAACCCTATCGGCAACACAAAAAATTGCCGTCAATGGCAGTTTACCTTCATAAAATCCACGTTTAAACAATATCTCGATTGTTGACAAAAAAAAATCCTGATATGATTATGGCACCGGGGCCCGTTTTTTGTAATTTCTGGAAGTTGGAGCTGGGAGCCAGACCTGAACACAATTAATTGTTTACAAGGGTGTTGTTGAAATTTTTAGGACATCTGAAAATATGTATCACATGGATAGCAAAAAAGTCCTTTAAAAATCTGATGTCAAATTTCAATTTAAATTTAATAAGATACATGACCGCTCCGATCGCCTCCAGCTATTACCCCTACTTCCCATCCCCTACCCCTGCCACTACATACAAATAGCCAGTAGCACAGACTACCAGACTGGCAACTTCCCTGAGAAATTTATCCGGTCAAGGTCGAGGCAACAGAAACCAAATTCAGATGGCGCTCTTAACGCAAATGTTATTTGTCAGTTGTTTGTCACGTCAAACGTCATCCATTGTTATTTATTGTGTACTGTGATTGTGTTGTGCTTGTGATAGTATTTTTGTAGAAACTTGACTTTTTAACATAGAATACGTAGTTTTTAGTGCCCTTTAAAAATTTCAATTTTCAAAAAGGAGTTATGTGAGTGTTATTGTGCAAATATACATTGGATTACAGTAATATATAATATTGCATTTTACAGATTATTTCTTAAAATGTCTTCTGCCTTCTGCATTGTTTGTGGAACTGAAGAAGTTAATGTGCAAAAATTGCACTATTTTCCCAGGAACCTTCATAAGTAAGTGTGCATTTGCTCCAGTCTTTGTTTTCAGTTTTTGGTTTTTGCACAGTGCAATACATATTTCTAAATATCTGCCTTACCACAGTATCTACTTCAAACAAATAAATAAATATTATCGTTTTCAGATCGAAAATGTGGCAGGACTTAATGGGAATGAAAGTGTCAGAAAATACTATACGCCATCTTAGAATTTGTAATAAGCACTTCACACTAGAGTCATATTCAAATGATACCGATTACATCCTCAATAGAAATGCAGTTCCTACCCGGTATCCATGTGGAGACACAGTAGAAACACATACTGAAAGGGATTGTACACCTGTACCCATAAAGGTCGAGGAACCCAAAGAAGATATATGTCTACCATCGACATTACGTGGTCTTCGTGTTTCTTCTGCACATAATGAGGAATTAGAAAACCCGCATCCAGAAACATCTAGTAGTGTGCCAAGTACTCCAGTTAACCGTTCATCAACAAATCTACCATCGTATACCAAATCTGGGGGATTCTGAGGCCAAAGTTCAATTTTTTTAAAATTGTGTCAAGAAGATACAACCCCAAGGAAGAAAGTTATGTTTAAAATAATTTCAAAAAAGGCAGATGAAAGAATACATACAAATTCTAGATTGTTTCCATTTACCTGGGAAAAGTGTTGGTACTTAGAATTAAATTACAAATTATACAAAGAGATTTGTAAAAAATGTTAGCACAAACTCTTATAATAAACACATATATTTCATCAGGACCAGCGGCGGGATTCTAAGTTGCTATCGTATCAAGTCGATACGATACTAGTGGTTCTAAGTATACTAACTTATAACAATTTTAACTCTTAATCGAGAGAATACTCTCGATACCAAAGAAGTTATCGTTTCAGTCTTTCGATATTATAACAGTTTACTCTATAGCAATTTAGAATTTCAAACGACACGTATTTGAAATTCGTTGCTATTGTATCGATTCGATACGATAGGAACTTAGAATCCGGCCACTGTAGTCGTTTGCCGGTTTGCCTTGAGTTTTTTTTTATTGAGCTACTAACCTCGCTATCACTGAAAATTCGAATTTGGAAAACATTATTATCATGTAAGAGGTTGCAAGGCGAGTATTTACTACAATTAATAAATGCACACGAAAGGAAATCTGCAAGAGAGTTATTGTAAAATATAAATATGGTTCTCTTATATTGATCATTTAATTGAATATAATAAAACAAAAGACCCTTAAATATTAACAATAATAATAATAAACTGTCTTTATTTGTGGCGGAGTTCAGCAAAGCTGCTCTTCCACCCGACCACATAAAAATACAAGTTTTACGATGTAATTTTTAAAGTATTTATTTAAGTTAAGGATATGTGTATTTTTAATTCTTATGCTTTCTTTTACTATATATACCAATTGGCTACCAATCTTTCATGATTTGTAAGGTATAATTCAATGCAGGTCGGGGTATTTGCCCGCTGAGTAGTTGTTTCCTGCAAATCTTGTATAATAACAATATATATATATATATATGGCGTATTTGACATTGAAATTTGCGATTAAAGATTAAGCATGAAATGGCATTGCACTTTGATCACAAATTTTAAATGTCAAATATGTTCATAAACTGTAAGTTAAATTAAACAAATGGTCAAATATTCCGCGTCTGCAACTGTGGCGCCCTCTGAATTTGGCTTCCGAAAATCGGACAGAGAGAACGATAGCTTTCTGGACAAAAATTTAACATTGAGTTGCCAGTCTGTGCCAGTAGAAAAGTTAGCGAGACATTTTCGCAACAGTACCATGGTCTATATGGAAGGGTCTGGAATAAGAGTCACGTGTATAAAGGAACAGAACCAACCCACTGGAGT
Source organism: Leptura quadrifasciata (assembly GCA_963675555.1). Lineage (NCBI taxonomy): Eukaryota > Metazoa > Arthropoda > Insecta > Coleoptera > Cerambycidae > Leptura > Leptura quadrifasciata. Next base: position 30,375,505 of record OY776675.1, on the reverse strand, counting down.
AGTTCTAGTTAAGAAAGCAGAGTGATCAGATCAAGAGAAAGAACAAAGTGATCATGTTTACTAAAGGATCTAAACACGTAACAATAATTTAAGTGTAAATGAAAGTTTTTAAATTTGTTTAATTCTATTTTTATTATTTTTTTTGTAACCACATACAATATAATTTTTTGGCATACTGCTGCTATCATATTCCAATATTTTTAATGTACTTTTACATGTTAGATTTCTTTTTAAATTTATTTTAAATCCTTATCCATTTCAAGTATAAATAATAATTAATTAAATGTAAGAAGTTCGTTTATTTGGAAACACCCTGTAGTTTAACTACTCCACAGCTAAGTATGTTTCTATTAAGAGCATAATGGTCGTTAAACTTTTAACAACTTATTCCAAACTCTAATTCAAGGTAAACTTCTAAGGCATAACGTGTAAGATATAAATTACTTATTCATAAATAATAGTGCAGAATGTAAATTACCTTTGCAGTATAACTCGAGTAATTTTTTAAATGCCTTCTGCAAGGAAAATGAGAGTCGTTAAAATTTGCGTCTTGTTTAATTAAATTGTACCTGGATTAATGTGGCTCTCATCCTTGGCCTTCGATTGAATAGGCGGGCGGGCGCCACAAGGACCAGAATAATCATAGTCATACAGATAATAAATTTACTGTTTCTATTTACATTAATTTAATTATTGTTGCAACTTGTCTTTAAAAGTAAGATTTATTTATGCAGTGTTAGGTATTCAACTTATTAACTTCTTTTCGAGGTCTCTTGTACTTCTAGTGGATAATAATATATAGTTGTCTCACATTAAATTAAAAGTATGTAACCGTAAAATACACACCCAGATATTAAAACGATATTGATAATGGAGCACTAATAAACAAGAATTTTTGAGAACGTTTTTCACTGACCATATGCCACAGGGAACAACCTCATAGAGATTATTGTTAGTCAGTTAATTTTCATACTAGCTGCTCTGACGGTTGTCTAAACGACGTTTCGACAAAATCCTACCTCCCATCTTCAGGTTCTCTCTTAAAGCTGTCTATTGCTGCTCCTCGTTCCTCAAACTGAACTCGTCCGTAAGAGGACGTGCACATAATGTACAAACCTGACGAAAACAATACCCCCTCAGCCGAAAAAAAAAAATAGTTGTCAATCAACGTAATTTCAAATGGTGATTAATTGAGTCATTACCGAGTAGGTAATTATAGAAATACTAACACTTTAATTAAACATATACTTACGTATCTTATTCCTGGCTGTTTTATTTTCAATTTATTTAATACTTTTCAATTCAAATAATAACGTTAAATAACTGTTATTCCTTAGTAATATATAATTGTGGTATTGTCTTACTCATCAAATCAATAAAATAAACATAATCGACAATAACACTGTAAACATTATTAACTTCAACTTTTAAATATACATATAGTTAACTCACACAAATCTAGATCTCCTAGAAGATGGTCACTCAGGTAACCTGGAAGACAGTTAAAAAACATTTTCAAAACAAACAGTGATATTGATAGTTTTAGCAGGGTAAAAATATCATTTTATGTTGAAATTAATCTTTAATATGTTTATCTAATCATTTTTCACATGGAACCAGACAAAGGTAGGAAAAGAAAAATTCGAAATACTAATTTCGTTTAGTGATATGGATTAAATTAGACAAAGTCGATGTTCCACAGAGCTACTTAGAATAAATCAGGAAATTTGGCTGGTCGTGGAAGAGTCTTCATATTTATACTCACCAGGTATTTGCTAGTATTAGTGATAATTATTTGTGGTAGCGGTTTGGTTGGAAGATCTTATTTTCTACCCGATATAATTAGAGTCACCATTAGTGTCAATATATGATCGAAATATCATCGGGACGTTTAAAACATCCTCAATAAATATCACTGAATGGCAACTGATAACATGCATAGACTAAATGATACATGATGCTCTAATCTAAACCCCCATTTTTACCCTTCTCCTATCATCTGGTATTCATAGTTGGGATTAGCCATCTAAAAATTTGCTATCGGCCTTATTGTTCTAAAACAATTTCTACTATAGTCACTGTTAACTTCCTGATTTTTAGTTGTTGTGCGACGACCGCAGTGGTACGTTGATGTCTTCTAACACTGCATTTAGGTTTTTGATGGACGATGCAATCCTTGGGCATTTTCTGTAAATATATAACCTGTATTTCGATCATTTGTCTCAAAATCTGTCGATTATTGATAATTGATTATGCTTTTATATTATTTTTCTTAATATTTCTATTTAGCATGTGTAAAATATGTGTTATGTGTACCCTCCCTAACGGACATAGCGGACAGAGGTCTCTGTGGTTACTCCCACTTAGTAGAAGCCTCTCTAAGTAGCTACATTATAATGGTTGTTGGGCAATCGGCCATAGATGGCGTTACTGATCCTGACAACAGTTGATGTGTTAAGAATGATCGAGTTTTCGATCGGGAATGTTCTAGAAACTTTTAGAATAGTCCAGAGCGCCTATCTGCCTCTGCAGATATAAAAGAGATGGGAAGAAATGTATCGAGCAGTCCGATATTGGATAGTAAAGTGAACAGATCAGAAAAGGAACAAGTAATCAAAAAAGTGAAAGGTATAGTGTTAAATAGTGAATTATAGTGGTTAAAAGTAGTCATTTAGTGTTGTTATTATAAGGACTAATATATTGTAAGTTAATTAGACGTTAAATAAATGCGTGGTTAGTGTTACTTGTGTTGCAAATATTGAATCCACGCTTGAGGTGTTTACTAAAGGATATAAATATGTAACAATAATTTTAAATACATTATTTGTGGAATATAAACAGAAATAACCTCAAAATTAGTAGCAACATATGAGAGGCTCAGTTGCGGCGATTGTTAAGAGAAGTTGTCGCTACTAGTAGCAGCGCGCAAGGATGTCTCTCGTAAGAGAGGCTTTACCCAATAGTCCATTTAAAGAGTCGGGATTTATGACGAAATTACCGAATAGTTGCGCCTCGGACTAGACAATGTTCCCCCTCGTTTTCGAGGATGTCGAATCGATTCCCGTGGTCAAATCAATTTTTTCACCTCGGCAAGCCTCTCAAATTGACCAAAAACCACCCCCAAAGTCCCCTTTTCCATGAACCCGTTTATTTTCCGCAGTTTTTCGACTAATTGTTGTTCCTTCGAGTAGAACGGAAGGTCCCTCGAGGGATTTGACCTCAGCCACCCCTACCCCAGGCTTCCAACCCTTGCAGGGAGTGGAAAATTTATTTTCTTCTGGGGAAAAAATTAATATTTTGTAAGAGGCGTTTCTTTGAGGGAGGTGGTAGGTGACCAGGGTTGTGTAACCGGCCCCAGGGGTTGTTTTCGCCCTCAAAGGAGTGGAAAACAAATTTATACAAACACTTTAATAAACATATTTTTTAAGCTATTTTTCAATTATAGATGAAAGAAAATGTCCACTCCCTTGAAGGATGAAACCAACCCCCGGAGGTGGTTACACAACCCTGGTCACCTACTATACCTTCCTAAAAAAAAACGCCTTCTACAAAATATTTTTTTTCTCACAAAAATAACTATCAATTTTCCACCCCCTACAAGGGTTTGGAAGCCTGGGGTAGCGGTGGCTGAGGTCAAATCCCTCGAGGAACCTTCCGTTCTACTCGAGGAAACAACAATTAGTCGAAAACCTGGGGAAAATAAAGGGTTTCACGGAAAAGGGGACTTTTGGGGTGGTTCTTGGCCAATTTGAGGGGGTTGTGGACAAATTGGTTTGACTCCGGGAATCAATTCAGCATCCTCGAAAACGGAGGGGAGGGGACATTATCTAGTCCGAGGCGCAAACATTCGGAACCCCTTCAGTGGACTATTACCACGTACATCAGCAAATCAGGATGAGACCCAGAATCAATTAATCTGACAAAATGACGGTATAATAAATAACTATCAGTAGGCACTTGACATCTTTCACCTTTCACGTGTTTTATATTTTGATGTTCATCTATATCGCGCATGAAGGATTGATTAAATTACAGCATATTTATTATAAATTACACTGTTCGTCTGTGGCGCCTGCATACAATATTTTCATGCATAATTTACCGAGCAAGAAATAGAATACATTATATTATCTAGATGGAGCATATCGAAGGTATTATGAAGAACAGGAACAATAAAAAGTTGTGGTAGTTTACAATCTTGCGAAACATTGACAAATACAGTAAGCGTACAGTACTCGGAAGAATTAAGGCACATCTTCAAATGTTATATACAGGGTAATTCGTAATTCATCATATAACGGAGACATACAATAGCGAATTTGTTATGATGAGAAAACAATTGTAGCTCTTTATTTTTTTTTTAAATAATCCATGGTAATAGTAACTTGATAATGAAGATAGCATTACCATTCACAGAAATACTTTAAAAAGTGCACAAACATTTTCTTTTTATAGAAATAATTGGCTACGAATTTGTTGTGGTGAGAAAATTTTTATAGCTTTTTATTTTTTTTAAATAACCCATGGTAATGGCCACTTGACAGTGAAAATAGCATTACAACTTACAGAAATCGCTTTAAAAAGTGCGCAAATATTTTATTATCCTAAAAATAATTTGTTGCGAATTTGTTGTTGTTGAGATTAAGACATTTCTAACTCTTTAATTGTTTCAAAATAAACCATGCTAATGGTAACTTGTCAGTGAAGATTTACCACTCACAGAAATTGCTTTTAATAATACTTATAAATAAAAATAAAAACGATCAAGAAAGTTGGATCATAAATGGTAAAGTCGTTCGCCATCTTGAAGCCGCCATCTTGTTTTTTCTTATATGAAAATATTAGTGTATTGTCACCGAACTTATATACATGTGCAAAATTTCAAAGCTCTAGCTTAATTAGAACTAATCGAAATTTTGATTGCAAGATTTGACCTAAACACTAACTAATAACTAACAAACAAACATTGCAAGTTAAATAAAAACTTTTAAATAGAAGCAGTTTACTCATAAAAACAGGTGTTCCATTTTATTGCATAAGCATTTTACCCAAAAATGTCTTCTATGGAACGAAAAAACACTGAAATTGCAACTGTTTCTTGTGATGGCAATACTAGCTTGCCTTGGAAATTCAAAATTTTATCGATTTTTACGAAAACTTGTTTCGCAACTAATTATGTCTCGGCGCAACAAATTCGTATATACACCACACGCTAAATCCTCGAAGTGAGAAACAAATGCATTTGCAACGATTTAGGCTTAAAGCCTTGGTTTCCTCGAAAAATCAGTCGCGGAGAACCGACAGTCTATCCACCGCCGCGATATGACGATGTTTTTTAACGTGCAGATTTAGATGGGCCGGTTTGTTAGAGTCCGCCAAGCTGCGCGGCTCCGCAGTGTATAGCCTTGGTTTCCTCGAACAATCCGCCACGGAAAACCGACAATCTATTGATCGCCAATGACGGCGATTTCGGTCCGAAGTGTTTTTAGAAATCGGTGGTTCGTAGTCTCTTTTCGTCCGTTGATCAGCGATTTTGTTTTTTGCGTTAAAGGGAATGGACCCCAATGAATCGGTTGCACTTTTATTGTTGGAAGAGGAAGAAGAGGAGGATACGGTATCGGTATGTGCGACCTACAAAGTTCCAAATAAGCCCTTTTCTCATTTTCTCCCCTATTTTCTTCCATATTATGTTGTTTTTCAACACCAAATCCTTATAACTTTTACCGCTGACGATATATAATGGTGGATATTGTCTCACCAAGTCTATGAGAGCTTCATTATCTTCTGTAGAAAATTTTTCAATCATATTTATTCGTTCACAATTGAAAGAACTAGAGCAAATTGTATTTAAACACTGTCAGTTCAGCCGTGCGATTCCACTGTAATCAAACTCAACAGATTCGAACGGAGAGGTCAGTTGTGCGCTGCGGAGCCACGCAGCTGAGCGGACTCTAAAAAACCGGCCCCATTTAAATCTTCACGTTGAAAAAAATCGTCATATCGCGGCGGTGGACAGACTGTCGGTTCTCCGCGGCGCATTTTTCGAGGAAACCAAGGCTTATAACTGACCTCTCCGTTTGAATCTGTTGAGTTTGATTACAGCGGAATCGCACGGCTGGACTGACATTGTTTAAATACAATTTTCTCTAGTGGTTTCAATTGTGGACGAATAAATATGTTTGAAAAATTTTCTGCAAAAGATAATGAAGCTCTAATAAACTTGGTGAGACAACATCCACCATGATATATCATCAGCGGTAAAAGTCATAAGGACTTGGTACTGAAAAACAACATAACATGGAACAAAATAGGGGAGAAAATGAGAAAAAGGCTTATTTGGAGCTTTGTAGGTCGCACATACCAATACCATATCCTTCTCTTCTTCTTCTTCCAACAATAAAAGTGCAATCAATTGATTTGGGTTCATTTTTTTTAACGCAAAATGCAAGCAAACGCGTTGATCAACGAACGAAAAGAGACTACGGACTACCCATTCTACATCCTGCAAAAACCGTTGCAAATGAATTTTTTCGTGAGTTTTTCGCTTCGAGAATTTGTTGCACCGGACCTAATTTGTTGTGAAAGCATAGGCGCCGACTTCTCGGGTGCTCCGGGGCTCGAGTTCCCAGCCAGCAGTCAGGTCGGAGGCGGAGGCCCAGGCCAAAAATATTGTGATTGTATTTATATTTTTTACTCCAAAACTAACAGAACTGGGCTCCGTACTAGTCAAACTCATGACATCTTTTATCCTTATTCTTTGTTTGAGTGTATTGAAGTTCTAATGCTGAGCTCCAGAAAAAAAATTATATTTTACTGAAGTCAGACAATTAAGTGATTTAAGTGATTTGCTGAAAAAGAACCGAGACGGAGACTGATCATTTTTGAGAGTGTTGAATTACAAGTACCCGAACTAGGTACTCCATTTTAGCAAGACACCGAAAAATCCCCAAGAGACTAGACGATGAGGCAGAAACTCATCATACTTTTGATAGCCCAAAAGTATATTACAGGCAAATATATTACGAAGTGATTAACACGACAATTTCCAGACTGGATGAAAGGAAGCACAAAGAGCTGTTAGATCATTTAAAAGGAATGGAATCATCCGTCCTAAGTAAAGTAGCTAATGCAGATAAGGTGATTCAATTCTTCAAAGAGGATTTTGATACATCACGATTAACTTTGCATAGAGATATGTTTTTAGATATGGCATTGCAAAAAACTAAAAATCGAATAACTTACAGGCGTTAGAATTTTTTTAAAAACTCACAAAGAAATCTGTGAACTTTTGACGGAATATGTGAAATTTATCCAAATAATATTAACTATTCTTGTAATCACATATACAGCAGAAAGATCGTTTTCACGTTTACGTAGATTGAAGTCATATCTAAGATTTATGATGACCCAGAAAAGACTTAACGATATTATACTCTTAAATATTCATGGGGATATGACTGAGAGTGTAAATCTTGAAAAATTGTGTGACGAATTCGTTAGGAGAACAAGTCTTAGGAGAAGCACATTTCCTTTAAGTTCCTAATAATATTCCGATATATTATAAAATACGTGATAATTTTAATTGTGAGTTTCTAGTACCTACTTTTGTTACCTACATTTTTATTACTTGAGAATAATTATTCTCAATTAAGTGAAAGAGTGTTTATTTTTAATAGAATATTAAGTGGGTACTTTGTTTTCTTTTTGAAATAAGAATTTATTTTTGTTAATACTATCATAAGTATCTAGAATTGTTAATATTTGTTTAATACTGCTTGTTATAATATAAAAAATATTTAAATAAAGCTTTTGTTTTAAAATTGTCTGAAATATTTATATAGCAGTTATTGCGGAAGAATCAGTAGGCCCCCGGCCAAAATTTCAAAAGTCGGCGCCCATGTCCGTAAGATGTGTTCGCAAAATTCGATGACACTTTAAATTTCCAGTTTTTCACTTCGAGACTTTGTTGGTATCGCGTACGAATTTGTTGCATTGACAAACAATTTGTTGCAAATAAAGTTTTCTCTAAAATAATTTCTACATAATAAATTATGCAGTAAAATGAAACACCTGTTTTTATTAGTAAACTGCTCAGTAAACTCTAAACTGGCATGTGTATGAGTTGATAATGCGCGTACGATTTCATTTCTCTCGCACACAAAGTTAAAGTAATAGCCCAAAAACACTGTCGCGTATGTCTGCCTAGCTTCTCTCTCACCTATTTTGAGACAGAAATATTGCGATACACACTGAAGAGAGAGATAAATTTTAATCTACGTTTTCAATAAGTTCAGCGATTCTCAAACTCTGAAGATTTGTCATTGGTTATTTAACAATCGTCTCATATTAGAATTAAATTCATCTTTATATGAAATATATAAGCTATTTTTAGTGGTAGTGGATATTCATCCGACAAACGGACATTGCCAAACCACTATACCTAGGACTTGCAATTTTCTAGTATCTACATATTACATGAATTGTACGTCGTGGAATAGCTCAGTGTGTAAGTAAAGGGAATAAAACATCCGGGTTCAAATCCTGTTGCCTACCGATTTTTTAAAAAATTTTATTATATAAAGTTAAACATTTTATTTTATTAATCCGCGCCGCAAGTTCTGTTAAAACTTTCTTTTCGTTAAACATTTTTCTTGTATTATTCCGCGCGAGTTTATCCCTTGGTATTTAATGGTCTGATTATTTGTTCGCTTGTCAGACGAATATCCACAGTCATGTTATAAATTTATTATACATTACATAGACTATAGGCCCTCAATCCTTCGTGTTTTATTTCTTGCTAAATAAATAGTTAGACCGAACAGTTTACCGCGGTGTGCCAAAGCTGTAGTATTTTTTAAGGTATTTTTTCCAGCCCTTTCCTATATCACCTGATGATATGGGCGTGGCGTATCTATAGTTTTTATCCTATAAACAGACGTACCATCTACAGTTTGCGGTTTACGTATGTAAATATTTATTTCGAATAACATTAAATTATAAAAATACAATATTTGGTAAATATAGCAACTAAATTAGGCGTCTTAAATGAACAGTCAAAGAAGTTGGTATTAAATTTAATAGATTATTTTACAAAAGAAAAGGAAAGCAAGGGACCCTTGGTACCTCTTGAACTAATTCATGAAAGAGTTTCTGAAGCCTTAAATATAAGTCTCAGAACACTTAGCAGAATTAAGCACCAACATATTAATAATGTATCCTTGAAAATAAAAAAACGAATTAAAAAGAAACCAAAAACATTAGATGTACGTGAAGGCGTTAAAATGCAAATAAGGGAAGTAATTTATAATTTCTATATATGAATCGAAAACATATTTTACATTAGATACTTTGAAGGAAATGCTAAAAAATAAGGGAATCATTGACGTCTCTAAGGCAAGTCTCTTAAAACTATTAAAACATTGTGGATTTAGGTATAAAAAAGATTGTGTCAGTTTCGCTATTTATGTGAACAAATGCAAATAGTTCAGCAAAGGGTTGTATTTTTAAGAAAATATATGGAAAACTATGACAGTAACCTTCGAAGGGTTGTATTTATAGATGAAACATGGGTATTTGCCAATGTAAGTGTTCGAAAATCGTGGCAAGATTTATCAAAAAAAATTGTCAAACACAAAAAATCAACTGTAGGAAAGCGATTCATTATTTTGCATGCAGGAACATCAGATGGCTTCTTTATTCCGGGAGCAAGCTTAATTTTTTTTACTACCAATAAAAGTATGGATAACATGAATTGTAACAATTTTGAAGAATGGATACAACAGAAACTACTGCCAAATCTTGAAGAACCAAGTTTAATTTTAATGGATAATGCTTCGTATCACACTCGACAATTAAATAAACAACCTACTTGTCAATGGAAAAAGCATGATATTGCAGAATGGTTAACTAAACTTACCACCTTACCATTGTCAATTTAACGCTATAGAATTAATTTGGGCTAACACAAAACAATATTATGATAAACATTTAAGAATTGATGGAACTGATAAGGACGTTTTAGAAACTTGGGAAAAAGCATTAGAACAGTGTACAAAAGAAGACTGGAAGAAGTGTATCAATCATACAGAGGAATTAATTAAGCGATGGTGGCAAAGAGAAAAACTTTTGGATATTCAAGTCGAACCATTAATTATTACTTTTGACGATTCTGATTCTTCTGATAGTGATAATGTCAGTCATAGTGACAGTGATTAAAGTTATACATATTTTTATTTTCTAATACACCAATGTCAAAACGCGCGTCGAATAAAGTGTTCGAGTGCATAGTGTTCGTTGTTTATGAAAATGCTTTATTGCTAGTGTTGTTCTGTGAAATTTGTTTCAATTAGAATTTTTATATTTTAATACACGAATGGGGAAAAGCGTATCGAGTAGGTAAATTGTTTAAGTGTAGTGTTCAAGTATTTTGTATTTTACTGTTTATGAAAATCGCTTCATCGTTGTGTTCTTCTGTGAGAATTGTTCTACTTTATTTATATTAAAATTAATATCAAATTAACAATAAATGTGTAGTAAAATAATAAAATAAATTACTACAGCATAAGACCCACTAATTCTCGTGAAAGGAATTAAAAATTCATTGCCACCGGTTAAGGTACACAATGGCGTTTCCAAACGACTGAAAATAATGTTACAAACATTGCGACGTACTACATCTTCAATTGGAAAACCTTGCGAAAAACGCAGATAAAATCTGATTGCGTTTTCCGATTGAAGATGTAGTACGTCGCAATGTTTGTAACATTATTTCCAGTCGTTTGGAAACGCCATTGTGTACCTTAACCGGTGGCAAGGAATTTTTAATTCCTTTTATAGGAATTAGTGGTTTTTATGCTGTAGTAATTTATTTTACTACACATTTATTGTTAATTTGATAATTATTGACCCTCTGTTGTTAGTTTTATATTTTTATATTAAAATTATTGTTAATTTACTATTTAGTATCTAAGAATTTTTCTTTATTTTGTTTTACCATAGAAATTGATATATTTTTTAATATTTTCTCAAGCAGAATTTACACAATTTATTTTTATTACTTCTAATGGACATTTCAGATTTATTTTTGTTATTGCATGAAATATTTTATTTTACTAACATCCTTTCCCCTATTAATATTACCATCCTCTCCTTTCCTGGCAAGAAATGTCCATACCTTCCCGTGGTTCTTGCTGAACTGTAACAATATTAGTTTTCGAACAATATTAGTTTTCTATTATTTTTTTTCTTCTAATAACTAACATTGTTATTGACTGATCTGGACAATTCATATTTTGTTATCGGTTTCAGTTGTGCCCGAGCCTATATCGGTATAATCAGAATTACACTAAAACAACGAAATTAGTAAATTCATATTTCCTAATATTTTATGATAACACCTTTAATACTTTTGTATAATTATTTAGCGATTGCATTACAGTTACAGACATATAATCATTTGTAAATTGTTGTAAACTGTTTGAGAACCACTGTCATACCTGAGCTATCGAGTAAATAGTTTCTTACTTCATACGACGAAGCGACCTTTGGACCCGCCAAATTAGAGTTTACTCGACTCTACTTTTGAATATATATTACAGTAAGTGCACGTTTTGTTCCCAAAATCTTTTGAAACCTGATATCTGCAAATTTCCTTCCTTACTGCTAATGAGAATTTTGTGTTTCGTTTCATTTTTGTATACGATGCACCCGGAATCGTTCAGTCGCCATTGCTCATATTTTTTTAAAGCGATCATTTTTACGGTCTTTGCTTAAAATATATTTAAACATTTTTTTTGGTCAATTGTAATGCTATTTTGATTATCAAGTTCGCATCACCAGAAGTTATTAGAAAAACATTTTTTTAGTTCATTTTTTATTATTAATCATGCGCAACAGATTCGCAACAAATTATTTTTATGGTAAGAAAATGTTTGCGATTCCTGTGAGTGGTAATGCTATCTTTACTGCCAAGTTAGTATTACCATGGGTTATTTCTGAAATATAAAGAGCTACAAATGTTTTCTCACCGCAATAAATTCACAACAAAAAAGCTGGTATTAATGGTATCAAAGCGATTTTAAAATTTTAAAGTGGTAGTGCTAACTTAATACAGCTCAGATTCTGAGATACCGTTCTCCTCCATTCGTCTAGCACGTCGAGTCCAGGGTGAAACTTATTTGTTTGTTGTCGAATGACAAAGTCTAAGTCTAAGTAAAAAATAGTTTATATTCTAATGTTTTACTTCACACTAAAAGATTTTCAATGGAAAGTTCCTCCATCGAGTAATTTTAATGTTGATATAAAACCGCCTGGTATATAATATTTTTTTAAATAAACTAGTCGGTATTTACTCTAAGTTGCTTATACATACTTTCTATTTAACAATGTTGATTAAAGGTTAAACCGGCTACAACAATGGCTGATACTTTTAAAACCTATCCAAGAACCTATCATTTTTAAAGATATTTACTTTGGTATGTACAGTAAAATGCTATTAGGCAAGTTTGCTTTGGTATGACCAATAAAATCTATCAGTACAGATAGGTATTTTTAAATTAAAAACGTGTGCCATAGAAATATGTAAGAGCCGCACTTCAGTTGGTGTCTCTTTCTTGTTGCTACTTTTTAGAATACCGTTTGAAGTAAAATATTTTGTTTGAATTCATGCTTATCAATATTTCGTTCAATCACTAATTAATTTGCGAGGTCGGGTAGAAAAATGCAATTGAGCGTGGCCGTTATCTTTCACGAACAAAGTGTAGACTATGAACATCCCAATAATGGGCATTATAGCGATTATACAGAGTGTTCCACATTTAAAGTAACATAGACTAATGAGAGATAGAGCACACTTTGCCGAGTTCAAAACACCCCCACACTTATCCTTGAATCCTCATTGTTTTCAAGATATTTGTTGTTTTATGAATTTTGACTGAAACTAAAATTCACCATATTTTTGTAATGGGTGAACGTATTTGGATAAAAATTGGTAGACATATAGTGCACTCCTAGTCCAATCAATAGAAGGAAGAAGAAGAATTCCAGGACAGGACTCAATTTTTATTATTTTACATTTAGGGCTAATTACATCACCCTGTATATCAGTTTTTTGTAAATGGCGGATAACTACTGACATGTCTATGGATTATTGTGCAAAATATTATCACAATATTTGATGGCACGTTTATGGTTACTTTCTAGCAAATTTTCGAAAATAATGATGAATGATATTTAAATTCTACAAAATACGCAAACAACTTGTTTAATAATTATTTAATCTATTACTACTTAAATTTGATTCTAATTGCACTTAAAATTTGTACGGCTATATGCAATATTCCATAGAAAACCAGTTTGCTTAAAAATAAAAGTAGGCGTGTGTCAATTCTGTCATTATACAGGGTGTGGCAATAGTGCGTCGGACTTCGATATCTCGAGTTATACGATAGCTAGAAATTTTTAAAAAAATTGCAAGTAAACTAGATAAAAAAGTCTATAAATGGAAATTATTTGCGAACATACAGGGCGAGCCAAGACGAAGTTACAGGACCAAGTACCTGTTTTTTAAAATGGAATACTATGTATATCAGTAAATTTTTTGAAGCCTCTTTCTAGGCTCTATTCATTCCTAAATTAGCATTGAATATCTCCCAACCACTTGGATGTAATGATTTTTTTTGTTGAAATAATGCAATCTGCAGATGGATATTAGAAAAATCACCAGTCACAATTATAGGTTTTAAGAAAAACCTATGTGAATACCAATGAAGTAGATTCTTCCGGGTCTTGCTGTGGTCGTCAAACTTGACTTGACGTTTCGCTGATCATCCTGTCAGCTTCTTCAGAAGGATTCTAAAGACTGAATCTGTTGTGTTACACTCCTCGTTATATACCTAGGCGCCGCTTCGCTTCGCTGGTCATTGGTCGTGCTTGGTTCGCTTCGCTGCTCATTCGTCGTGTTTGGTTGCCCGTAACTTACTACGGTGCTGGTACTTGGCAATATCAGTCTCCACGTGTTACTAAGTCGATACCCATCCTCTCTGTTAAAGTTGTTCACGTTTTTCATAATTTCCAGTGATTCCCTAATGATTCGCGGATAATAGCGCGTATTCCTGTCTAATATATTGACGTCCTCGTAGTCGATTTTATGGTGCTCGTTATTATGGACATGTTCTGCTATCGCCGACCTATCCGTGTATCCAAATCTGGTATTTCTCTGGTGTTCTTTGATTCTACACTGGATACTCCGTCCTGTGTGTCCGATGAAGCTCTTACCACATGTGCACTTCAACTGGTAAACACCTTTTGATAACAGTTTGGGGACAGGGTCTTTGATTGAGGGAAGCATCTGCTGTATTTTCTTCACTGTTCAAAACCGTACACCTACCTTCTTTTTGAATAAAATCTTCTTCAGCCTATCTGTGACTCCCGCGACGTAGGTATCATATGGCCACATGGAGAATCATCTTTATCTGTTTTCTTCGACCATTTGAATAAACAGCATCCAAGTATCAAATTTACAATTCGCTATTATCCGCGAAGCATTAGGGAATCACTGGAAATTATGAAAAACGTGAACAACTTTAACAGAGAGGATGGGTATCGACTTAGTAACACGTAGAGACTGGTATTGCCAAGTACCAGCACCGCAGTAAGTCACGGGCAACCAAACACGACGAATGAGCAGCGAAGCGAACCAAGCGCGACCAATGACCAGCGAAACGAAGCGGCGCCTAGGTATATAACGAGAAGTGTAACACAACAGATTGAGTCTTTAGAACCCTTCTGAAGAAACTAACAGGATGATCAGCGAAACGTCAAGTCAAGTTCGACGACCACGGCAAGACCCGGAAGAATTTACTTTATTAGACAACGGCCGTGAAAACCTGCATTCTACTATGTGAATACCAGTTACGAAACATCTAATTAATGTTTTTGAATCATTTTCATTTCCTAAAAATGTACAGGGTGGCAAAAATTATTTTTCAATTAAGAACATTTTAAATTGAATTTTCTCAATTTCTTCAAATGGAACATCCTGTATATTTTTCTACGATGTGATGTAGAAATGAAAAACGAATATTTTTTGTAAGTACTCCCCTATGGTTATTTGCAACCATTTTCGTTTTATAAAAAGTAAGTGTTTATTTTTCAATTAAACTTTTTAAATTGAATTTTCTCAATTTTTTCAAATGGAACACCCTGTATATTTTTCGTGATGTAGAAATGAAAAACGAACATTTTTTGTAAGTACTTCCTTACGGCTAATTGCAACCATTTTCGTTTTATAAATAAATAAGTGTGAAATTCAAGAATAAACTTCCCTCAAATAATTCATTAGGAAAATTTATAATAGGTGTTCGACGTGTTGCCCATTTTGATAGACACTCGTCTTTATGCAATGTTGAAATAAGGCCATTTAGTGAGACCATTTCTTCCAATCCATTGAAATGAGTAAATAGTATTTAACCGGTCCTTTACTGTAATGTTTCTTTGTACATCTTTTTGCTGCTTTCGTTATTCGACAAGCAATAAAACCTGAGTCTGGTATAAATTGTCGCGTACAAAGGAGCATTTATCACACTTATCGGTCGTTACAATTTGTATTGAATTTAAAATATTTGGAGTTTTACAATATGAATTTTAATAAAGCGGAACTTGTAGACATGACTTTTGTTTTGGGCGAGTCAGACAGAAATTGTTTACTTGCCAATAGAATTTATCACCAACATTATCCTGAAAGAAGGATTCCTGATTCCTGGTTTCCAAAACCTTCTCGATAGATTTCTAGAAACTGGAAATGTCGAATATAAAAAAAGTGAAAGAATAAAAGTGTAGTGAACGAAGAAAATGAGATTTCTGTGTCCCGGCAACGGTTGAGAATCCCCATGTTAGTCAAAGAGAAGTGAGCTCATTAGTAGGAATAAGTAGACGGTCTGTGGATCGAATCTTAAAAGCAAATAAGTAATAAGTTGCATGCATATCGTATTCAAATGTACCAGGAATTATCTGATGACGATTTTCAAAAGCGCCTACAATTTTGTAATTGGGCCAGAGATGAAATGCAACATGATGTCAATTTCTTCAATACTGTTTTATTCAGTGATGAGGCAACTTTTCATTAATATTGATTTATTAATAGGCACAACTGCCATTATCATGCTTCGGAAAATTCTCACTTTTTATGCAAGTTGATAACCAAGACAGTTGGTCTATAAACGTTTGGGAAGGAATTATTGGAGAACATGTAATAGGGCTACACTTCTTTGATGGTACATTGACTAGAGCTATTTATCTTCATTTTTTGGAAAACTATGTGCCACAATTATTGGTAAATCTCCCTGATAGAATTCGAAATAGGATGTGATTTCAGCAAGATAGTGCTCCACCACATTATTTAAATGCAGTTAGAGACCACTTAAATAATACCCACCCTAATCACTGGATTGGAAGAAATGGACCCACTAAATGGCCCGCTAGATCCCCAGATCTTACAAAAATGGATTGCCTTTTATGGGGATACGTGAAGGAAATTGTTTATCATAATCAATGGATTTAAAGTTCGAAATTATGCCAATCTTCGTATTTTGTTGTTTTAATGCTAAATTTTGCAAACGGCTGAAATTATTTTAACTGAGAGAAGACTTATTTTAGGAAATTCATTTAATCCTATACAGACTCCTACTACACCACGTCACCTCCACTTATTAGGTGGTGTTATGGTTTTTTTGCAATATAGGAGCTATGAAATAAGGATGTTAAGGAGAAAGGCTTGGAAAAAAGTTATATAGGCTAAAAATGGTAAATATTTTCCTGTCGAATACCATTTCTTTTGGATATGGCCACCTTAACTGATTAAAAAATATTTATAAAACAAGTCATCTTGGGTTTTGTCAATTATCAGATATTTTAGTTTAAACGTTAGCTTTTGGTTTTACAAGTGCTTTTAGTAGGTAGGTACCTAATAATTTATATATACGTTTGCAACATCTACATCTCAGTCTTTGCTTAGCTATTATAGGTACCTACCTATTCAGGCACAGAATTGATCTCGGTTTTGATACAATACAAATCACAATACTACAATAATATCCAAATAGATAAATAGGTTAGGTACCTGTGAAGAAATTCGATTATGCAAACGCCTCCTCTAAATTAAAGACAAAACAGTTTTGAAAAATTGGTATCCATTAGGTTATTTAAAATATGTCTATAGACAACAACCTTCAAAGTAAAAAAAATACTGATGATCTTCAGAATTATCTCAATGGGAATGAGAGATTTAACTCCTTTTATATTCCTTTACATTATTGCACAGGAATGTAATATAGAATGCACATACCTAATAACAATAAAAATGCTAAATCAACTATTCCATCCGATGGTTTTATTTATCACGATATCATCATCATCAGCTGGTAAGCATCGATATTATTAACTATTTAAAGAAATGTAAACAATAAAAATCAATAAAAAATTGTAACCTTTGAAAAAGGGGTGTTTTCCATTATAATCTCTCAATGTTTTAGACACCATTTATCGGATAAACACAATAATGCGAAAGTCAAGGCCAATGACAATATTTAGCAATATTTGTTTACTCACCCTTTTCACAGAAGATGCTTGCAAAATTTGGCAAGTCGGTGTTCTTTTCTTAGAGGCAAACAACAAACAACGATACAAACAAACGCGTACACATCACTGCCGTATAAATTTTCACAGATACTTTACCCAGACAACCGGGAATTCTGTCAAAAACGTTCAAATTGGTTAAATGATAAATCTCCAATTTGAGACACTCGATTCTTTCGGAATAGTCAAGTCAAACCTACCACTGAACAGGATGCGAAGTTGAAATGTATCTGAACTAGTCGCTGGTCGGTCCAATAAGAACTCGTAGGAAGGACCGCACTCAGGGTAAATTACTTCGGCCTCCAAAATATTGGACGAATGATCAAAGAGGTCCGTGGTTATTATTTACATTTACGAATTAATATGCATATTGCGATATTGTATATAAATGCCTTTATTTTTTATGAGCGAATATACAATGTATTTCAACTAAGCCACCTTGCATGTTTTCAAAATAATAACTTTATTGGCTAATAGATCGTGATACCGTTGCAAAAATGTCTCTCTCTAGCTTCTTTGCTGGCTATTTGTCAGTAGGTGCAGGGGAAAGGGGGGAAGTAGGGGGTAATAGATGTAGGCGATCGGAGCGGTCATGTTTCTTATTAAATTCGAACTAAGGTTTGATATTAGATGTTTGAAAGGCTTTTTTGTTGTCCATGTGATACGTGTTTTCGGATGTCCTGAAAATTTCAATAATACCCTTGACAGCAAGTGGCAGATATTGTTAATACGTATAAATTTATTTTGCAAGTGGTCGCCAAAAGCCAAGCTCTTCTTTGCAGCGAATGTAATAATATTAGAACCAATGGTCTAAATAATATTTTCGTCCACGACTACTATAAAAAGTATCCATTATATATGTGTTTTCTCAAGCATAATGCTATTCATTATTCACTGAAGTGAATAATGATTTCATTATTCCATTGTTTTTAAAATTTATCTACGTGATGCTTGTTATTTTCTGATTTTTTAGTAAGCCATGACAATCTGTCAAAGTATAATTTTGTCATTGATTTGAAACATCAAATCATGTTCATTATGTACTTTCGTTGGTTATTTCAATTAAAAAACTAAAAATATGAATACTAATAGTGAAAATGAAATGTCTTGAACACCGCCAGATATTTTACCTCTTTGAATTTATTGTCATGCCAGTCAAGAAAGTTGTACACGTCAATATACAAACCTTTTATGGATTGGACAATTTTCAAAAATGCTATCGTTCTAATAACTAAATATTGATATTATTTAATAGTCGTGGACAAAGTATAGTATTCTATTTGCATATATATGCTCGTTGAATAATATACTATTTTACGTTAAAAACTTAAAATACTTAACAGTGATTTTACCCCATAAACCACTTCATTCACCCTGTGTGTTAATAAAAAAAAAACAAAATGACCAAGTCCAGAACCGCAATTAGTTTTAATTACATGGAAAATTGCTGCCAAGTATTTTAAGTTTTAGTTAAGGGCCAAACAAACATTTTTAGGGTAAAGGAATCTTATTTAGGCCATTGATTGTGATACACTCTCTGCAAAGAACAGATTGCATTTGACGATCTTGCAAAACACATTTCTGCATATTAACTTTTTCGGCGAAACAAAAAATTGTTGTCAATAGCATCTTAACTTCGTAAAAGCCACGTTTAAGCAATATCTCGATTATTTGCAAAGCTTCGCGTACCATCATGGCTCATGGCACCGAGACCCGATTCTCGGAATTTCCAGAAGTTGGACCAGGGATGAGTCAGATATGACCAATAAATTTGCTGTCAAGAAGGGTAATATTGATGGGATTTTCAGAACATCTGAAAATATTCATCACACGGACAGTATCCGATGTCAAATTCCAATTCGAATTAAATAAGAAACTGACCGCTTTGATTGCCCCCAGCTATGACCTGTACTCTCCTCATGCACCTATTGGCAAATAGCCAGCAAAAAATATAGTGACAGAGACATTTTTGCAGCGGTATCACGATTTATAATTCTGGACAAGAACTTTGGTACCCATTATTAAATAATTTCGTTTTATATTCACGTCTCTAAATTTAAAAATTGAAAGTTATTGAAAAAATCCCAATGCAAAGTTTGAAGACAAATGCTTTTGTGGAACAGCATAGGTGCTCAATTTACAAAAAGTTAAAGAACCGAGAAATATTTATAATAATAGTAGTAGTAGTAGTAGTAAAAGTGCTTTATTGGTTACGTTACAACAACCAAATGGCCATCGACCGAGGTCCTTCAGCCAGTGTGAACTTTATAATAATAAAATGAACAAATTATTTGAATTGTAAAATAAGATTTTATTACATAGGCGCGTTTTATTAAGACGAAAACCCCGTATGACATAGACGCATAACGCTAACTTTAAAAAAATTATAGTTTAGAAACTGTCAGACTTGTTATTCTCTCATCATCAGCAGAACAGTTCCAATATTCAGGTAGGTGAATTTATTGCGGACTCATGACTAGGAACCCCTATAGACCAAGAGCTACTAAATTTTTCAACGATCGTCTGAGAACTTCCTTCAGTTTCTATGCTGTGTAGTCCTGTTTAAGGAAACAACCCTACGCTTGGTCCAAGGTTCAGGTCCTGACGGTGAAAGCGTTTTCAAATGAGGGCTATTTTGACTTTCCAAAATTGAACCCACTGATCTGCTCGTCTAAAACCATTTTACATTTTAGACTAACATTTCTGAATATGCAGGTGTATTTATGGATGGCATTGAGAATAGTTTGGCAACAATTGCAAGTAAAAATATCCGGAGAGTGTATTACTCATCCATGCTTCCAATTTTAATTGCAAATGACTTCACGTGAATAAAATGACGCAGCCGAATGTACGGTGTGCTTGGAAAGAGAGAGATAGAGATGTAATAGAATATGACATTGTACAAATTCATTATACCTAATCTTTAAATCTCTGTTTATTCCTGAGGACAGTAGGACTAATTTCATTTTAGTTCTACGAAAGGGAAAATGTTTATTTTAATAATACCTATGTGGGATGATAAAAATTATTTTTGCAAATCGAAAATAGAACAAAAAAATTATATTTTTTTATATATACTTTTTTTTCTCATCATACCACATTGTAACATGTTTTTAATTTCTTTTAGTTAAAGCCGTTTTTTAAAATAATGATTTATAAGAGAGTATATCGAAGCGTCTTGCTGGCTTATACCGGAGCGCTCTTAAATGTCAAATGCAGCTACCGCGTTTAAAATTGAATTTGTTTGGCAAACTTCGATGAAAAATAAAGAAACCGCTTTTCAAATTGGAAAAGATTAAAATTATATTTATTTGTTTACCTTACTGAAATAACATGATTAACACACACAAATTAATAAACAATATAAACATTTTGTTGGTAAACCTTCCCTCCCTCATTCTCAGTAAACTATCCAGAAAAAAAATGATTATTACCTTTTTTTAGCAATTAGAATTTCAGTTCCATATACCACCTCTGTAAGAAAGCTAATTTCTTCGAGGATATTCGCAGATCCGCATTTCTTTAAACACTTTATGCGAATTTAGAATTTCATGGGATGTCAAATCCGAATTTTAGGATACCTTCTTGATCTTATTTGCAACTATTGAAAGACCATATATCCAAAATTTCAACCTTCATCATAGACAACATTTAGCAATAACTAAGCTGACGTTTTAATTCGTTTTCAAGTTAATAACGAAAACAAGCAATACATATGCGGCCGTGAAGTAAAAGCGGCCAAAAAAAGTAAAAGCGGCCAAAGAAATTAAAAGTGGCCAAAAAATAAGATTGACTAATGAGTACTAAGAGATGACACTTTAGGAATGCTGGCAGGTCCGATAAACGTCATTTTTTGTGACAGTTGCCTAATAACGTCATTTTTTGTGGCAGTTGCCTAAAACAGCATTTCTTTACCCAAAATTCATTAGGCTGGCATTTGTTTTGTTATCAACGATTTGTTGATTTTGGTAGACTTTTTTCAATAATCTCTCTTTCTTTCGAATGCGGTCCTGTGCCAACAAAGGTGGGCAGATACGCAGGATAGGGTTAAGAAAGAGATGGACTATTGCTGAAGAATCGCTGTACACAAGCATTATTGGAAGGGGTAAATACTTCTCCTAAAACAACCTAGAAATCCTTCCGCTTACCGCAGCAATACCCGCAATATTCTGCAGAATGTCATAGCATAAAATAATTGTTGTGTTTTGTTACCGTTTATGTGTAAAGACAAGAAACATGTTATTAGCCAAATAAGTTATTTAGTGTAAACAAAGTGTTTCATTATATACATATGTAATAATACTAGGTACTACCGACTGAAATTGATCTTAATTGACACAGAAAACAATTAATTACTCATACCAGGTTAGATTTAACAATATTTTAAATGTCAAGTATAATATGATAATATAGATGTGCCAGTATGGTAAGAAAGAATGAAATATTTGGTATAGCCATTGTAGCGATATTATGCCTGCTTTTAATAGGCTTTAGTCAAAAGGAAACCCCGAATTACCATAGGTCGATTAGATATCAACATCTACTAGATTTAGAGGAAACATTTAAAGTCTCAAGTAATTTTGCTACACCGACACCCTCAATACAAGATGTGATTTTGCAACAACGAAATATTATTATTCAAGAACTAGCCGATTATAAGTTTCCAGAAGGTGATAACCTGGAAGATTACACTTTAGCCACTGGAGGTCAACCGATAAGAGTTGTAATAATAACGACATGGCGCTCTGGTTCTACCTTTTTAGGGGATGTTATAAATTCAATTCCTGGTAATTATTACCATTACGAACCATTGCTACATTATGGAATAATGCAAATTAGAGGAGCGCCTCATTCAGAATCCGCTCTAAGAACACTCAAAAGCCTACTGAACTGTGATTATACAAATTTAAATAGATATTTGCAGTACGGAATGAACCACATTTATTTATTTACTCATAATACAAGACTTTGGAATCAGTGCGAGATGTATCAGCAGTACTGTTGGAATTATACGTTTCTAAATGACTTTTGCAAATTGTTCCCTTTTCAGTCAATGAAGACCGTAAGACTGAGGCTGTGGCTCGCTGAGGATCTATTGAAGGATGAAGAGTGAGTAATATATAATTTGTAGTAGCTGTTCAGTACACCTTTAAAATTTGCACAAATCTTTGGTTAAATTTATCTTCGCCGACATTACTTTAACAAAATCTCTTATTATTCTCGGAAGGCCAAAACCAAATAAGGAAGGTTATCTGTTTTTATTTTCTTCTGAACCAAGGTAGGTGTCTAGAATGGCAGTTCTATCAGATATGTTATTTTTTTTTTCTTCTATAAAATGATGAGACGTAAGTAAATTTTTTTTATTGTAAATTATGATTAGACATGATGATTTCGGTATGGTTCTTGGAGAGACTATTTTGTATTACTTGAATTCCACATGAATAATAGGTTAATTTGAAATGACTATCTATGCAACCCAATGTACATTTGTTGACATTGATATGTCTGATAATTTTTATATTAATAAACCTCATACTGGCAGAATTTGTTGTCATCGATGGAAAAAATATAGCATTTTTCTTGTTTCTTAAAACTTCGACGTTAGGGACAGGTGTCAATTAAATAAAGAACATTTTTCAAGTGGCCCCGAAAGTAAAAGTCCAATGGATTCATAGAAGCCATCCATAAATTACGTCACATGAATTTCATGATTTTTGGAACTATCGAGGTATCTGCATATATAAAAACTTTTCCTTCCGTGATATATTGGGATAGATCGTTTACGAATAAAAGAAATATAAGTAGTCCAAGGATATTACCTTGCGGGTGGTGCCTTTGTTAGTAATGTATTCTTTTGATAACGAGTCACCTTGCTTTACAACGAACTTTCTGTTTTTGAGATAAGAGGTTAATAATGAGTTTGCAATTCCTCTGATTCCTATTTTTTCCAATTTTTCCGAGAAAAATTCATTATTTAGAATATCGAATGCTCGAGACAAATCGAAGAATATTCCAGTAGGATTTTCATTTTTATCAAGTTTATCCTGTATGTATTGAACAAATTCCTGTGTAGCCGTTTCAGTGAAATGATTTTTCCTGAATCCGTGTTGACAACTGGTGAGTATTTTGAATTTATTGAGGTAAAGAAAGACCTCGGTAACGAAAATTAATGGCCCAGTTCTATTTTGAAGTAAGTCGGATTTCTTATTTTTTATTTTATTTTAATGTCTTATTTATATTAACGTCCTGGCGGAGTTTAGCTATAGCTACTTTACCATTCAACTAGGATGGCGAAATGAGATATTGGTCACCCATCTAGTAACGGGCTCGACCAACGCTGCTTAACTTCGCTGTTACCTGCATTTTTAATGGGAAGCTGATATAGCTCCTAAACAAGATGCAAAGTAAACCTATCTTATCTAGATCCTATATTTCAGTGTAGTTAACAAAAAATTATACATTTTTTTTTACATTTAGGTATTTTATTTCCAATTTATTCACAGTAAGATGGAAGAAAAATTGTCGATAGCTTAGATATGGTGGCATACCACAAAAAAAACTAAATGGGCCTTATGCCTTTTTATCTGACGCAAAATTCGACATTTTGAAGGGGATTAATAATTTTAGAGACGGTCTGTTAGCAAACCGAAGATATCTCGAAAGGGATAGAACTAACGTATTTTTGACAATTAAAAATGCTTAAAAACCACATTTTGAACAGAAAGATTGTTCACATTCTATGAAACAAAATATCTAACTCATTACACGATGATATATTTAATTTCAAGGAGGTTTACATTATGTTTGTAAATGGCTGTCGAGAAGTGATTATTATTTGTTATTTCAGTAACCCTCTAGATTTGTCAATGGGGTGATCGATATTGAATCTATTATTCTTGTTATTCCTTTGAATATAATTTTGTTTTCCCAGAAATTGTGTGGGTTAGTGTGGAAATGATCAGTTTTATACGCCAGCGAGTGTAGTATGCTTGGTTGTAGTTATGTGTATACCTACCAGTATGCTATTACAAAGAAGTATTTGTAATAGACTAAATAGCAAAAATACTTATCAAATTGTAATTATCTGTGAAAGACATGTAAATTTGTGAGTCAACCAAATCAAGCTTATGTTCTTATTAAATAGGTATGTGAGCTTTTTATCTCAAATTATGATTGCATGACTATATATAGTATAAGATAGCTGTGTGATCCATAAGTGTGTGGTTATTATGAATATTATACCTACATAACTATTAAAGATATTATATAATCATGCTGATAATCATTGTATGATTTTTCGGAGTGTTGAAACCTGTACACGTTATAAGTCATTGGGTATTGAAGAAGACCGCCCTGGGGGGCCATCCTAATTTAAAAATAAGTCTTAAATTTGTTTTAAGTTCAGGGAAATATCGTTTTTAGAACTACAATTAACCAGAAATTATTTAAACATTACATTCTTAATTTCATTTCCAAATTTATGCAAACATTAATTTTACAACAGAAATTATTTTCACCATACCAGATAATAGCCGACTTCAGGGCGCCGTTACGTTTTAACTTATTAGGGTAGAAAGTTGTACATATGTCAACTGCCACTTTAAAATAGCTTGTAACATGGTTATTAATTCTTATCTAAAACTTGGCAGTTTTAAAAACAAGACTAATTCATTAGTAAAACCAGCAAAGCGTCGAGAGTTGTGTATGAAGTGAATAGGGCGATTTTATGCAAACGTATAAGACGAAGATAGGGCAGGATACCGAAGCCACGTCTCATGTGTCAAATATACAAGCAACGTTCAGCTAATGGGAGAATTGGCACTGTGATTTTGGAACCGCGTTGTTGGAAGAACAGAATAAAAGCCAGGCGATGCGATACCTCCTGGCAGAACTGATAGAGGACGCTTGCCGACGATTAACTACTCGAGCCCTCTCGGTTTGCCCGGAAGAATACTTATTCCAGTAATAGCAAATTTCATCGAGGATGTTTGTCGTCGATTTTCGAACCCTCTGAATTTGCTAAGAGATACTAATTGCCGGACGCTTGTCGACGATTAAATACTCGAGCCCGCCTTAGTTCTCTAAATACATCCATAAATTCTACGAATAAGTCCAGGCTGGCTACTAAAAGATTTGGGCCGCTAGAACATAACTTCGCAATTTACACGACGACAATTTCACCAACATAACTATCTAAGTATCAAACCTATTTACTTCTCTGCGTTATTATTTAATATTGACTTTACATTCTGGTTTGGGGGGATAGGGGAAATTGGCTTATTTGTGGTACTAAAGGAATATTAGTTTTTTTTATGAAATACTAGCTTTGATTTTTTATTATAAAGAATATTATATTACCAGTTATTCAGTTATGATTTCATTCACGAATTTAATTCATGAAATTTCACATACTGAATGTTTTGCTAGGAAGATTTACGTTTGCACCCTAACAAGTTTATATTCTAGAACTATATATTTTCAGAGTTTATGCAATGACAAGAGACTTTAGCTTCCATTATACTTCAGTTGTTTACTATCAAAGGCTTGCCGTGTGCCTGGATGCACCTGTAAGGTTTCACTAGAATATTTCCAGTCAAACTATTGTGAGATATTTCTCACCTGCGAATGCCTAGTTTTCTATGATTGTTTAATAACGATCCATCAAATTAATAAAGAGTTCTCTGGCTCTAGTACAAACACCGCGATCGTGGGTTTGTACTCAACTACGTTTCTACCTTACAAACTACAAACTGTTCAGGCCAACGGTCAGTACTGGGTCCCCGCACCCTGTATACTTGCTTTTATTTTTAGGGGTATACTTATCGTCGAGTACTGAACCGGGACGTCTTGTCTGTTTGATTTACATCGACGCCCCCTGTTCCCGTTGTTGAACAGTCATATACAATTTGGGATTTGCAGTTTGTTTATTCAATTAAGGGAGCTTTCCCCCAACATTCTATGATCTCTTACATGAGTGTCTCATTATTACTTACATTCTCTAATACACGAACAGGACATAATTCTGGTCCTCTGTTTTGCAGTAAACTTATTTTATCAGAGCGATTGCTAACACCAAAATTCCAATTACATTTTAATCGGCTATTTGCCGCATCTTTAATTACACCTACAAATAACACTGCCTACGATGGTATTAACTTAGTACTTGTTATTGCATAACCAGCTTTGAAATATGTATAGCATGTCATTACTATAGCGACGTAATCCTTCCTATATAATATTTAGGCAATTGTCTCAAATATTTGGATTGTTTTGATTTCATGTACGGCTATTTGCCGCATCAATTTATATAAAATAAAAATGGGTTTTTTTTGACAACTTTTTCCCATCAATTATTGTCTTTGCTTTCACCTTTACCTTTTTCATCCCGCAAGTAATAAGCTAAATAAATGATTTCCTTCCAATCAAATAAATTAGAAAACAAACTTCAACTATAAATGTACAGTGCAACTTTGAGTAATAAAATACTACATAAATAATATATCAAATTAACTAGGTTTCTCAATTAATAGACAGTGTATCCAAACTTACAGTGTATTTACAATAACAGAGTGATTAATTTTCTCAGTTACAGTATCAGACAGAAACAAGTAATACCAAACTTTAAATCAAAGAACCTGGGGTAATTATAAAGGGTTACTACACACACAACGTAATTAAAGTCCTAACCACATAAAACTAGACGATCACGTAAATGGCCAATTTGTTTATTTATCTTGATATAAAATTGAGATAAATAATTACTGGGTAGGAATTAATAAGTTCTTGATTGCTTCACGATTAAGAATTTTGATATTAATTAACACCACTGGGGTTGAGATGTTTCACTGGTTCACGTGACCAGGATTTTTGTTTATAATTAATTGAGGGGGGGGTGGGGGTGTTTCAGTATATATTTTTGAAAATTTATATGGTCAACATACTTAATTCAAATTACTTCTGTAATATTTTACATTTTTTATCAATTTGCCAAATAAATCGATACATCAAAAGGGTGTATATTCTCACAAGGATTGAAGCTGCACCTAGTTATTATACTCGTTATTATCATTCCGTCCCTTCTAATTACCATATTGCCCACATAATTTGTTTGCGTTTTGTAGGCTATTAAACATTTCGTCACTTACAAACGGACGTAATTCATAGAATGTCGCTTTTCAGGTTTATATACCAAAACGATTAGCAGAAATTGCTTTATATAACTTCACAAAGTTAGAGATACGATTTGTTAAAACAGTGTTCCGGTCATATACAAATGACATTTTTTTGTATTAGATTTAATTTTTTACCGTTTTCTCACTAGTTATAAGAACTAATGTTTACAAATCAAATAATATCTCATCTCCTGAAGAAAGTTTCTGTCTCATTTTACTACGATTTGTTTGCAATTAAATATTTATTTTACTGGTTTAATGGTTCCTTACAGTTTTCTTTTCATCCCTTCAATAATAGTAAAGTTTTTTTCATTTAAAACAAAAGGTGGGTAAGGGTAAATCTGAATATTAACTGCATACTAGGGGGCATTTGTATCTGTTTGAAAATTGTATAGATTACATCCTAAAATTGTTGACGTGAAACTTTGAGCAGTTGGTGTTCATTGCCTATAACATTTTTAACTGAAATATATTAGTTGTAAAATCAACGGTTTTTTGTTAGTCATATTCAGTAATAGATTTTAATGATAAGGTAGCTATTAGAAATTTCCAAAAAATGTATTTTTTGTATTTTTTCTGTACTGGTCTTGTTCCAAATAACGGAAAAAATTCATGTAGGAGCCAATGTTGGCACAGTTGTAGGGGAAGATGTCTTTAATAGCATACTAAAAGTACTGATGGTTGGGAGTGAAGCTAGGGGGGTCTCTAAAGTTCCCTTGTTGCAGTTTTTCGTTAATAACTGGAAAACTACTGCCTCTAGCGAAAGAATCTTCATATATTAGATTAATCTATATAAAATTCTCTACAAAAACGTCCTAGGGTCAATACTTAAGGAGGTATGGAGTATTTATGGATGCATGTATCACAATCTTACAAACCAACTGACAGTCTCAACAGTTGACATCATTTTCACTTATATTGTAGAATTCCAAAATTTTCGAGCATTTTGAGGAGGATGGAATTTGCCAAACTTCGCCAGCTTTAGATATTATATTAATTCTATGCTACACTTGTCCCTTTTTTGAAGTTCTTTTAGTTTAGAAAAAATCTTTCATTTATTAAGGGCGGTGAGCCTATCAAAAAATTTATCCCTGATAAACGTCATAAGGGCATAGACAGCTTTATCTAGCCTTTTCACATTTACATTTTTTTCTATGCAAATATATGTATTTAATTGACTCTCTAAGTTATCTTTCCAAGTATTAAAGTCGCTGCTGCTAACAAACTCCATCATTTCAGATTCTATATGTACATTATGAACATCTGTATAGTGTGTGTAAAAGTGTTTTAAATATTGCAACATATTCACATAATGCACATTTCTTGCCTTGCCTTCCTGAGGAATTGGTGTTTTGTGGTGAACTATTAATATCCTCAACATCACCTGAGGATATTGAACAGGCTGGCGAGAAGCTTTTTCTGGCTGTATACCAAACGCCTGCACATCAAGACAATCTGAACAAACATCGGAACAAGGAATTTTTGAAAGCTTCAACAAAACCCAAATCAGATATGGGCACTCTTCCTCCCACCAGAGGAGCTTCAAAACAACACTCACTCAGAGTATATCTACAAATAAATCCATTTACATATAGTAGTTGTTAAATAGTGACTTCTTTAAATTACAAATATCAATTTTTATTTGTATATTTTTTGTATCTTTTGCCGATGCATGACTGGGTGTGGAGTGCGTTGTGGTTGCCGTAAAGCAGGGATTGCCTGCCCCGGTGCCTGCGGCGTGTGCCTCGGTTCATGTACGAACGAAGCCCCATCGAAGACAGCGTCGATGATAAAGAAACTTTAGATTTTGACGAAATTTAATGTTCAAGATACATCCTTGCACAATAATTATTTTATTTTTAACAGTAACCTTTCATTCTTAACAATAAACATTTCATTTTTAATAATAAAAACCGTTTTTTTTTTAATTTTCTATTTCCCCCCTCCATATCTCCTTAAGTATTGACCCTAGCGCAAAAATGTATAGGACCTTTTTTGTAGAGAATTTTATATAGATTAATCTAGTATATGAAGATTATTTCACTGAAGGCACTAGTTTTCTAGTTATTAACGAAAAAGTGCAAATACCATTTTGAAGCTCTTAACATGTCAAATTGATTGCAGATATTTCTTTCAAGTTTTGTAAATGTCCAAAATAAATGTCCGATATTTAATGGGATATTTGCGAAAAAATAAATGTCATGATATTTTATAACACTGAGTTCAAGTGTGCTCCTAGAGGGCAGAATATTAGAACGCAATCTTATTTTAACATAAGGAACGTAACCAGACTGCAACCAACAGCTACTCTCCGGGCTATGTGCTCCGCCGGGCGCTGAATTGCTAGTTACAAGCCTGGCATGTTAAGTGTAATAATTACATACTACCAACAGAATGCTAATGCTTCGATTGCTATCTTAAGGATATCGAAATGTACCAAATAGTCGAAGGATCCTTGTGTCTGTCGTCAAAGCCTACCTTGCACAGATGAGAGCCAACAGCTCGAAACTGCAGTCTGCAAGTGGTGTGGAACGACTGGCATGAGACCTCCTTTAAGTATGAATTAGTCTTTCGGCCGGTCTTTGTTGCAATCGAAGCATTAGCATGTCATTATTACACTTAACGTGCCGGGCTCGTAATTCAGCATTCGGCGTTTCACATAGCGTAGAGAGTGGATATTGGTTGCAGTCTGGTTACGTTCCTTATATTAAAATAAGACTTTATAAAAGAATTTGTGACTGAAATATTACATTTTAATTTTACAACATACAGTTTTGTTTTTATAATTCGTAATTACCTCAATTTCCAGATTTCTTCTTGGTTCAGAAATTTGTTTCGTTGTTTTTTCTCGATAAAGAGTACTTACTTTCCTTTTATCTGATAGAATAATATATTATTTATAAGTATGTTCTTCTTCTTTCGACATTACAACCCTAGATGAGTCTTTACCTCTCTGGCTAATATTTTCTCATCTGTTCTCTCATCTTCCACATCATCCAGCTATCTAGATCCAATCTTCTTCTTTTTGGCCTTCTAACAAATTTCCATTCATAAATGTTCTTTCCTCCATTCTGTTGACATATCTCAACCATATTAATTTTGGTTTTGATTCCATACATTTCATAGTATCAGTTTTTTTATTTAAGTTTAGCGTTCATTCAAATTTATATTCCATCAGCATTCTGGATTGGTCCATATATCTTTTGCAGCATCTTTCTTTTGAATGTGCAGAGTATTTCTTCATCTCTTTTGTCAAGGTGCAGGTTCCACATCCATATTGGCTACAGATCTATTAATATTTTGTATATTTTTTGCTATGGTGTTTTTATAGGTACCTGTATATAAACATGAAATGAATACGCATTAAAACGTCCAGTTGTCTGCATTTTTTCTTTTCTTCATACATTTTTTAAGTAATATTTAGTAGTGCTTACACCTCTATTTAAACTATAAGTATTTACATCCTTTTAGTTTATTACTTTTGTATCGTTCTGCCTCAGAGCACACATTTAAAACTTTTGGGTTAGAATCGAGGTTAGAATCAAGCAATTTATTATTTAGTTAAAAAGATAAGATAAGAGGTACGTTTATCTAATATCTACAAATCATTTTCAGAATATGTAAATAGTTAAAATAATTATTGGCATAATCCTCAAAAGTAGCAGATATGTATATGGCAAAGCGGCATTATAGGTGTAAATGAAATATATTTTTTTAAATTTCAAAATACAATTAATCTGTATTCTGTTCTTGCTTCACCCAAAACCTATTTTTAGCACATTAGAATTTGAAAAATTTATAGAGGCCGCTGGTAATATCTTAAAAATTAAAACCGCAGCAGGTAAACTGCCTTTTCTATGCCAGATATTGAAAGATTTTATAAGAAAAACTTGATTAAACCATAAAAATATGACACCCAATTTGACAACTATTTTCTTATTTATAAAATTTTAATGTTTTTTTAATATTATAGAATCCTTTGTTGGTGTTATGATACGCAAAGTGTTTGCACATGTCAGCATACATACAATATAAAAAATAGGTACAATGTATAAAACAACAAACGTATGGTAGAAAAATGATAAACTAACAACTATTATTAAATATGAGATAAATTAGCGAGTATGGTATGGTGAATTAATCACTGCTGATTATAAAATAGTGCACGATGATACAAGTATTAGTTTACATTGTAGTCCATTTAAAGAGTCGGGATTTATGTTGAAATTGACAAATGTTTGCGATTTGGACTAGACAATGTCCCCGCCCCGTTTTTGAGGGTGCTGAATCGATTCCTGTGATCAAACCAATTTTTCTGCTTCCGCAACCCCCCCCCCCCTCAAATTGGCCAAAAACCACCTCCAAAGTGTCCTTTTCCGTGAACCCGTTTATTTTTCCAGTTTTTTGACTAATTGTTGTTCCCTCTAATGAAACGGAAGGTCCCTCGAGGGATTTGACCTCAGCCTACCTAGGGTTTCCAACCCTTGTAAGGGGTGGAAAATTGATATTTGTTTTTGGGAGAAAAGAATTGATATTTTATAGGTGTTTCTTTCAGGAAGGTGGTAGATGATCAGGGTTGTGTAAACACTCCGGGGGTTGTTTTCATCTTTCAAAAGGGTGGAGAATTGAGATTTGTTTTTGTGAGAAAAATTAATATTTTGTAGGAGGCGTTTCTTTGAGGAAGATGGTAGGTGACCAGGGTTGCGCAACCGGCCCCGGAGGTTGTTTTCACCATTCAAAGGAGTGGAAGATGGATTTACAAAAGCACTTTAATAAACATATTTTTTTATACTATTTTTCAATTACAGATGAAAAATATATGGTGTGGTTACACAATCCTGGTCATCTACCACTTTCCTCAAAGAAACACCTATAAAATATCAATTTTTTTTCTCACAAAAGCAAATATCAATTTTCCGGCAGTGGCGGCTCGTGAGTTTTGTATGTGAGGAGGCAGGAGGACTGGCGGATGGTCCGCGCGGCGCAGGCGAAAATTTTCAGAAAATTCAAGGTCATTGTGTTTTTCTAACACCTTAAAAATGTCTACAATTACACAAATGTATGTAATTTTCTCTTCATGTTAGTCAATTTAATTCTCGTGATATTCTTTACAGAGGATTGAAATTTAAAAGACAACAAATTGCAATATAATTGCAATTTGCACATTTCCCCACCACCCGTGAGGTAGTGCTACGGCGCCCTACATCTTTTGTCGTGGGTTGTTCGCCAGAGTAGCCCTACTATCCCACTTATTATAAATTATAACTTCTAATAAAAATCAAAGTGCAAAAAAAGAAAGAAAAAGAAAAAATTTAAAATGCAGTGTACAAATCCTATTTTATTAAGAAATAAAAAATATATTCTACAAAATAAATAACTAGTTCAAAGGTGCTTTTAGAGGGCCGAATATTAAAACATAATATTTTTAGTCGCAAACTCCTCTATAAAATCTTTATTTTACTATAAGGAATGTAACCAGACTGCAGCCAAGAGCTACTCTCCGGGCTATGTACCCTGCCGAGCGCTGAATTACAAGTTACAGGCCTGGCGCGTTAAGTGTAATAATTGCATATTACTATCAATACACTAATGCTTCGATTGCAACAAACACCAGCCGAAAGACTGATCCTACTTAAAGAAGCTATATAACTCCAAGAATATTAATACTACGTAAAAATGTGTCTGAACCATTTCGATAGAGAATTTACTTATCTTTAACTTTGACAACCATCTTTTTTGTCATAGGACCATTCAGAACCGAGATATTTGCAAGAAAATGATTTTTAAGCGATATTGATATTAGTGTTTTGGGGGGCGGACGAGGGGAAAAAAATAAGTATCTCCAAAAGAGACCTATAATGAACTGGTTTCAAAAATAAAATCTTTTGTCTGATTTAAAACGATATTTACGCATTCTCAACTTCCTGACGAATGACTGAATTTATGAACTTTTAACTTTTTAATTCATAAATTTTCACATTGTGCAGTTTGTGAACACTTTACAGGTATATAGAAGATATATGCATCCCTTATTAATATTTACTATCTTTCACATCGATTAAGATCTTTAATGGAAAATAAAATGTCATGTCAATAATTATTTCCAGCAAATTTATAGACAATGAATAAAATTTCACCATATTTATTACTGTTTATTCAGTGAGGTAATACACATTAATATAAGATTATTTCTTTTCAAGGCTAAATGTAAAAGTTGTATTATTGGTACGAGATCCACGAGGCACTTTGCAATCCCGTAAACACAGAGACTGGTGTCCTGGGGAACCTGACTGTGATCAACCTAATAATTTATGTGCAGATATGGTGTCTGACTATAGTGCCGCTATTCAACTGAAAAAAAGATATCCCGACCGATTTCGGTAAGATATGAATTTCAAACTTAATAATAATAATAAGTTGCCGTTATTTATAAGATCGTCTACAAATTGCAAAATTAATGGGTTAGCGGTATTTGACCTTGGGTCACTCTTCCATACAATCAATATGCATCCTAGGGAAATACAACCGCAATGTTTTTAATACTAATAATGACATCTTTAATAATATAGTGACAATAATGATAATACGTATAATAATAGTAATAGTAATGGTAATAACAATAACAATTATACATTTATTAATAATAATAATAAGCAGAATCCAATATACGGAAATAGTACTTCCCTGCCATACGTAACCATGTGGAAGAAAGCATTTTAACGAAAATTGGCAATAATAACATTTGGATGAGTATGGATGTGACTAAGGATGCTTCTTGCCACACAATAGCTTGTGTTACAAGTCGGAGCATTCAGAGAAGACACATTAATCGCCATAAAGAACATTTTTAATGCATTCATATTAAGAGAACTATGGGTCACTAAATACAAAGGAAAGGTTGGAATAATGTTACTATTCCTAACTGATGCTGCCCATACTTGAAATGAGAAAAATATTAAAGAAGAAATACGAAAATGTGCTTCGCCTGACGTGTTTAACTCACAGTCTACCGAGTTGCAGAAAGCGTTGGGAATATTTTCCTAAAGAAAATCAACCGATGAAGCAAATCTTTGCGAAGTTGTCATACTTTGCGGTGGTTCTAGGATAATACTTGGGGGGAAGGGGTAATAACTAGTATCTACTTTCCAGAATATCTTTAATTTAGTTATAAATTTATATTAACCTAATGTGGGGCTGACAGAGCTACAAGAGGGTAACTACCATTATTAACTTCTCCACCACACCTTAGTACCCCTCTTGGCAATACTGAATTAATATAATTAGGAGGAAAATTTTTCCCCACGTACCACTCCTTTCAGGACCTATGATAATAAAATGGGGAACTTGGTTGGAGGCAACTTCTTATCACTGTTATTTTAACGACATTAAATCTGCGATCGAACAGTTCGATGAAAATGATGTATTTTCTATTTCCGAATTTAAGCAAGCCTGTACCGTTATCTGCAATGAATGTTGTATTTGACCTCTGCCAATATAGTTTCCCCATGCCTCCTCTATAAAACATTGAAGTGGAAACATACAAGATGGAAACAATCTTAAATTAATTAGATGACCTTGAATTCTCATATTTTTACCTTGACTCATAAGATCTATGAAAGCAAATGCTTTAACCAAATAGTATAATAAATTCATCCGTGAAAAAGTAACTGTAGTGCAAAAATAAATTCAACTGGCATTTAAAAAAATAACTAATTAAAATGCTTTATCTATATTTGATAAATTTAACCATGACAAAGTAAGTTTACATAGCAGAATATAATCAAGTAACATTTAGATAAATGTTTAAATAATATTAATTGATATATTATGGAAATTCTAGGAATATATTGAAATTGGAAGTGTTTTTAGACCTGACCAATTAACATTTCACATGTGACATATTGTTAATGAACTTTTTTCCTATTATTGGAATAAACAATGCTGACCTTGCTAATATTAAAAAGTTCTAATCTACTCGAACCGAGAGAATTTTGTTATTGAAGAAAAAAACATGGTTGAAGCCCCTAAAGCATTGAAAATGACTTGAAAATGTCAAAAATAAGATTTGACATGTAGGTGCTATTAGGTATTGATAAGAAATGCCCGTATTGCCACCGCCTCCCTAGCTATTAGTCCACTGTCTATGTACTTCACAGCTTGCAAATTGTGTAGTTTTTTGGAGATTTGGGAGTTGTAAGGGGTCTACCGGGAGTGTAGAGACAAATTTTCAACCAGCCTATGTTTGTGGAAATGCCGCCATCTTGAAACACTGGTTGAGCACTGTATGTTTAAATATGTTGTTTCAGCATTGCTTCCAGCACCTAATTTGAAAGAACGGTGATATCCGTTTCCTCCCACGATCTCCGGACCTTACTCCTTTAGATTTTTTTCTGTGGGGGTATCTAAAGAGCATCGCATACACTGTTCCTCCAGCCAACACTGAAGAACTAAAGCAAAACATTCGCGCCACTATTGCCAACATTCCTGCGGCTATGTGTGAATGAGCCTTTCGCAGTTTGCGATCCAGATTGCAGGAGTGCTACGAACGAGATGGTCAACATTTGGGCGACATTTTTTTAAACGCTAAAATCCGGATGTATTGTTATTCTATTTTTGTAATATAACTTTGTCTAACAGGTTCTACAACTGAGTTTTATTGATTTAAAAACTAAAATCAATTATATGCAGAATGACCCATTTATTTTTATGTCATCGCCTTATTTAGATTGCTGTTCTAGTGGAGTTTAGCATTAGCTATTCCACCATTCAACCAGGACACATGCACACAGACAATTACACAGTGATTATTTCCCATGACATTGCCATCTGCGCATCTGGAACTCGAACTCAGGAGTGGTACAGCGACTAGCCGTGTTGTCTTTCACACAACCCCGTCTAATCCACTGCTATCAACTCGGTAACACATGAACAACTCCACTAAACATCCATACTCTAGCCAAGATTCGAATCCGGGACTCTGTGGTTGCAAGCCTAATGGGTAGGCGTTGAGCAACTGAGCCGGTATATGAGTCCAAAATTGCAAGTTGATTTGATATGTGAAGCGGGGCAAAATTGCATTTCAAAATTGAACCTAACAAATGAAACTGAACAAAAGCTTGGAAAAGCTAAATGAAATATAAAATTCTTTTTCAGGAACTATTCATTATAATAATAATTATTGATTGCAGTTATTCCATTTATTGATCCATTAAAATTTTCAATTATTCATAACAAATGTACTTTTATTTCATTCTAGAACTAGAATATAACAATATATCATTCATGAATGCAATAAATAAATTTTACTCTTTAATTGCGCTCGATTGCAGAAGTCAATGTCAATATAAAATAATTATTTATGTAGCAAGGACACAAAGAGGTCGTTTTCAACCCGAATGTAGAACAGTCACACAATACCTGAAAATGTACTTTACACCAGGGATGCATACGACGTTTTTTAGAATATCAAGTGACTTCAATACCAAATAATTTTAGAATAATTACTTCACACACGAATTTATCAAATTTATTTAGAAGTTGTCATATTGACTTATAAAAATACTTAATCTAAATAAAGTTATTGTTTCTTCGTCCCTCTCTCGTAACCATATTGTTTATGTGTTGCCTTCTAACGAAGAGAGATGTAATTAGTCCCCGGCCGGTAGGGTGGCGCCATCTATGGGCCAACTGGCGACCGCCATTTAGTGCCCAAGAAAACTGTAGAAAATTCCAGAAGGTTCTAGAATGAGATTCTAGTTCATTCCAAGTGTGTATATAAATAGGTGAATCCAGCAGACAGGGCAGTGGAGTATGCAGTATAGTTCTGTTAGAGAGTTAGATATGAGGTGACAAGTGACCAGATGAAGTAAAGAACAGTAACCAGTTGTGATTTAAAGTAGTGAATTTACGTTAGATTAAAGTTATTATTAGTTGTGTTATTTTTAAGTATTAATTATTATTGTAATTTAAATGATTAATAAATCAGTCATTTGTTAAGATTGTTGTTGCAATTTATCGAACCTACAGGGTGTTTAATGGAGGGTGTAAACACGCAACAATATTATTATTCTATTGTTTGGTCAGCTGTAAGCGACACTTTATTTACCAAATACTTGTTGCTATTGACAAAGGTCCGTTGTTTTTCATCCCTAAGAAAATATATTTAGAAGGCACCAGCTCACAAATGGTTTACTAGTTTTAGTAGTTTATTAATTTACTGTGTGTGACAATGCAATATTGTTCACACTTGTCAGGTACTGTAAATGCCACGAGTGTTGGTGGATGGTGGGGACTGTAGGGGAATATAGTCGACCTATCGGAGAACAGGACCAGGAAAAGAATACACTCTAAAATAGAGAATAGAGAATACTC
This sequence comes from Leptura quadrifasciata, assembly GCA_963675555.1. Classification (NCBI taxonomy): domain Eukaryota; kingdom Metazoa; phylum Arthropoda; class Insecta; order Coleoptera; family Cerambycidae; genus Leptura; species Leptura quadrifasciata. Next base: position 30,337,331 of record OY776675.1, on the reverse strand, counting down.
AATAGGGTGAGCTGAAAAACTTCAATTTTTTTTCAAGTCGTGATACCATGGAAAAGTTGCTAATTGGGGAGACTAGAAAGGAGTAAAAAAAGAAATAAAATCTCCTTACGATAATTTTTAACATTTTTAAATTCGCCTCTTCCAGAATGTAATAGCTCTAATTCTTATGTATTATAACCACAGAAAATAATGTTTAAATATTATTTAAATCCATCAACATCTTCCGGTTGTGCATTTCCTTCAAAGTTAATGGAATAAAGGTAGATCACAGTTCAATTAAACTTACATATATTTTTTTTTTTTTTGTTTTCTTTATTGAATACAAGGTTAAATGTTTAAAAACCAATTATTTTAGACCATTAGTAATATTTATAAACAAATTTTTTTTACTTGAAAAAACTAAGTTTTTGTGTGAAGAGTCGTAAGTCCAAGAAATTCAATGAATTTCTGAACAATTGAACATTTCCGGTTTCACTCATTCTTAGCTAAAGCAACGTGCCTTGAAATCTAATTTATGGGCGAAGTTAGGCATGGTTGACCTTGACAATAGAGTCGTTCTGATAAAACCATCCCTAGACTCAGCTCCGCAAACTTTTCCTGAGGCTTCTGTCACGCGTTTCACACACCGTTCAACTACCTGTGTGCGAACTGGGAATCCGAATGTCTTGAATGTTATATCCGAATTAGGGATTGAGTCACTTTAAATATGTGTTTTAATATCATCGTATTAATACTACTTTTTGGTAGATTTTTTGCAGTTTTGTTACAGTGCTTTCATTAGAACTTTTATGAAACATACATAATAATAATCATTTATTCATGTCAGTACAAAAAATGTTTACACAAGTCAACTGGTATAAAAGAATAAGATGAAACAAGCAAATTTAAAAAAAAAAACACTTGATAAAACAAATAGCTTAAAAACAATACACATAAACATGTGTTAATACACAGATAAAATAGGAATAAAAACATGCAAAGAAATTTACATGGTAAAATCACTAAATGTCTCGGAAATGTTCCTGAAAGTATTCTTCAAAGCTATAGAAGGCTTTACTTTGAAGGTAATGTTTGATTATATGTTTGAACTTTAAAAAATCTAAATTTCTGATCCTGTCAGGTAACTTATTATAAAATTTTATGCAGTAATAGCCTGCGCCGTTTCTGGTTTTTGCTAGTCTAAGAAAATTATGCTTTATGTTACTTCCAAGTCGAGTAGGATAAGTGTGTAAATCACCCTGGCTATCAAATTTGTGCAAATTACGTTTAATGTACAGGAGGCATTCGAGTATGTAAGCCGACGGCATAGTAAGTATGTTAAAATTTTTAAAACTTTCTCGACAATCATCTCTGTAGTTTAAACCTGCTATAATTCTCAGACATTTACGTTGCAGGCTAAAAATCTTTTTACTATGAGTTGAGTGTCCCCAGTTCAAAATAGAATAGGTCATGGTAGAGTGAAAAGTGCCATGGTAAGCAGTAACAAGAACTTGATTTGAAACGGTATTGGTCAAATTTAGTAGTAAAAACATTTTCTTTGATAACGTTTTAGATAAATTTATAACATGTTTATCCCAGCAGAGTGTTGGGTCGATGTACACTCCCAGGAATTTCACTACATTATCACTGGTGTTCTGGTTTACATTTGTATGACGAAGAGTAAATGTCATAGTTTGTGTTTTGTCTTGATTTAGTGTCAAATTGGCTAGGAACCACTGTCTAATGTTCGATTGTGTACTCGTAACACTCTCGGTAAGTTGATTAGGGTCACTGTCAAAATTAAGAGCTGTGGTGTCATCAGCAAATAAAATAAATGAAGTATTATCATCACAATTTGCCAAATCATTTATAAATATGATAAACAGTAGTGGACCAAGAACTGAACCCTGTGGAACACCATGTTTTAACTTGGTTAGCTGCAAATCATTATTATTGTAAGACACATATTGGCATCTGTCTGTTAGATAAGATTGAATCAGTGATATAATACTGTGGTCAAAATTATAGTGATATAGCTTATCCAAGAGAATGTTGTGAGATAAACAATCGAAAGCTTTAGTTAGGTCATAAAAGGTTCCAGTGGTTATGTTACGTAATTCAAAATTTTGCATGATAATCTGTGTTAAATTACTTATCGCCAAAGTTGTTGAGAGCTTGTTTCTATAGCCAAATTGACTGCAGTGAAATAAATTATGTTCCTCGAAAAAGTACGTCATTTGATTTTTCAAGACCGTTTCAAAAATCTTAGCCAAAATCGGAACTAATGAGATGGGCCTGTAGTTTGAGACATCATCCGAGGAGCCCTTCTTGAAGATGGGGATAACCTTTGATAATTTAAGAACTGCTGGAAAATTGTTCGCCCTGATACATTGATTGATTAAATTTGTGAAGGGATACAATATGATGTTTTTTATTGATTTTATTATTTGCACATTGATATTGTATGCATCTTTGCTATTGCTGTTTTTTAAGTTGGTGATAATATCTCTTATTTCATTGTAAGAGACTTCACGGAATTTAAAAGAAATACTGGGACTTACATTGGGGACGAAATCGGTGAATGACATTGTGGATGTGGTTGAAGGAAGATCCTGTATTAATTTAGCTTTATTTGTTTTAAAGTTTTCGAGCATTTTAGATTTAGTCGGTAGGCAAATATCAATGGCATCTAATAATATTTCAAGAAATAGATCGAATTTAGTGTTGACATCTAGATCCGACTTATTGATAAAGTTCCAATTGACTTGTTCAATTTTGTGATACAGGTTAAACAGCCCATTATCTGTTATTGGTCTATAGTTAATTCTAACGTTTTTTACTTTCTTTTTATGGTCACGTAATTCAAAATTAAAGAAGATCGCCAGATGATCAGATAGATTAGTATCGTGAATAGCTGTGGTATATTTATGGGAATTTATATTTGTAAAAATATTATCCAGGCAGGAATTATTTCTAGTGTTTGCAAAAAGGACCAAAGGACAATTAATAATATTACTGAGTATTTTTTGTGCATCTAAATTTTTATTAATTATATTTTCATCTTCATCGCTGAAAACCTCATTTTGTCACACTTTATCTGGGTCCAGTATACTGGCCCTCTTTTACTATGAGTATTTTTTTTATCCATAATTTTTTTCTATATTATAAATAATTGTTGTTTGAGAATTTTTATCCGTATATGCAGTATAAATAAATCAATAGATAAAGATAGTGTAAAATATATTTTAATAAGATAGTTTCACGAATTATCACAGTTAGTGTAATTTAATTTGAATAGTTGTTGTGACCCAGTGACTCATTAAATATTTCAATTATCGCATAATACATAACGTACACTTGTTCCATTTTTAAAACTAGAACACTAGAATTTTTAATGACCACTTGATAAAAAATGAATGCTATAAATACTTTAACTAATTTGTCTCGTTTAACTCCACACTTGATTAACTGACAATTAATGGATTGATGGTTTTTCAAATTTTGTCTTGGTTCCTTGCTGTATTATCACAATTAATTAAAAGTAATGAGAACATGTTTATTTAGCCCAAATTGGGGATATTATGCTCCATTTCCAAAGTATAAGCTGCATTTAAATAAGCTCAGATATACCCGAAAATATCCAAAATGTCTTGGTTAAACTTGTAGTGGGATCGATCTGGCACGAAAAAAGCCCCGAAACGACAGTGTTTTTTTCAATTTTTTTTTTGTATATTATGTAGTCGGAACTCACTCTATCATCTGGTCATGTTTGCGGGTGCGAGGGGAATGAATGTTCACACACGGACGAGCAGAGTAGGACGTGTATTTGTGAGAGAGAAGTGGGAGCGCTATGTTCCTCCCCCAGTATCTCACTTAATGGCTGCTAAATTGCTGCGCTCGTTTTTATAAATGTATCAGGCGCGTGTACAGGCTCTAATGAAGTTAGAGCTTTGAAGTAAAAAATCTTGAAAGAGAATTGGCTGCCCTTGAAGTCCTAACCCAACACTTTCCCTTCTACAGGGCAAAAACTTTGCGGGCCCCCTCTCCCCTCCCAATCATCCGATCGCAATCTGGCTGGGCTCAAATCAGAGAGAAAAAAATTCCACATTCGATGGCGAAAAAAAAATCTCCCCCAACCCTTTCCTTCCTGGCCAAAAAATGTCATTTTCTAAAAATAATAACAATAAATTAGTTATTTGGCAAATATTTGTTTATTTATGGCGGAAATTGAAAATACATGAGCGGAACTCAAAGTAGGCACATACACAATCGCACGTTTGCTGCGCGATGTGCGAAAAAAATTGCGTAGTTACAGCAGTTTTTTAATTTCATATATGTTTATCCTTCCCCCTCCCCCTAATCAACCTAGCGACTTGAAATTTGGATACAGTACTTAGGTCCTGAGTGTCTATCGGGGGAAGAAAAGAAAAGTCGCCAAGTCACTTTCTTCCCCGAAAAACGCGAAAACGGCTCTCGGTATGTTCCCGCCACAGCGAAAAATCCGTATACAAATCCGTACCTTCAAATTGCAATATCTCGAGAACCGCTGGACCGATTTCTACGAGTCAAAATTCAGGAGTCCCACAGGGGTCCATTCTGGGACCTTTGCTTTTTGTATTATTTGTTAATGACATAAACCTTTATATTAAACACTCTAAATTTTTACTGTATGCAGATGATCTAAAATTGTTCCTTAGAGTTGATACTTTGGAAGACTGTAATTTATTACAGAATGACCTAGATGCTCTTGTTGTCTACTGCAGCAAAAGTGACCTTACTCTCAATGAGTCCAAATGTAAAACAGTCAGTTTCACAAGAAAAAAAAATCCTATTATAAATGACAAGATCAATAACACGACGTTAGATCGTGTCTGTGAGATAAAAGATCTAGGTGTCAAGTTTACTAGTAACTTTAGCTTCAACAGTCATGTATTAGAATTAATATCCGAGGGTTACAGAAAGCTTAGTTTTATTACTAGATCTAGTAAAGAGTTTAACTATGATACCTGTATATTATTATTCAATTCGTATGTCCGTTCTAAACTAGAGTATGGGGCTATAATATGGAATCCAAAAACTATTTTATATTCTGATATGCTAGAAAAAATTCAAAAAAGACTACTGAGAACCCTATTCTTTAGAAAACATAATTCATGGCCATTATTTATATCTTACACAACGCAACTACTAGATTTTAATATTAACTCACTTCAGAATAGAAGAAATAACTCTGAGATATTGTTTATATTTAACGTTTTTAATAAGATTAATGATCCTGATATCTTAGCAGAAATTGCTATTAATGTTCCTGATATTAGATTAAGAAGGAGAGATAATACTTTTAAAATAACAAACACAATTTCGCCTGTTAGCCAATGTTTGATTACTACAAATAAATGAATTTATAAAAAATCATGACATTGACTTTTTTAACATAAGTAGAAGAAACTGTTAAATTGTATGTAATATTAGCATAATATGATAAATTATATATTATATTAGCTTTGTATATAATTATATGTAATATTAGCCTTACATGTCAAATGTATATTTTTCCTCCATACTACTGTTTCTTAGTTTTAGCTTGTAGTATACACACTACTAAAACCCTGTACACCATGTAAGTGGAATATTGTATTCTGTATGATGTGCAGTATAAATAAAGTTCTAATTAATTAATTTATGCGCATTCGCGAGCCCCTCATTTTATCCCCATACACTTCGATCTGAATCAAAGACTAAGCGAGTTATATCTGAAAAACTGATTTTCCCTATATTTACGTGTAAATGAAATTTGGACGTCAAATCTCATTGAGCATGTCAAGATATGTAGGTAGAACCGGTCCTAGTGTGTTGTAGAAGGATTTTTTTTATGTGTGTACTTGTCCACTTAGTGAATAAAGAAAAAAATGTTACGCCTAGTTTACGACTGCTTTTATTATTTTTCAGGGCAATACGATATGAAGATCTCTCACTGAACCCACATGAAAACATACAAGAACTATTCGACTTTTTGGGGCTACATTTTCATAAGGATGTAGTACGTTTTCTTGATTCTCATACACGAGTAAATGTCGGTGGAGTATCAAGTACATTTAGGGATTCCAAAAGTGCTCCTTTCCATTGGAAAATGGACTTAAACTACACCGAGGTTCAATACATTGAAGAAAACTGTGATCAAGCCATGAAATTATGGGGGTATGTTAGATCGAAAAATTCCAGTAGTTTACGAGATTTCAATCCGTTGACTTCGTTTAATATTGAATAAAAATCGTAATTGTTAAGCGATAAATTTCAAATTGTTCCTATTTTTTTAATGAACCATTTTAATGCCATATTTACGAAATCGTATACGTGATTTTTTAAAATATATTCCAAGAAAGGAATTATGTAAGGATTTTAGCTCAGCCTCCAGTTTTATTGAATTTTTACTTAATATGTAATCAAATATATAAGTACAGGATATTTTGATATTAACCGCTAATTTTTTTGTATATTTGTGCTGGTTGGTTCTAAGAATTGGTATGGAATGCCTCCAATAAAGAATACCATGTAGTTGAAATCATGAACGTTTTCCATTACGTCATCATTCTTTAATTTCCGAAACAAACCAACTCAAGGTCATACAAAATGGCACGAATAGGCGTATCAATGTTTCTAAAACACAAGTATTTTGTAATGAAAATATATGGACACTAATAGCAAGAGATACAATGAATTTTAATATCTGTTGCCACATATAATTTTACAATTCACATCATGAATTTCTTGCAAAGGTAAAGGGAACATCCCGTTATGTTTTTCCTGATTAAAGTACTCATTTAATTTCACCACGTCTTTGGCTACTGCATTCTGCCTTTTATACATTGCAAGCTACTGAATTGACAGTGAACCGACAGATTGCTGAACGTTGATTGCGGTTACGACTAACGCTTGTAATATTCATTTATAAAACGTATCGTTGCGCTCGGAACTTCTGTCGTAGCCTCAGCAGACATGACTTTATGTTATTCACTTCTTATGCGATTTGTATTTGCAAAGATGGAAAAATCGCATGTCATTGATAAGCACATAAATTAATGTCATGAATGAAAACATTCGTTATTTCAACTATATATTGCGGCCGAATTAAAGTAATCGATTTTTTATCAAATAGCATGTTTTTTCAAAAAAGTGTTGTAAATAGGGAGTTCCATGTCAGTTATGTTGATTAAATTATTTTGACAAGAAGTCATTGGTGGATATCACAGTGATAGTGACATAGACACTAATAAAAATAATAAAGTATATTATGATTGATGCATCACTGGTGAGAGCCATATTTACAACAAGAAAATCGGTTGATTACTTTTTTCGGCCGCGATAGTATACATTTGCCTTAAATACAAGTTGTTGCTGATGTGAATGAAACATATTTTCTCTAACACTATTTTTAGAAAGTACACGTTCCACAACTAAAAATTATGTCGGAATAAATGTCATTCCAACACACTGTGTTGGAATGACATTTACTCCAACATAATTTTTCTAATAAAACTATTGTATAAATAAGCAACTTTTTTTGTATGATTTTTAAAATTTTGTTAGAAAAAGTATAGTCTAAAACACGTTTGGGATGACATATTCCACAACTTGTAGAATATATTATTCTTGTTAGATTTTGAGGGAATTTAGGTTAATTTTTGACTTAATGCCTTTAGAGGATTGTACAAATTTCCCAAAGTGCGATATATTTTCAAAAAAATGAAAAAAAAAGGCTATTCAATTACTAATAATATGCGCCACGTCTAGGGAAGAAATACTAATGAATCATCGCCTCATTATCGCAGGTAGGTGATTGAACGACTGTCTGAATTATGTACGTTATTGTCCTCTCCAATTATTAAAATTTATGGAGGAACTTATGTTAAAACTTAATGAAAACAATGATTTTCCGCACGTATGCAATAAAATATCCTGTACTTGTGTAATAAACTTAAGTGTACCTTTTATGGTGTTTTTAGTTTTGTGAAATAATTTAATATTCGACTACAGTGATTATATTAGCGATAGTGACAATTCATATTATGAGATTTTATATAATTTATTTTTAGTACTTAAGAAAGTTTATTGTCCTTGGTTGCTTATTCGAGGCTTCTGTTACAAGTTTCTAGTTAAGAAATGATTCCGCATGTGTATTTTAGTATTGCCATTTTTTGTAACTTGTAATAGCAGCTTTGATACCATTTTAAAACTAGAGATCTGTAAAATTTTATATAATTACTTTTAAGTTAGGAAAACCCCAAGATTTCTTAGTGGTTTTTTAAGTATGATATTTAAAACAAAACAAATGTGTGCTAGTCACAATTATTAATCCTAAAAAATCTACATTTGCTCATATTATACCTTAATATAGGGAATATTACGAAAATTATTGCTCTTTTTAAAATTTGTTTGCTTTATTGAAAATTCTTAAACCGATTACAATTTCTGGTTGTTATTTTTTAGTTAGCTTGGCATCTGTATTACATATAGTCTTATAATAGAAGTTGCTATTCCTTTGTTACTTTTTTGTAGAACAAATTTGCAGATAAAATTTAATCTATTTTAAGTTCAGTACTTTTTGATGCTATTTTCTGCAGTAGGGTGGTGAAATCACGATCTGCTACTTTGTCACTGGTACTGCATTAGGTCTCCATGACCTGTATTAACTTGATAATTTATCCTGATTCTTTCAGTCACCTAAATATTGTAAATTTAAAATATCAAAAACGTTTTTAATTTACAATTCAAGGACTATGACTTTGATCAAAGATTAGTGAGATGAGATGGAAAGCATAAATAAGCCTCCGATAAATAATAAGTAACCTGGGATGTCATTTAATGTGCATTGTGGACTGCAGTCGTCACGAAGTTAGAAATTAAGGGCAGCTCGACTCTACCAAAAGTCATTTTTGGACATATCTGGATAATAATAAAATAAACTAAGGTTATGAAGCTCTGGAAATAACTTTATGCCCTGTATTCTTCTACACAATTGTGCCTTTCCATAAAAGAATAGCAGGAAGAGCATCATACTCTCTTGCCACCATGCAAAGGTCACTTGTCATTGAGAATATGTTTTAACACATTTTGGGGGAACTCCATCCGTTTAACTCACAAGAAGAGTGTTTCCTGATTTTAAGAATTGGGACCCTTATATCGAAGGGTGTTACAAGCAGTAACTAATTTTCTCAAGCTGTATTAAAAACCTTTGCCCATTGACCTTATACCAGTAGTAGTAGTAATTTATTTATTGTGTGTACCAACGCAATATCTTTTACACTTATCAGGTACAAAATATAAAGCATAAATAGGATGAAATAAAGAAAAACAGAAATAAAATATCAAGATGCACGTACACAAATATAAAATGAAATATAGTAGAATGCAGGTTTTCACGGCCGTTGTCTAATGAAGTAGTTTCTTCCGGGTCTTGCCGTGGTCGTCGAACTTGACTTGACGTTTCGCCGTGCTTGTTTCGCTTCGCTGCTCATTCGTCGTGTTTGGTTGACCGTGACTTACTACGGTGCTGCTTACTACGCTCTGTTAAAGTTGTTCACGTTTTTCATAATTTCCAGTGATTCCCTAATGATTCGCGGATAATAGCGCGTATTCCTGTTTAATATATTGACGTCCTCGTAGTCGATTTTATGGTTTTCGTTATTATGGACATGTTCTGCTATCGCCGACCTATCCGTGTATCCAAATCTGGTATTTCTCTGGTGTTCTTTGATTCTGCACTGAATACTCCATCCTGTTTGTCCGATGTAGCTCTTACCACATGTGCACTTCAACTGGTAAACACCTTTTGATAACAGTTTGGGGACAGGGTCTTTGATTGAGGGAAGCATCTGCTGTATTTTCTTCACTGTTCGAAACCGTACACAAAAGTGAATATATTGTATAATTGTTCAAATGTGCTTCTAGAAAGCAAAATATTAAAACATAATATTTCAGTCGCAGACTCCTTATAAAATCCTTATTTTACTATAAAGAACATAACCAGACTGCAACCAACAGCTACTCTCCAGACTATGTGAATTACAAGTTACAAGCCTAGTGTGTAATAATTGCATATTACGAACAGAAAGCTAATAATTCGATTGTAACAATCTGGAGACTGGACCGCTAGATGGCGCCTACTGATTGTTTTGCATGTCGCTATCCTAAGGATACCGAGATGTGTGTGGGACGACTGGCACGAGAGCTCCTTTAAGTAGAATCAGTGTTTCGGCTGGTGTTTGTTGCAATCGAATCATTAGCATTCTGTTGGTAATATGCAATTATTACTTAACGTGCCAGGCTTGTAATTCAGCGCTTGTTGGGGCACATAGCTTGGAGAGTAGCTGTTGGTTGCAGTCTGATTACATTCCTTAAAGTAAAATAAGGATTTTATAGAAAAGTTTGCGACTGAAGTATTATGTTTTAATATTGTATAATTGTTGGGGATACCTTAAATAGAAGAATAATTAAGAAGGTAGTTCGGAAAGATACATATTTCCTAACATCTATAATAAAACGTACAACTAAGCATATTTCACCTCTATACTTTGATTGGTTTATCATAAGCTAGGGATGGATCGGTACTTATCTAATATTACCTGTGATGGTAGCTCAGTGGTTAGGACATCTACCTGTCTGTTTCTGAGTGTGCTGCAAAGTAGGTCGAATCTCATCTATTGTGAAGTAACTATAAATTGTCCCCAAGGACTGGTTTGGAATCTACAGAATCTCTTAAAATTAAAAGTCATTTATGTGACTTAGGAGGCAGCTATAAATCATTTCGAACAACCAACAAACATTAGAGTAATTTTTGCATTATTAAATGATAAAATAATTAGCTGCTATTTATTTCTTAAAATCGTCGACATTTTAGGTCGCACAGTGGTTGAAAGTAGCAGATCCCCCCATTATACTCACATTAACTATTTTGTAATTATCAATTAATACAAAAGATTTTCATTTATTTATTATTTGATCTTGTTCTTAAAACGAACAGCGAACTTCCCTTACTCATGCAGGCCTTAGAAAACTGCACAAGATAAAATATGTAATTACCTTTTTGTAAAATTATAAGCGGCAGCTTTCCATGACAATTAGAAGAGCTATAAACAAATTTTATATGAATTTTCCAGCTGTAGCAATCGATTGCACTATAACTTTAGTTTTCTTAGAACTTCTCACTTGTTTATTGATTTTACAGCTTGGAAGTTATAGATTTGCTCAAACCGTAGTGCATCTATATATGCAAAAGTTATGAAACCTATTTGAATCCTGCACACATTGTTTTAATTGCACTTTATTTATTGTAAATTATTGTTATTATTTACTTGTCTCCCTATTATAGTCAATTGTTTTTAGTAAACTTATTAGAGAAATAGGGGTTTAAAACGATTATATCAGTAGAGGCATATCTTAAAATAATTACTATTGATTGATAGAACTGATACTGAATTTTAATAATAGGATTGTGCCTTTATAAACGTTAGGCATCACTCGACAGCACTTTCAATTTTAAAAATAAGCATTTTTTGCACGGTTGTTTTCAGATTTAAACAGTTTTTCATATTGTAAGCATCTTTTTGATTACCTTGGCTTGGTTGATATTTCAGTCATATTATAAGTCAATTATGACATTTTCAGATAATTATGCCTGTAACTCTGTGTCCTAACATTGTGTTCACAGAACTAATAAAGTTCTGTTTGTATTTTCGGATGGTACCTAGGTAATCAAAGATATGTACCTTTCTAGAACGAAAACGATAACACCGATAAAAGCCTAAGCAGAATTACACGCCACAATCACGTTTTGGGCTTCCAATTATAGAATTTTCTAATTTTTAAAAGCATATTTCTTTATTGAATTTCCAATAGCTTAAGCATAGTGCAATATCTAGTAATTTTGATTACGGTGATGAATGTGATTAACAGTTGTGCATACGAGACCAGGCCAGTGGCATATTTATTTCACCTTTCAAAACCAGTCTAAACATTTCCAATATTTAAAGAAACACCCATGGCGAACTAAAGTGGCACATTTTGGTCAATAAAATTTTCACACCTTAATTTCAGCAGTGAAAATGTTGTCATAATGGCCATCCGACTGCAGACTGGCTCTAAAATCTCATCCTTATTTTCCAAATAATTTCACTGCAGTAATTTTGCCGCAACATATTTGCACAACCAAATGTTAACAGATTAATTGCCTTACACAGCTGTTGTAACAATTGTAACAAATAGTTTTGATTTTTTGTTAGCCGTTAGAGGGGGTCAGAAAAACATTCAGCTTCCTTGAAAACGGAGGGTACGGTATGTTTCACCTTTGGAAAAGATGTGATAAATGTTTAACCCCTCTTGGGGGTGGTTTTGGCCGTTTGAAGAGTTGCGCAACTCCAGAGATAAATTTGACCAGCATCCTCGAAAATGGGGGGAAGAGAAGGTAAATACTTACAATTTTTGGCTTTTTTTCCAACTCACTCCATTAATAACTTTTATAACGTCAGTGCTGCTAGCAATTTTCGCCAAATGGCTACAGTATTAGTGAAACTTGTTTACGACTGTGTATGTTACTTGGGGACTGGAAATTGGTTTCAAAATCTTTTTAATGCTATCATCAAATTTTTGAACACTGATTTACGTATCTAATTCTTCAATTCCACCTCAATCTTTCCAGAATAGGTAAATATGCCATTGGACCCAGCAACAATTTTTTAAGTTACATAAGAATTTGATTCAAGTATTTCAGTAATCTGGAGGACATTTCTTTGAATCAAAATTCATATTTTAATTCATTGTAACATTGGCTGATAGGCTAATTAATTTTATTTTTTATTTTGTGAGATGCCTGCCATAAAAATAAAATTAAAACCTTATTATATAAAAACATTTCTCATTTTGTTTATAAATCACAAAAAAAAGAAATTTCAGATATTTGTAAACACTTTACAAAAACTCCTGTAATGTAAATTTATGAGGAACATAAAAATCTGGCAGTTTTTGATGCTTTTTATCAACTGTAGAGTTATATATTTTTTAAATTGCAATATAATACTTGTCATTCCTTTTCATGAAGAAGGTACTCAGACTTTTGTTCCAGTGATCTACAGAAAATTGCATTGTGTATTATTCGATAAGTTTCACGTGTGATAATTCTTCAACTAAAGCACACCCACAGTAATAAATATGTGAAAATTTTGCTGTTCTATCTATAATAGACAATATACTAATAAATACTGGACCTACCGTTGTGTAATTACAATAATGGAGGTTGTGGTTATGCCATTCTTTACCAATTAAAAATAGTCAGCCTTATATTCTTGCCAGATTATTATAGATACTCCATTTTTTCACATGGTCAAGTTGGGATAGTGGTTGATGCAATTGATCAATACTAACATAATTATATAAATGCTAAATAATTCATTGAACAAATGGGATAGCCTAAATTGCACCAAATTTTTATATACTAAAATATCACAGGTTTCGCCCTGAGATCGTGAATCTCTTAATCCTGGAGGTAGTTGGAACCATTTGAGTGACACTGTGTCTGACGTAGTTTCCACAAGTACCAAAGCGCCTAAATATTACACTCGATAATATGTGTTTTGCTAACATCATCAGATGATTAAAGTTGATCAACTCGGGATGATGCTAACATGGTTAGCTAAATGTGCGTCGTGTAGTGTTCACATGCTTTGGTTTTGGAGACTATATTAGAGGGTTTATGAGTTTCGAGAAATTAATCAAAATTTAGGAAATGTGAAATACTGACGCATTGTATTTCAGTGAAATTTTAGGATGTGGCATATTTCTAAAGCAAAAATCCCACTTCGGTGCATCCCTAATATTCAGCAGTTCAAGTGGTTTGAAACTGTATGGTTATGAAGTATTTTGTAATTGTATAAAGTCATATGAGCCTGTCATATTGTCAAATGTGGAACAAAAATAAATTTGAACAAAGTGGAAGCTTTAAACCAAAACGAAATAACAATATTTCATGCATCTCCCTTCAATCAGCCTACTAAATAATAATCCCAAAAATTTTAATCGATTTGTATACCAAATGATATCTTATAATGGATAGTACAATCAAATTGATTACTTTTGGCGACAACTTTCCAAGGGAAATTTTATTGACTATCATATGTATTTTGACCTCATGATTACGAAAAAAATGATTTCACCAACAAGTGGATGGAGCTTTAAAAGTTATATTCACTTTTCTGACACATTTGCACGAATTTTCTACTTATCTGTGTTCCAGTGATCATATCGGAATAGCAAAAATACCGGCTTGTTTGCAATGAAATTCTGAGGAAGTCTAGACCTGTTTGATAATCAAAGGTCCACCCACCCACCATCTTCAATTTTTTTTTTAAAAGCAAAAAAATGGTCGAAAAATTCTAAATGGAATATTTTAACGATAAGAATGAGTGATATTTCACCAAAATTGGTGAAAATAAAGTGCTTATATGAGCAATTCGAATGCACCCAACGCGAATGCTGTAAGTCAAATAGAAGTGGTCAAAAGTAGCGGACGAATTATAATTTTGAATCCTTTGCCAAGGTATCGAGGTGGTAATGTGCATCATTTGATAATGACGAATTTGAAGGCGGAAATCAGCATTCAATATACTTTTCCATTTTATAAAAATTGCCACTGTATCATTATTGATGTTTAGAAAAGGCAGCCCTTTTATCTTTCATGGGCTTTGACCTAGAATGTTTAATATATACACTTCAAAAAGCGAGGCAATGGAACTCAATTTAATTAATCACCTTGAAAGGTAAGAGAGAAGAGACTTAATCAAGAGCCCCAAATAGTGAGGAACTTGCTTTAAGGGATTCAAAATCTCATTTCAATCTCTTGGTCGTAAACCCTAACACTTGCTGTTATATGCATCTATACTTTCTCATGAAATATATTCATCAAATTCATTCAAATATTTACAAAAACGAAGATAAAATCCTCTGTTCAAATTTTTTGGTGATCAATGCCCCATCATGGGATATCCTTCAATTAAAGAATTGTGGACCACAAAACTGGTGAAGAAACCTTTATTTTGGAGTTACTCTCACAAATGGATATTTTACTTTCCATTTATCTTAAACCTTTTTCTTGGCTATGTGTTCATTGAAGGTCGTACGTCAACTTTTATATATAAATCTAAGATACTTAGTAAATTAAAGACTTCAAATTTATTAATAAAAGTCTACTCTTGGGGAAACGTAGGATCACTGTTCCCTAAAAAAATAAAATTGTGAAATGGGATGCATTTTATGGTTATATTCTCATAAATACATTTCAAGAAAGGGTCAATTTCAATTATTCGCAAGCAGAGGGAAGTTCGTATTGAAAACTCAAAGAACCAAACCCGAAATTGACTTGGAAAATGTCTGTGCAATACTCATGAATCTTGCCCCAATTATCATATTACTTACCACACTCAATTGAAAGACTGTTTTGAATATATATTTATTGGAACACTTTACTAGGTGACAGACGTCTAATCAACATTTATTTTTTTATTTTATTTGGTTTTTTCATTTTAAAACCCAAATATCAGTTTTTGAATGCAAATTTATTACTGTAGATAAAATAGTATGACATATATGTGTGAAAAGGGTTTATAAAACCCTGTTGGACCACTTGCTAATGCTTGTGTTTCAACTTTCATACTCAGCAGTGAAGCCCTTTCCACTTGTATTCCAGTTGTATTATTTTAGTTTTTGTGAATTCAAGTGAATGATGTTATCAATTAATTTGATATCATCGAGATATTAAAATTCTAAATAGAGAGCACCTGCATATGACGTCATGTTTCTCAAGGTTGATGCTTGGAGGGAGAACATAACATAACCTCACACAACTAAAGGTTTTGAGGTTAGGATCCCTGATTTATTTTCCCCCAAGTAACGATAATTGAACAACGTGCAGGTGCCCTAATCTCATGATAATTTAGTTAGAAGTGCGCTCATCGAGTGCATCACTCATTTTTGTTTGTGAATTATTCTCCTATACAGGGTGTTTTGAACATTATTACATTAGATGGTCGGTTGTACTAAATGGTGCAAAGTAACTGCACTATGAGATGTGCAACTTAAAAATAAAAAATTACTTTTTATTGTATTGAGATGATAGCCTCAGTTACTATTGGAAATGATCTCCGTTCCGAGTTTTATAACCAAAAGGATGGCCAGTTAGTACTTTGTAACCTAATAGAAGACTGGACAGAGGAGTGAAAGATGTAAATTAGTCCTATTAATAGTCACAATATCCCCCTCCTTATGAACTACATCAAAACAGGGACCGGCCAACAATACTTACCTTGCCACATACTTTAATTAAAGAAGGTTGCTCATTTAATCCATAGATTTGTAACTACCCTGTATAGCTGTAAATTTTTCACATTTTTACTATGGTACATATCAAAAGTATGTATAATTAATCAAATGAATTTTCAAAAAATTATCTGGAAAAAACAGTACTGTTCGTACTTAGTTATTTTACAGTATTAATTTAAGGCTATCAGCCTGTCCTTACCATTTTATTTAAAAAGCAAGGAAATACATCAATATGAGTTTTGATATATAAATCAAAGAAAATTACTGCAGAATTCACACGAAATTGCACTATTACATGGGGGTGATCAACACTTCATTGAATAAGTACTTACTAAAATTTAAGAAGTGCAATAAATTAGTTTATCATCTCCATCACTTTTTACCATTTAAGCATTTAATTATGTAAATAGGTTAGGTTACGGTTATTATTTATACCTATTGTGATGTTTTTATTTATTTTATATTATCTTTAATGTATTATTTTAAAAATTATTTTTATATAGTGATATTGGCCGATATGGTTTTTTATTATAGAATTGTTAACAGTTAATAAAGATGTATACAACTTATAAATTTTTTTAATACACCTTAACGGGACGAAATAAATTGTTGCTACTGTAAAAAAATCATTTATTTCATAACATACAAAACAATACAAATTCAACAATTAAATTTACAACTGGTAGGTAATTTACCTTCATAAAAACACATTTAAATAATACTAATAGACAAACGTTAATAAATAAGACAAATATACCTAAACATAATTATGTGTTACTAAATTATCAGTCGACATTAAATTGGTCCATACTGGAATCAAAATAGTTCTTTTCTTTTAAAAATAAAACAAAGATTACGGTAAGTAGCAAGGATTGGATACACTATTATTTCGATCGGTTAGTAAATGTACTCACAAACATTTTATGGAAGATAGTACATGTGGTAGAAAACCCAAATAAAAGGAGGTAAAGCTAGGTAAATGTTATTACTTTGTGCAAATAACAATATCAGATCTTGATCTCCGTGCATATAATGCAGCATCTTAGTTGTTCAATTTCAAAAAAAGAAAACTGCTGATTGGACTTGGAAACTTCACTACCTTATGTGGGAATAAAAAAACCATTGGATTCGATACAGACCATAATTTTAAGAAAAAAATATGTCCCACAATTTTTTATAGAAGTGGAATAGTTACTAAAATGTAGCAGCTTGGAAATTGCAAGCTTACCTACAAATGGGTATCTCTCCAAACGTTTTTTGGTGAATAATAAAATATCATGGTAAAGGTAAATGGTAAAGAGCAAAAACAATGTATTTGCTTTTATTAAATTTCTATAAGGTTGGTAGTTTCGTAGAAACAGTAATCTCAAAATGGCATTTGAATATTTTGACAAAGCATAATGTTAAAATGGTACAATGCGGCAAACCAATGATGCCTACATCAAAAATGAAAGCTATTTATTCAAAGAAAGTGCTTTAAAGGAAAAATGTATAACTGGGTGATGATTATGTCAACGAAAAATAGTTTCTGGGATTCTTTTGTTTACAATTAGCAAATTATAATAAAATGGCGACATTTAAAAAAAATATATGAAATTGCCCAATCCTTTCGGTTATAACTTTTTAGTTTTTTTTTTTATCATAGAAGACTCATTTTAAAGCTTCATTAGTTTTCATTTTTGATGTACGCTGCGTTTTACCACACCTTTTTAGATCTTATAAAAGAACAGAGAAATGCGTTCGGGGAAGACTCGGCCAAGCTTGGAATCGACCGTCGAGTGTTGGACACCACCTGAGCCCACTCTCTGTCCGCTAAACATTTATTAAAACAATGTGCTGCACAAGTTATTACTATTTGAAGTCCATTTATTCAACATATTTTAAACGATAGACGAACCTTATACTCCAGTGCCAATAATTTTTAAAAAATTAAAAAATTAGCAGTATATGGACGGTCGAAAAATTTAAGATTAATGCTAAATAAATGTGAAAAAATCGATTGGACCCCAATAAATAATCAGAAATAGGGTGGGGGGTGGAAAAGGTGTGTTTTTAGGGATGAAACATGTTTTTTACGATTTCTGGCAAAACTAGACCTAACCGAAAAAAATTAAATGCAAAAGATAATTAAAAGATCTACAACTCTTATTTCAACCATTTTCCAACAGAACTTCAAAACTATTAGCCTGGGAGCCAACGACCTTTTTTGATGACCAAAAGCACAAGAGCTGGAATTATTTTCTACGCTTTATTTGGCATTCCATGTAAAGTAATGGACCATCACACAGTGAATCGTGGTAAATATCTGGGTGGACAAAATTCATGAAAAAAATAGAAGAATCTCTTTATTTCTTGTTATAGACAAATAACAAGGTAACACGAAATGGATTATTGCGTAGTCCTAATTTGATTCTACGAAAAGTGGTAAGTACCCAAAGTTAGTCGTCTCGGAAACGAATTCATCGTATAACATTAGTTTAAATTTATCGCTTCTAGCAATAAGACTTGTATTAATGTGCTGTACTGTGTTAAAGTAAGGTATTATGGATATGTTATATGAAGGTATGTACTATATCATGCTATATCTCGATTTAATGTATTCTTAAATGTTATATTTGATATGTGTGAATGTTTTACACTAAAAAAATATTGCCTTTCCAAAGTTTATTGGATATTCTACTTATGAATACCGATAGTACTAGTCTATTTTATAATATGTTATTCACTAACTAATGTAGATTTAAGAAATGTGGAAGGGAAATATATATATATATATATATAAAAAAAATTTTTCAGATAACATTTTGAGGGTGAAATTTTTTTAACTTTGGAGAAGTTGTCAAAAAAGTGCGACCGATTGTTTGTGTTTATGACCATATCATAAATAAATTCCAAATTAGAAACATCACTAAAGAACGTGAGAGTGATATAAAAACAAAATTAAATTATCTTCCTTAAAATTAAGAACTCAGTTGGGATAATAGCGGCAAAAAATTGGAAGATTTGAAAAAAAAATCAAGCATGGTTACAGGGAGAAAATATCAATTTCATCTTTGATACTAGGAACCACAACCCGGTACATCGAAGGAAGGATGGACCACAGCGGAATTTGAGAAATCATCTTTCAAGACAAGAAAGAGACACATTCAAGATTTGGTAGAGTCAAAGAGCACAAACGAATTGGCTGTAGCATTAGAAGTAGTTATTCGTTCATCGGGTAAAAGGGATGCAGCTAACTTTTATTCACAGGGTGACGTCCTCATCACCAAAAAGAGCAAGCCAAATAAAAAATTACGCATGCGGTTGAACGAGAAATGCTCCTTAACAAGTAATGAAGCCTTAGCGTATTATGTTGAATCTAAATGTACATCTTATTCATATAAACTGACTTGGAAGTGGGCTTTACGTGTGAGGCACCTGGTTTTCCCTTCCTATTAAAGTGTACAAGAATCTAAACGAGCGTGTTATCCTAAAGACGAAACTATTGTAATCAAAGATGTTAG
The DNA here is from genome assembly GCA_963675555.1 of Leptura quadrifasciata. Classification (NCBI taxonomy): domain Eukaryota; kingdom Metazoa; phylum Arthropoda; class Insecta; order Coleoptera; family Cerambycidae; genus Leptura; species Leptura quadrifasciata. Next base: position 30,317,484 of record OY776675.1, on the reverse strand, counting down.
TGCAAAAATTGAACTTCAATCTATTTAGGACCTCACAGTGGAACGAATTCTGTCTGTTCAGCAAGACGTAATTAAGTGTCTATACCCGGATACCTCGTATATGTTTAATTAGCAAGTGGGGGTGTGTGATGGCAGTTCTCGACAAAGCTCATAATTTTATGATGATAATTTAGATAAAGAAAAAGACGATGAATTTTTATTTCTTTTTCTTTTGTGCCAATCAAGTTGCATAAATCTTACAATGATCAAATATGTCCCTGACGGAATCCAAGAACATCGTTTACTATGTATTGTCGCCCCATGAAATTTCTGTTTGCCAAAGAAAACGATACACTTATCCGCTCTGAAACAAAATTGATACAGGACCAAATTGACAAATTGGTTTCTACCAAAGTGTTTATTGAAGGAACAGAAATTTCTGTCCATCATAAATTGTTATTAACTATGGCCGATGGAAAAGTATGTAGTGCTTTATCCAAAATCAATTCATCTCAAACATGTTATATATGTGAGGCTACACCTAAAATGATGAATAATCTTTCACAAAATCTGATTACTAAACCTGATTTTGGTCTCTCGACTCTCCATGCATGGATAAGGTCATTTGAATGTTTGTTGCATATCAGCTATCGCTTTAACATAAGAAAATGGCAAATAAGAGGCAAGGCTGACAATGAAGATGTGCGAAAGAAAAATTCAAAACGGAAATGGGTCTGAAAGTTGACAGACCAAAACCTAATTTCAGTTCCACGAATGACGGAAATATCACAAGACGACTTTTTAAGAATTATGTTTTCAGAGTGCTACTGTAACCGAATTGGATGAAACACAAATTCAGCGTAATACTTCGTACTTTATGTTTTAAAATTTCAAAGCGAAATTTATTTTTTAAACCTTCTCAAAAACCACCCCATTCTGCTTAGAATTTTTTCAATATTTTTCTGGTTTTGTAAGGAATATTTTATATTAATTTATAAAGTTTTGTATTTAACTCTTTCGATAGGTCTAGTATTTCCGGAAATCATAGAAAACCAACTTTCATCCCTAACAACACTCCTTTTTCTAGTCTCTAAGAATTTGTGGTACCATTATAGAATTTTTTTTAATCAACTCTTTTTTTATGCTTTATAAATACATTTCACTTTTCATTTTCATATGCAATGTTTTTCTGGGTGAAACTGTTTAGATAAGATGCTCTAGAAAATAAGCGAATTTAAAAGAAATTTATTGAAAAAATAATAGATTTTATAAAGGCAAGGAATGCGAAAATTTTGAAGAAACCAAATATCAGACTACAAATTATTGGCTGAAAAATTGCAAATATAGTTTTAGTATACACATGCACTAAAGTGTACCAATTTTTATTCAAATCTCAATATACGTGAGCATATCATAAGTAAAATAAAGCTTTAAAATAATAATAATAATGCCTTATTTTTACCTGTATATCAAAGTACATTAAGACTTATTAAATTCTGAAATTATTTATTCAAGATGTGATGTTGTTATTTGCTGACATACGATATTAAAAAAACTGTTTTTACACTAAACAAAAGCAATGTTATGCAATCATGATTATACATGTTTAAAGCTGATGTTACATATTATATACTGACATCAATATTGCCAAATAAAGTACTAATTTATTTCCCGTTTCGTCTTTACAAGTGCTACTGGTTTTTCGCTTTTGTGAATAATTTCTTAGAATCTAATTTTTCTAAGGTTTTGACCAACTTGGTGATAAATTTCTCCACATGACTCGGTGTATAATGTCACGTTTTTACATACTATGTATGGTACATTTTTTAAGAACAATTTTTTTTCTCTCATAACAGTTAAAATTAACATTTCCAATTATTGCAACCTGCCCTCAATTATTGTTAGGACAATCAGTTTAATTTCCAACAGAATGTTTTGTTTATAAAAACCTATTACATATAAAATACTATGGGGTAATGATTAAGTCTTATTTCCACAAATAAACTTCGGTTACTTACAGTATTAATTATTACAGATATAAATTCACAAAGACAATGTCTTCAGAACTATGGATGTACATTTTGAAAATCATGATGTATACAAATTTAAAATAATGTTATCTAATGGCAATAAGTAACTCAAAAATACACAGTACACTCACACAAAAGTAGTGTATATTTTTTATACAGAGATGTGTCAAGTGTCTAAATCAGAAAGTGTTTAAAAGCACTTTAGTATTACGCAAGTACTTGTATCCTACATAAGAAGTATACGTCCCATGACTAATAATAAAAGCACAAGAAATTTCGACCAGTAAACAGTCCTCGTTTGACCCTGATATCAGATAGATCAATTTAGTGATGTTCTGAGTAGTGATATTTCATAGCTATGTATATGGGTGTTTGTTTTCAACCTACACCCTAGACGTGCCTTGGGGCTAAACTAGTATATCGTTTTGAAATTATTGGTCAAACGGGTTTTTGGAATAGTTTTTCTAACATATTTTCGAATTATTATCGTTTCGATTCGTTGACAACAACTTTGTTATTTTAAATGAAAACCTTCCTTATGTTTTTGAATTCCTCATCAAAATTAAGCTTAAGTTCGATAATACAACCCTACTTTTTGATTCTCAAACATTATTTATAAAAAAATTTTTTTAAGTTTGTAGCATCTCCCTTTATTGCGGTTATCTTCAAAAGTAATTAATACTGATTATAGTCTAGTATACTTTAACTTGGCGTGTGTATGTATGAGTTAATATTTCCGTACGATTTCATTTTCTTCCATATTGTACACAAAGTTAAAGCAATAGTCCAGAAACATTGTCTACGTGGACAATATTTCTGGATCTTTATGTACAAGAGAAAATAAAATCGTACGGAAATATTAACTCATACATACACACGCCACGTTAAAGTATACTAGACTATACCTATAATGATTTTTTGACGTCGTAGATTTTAAAAAATTTTTTTCCTATTTTGAAAGGCAAAAGAAAATCAAATATTTGTGATCAACACTTTTGTGTTTGTTTTCTCGTAGTTCTCGCCCATTTATATATTTTTTCTTTTTTGTTAAAAATAAAAAATATTTTCCAAATCCTGTTTAATTTCGGCATCGCTCTTAATTTTTATTTTTTTTTAATTATTACAGGTAAAAACATTCGACTAGATCATATGGGATGACAGTTTTTACCTAACCACAAAAAAAAAAAATTTCCTTTACCCTAGCACAGTCGAGAATAGACCAGTAGTTTCACTCCTTGGCCGTCCTTTGATGTTTGTTGTACTCGACTTAATTTTTTTTTATTCCACTGTGCATCCACTGTTTCCATCCCACGCGCATTTGCATGTACATTGCTTGAGTAAATAACCCATCAACCCAATAACATCATTGCTGTTCACTGCGCATCAGATAATTTAAGCTCAGGAGCATGCTTGTGCGCTGAAAATCTTATCCCACTGTTCCGGCCGAGTGGGAGTACTAGTCTATTTTCTACTGTGACCCTAGTGATCATGATTTACATAATTTGTTCAATCAAATTCCTGTTTCTGACAAAGAAGACGGTTAATTAAACATTATAGAAAAGTTCAACATTTTTTGGTATAAAATAGAGTTATAATTCCTTAGCTATGTCACTTTAAATTGAATTGCCTAGGACCAGTCAATAATATGGATACGTGATCATATTGCTATTAATTTGTACAATTAAAATAGACATAATACTAATTATTACAAAATAATGCTTTTAATTTTTTCCGAATTTATACTAATATTGAGATATCCTGTCATCAATCGTTTTGAAGCAATATCACTTAAAATATTCGCAATCACCATTGGCATAAGACTTTATAGGCAAGTAACTTTAACAAAATTTATATCTATAATAATTAGACTACTGTTCCAATTTGAATTTGAAATTTTAGAAAAACTATAATAGACATCACCACTATGAAACTATTTGTAAAAAATTACAAATATAAATAAATTACATGGTTTTCATATTTAACCTTTTGACTGCTGCCGCCATATATATGCGTTCTGAAAAATCATGCCACTGTTGCTGACGGAATTGTATGTTTTGGTATTCGGTCATCAACTTCGTCAAATAAATGTAAATATTTTGTAGTAGAGCTATTCTGAATACACACTCCCAGAGCTACATAGCAGCTAGCATTTACCGAGTAGATTGAGTGTGCACCGGACGTGGTCACCATTTGTAAATAAATAAATCACGGCGTATTAGAAAATGGCTATGCCGTCGCCAAAAACGGGTTCTTTTTATTCTGTTGGAGAATTGAAAGAAATTCTGGCATGTAGCGATAGTGAAGATAAATTTTCTATAGAAAATTTTGATATTGACGATAAATCGGATGATGATCTGGCAAATGTGGTATAGTAGGTCTTTGCCCCCGGGTCCCATAGGTGACCCTAACCTCATGAAAACAAAATTATATAATTCCAAAACAATTGGAAATGTAATTGTAATAATAATCATAATAATCAACCTTATTGATACATAAAAACTAACAACTTCCGGTCGTCCAAAACATGCAATGTGGGGTATCAAATGGATCGTCTCGACGTCTAGAATAGTGTTATGTGCTGCCCTCTAACAGAGAGGAGAGTTGTAATTACTCCCTGGCCAGAAGGGTGGCGCCATCTGTGGGCCAACTGGCGAACCACCATTTAGTAGTGCCTAAGAAAATTATAGAGAATTCCAGTATCTTCTGGAAAGTTCTACAATGATATTCTGGACATTCCAAGTGGGTATATAAAGAGGTGAAGCCAGCAGATGGGGGAACAGAACAGTACAGTTTAGTGAAGAATAAGGAACAGTTCAGTATCCAGTTCAGTTCTGGGTAATCTGTGGTTCTGGTTACAGATACAGTTTGTAGAAGAAGAGTTCAGTTGAGTGAAGTAGGCAATACAGAGTTTTTAGGTTAGATAAAGTTGTCAAGTTTAGGAAGAAAAGTACATAGTGTTTTAAAAATAGTGAATTCATATTAGATTAAGTTATTATTAGTTGTGTGATTTTTAAGTATTTACTAGTGTAATTTTAGTGATTAAATAAATCAGTGGTTTGTGAAAATTCTTGTTGCAAGTTATTCGAATCCACGGAGTGTTTACTGAAAATTGTAAGCACGTGACAATTGGTGTCAGAAGCGGAATTGCAACAGAATTTCTGAAGAATTCGACGAAGTTCCATAGTGTTCTATTTGGAAACCACTGGAGATAGTGAAGTGAGTCGAACTGGAAAGTGATATAGACATTAGACAAGTGCTAGTGTGAGAAAATTTATAGAACATTCTATTCTGAATTTTGTGGACATATTTGACGTATACCAGATATAGACTTTAAATAAGACTTGTTAGTGTTGTTTGTTAGTTTTTGAATGGAAACAAGAAGCATGGCCGCTGAAAAGCAAATGCAAGACATGTTAGCTGCATTTAGCAAAATGATGCTAGAAGAACAAGAAAGACGTCAAGAAGAACAAGAAAGACGACGTCAGAAAGTAAAACTAGAAGAAAAAGAAGAACAAGAAAGACGACGTCTGGAAGAAAAAGAACAGGAAAGACGACGTCTGGAAGAAAAAGAAGAACAAGAAAGACAACGTCGGGAAGAAAAAGAAGAACAAGAAAGACAACGTCGGGAAGAAAAAGAAGAACAAGAAAAACGACGTCTAGAAGAGAAAGAAGAACAAGAAAAACGACGTCTAGAAGAGAAAGAAGAATTAAGGAAAATTATACAAGGGCAACAAGATGCTATCCTGTCAGCCACTAATGAGGTCAAGGAAAAAGTAGATAAAGTTGAACAAAAAGTGACTGGCGTCGAAGGAAAAGTGACTGCTGTCGAAGAAGAAGTGAGTGATGTCAAAGGAAAAGTAAATAAGGTTGAAGAGGAAGTAACTGAAGTCAAAGGAAAAGTTACTGGCGTCGAAGGGAAAGTTACCGATATAGAAGGAAAATTTCGTGCAGTTGAAGGAGAGGTAGAGCGACTTAAGCGACTGTTAAGAGAACAAGGAGGCCAGCTGGTATTATCATCATCAGGTCCTCGATTACAACCGCCTTCCTTTGATGGTCAAACTTCTTGGTCAACCTATAAAAGACAATTTGAGGCAGCGGCATACGCAAACAATTGGAGCAATGAAGACAAAGCTATGGCATTGGTGCTAGCATTAAGGGGCCAAGCCTCAGAGTTGCTTCAGAGTATCCCAGTAACGCAGCAACGGGATTTCAAAGTTTTGGAAGCTGCACTAGATCTAAGATATGGCGACCAACACTTCGCCCAAGTATACAGGACTCAGCTCAAATCACGCACACAAAAGGCTGGGGAAAGTTTACAAGATTTTGAAGCAGCTGTTGAGCGACTGACATACCTGGCTTACCCGGATGCACCCAAAGAATTCCAGGAACAATTAACAGTTGGTACTTTCATCGATGGCATAAGAGATGAGGAGATCAGGCGAGTCCTTAGATTATCCCGAGATAAGACTGGTAGTGAAGCCTTGATCCATGCCCTCGAGGTTGAAGCCGCTTACAAAGAGACTGCACGTCCGAGAGTACGAACCATGAAGGTAGAAGAAGAGGACCCTTTAAAAAAATCAAATATGGAATCTTTGATGGCTGATATGCACAAAATGATAAGCCAGTTGATGAACAAACCAGATGCTCCAAGGAAGCAGGAAAGAGAACAGAGCGATGGACAGCCAAGGAAGGTGATTCGGTGTTATCAGTGCAGCAAACCAGGACATATGATGCGGCAGTGTCGAGAACGGAATCCTGGGGAAGTAAACACTGCAAAGAAAGAGGAAGTTCGCTCTGATAAAATGAGATTGATTGTTATGTTAACAGACATACAGAAAATGGTCGCACAATTACTAAACGAATTAAGTTCGCGACCGGAGCTGAAACAGGAACCGCAACCGCCGAAACAGGAGCCGAAGCAGCAGCGAAGTGCTGGAGGTCCGACAAAAGTAATCCGCTGTTATAATTGCGGCAAATTGGGGCATGTCAAGAGGTACTGTCGCCAGAGGAGCCCTAAGGAAGTGAATGCCGAGAATGTAAAAACGCAGCAGGATATAGCAGAAGTGAAGGCAGTTAAGATAGAGGTTCCGAAGGACTGGTCAAAGAAAGTTCTAAGAGAGGAACAACTGAACGACGATGAAATTGGACCAATGTTGAAGGCGAAAGAAAAAGGAATCCGCCCGGAATGGAAGGACGTTTGCAGTAAAAGTGTTGGACTGAAGGCTTTATGGGCGCAATGGGATTCACTTAGGGTTATAGATGGCCTATTACGGAGAGCATGGGAGGGCCCGGATGGGAAAGAAGTTACCATGCGGTTGCTGAGACCCAGGTGCCGAGTACCAAAAGTACTTCGGGAAGTGCACGAGGGAATATCCAGAGAGCACTTTAGCAGAAATAAGACTTTGGCTAGAGTACGGGAGCGATTTTACTGGGTAAATAGCTGTCAGGATGTAGAGGCTTGGTGTCGCAGTTGCAAGGTTTGTGCGAATGTGGCTGCCAAGAGGTCACCTACAGGGAGTGGTGATCGAATGAAGGCTAGATATGACCGCAATGCCAGTTCAGCAGGATTCAAGGTGGGGGACTCGGTTTGGCTGTATAACCCACAGCAGAGTGAAGAAGGATTCTCGAAGCCTCGCTCACCTTGGGAAGCACCGTATTCTGTCATCACTCGGATCAACGACGTTGTTTATAGGATTCAACGTAGAAAGAAGTCCAAGATGAAGATCGTGCACCTGGACAGGTTGGCAAAGTATACTGGGGTATCTGAAATGCCTGACCGGGACGTTCAGGCTTAAGGAGGGGGCAGTGTTATGTGCTGCCCTCTAACAGAGAGGAGAGTTGTAATTACTCCCTGGCCAGAAGGGTGGCGCCATCTGTGGGCCAACTGGCGAACCACCATTTAGTAGTGCCTAAGAAAATTATAGAGAATTCCAGTATCTTCTGGAAAGTTCTACAATGATATTCTGGACATTCCAAGTGGGTATATAAAGAGGTGAAGCCAGCAGATGGGGGAACAGAACAGTGCAGTTTAGTGAAGAATAAGGAACAGTTCAGTATCCAGTTCAGTTCTGGGTAATCTGTGGTTCTGGTTACAGATACAGTTTGTAGAAGAAGAGTTCAGTTGAGTGAAGTAGGCAATACAGAGTTTTTAGGTTAGATAAAGTTGTCAAGTTTAGGAAGAAAAGTACATAGTGTTTTAAAAGTAGTGAATTCATATTAGATTAAGTTATTATTAGTTGTGTGATTTTTAAGTATTTACTAGTGTAATTTTAGTGATTAAATAAATCAGTGGTTTGTGAAAATTCTTGTTGCAAGTTATTCGAATCCACGGAGTGTTTACTGAAAATTGTAAGCACGTGACAATAGGAATTTTATCATATTTTCCTTCTAAGCTTAAAAATGGCGTTTAGAGGTTAATAATTTGAATTTCAAGTATAAAACCATGTCCCCGGGTTCGAAACACGTCGGAATCAGCTATAAAATAACAACTTCCGGTCATCCAAAACATGCGATATGGGGTATCAAATGAATCGTCTCGACGTATAGAATAGGAATTTTACTGTATTTTCGTTCTAAGCGTAAAAATGACGCTTATATTAGCCGATTTTTATTCATCGCCGGTAATGATTCTGGTATAGTACTTCAATCTAATTAGTCAATAGAAATGGCTGAAAATTGGACTAAAGTTAACTACAAAGTATAACAACACCAGGATTGACAACAAAATAAACTTTGACGATTTTTTGACACCATTCCATAATTTAACCAATACCCATATCCTCACGCTGCGGGAAACGTATATGTATAGCCGCACTGGTGGAGTACTCCAGTTTATAGATAGCCGCCGTCAAAAGGTTAAACATGATAAACTCATAAAGAATTTGATCTAAACTGCTTACGTTTGAAGTTGTTTTAGCATTTATTAAAAAGGTATTAGAAAAAATATTTACCTTGATAATACATACACAAGAGAATTAAATAATGTAATAATTGTCACAATAACTAAATTTTATCTCTGTTCCTATTCATTTATACGAGATGAACAAAAAAAAAAGGCATACAACAAATGTAGTGGGTAAAAATAACGTCACAATGTTAGCAATTTAGATATTTTGGCAAAATTAAGTTGAATGTTACGAATCACCTAGAATTTGTTTAAAATTAATTAGCGTTTCTTTAATAGCTTCACTGGAATATCTACATTCCTGGACACCACATTGACAAGTAAATAATTTATATTTGACTAACCAGAATTTATGCCCATAATCGAAACTGTAACAAAAAAACAAACCGTAAAAGATATTATTTTTGCAAATCTTTTGTCAATTATATTTCTGGCATTTCTATTATGTGATTATTTGGTTTTTTAGAATTCATGAACAAAAATGCTTATGAATGAATCGATGGCAAGTAAGGTTAGGCTGGGTTGAGATGTGGGCGAGTTTATATCAGACTTTCCATTCCAAATATTCGGTCTATTGTGGCTCATTCCTAGTTACATTTCACTCCATAAGTTCAGCCTGGTAAACTTATTGGGTGAGAGACTGTCGAGGTTCTCTGATAACAGCTCTCCATTTCCAAATAGTGTGAACCAGGTTTGTTCTCCAACAGAACAAACACATAGAACATGCCTTGTAGTCGAGTCAATAGGGGAGGCCTGAATGAAAAAAAATGAAAGTACAGTTAGCATCAAATATTTTTTTATGCTAACATGTTAGCTATATCCTTGGATCATTCAGCCAACTGAAGTAGTCCTTTTTTTAACTACCCGTTTTTGGCCAGTCCAAGTAGCATATTATTTTTTTATTTCTGATTCATAAGAAAATAAATATTTTGGCCCAAAAATAGGTTTCTCACGTTTTTTGGGTCGCTGATTACGAATCTGAGGTCAATTTTCCGAAAAATTAACGTCAAAAGCGGAAAATCGTGAAAAATTAAGATATTAGTTCAAGTTTTATATTATTTTTTAATACGCCGATTGCAAATTTTAGCATAAATAAGTGAAAATCTTGAAATATTCCTGGAAAATTGTGGAATATTCTTGAAAAATGCTGTAAACTGTCATTACAAGATGTGTAATATGTTGTGTTCGAGGTTTTTTCGGTCACTGTTGACAAATGAGATATTCAAAATGATGAAAAATTGTGGAAAATTTCTCTATATAAATATATGAAGTTAAAATGCAAGGAAATTTTTGGAAAATTTCGGAAAATATAAAGAAAATGCAAATATAAAAATCTAAAATGACTTTGGAACATATCAAATGTTATGTTTTTTTAGTCGCTGATGACGTATTGAAAATTATCAACCAAAAGAAAATTTAAACTTTCAGAAAAATCACGGAAAATTTAATTTTATTCTAAGATTTTGAAGGTGTAACATATTTATATTTCATATTATTCAGATTATATGGAAAAATTAACATATTTTTATTACTAACAATAAACTTTTTACAATCAATGTTAAAAAAAATAGATTCTAGGTACTTTAAAAATTAATGTAAGTATATTATATTAAGTTGCTTTTGTTGCAGGCTTGCAGTCGAAAGTTCTTACACCCATGTGCGATCCACAAAAATATTGCGTATTATCTGATGTTTTCGGAGAGGGAAAAATTACACCTGTTTTACCTGATATTATAAATGAAGTTAAAAAAAGGAATATATACTTTGATAAAATTAGCAGATGATAAACAGGATGATTTAAATATTATTAATAATTTTTTGGAAAAAAATGCTCAATTACGTTTTGTTATTTATATCTCCATTTTTTCCAGCTTAAATTTGTAATCGTTCAACATTTAATAAGTTACTCCTTCAAAATCTTGGAATATTAAATTCTCCATGATTTTTCTAAAAGTTTAAATTTTCTTTCCGTTTATAATATCCAATACGTCATCAGCGACTAAAAAAACATTACATTTGATATGTTACACAGTCATTTTAGAATTTTATATTTGCGTTTTCTTAATGTTTTCCCAAATTTTACAAAGATTTCCTTGCATTTTAACTTCATATATTTATATAGTGAAATTTTCCACAATTTTCCGTGAAAATCAAACATTTTTTATCGTTTTGAATATCTCATCAGTGACCAAAAAAATCCTCAAAAACGACATATTACAAGGTCTTGTAATGACAGTTTTTAGCATTTTCCAAGAATGTTTCACATTTTCCCAGGAATATTTCAAGATTTTCACTTATTTATGTTAAAATTTGCAATCGGCATATTAAAAAAAATGGAAAACTGTACAAAACTTGAACTAACATCTTTAAAGTGCGAAATGGTCGAAAAACGATCTATTTTTCACGATTTTCCACTTTTCACGTTAATTTTTCGGAAAACTGACCTCAGATTCGTAATTAACGACCCAAAAAACCTATGGGAACCCATTTTCTTAAAAATCAGAAATAAAAAAAATAATATGCTACCCGCACTGGCCAAAAACGGGTGGTTAAAAAAAGGGCATGGCCAGCAGCCATTACTTCAGTTGGCTGAATGATCCTGAGGGTATAAGTAACATGTTACCATAAAAAAATATTTGGGGCTATTCAGTGTACTTTCATTTTTTTAATTCTCCCCTTCATTGATTCGACTATTGCCGTTTCATCTCCCTCTAAACACAAACTGCATCCAGCATTTTCTGCCAGTCCACGACTATGTAATAGACCAGGCGCTAGAGGTAAGTGAGTATGCAAAATGTGAGGACCGAATTCCGCCAATGGATTTAAGTTAAGAAAAGGTCAAAAATTAATAATGCAGATCTTGCCGGTCAAATATTTGGTCCATTTTTTTTACCCCTCTACTCTTATTTGTAAAGGTGATGGTGAAAGTGAGGATGGATTGTTAAATGAAAAAATAAAATAAAAGTAATAAAATCTTTTTTTATTAATAAAAAAAGTTATATATTAAAAAAGCAGTGAATTTAAACAAAAATATACATAAAGTAGGCAAACAATTACTCATTTATATTTAGACGATTGAGAATTTAAGGCCTTCAAATCATACTCAAACTGTTTAGCTGTAGGTTTCAGTTTAACGAGATTTATTTCGTTCTCGATAGGATTTTTTTCTTGATAAATTACCATTGCTGTTACATGGGTAGAGTCTTTACCGCTTAATGTTTCTTCATTGAAGTTATTGTTGTCAATAGCTCCATGAAGAAATAACGATGAATTTTTCACTATATTCCTAGGTATAAGCAAATTTTTTTCTGCATCTTCACACGCAACTGAAATTGTTACTTCTAAATAAGTTCTTGTAATGCTTTATAGCTGATGCAATGTCCAAACTTATTCAATATACTTATCAACTGTTTTGATCGAGTCAAGTGATGAATTGAGTCAACTAAAGCTATATGTTTTGGTGTCTGTTTCTCAGTAACCGTAAAAAATATGTCATAAAACACAGATAATGCTCTTCTATAATAGTTATCGCTCAATTTTTGGTTTTTTGCTTTAAACAAAGCTTGCAGAAAAATCTCCCATGTTTATGACAATCTTCCATTTTCTAAGAATTTTTGGAGCAAATTTTCATCACGTAAATAGCCACTAGGTATAAGTTCTGTTTTTAATAGTTCTTGACGCAATGCTTTTGCACTCTGAACGATGTAGTTTTTTGAATTGATGCTATCAACATGTTCTATTATTTCTGCCAATGGTATATTTCCCATAAACACTAATGAAGATTTTGATCTATCAGTTGGGTAAGAAAATAATATGTTTTCACCAAATTTATCAATAAGTAGTGATTTTACTACACGATTCTCGATCACAGCATCTTTTATATTTGTAAGTTTAGCGAGTTGCTGAGCTAAGAAGTGCACTTCAAAAGAATGAGTTGAAAACTGATCTTTAATTTCATCTGTGAGTTTGTCAAATGCATTGTGAAGTATTTCTCGAGGGATCTAATTTGAAGGTCGACCTGCTGGTTTTGTAAAATTTCTCGGCATTCTTAAATAATCACGGTAACAATGTTTGTGATACCTCACTTCGATAGCAAATAAATCTTCAGGCCGTTGACAAGTACTAAGTTGAATAAAAACATGGTCTTCTTTACTGCGTGCAGTATTTAAAATTTGTTCCGCTGCTGAAATTTCGGAACGTTCCTCGTTAATTTTCTACAAATTAAGCATTTCAACGATTTATTTGCTTCTGCAGGTGTCCTTGATGACGAACGAGATTTTCGAGAACGTAACCCCACGCTTGCCTCGGAAGTTGAAGCAGACTCTTCTTTTTCTTCATCTTTACACAACGCAATTTTGTTGTAACTCGTTCAATTACCAAACAGTGGAGACATATATAATCATTCTTATGACGTATATCCATTAGTAATATAACTACACTTGCTTTCAAAACTTTTGCGTACACATCCAAAATTAAGTAACAACGATTTTGCAAAATTTTAGCTTTGTGAACGGATAATTTTGAGATTAGGTTAAAGATGACGTTGACATTTAATTTAAATTTAATTAAAACGAACATAGAAATAAATACAACTGTATTAAAAAAGGTTTTAATAGTTTGTCACGATCCCATTAGCTTCTAGCACTGCATCCAATCTCCTGGATATAAATTCTATAAGGTTTTGCCAATAATTTTGGTCTTCGCTCAACTCCTCCCACACATTTTGAATAACTTCCCACAATTCTTCAGCATTAGCAGGTCCTAGTTCCTTTTATAAATTTTCTTGACAATTAAACTCCAAATATTTTCTAAGGGGTTCATATCGGAACTACAGGGCGGCCACGGTAATATTTCAATATTACTTTGATACTACTGTGTTATTATTCAAGCGGTATGGATAGGGCAATTACCCTGTTGAAATATGAAATCATCGAGATATAATTGTTGTTGTCGTCAAGGTAAGCTACTGCATGAAAACGACCATCAATGCGCCTGGCTACTCCTGGACCGAGAATACTTATCCAAGCCCAAACGTTGACAGAGAATCGTCCAGACTTGTTTCGTGATGAAACATATCGTTCAGAAAATTTTGAATTTACTGGTCGATACACCCATAAACGACCATCATTACACGATTTAAATACTTTTTCTTCTGAAAATATTACAAAAATTTATAGGTCGGTATATATAATTCAGGCAAAATATTATCCAGGACTGCTTATTTTCTTCTGTTAATATATTTTTCTTTGCACTTGAGAAATTTATAATTTATGAATTCTTAACACGATGGCACTCTGTCACCCACGATCCTGGAAAGTTGTTTTCAAAAACCGCTTGTCTGGCCGTATCCAAAAATGCTCCGTCCTGCTCCGCATTTGAAACTTTGGGTCATCCAGAGCACGGCCTTCTAGTCATGGTCCCTGCTTGTTCCTGCCTCTACTTTACTCGTAGAACAGTGCTTTTATCTAGTCCATAATGAGTAGCAACCTTTCTTATGCACCACCCCTCTTCTAATTTAGAAAGCATCAAACTTTGTCTGGCTCTGTCAGTCGAGAGTTTTCAAAAGTTCAAATGTCAGAGTCGATTAATTACAAACCTGATTTAACACAGCAAAAAATTGGTGTAAGCGAAAGTTTTGAAAGCAACTGTACATCAAGTACATTTGTTAGGGGCTCAATTGTCCTTGTCTCACATGTTCCAGCAAATTGCATATCAGTGTATGCGCATAAGCTATGCAATCTTAGGCGAGGATTGCATAGTGGATATACCATCCTTGGGACGGGGTCCCTTGTCTATTAAACATTAGGCAAGTAAAAGAACCCTACTCTTCGAAAGAGAAGAGGTTCGGCGAAATTCCTAGTTGGGGGTAGCTTATTTACAGGCGTTGGTGATAGGCCAACGTTAAATAAATATATAAAAAAATATATAGCAGATTTTAGAATATCGAGCAATATAAGCAATTTATTTATTTCCTAAGTAAATAACACAGTACAGTATGTGGCATATAATGCGTTTAAGCCAGATATATACACAGCCACCTTAGGCATCCCTCAAGGATCCAATCTTGGACTTCTCTTATTTCTATCGTTTACTGATGATCTTATGAAAGTTATTGACTATCATAAGTTTCTATTTGTAGATGATTTGAAAATTTAGTTAGAAAATAGCAGTATAAGTGATTGCATATTTCTGCAATCTCAAAATTAATTCACTTAAATAGTGACATTCAAATTTAGAAAGTAGTCAGTTACTCACATATGAGGAAACCAATTATACATAGAGTACAGAATAATCAATTGTTGAAATCATTCAATTATGCCCATCACTAAATGCGAAAGTAACATGAAAGTGGTTATGTCATCATTTCATACATGGTTTGGTTTAATGGCAAATAGTATCTTACCTCAACTCCTCATCGGCAGCAATATCCTTTTTGGCAAAAAAAGCAATTCGAGGAAAACGCAGATCTTGATGATCAACAAACACTTTAACGGGGTGCAGATTTGGGCTACAGCAATGATTTATAAACCTAGCAAAATTACCATAACGCTTGGCATCTATGCAATAAGATCCAGTATCCTACAAACAACATGAATCTAGAGATGTGAGTGGGAAATTTTTACAAAGCCAATGAAGAAGAAGATTAACAAAATGAGTCATCAGTAATATAAATGCCTAATTCACTTACCCGATTATCAAGATCAAATAAGAAACTGTCATCATCCCGTTGATCTGCATCCACATCTGTCATTATTTCTCCGATATACTCACATACATAGCTTCCTTTCGGGATAAACCGCAACGTTTTAATTCCCCAGCCTTTCATATCAGTCTTATATAGTTGAAATCGTTGGGTTAAGCCTCTTTGTACTAGACGGTTTCGACATGTGATGGCATTGCAGGAACATGCCTCACTGCACTCGAAAATCATAGGCGCATCTGTAAAGATACGTAAGTCATTTGCCGATAAAATGATTACTAAAAAAGTAAACTTCCAAAATATTACTTGGGCACTGAAAATTTATTTCACACAAGGCAAATATTTCTTTCCTAAATATATTTTTTCTATATATGAAATTTCACCTGCAAAACTGAAGTCAGGCGTAAGCTTTCCCTCCTCATCGTACCAGCATTTCAAAGATAATTTGCTACATTCGCAATCCTCCGTTAAACATCTTTCATCACAGGTACAGGTGTGTAAAGTGGATAACTTCTTGTCTATAATCAAGTCATCAGAATTTACACAATTTTTTGTAATGTAAACATAATCTCGCGGTTCAGGTTCTTCATCTATGGTATTCGCACATTGGATCGGATTTGTCTCTCTACCTCTCGAAATATCACTAATATAAACATGAAAACATTGCCAAATTATATATTTTTTTCTATAAGTTACTACTTACTTTGACATTATGGTTTTGTATTTCCTAACATCTGATCCAGTAATGCTTTGCAATTTAACATTGAGTGCTATTGCATCATAACTTTCGCCATCTTCAGGTACGCAATCTAATGCAGTTTCATTGTTTTTATTAACTAATGAAACATTTGCACCTCTTGCTAATAAGACTATTATACAATTGTATCTGTCCTCTCTTGCTCCAATGTGTCTAAAATAAGGAAATTAGGATTTCATTTCTTGTTAAAATTATTTGTTATCTGTTGCGTAAAAAGCAGGTATATATACTTACAAAGGTGTTTCGCCATGCGCATTGATGATATTAACATCACATCCCCTATTTAATAGCAACTCCACAATATGGGAGCTACCACTGAAAGCGGCCCAGTGCAATGCTTCGTTGTGCTCGACATCTCTAAGGCAAGGATCAGCACCTTTGACAATTAGATAATTAGCCACATCTATATAACCATGTTCACAAGCCCAGACCAGAGGTGTCCAGCCTCCGTCATCTTGGCCATTTACAAAGTTTCTAATAGTTGCTGCAGCTTGAAGTAAGATTTTGCAGGCAGGCAGATTACCACATTTCGCAGCCATATGAAGCGCCGTCATGCCATCGGTGCCCTGGAAAAGTGGAGACAACACCGTTATTTAAGCTTATATAAAAGATCCTGCACAATTCTTATAGAAATTGGCATTATGGAGATGTGGCCCAGACTGTACCATGTGTTCTAATCATGCTTCTCAAACTTAATATCTATCAATTCATTATAACGATTGATTATTAAACTATCAATGCAGTAGAATTTCCCATAACATTGGTTCCATTTAGGAATTCAAAAATAAGGCTATAAGACCATATAGAGTGTTCTTGAACACGAAATGTACACCTCTGAATTAAAAACTAAAAATCTGAATCGGCTAAGAAGCGGCTCGTGCACTTTCCAGAAGCATGCAGTTGTCTTTCAAGGAGCACCCTATATGAATGGTCATTTCAGTTAGGTAAAGAGACAAATGATTTTAAAAACGGAAATTGGGTATTTGATTTAAAATGTTTGTTACAGTTCAATTTAACATTTATACGTCATTATAAAAAAATCTCTAAATCATTACTTTATCTCTTACATTTAATGTCTAACGAATTCGTGTTATCCGTCGTCACGCGTAATATTTATTATTTAGTTGTCTATATGAACCTGCAATTGTAAGGAATCTGTTGCACTTAGGTGTAGGCATGGCATTATACATTTTATTGTGTAGCGTGTTGCATATACTTAGTCTTCTATTTCCGTAATTCTTATAAGCTAGGCAACCAATAACTTTTAATTAGTTTATAGGTAGATTCCTATAACCGTACTGACGATCAGTAACACAGATTTATTTCTTCACAATAGTTTGGCTTAGGTCTCGTCTTCCGGTATTCTGTCACTTTTCACGTGTAAGTTCGCTTGAACGCTTGGCAATTATTAATTGGTATTTTATTTTACGTGTTCTTTGCGATTTTGAAACAAGTAATTTCACCATTTTGGGATATATTCGCAACGTTACATTTTTCGATTATCCATTTATGTTTGGATGAGTGCATATTTTTATGTTATTGGAAATCGATTGTCTTCATTGGAAGGATCTATACGTAAAAGCCATTTTTGCCATATTTACACGAGGCCAAGGACATCCAAGGTCAACAACATTTTTCTAAGAAAACCCTCTGAAACGAGGTAATTATTTTATTTTTATATTCAAACTAGCAAAATTTTACTTGTAGCAAATTGTTCAATGGTAAAAATTTATTTTTAGGGTTTTTTTTCCACCAACGGTTTCGCCTAGGAATTCGTAGTTTTTCCTACGTTTTTTTTGTCTCCCCTGATACGAATAACTTTTTTTTCTTCCACTGGTCTACACGTGCTTATGTTATTTCTCCTTGCTGGACTGGAATTTCTTTTTTTGTGGAGGAGCCATCCATTTTCTGGGTTAATTGATACTGAAGTATGAGCCGAAACTGAAGCCCTGCTGCCTGCAAGTTTGTATCCTTCTTGCGCCATATATATATATTGATTTTTTTTTAAATTATGCTAAACGTTCTATGAAAATATTCTGTTAATTAATTAAAATATCTATGATATTTGTTGGGGGTTTAAGCACTTACGTAAGACGCGTATACCCAGTTAGATAAAATTTTTTTAGTGTTGAATTTGTCTGCTATACCATACCTTACGTTATTGTACTGTTGAATGTTATATAAGTTAACCTACTTCGTTTATTGTCATTAAAAGATAAAACTGAATTTGAATTTTTCATTATCGTCTCGCTAAGTAATTTATTTAGTAAATTTAAGGTTACATTGTACCTGAGCTGGTATTTGGAGAGAAAAAAAAATTTACTTGGCGCCCTGATACATCAAAGAAATTTAGAACCCCGACCATCTCCACTATCAGTCGGCCGGCAAATACCGTTAGTCAATAGACGACGACCAACTAGGTACGTCAGATTGCAGTTTTAAAATTTGACGTAGCATGTTCACATAAAAAAACTGTACGGCTGCAGAAATCCGTACACTACTAAAAATTAATTAAATAAAGATCGCAACGAAAAGTTATGAAATCGTAACTATAACAAAATTTATGAAATCGAAACTGCATCGAGAAAATTAGAACATTTAGGAACTGTGCTAAAATTTAAAGAACTCCAAATGTATGATTGTTGAACTGATTATTTTAGAACTCCAGTAAAAATATGTCTGAGTTTCGTAAGTATACTAAAAAGTTAAAAATTTGTAACTGTAGCAAAAATTGATTAGTAATTTGTTTAGGGCTTTAGGGGCTGTAATTAAAATATAATAATAATAAATCGCCTTTACTTATGACTTTACAGTAAAATAAACAAAAATACATATTAAATGGGTTGGCGGTATTTGACTTCGGGTGTCGTCTTTTTCTATTGGGTTTTGATATTCAAAATGTAATTATTGAATTAATTCGCTTTTTTGGTATGAATGAACTCATTAACTTTAGTAACTCTTAAGAGAATCATTAATATCCCCGTGCTCTATGGATGGTCACATAGCTTTGTTAAATTCTCAAATGGAACCATTGTTTTGTTGCATAGTCAACTTTGGAATGTGTGTGTGTAAGTTCATATCTAGTCATATGACTACTTTTAAATTCTTAAGAGGAGCTATTATTATACTGCATGTTATTAATCTTGAGGATCTCGATAGTATTGCTAGTTTAATAAACAATTGCTGTTAGGAACCAATAACATCTAAAATGCATATTCATGTTATCACATTACAGTAAAAGGTATAAAACATTTACTTTAGAAACATCGTACAGGTAAGACTCTCAAAGGATTAAATTCTGGCAATATAAACTTGCTATGAGCATGACTGGATTAAATTGTCACAAGTCAACAGAATGCCATTTTCCATAAGACTAATGTGGAGATGTTTTTAACTTGGTACCAGGGTTCGGAGGATATATATCAAGCGATATATATCATGAAATATATAAGTTTTATATTTTCACATTCTCATCTCATAGATAGTGAAAGTATTTGCCGAAAATTACATAATGGCAACAGCGCAATTCTTCCATTTCGCGAAGATTAACCGACGATCGACTGTTTCGCTGGGAATAGCCGATAGATTCCATCGCCATCGTTTTTATTTATTTGCCCTTTGTGTTTTATGGGATAATGCCGAAACCAAAGCATCCGGTTTGGGTGTATTTTGAATGTTTAATGAATAGGTCATTCTAAAGGAAATCCCCATCTGCAATTTTGGATTTTTGTTTTCATAGAATTTGTGACTAACGAAACTTTGCGCGAATGCAATTTTTTAAATTCTTTTGGGGGCGGGGGCATTTTTGAACAAAATTTTTCGTAAATTTTGTAGCCAAGGATGACAATATTTACAAAAAATTTCGGTCAAAAACTGACCTAAAGAAGACCAATTTAGAATGGGCATGGAATGTCGAGAATGTCAATCCAACATTGAGTGAGAATCTAGAACTGGATAGGGAATCTTCAGATGATGATGTTCCACTTTCAGCAATGATAATATAATACCTTATTTTTTGTGTGTTATACTTTTGTACCTATTTTAGAGTTTATTGTGTTTAATTCATTTTTATTTAAGAACTTTATTTTATTTTTTTAGGAAATATTTTTATTTAAGTATATTGTATTTTTTGAAAGAATTTATTTCTTAATTTAAAAACAATAACGTAAAAAATTAATTAGGTAATTGACAATATTAACATGTTTGAAAAATATTTTATATTTTCTTATTTGAAAATAAATATCCAAAAGTGATATATATCATCTGATATGATATTTATACAAATATCATGATATTTTCGAACCCTGCTTGGGTACTTATATCTGGTATTATGTTTGTTTATATAATATTTTTAGTTTTAAACAGCACAATAAAGCCTGCATTTTACGATATGACATTGTGAGTTTTTCTGAGGATTCTTCCTCTCTATCTCTATATCCTATACCCATTAATAAGGTAAGAAATAAAAGGTTATTCTATGCCCCTTCACGGAGTTATAAAATCAGCTAGCATGAATCGAAATTTGATTTCAATTCCTAATGGGAGATTGATTTGCAGCTGTTTTCTGTTCATTAATAAGTTTTAGATAGTAGTTTTGAAAATCTTACAGCTAATACTTTTATAATACAAATCAGTCACTGTAGTGTATAAAACAGACCCTTAAAGGAAGTATCTGATCTAATAAGGAAGTTCTGGAGTACAAAACAAAGATATGAAACCTTAGCCATCTCACTGAAGAACATTAAAGGTACTAGAATGTTGTTTGACAACTGTTTTATTTATGCTGATAAATGTTATGATCATCTGAATCCAAGATTTATGCATTTTTTTTCCTATATTAAATCTTTATCACCTCGAGGCCCATTTGACAACAGGAAAAATTTACCGTTGTACACCAGTGGTGCAATATGTGGCGAAAAATAATATTCAGAAATATAAACTTTATGATGTGTTAGACGATATTGAATTGGTATATGCAAAATATTCTTTAGGAAGGGATTAACCGGGTTGTGTATAGAAGAGAATTTTAAGCTTTATTGCAGAAATGTGTGCAACACTGAGAAATTTAATAATGTACTTTTGATCCACACAATTACACCATCTACGTCATTTTTTATCCTTTTAAATTTAATTTTTCACAATGAGTAGAAAAGAAAAAATTATAGTTTAAAAAATTTTAAAAAACATGTTTTAGTAGCAAACCGAACTAAAAAGTAAAAAATAATGTTTACATATTTTAAATATTTTATTGTAAAAAGCGTGGAGTGCTTTTTACTATATTTTTATTGCACCCCAAGCTTTTTATAATAACATATTTAAAATATGTAAACATTATTTTTTACTTTTTAGTTCGGTTTGATTTTTTAAGTATTTTTTTTTTTAATTTTAAACTATAATTTTTTTAGGCACCCTCTTGCCATTCATCCTGCTTTTCGAAACCGCTGAGTACCCACTAGTAGTGCATAATTAATGTTACATCTTAATGTATGTATTAATGTTGGAACTAGCGTTTAACAAGGGCTTATACAACGGCAAATACGTTATATTGCCTCCGGCAAAATATCGACAATAGATTAGCCATTTTTTTAAATTTTATTTTATCCTGATGACAACACTAGGACAAAGTTGTCAAATTATTGTGTTGTCATCGGTCCTAGATAAGTGTGCAAAGTTTCAGTTTAATCTGACGTTTTGAAGTGGGTGAGAATCACGTTCAAAGATTGAAAAAGTTACATACATACATACATACAAACAAACATAGTGGTGAACCTAATATAATGTGTGTAAAAATATGCAACAACATTAAACTAATAAGTTCCGTAAAGGTATAACTAAAAATAATGTGAAATTAGAAATGGGTCTCAAGGAGTTAAAATGTATTTTTTTTCTCCGCCATTAACACACATACAGGGCTGGTTTTTAAAATTTTAATAGAGTAATTACTGGGGAATAAAAAATTGTCCATAAAGTTAACAAAACCAGTTAAATTTGTGAAGATTTTTTTTTATTGTCAAAGTAACCCCACAAGATTTGTGAAATTTCGTTTCTTTCGCTTTTGTGAAATTTAAAATACCCGTGCAAGAAAAAGTTGACATTTTCCACACTCCAGCCCATCGATAACACAACTTTATGCATAAAATTATTTTAAAAAATTCTCCCACCTATAATAACGCACCGCCCCACTTCAAGCATTATTAAATGTCAAAAAATACAGTTTACCAGATTTAATTACCTTCACTGTAATGCTAGAACCAGCCTGAACTAGATATTGCACGACATCATTTTTGTTTGCTGTAGTCGCAAGCATAAGAGGAGTATTTTGTTCCTTATCGAATTCATCAACGTCTATGTTAGCAGAAACAAGTAAGTGACATATTGACAAGAGTCCATTACAGGCAGCATAGTGCAGCAAATTACCATCATTGAAATTGGAGATTTTGAAATGAATATCTACAGTGTCTAATGCTGAAAATCAAACATATTGTTTAAATGTCGCTAATGTAAACAAATTATAAAGTTATTGCAGTAGATCAGCTTCTCACCTATTATAGAGGCTACTCTGTTACTATCCCCGTTTCTGACAGCCTCTACGAGATCATTCTCAGAGAAGATTTGGCCGTCCAGTTCGACCAAATTAAAAATTTGAAAAGTTTCAATCGGAAGTAATGGTGTGGTGCTAGTGGGATTCTCTTTAATTTTCGGAAAGCTCATTTTAGCAGGTGGGCTAAAATTTTAAATGCCAAGTAACACATAATTACGGAATATATTTCAAAAATAAAATACCGAGTGTTTCAAAATTTACTCGTCAAAGAGGTACGGTAAGTTGGGTGATCTGGAAAGAATAAATTTCAACAAAAATATATAAGTATTTAAAACAAAATTACATCTTAAAACGAACAAAATTCATTTAACAGAAAACAAACAGAGATATTATTCAGAAAAATCAAATCAAACATAAGAAATTGTGTACCTATCTGTGCATATAAATTTTGTAGAAAAAGTTGTTCTAAGTAAGAAAATGCTTATAAACATATGTCCTAAAATGTTTTGTTTTAAATGACTTACTTAGGGCCGGTTTATCAATGCAAGGTTAACTCGTAACCAAAGGATAAATGTCGAATAAAAAAATAGATACCCATTGTTTCGTTTGATATTTATCTTATAGTTAAGTGTTAACCCTGTATTGATGAACCGGCCCTAAGGAATTCTTACAAATGTAAAAATGACTTATTTATAGTAGCGTAATAGAGAAACTTACTAAAACCACTTTAGGACATAGATTCACTGCACATTCAAGTTTAACATTATTTTTCCTTTATTGGATGTTTTTTAAATGCATATTAAAAAAATCTCCTAATTGGTCATAATGAGTAGAGTATTGGTGGTGGATCACTTTTCATTTTGCAAAACAAAATGACAGTTTTTACAAATGCCAAAACAATTGACGTATGGAAAGCATTAGGAAGGAAACATTGTTGAAGCTCATCGTCTATAAGAAGCATTTATTTGAAGCAGATTAGAGACCAATATTTTGACCTTGTGAAAGAAGATCTTGGAACAGAAGTTTGTCCTACAGAGCAAGGATTTTCATCATTTGTTATGTGGCAATACTGAATTAACACAGTCTTTAGGCATGTTTTATTGTTAATTCGAATCTACTCTCGTGAGTAGTAAATTTTAGGTGTCACATGACCGGTTCAACAATGATGCCACAAGTACTTTTGCAATTTAATGTAAAATATATAAGGTCCTGCTAAGTAAATTCATTAACATAAGCATTAGATGTGGTCAATTCCCTGAAATCTTGAAGATAACATCTGTAGTGCCTATTTTCAAAAAAGGTGATTATTGATGTGTCAAACTATAGACTACCTATACTGTCAAAAATCTTTTTAAGAAAGCCTTAAAACTACAAATTGTAAATTATCTTGAGGAACATGAACTGTTAAATAGTTCTAAGTATGAATATAGGACTAAACTGAGCACTACAGATGCTATAATCAAGTTTACAGAAATTACACTAACTGCTTTGAAAATGGACTTTATTCAAGATCAATATTTTGGGATCTTAGTAAAGCGTTTGACTCATATCCCATAGGATATGCCTACCTTTACGGTCGTAATCAGTTAGTCCGTGTGGGTGAGGACGTGTCCAGTAAATTATCAATTAAAGATGGAGTACCACAGGGATCTATATTGGGCCCCATTCTGTTCCTAATCTACATTAGTGACATAAAGTGTGCCCTTAATGATATCATCTATCTCTTGTATGCAGACGACACAACTTTACTGACCTATGCGAACAACGAGAGGATTGTAGGAATATGCAATCGAATGCTGAGATGTGGTTTTCTGCCAATAAATTTAAATTAAATGAAAACAAAACTGTCACAATATGATTTCATCCACCAAAGATCTAAGCAACTTAGATAACAACCCTGCTTTTGTAAAATTTTTGGGAATTAATTTAGATCCTAAACTCACATAGAACGACCATGGCAACCTGCTAGCCGAGTCTCTAGCAAGGACCACATATGCATTATATTAGTTATCAAATAGAGTATCTATGAAAATCTTAATAACTGCTTATTATGCACTGTTTCACTCTAAACTTGCCTGTGGTATTCGGCTAGCAGACAGACTTTTTGGCCTACAACGAAAAGCAGTCAAGGTTGTGGGAGGAATAGGTCGAGCAGATACTAAACCAATATTCATTGATTTAAACGTACTAACTTTCCCATCTATATACGCATTAGAGTGTCTTACCTATGTGAAAAAGCATATCAATGAATTTGCTATGTATAATCGCAATCATAATTATAACACTAGAAAAAGAGATGATATATACCTCGTTTTAAAAGACTAACTAAATTGCGCACTGGTATTGCTTATCACGGACCTAAATTATATAACAATTATTATAATTATTTAAAATCGACCTGCAGACTCACATGTTTTATTATATAAGTATGCTTTGCCTTATAGTTCGTGAATTTCAAATTTACTGTCGATTTTATGTAAAATATTTGCCACACTAATTTTCATAACCTCAATTCTAAGTTTGTTTCTTGTTGTTGTGAGACCACTATTTAGTTACTTTTTACTTTGTGACCAGGAATCTACTTTTCCTACGATCAAAGTTGACCATAGGGAAAGTAGCCCCCTTAGGGTATCCAGATATGGCAGATTCTTTTTACATGCAATTAAAAACATCCTGTATATGAAGTAGAATTTTTAAAAATGAAAGCATTGAAAAGAAATAATATCCCTATTTCTAACAATAATATATAAACATTTTATAATTTGGTATATAAAAATGAGGTAATATTTTATTTATAATTAAATTTAAAAATAAACACTATCTAACAAATATTTTATAGTAGAATAATTAAACAAAAAAATAATGCAAGTACTTATTTTGTGTTTTATAAATCAATTCTAAATTAAAATATATTATACAATGGGGGATTTGCATAATTTTATTAACAATACTATAGTCGGGTACAGTTTTGCTGGGCAGTCAAAAAAACGCAACAAAAATTTTATGACTTCATTAAAATACCGTTACTCTCTAGCCTGCAAATTGAATAATTTATTTTTATAGGTTTTTAAGGGCTTTCTCAATCTACAAAAGTATCTCCCCTATGTAAACTATCATGGTTATAATAAAAACTTGTTGACAAGCACTTTTTCGCTTCACTCCCTTTGGGCATAAGCATAGAAATAAACCTACTGCGTCGCTTGACTCAATTTGGCAATGTCTCGTTTTTATACTCATCAGAACGTGAGTTGTTACTTTAGTTTAGAGTGCATTATGGTATATTTGCCACAAATATCAACTTTCATTCTTATGATAATTTAATTATAATTAATTAATAATAATTTTCTTAATATGTATAAAGTACATGCATTTATTGACATAAACTGTGTGTTGACAGCATTTTAAATGTTACCGCGTTATTGCAACGTTGCCAAGTCGCGAACTCCTGCTCACCAACTTATCTGAGGCAGGCTGAGAGCGACCGAAAGTCACGAATTTTCAACATATTTTACAGAAAAAACGAATACCGCTTGCAGTATTTTTTTAGAGAAAAATATTTCTCTCTCCTTCTTCTAATAGCTCTCAGATTTTGAAGAAAATCGTAAAACAATCATAATTGTAATTAAATAAAATGTTAAATGTTAAAATGGGAATTTTAGGTGCTAATATTTACCAATGTAGTACTTACTGCAACAGCTACTCAAATTTTTCCCACGTATACAGAACATTAATAAAAATATATGTACACGTTTTCAAGGTAATCGTAAGAAAATTTTTCTTGTTGTCCTTAATGTGTCGGCTTGTTTGATGAGACCACCATCCCGAATGGTTCACCAGCATTTATTAATTATTTATTTATTATTAGTTCGTAAAGTTTTTGTTGTTTTTGACTGCCCAGCAAAACTGTACCGGACTATACATTCGCTCTTGAGTTTATATTCGATTAATAGTAGACATTGCAGCCAGAACAGTAAACTGTTTTTGGATTACAACTGTGAAAATACAATAATTATTAGCAATGATAAGTACACAAGGTTGCCAACTGTTCCATATTTCAAGCGAAGCTGTATTTAAATAAAATGCCCTGCATCCCGGAGAAAGATCGTATTGTCCAGTATTTTATGCAGGTCTCAAATAGATTATAAGATAAGATAATTTATTGGTGTCACTATACAATATAATGTATTTACATAGGTCAGTACATAGTCAAAACTTTATAAGTTTAATTATAAAATAAAATAGAAATGGTAGAAGACAAACACTGTTTTTAAGACTAACAAATAGACATGATATAGATGTACTTGTATATATTTATAATTTATATCCCTTTTCCAGAAATCAGATCAGGGCAGTATTACAATTTAAATATTCATCATAGTTATAGAATGCGTTTTCAATGAGAAATGTTTTCATCCTATGCTTGAAAAGTTTAGTTGGCAATTTTCTGGTAGATGTAGTTAGTTTGTTAAAAAATTTTATAGCCCAGTAGTTTGGTCCATTTTGAATCTTTTTTTAAGCGACAGTATTTTACAGCTAGATCTTCTTTTCCTCTGGTATCATGGTCATGGATATCCTGATTTTCTTCATAAGTATGATAATTTTTTTTTTATATGCAATAAACTCTCTAATATATAAATGGATGGAAATGTTAATATTTTATGTTTTACAAAAGAATTTCTGCAGTCTTCCTTAAAGTTTAACTCATCCAGTATCCTTACTGCTTTTCTTTGTAACCTGAAAATTCGTTCACGATCTGCAGCATGTCCCCAAGTTATAATAGCATAGGAAACATGCGAGTGGCAGAGAGAGAAGTATGCAGTCCGTAGTGTTGGCAGAAACAGAATTAGCTAAATTGCGCAGTACAAAAATGTTAGATCTAAGTTTTTTTGAAACGTTATTTGTATGTTCATTCCATTTCAGTGTTCCATCTAGATGTGCGCCTAGAAATTTTACATTACTTGAATAGTTAATTATATCGTCATGATTTCTTAATGTGAATAGCATATTTTGGGTTTTGTCTTTGTTAAGGAAAAGTTCATTTGCATTAAACCATTGACCAGCTTTGACTAGTGCCTCACATGAATCCTCAAGTACTGCATCTAGGTTTTTACCAGATGAGAGTAAAGTGGTATCATCTGCACATAGTAAATAATTTGTTAAGTGGTTCCCAAATGGGAGATCGTTGATGAAAATTAGGAATAACAAGGGTCCTAATATAGAACCCTGTAGTACTCCGACAGTTATTTTCTTCTGAGCGGACAACACCTCTCCTACTTTTACCTGTTGATACCTGTTATCAAGGTAAGATTTAAACAGCTGTAAGCTGCAGTTGTCGAAGTTGTATAACTTTAGCTTCTTTAAGAGTAGTTCATGTGAGACACAGTCAAACGCTTTACTTAAGTCACAGAACGTTATTGCTGTGAATTCAAGATCTTCAAATGATTTGGTTAGTTTTAGTAACAGATCTAATATACCTGTGACCGTGTTTTGGTTTTTACGGAATCTGTACTGAGAATTGGTAAAAATATTGTTGTCTTCGAAATAACGTGTTACTCTACTACTCAAATATTTTTAAAATTATCGACAGTAAGGATATTGGTCTGTAATTCGACACATCGTTAGTATTTCCTTTTTTGAAAATAGGGATTACTAAGGCCTTTTTCAGGCTAGAGGGGAAACTACCTTCCTTAAAGCAAAGGTTTATTAGTTTAGTTAATGGTATTATAATCAAATTTTTTATACGCTTAATAATTTCTACACTAAATCCATAAATATCCTTACTCCGTTTATTTCTTAGAGAATTTATTGTATCTCTTATTTCATTATAAGTAACTTCCTCTAGGTGAAATTTTTGTTTTGGTGTATTTAAGTTTATCATATTATCTATTATATTTGCTTTTTCTATATCTTTTAATAAATTTTGTGCAGTATTTATAAATTAATCGTTAAAGCTATCCAGGGAAATGTTTTAATTATTTATTTTATTCTTTAAGGTACCTCTTTGCTCATTTATTATGTTCCACATGGTTTTGGTTAGGTTTTTTGATGTCCTAATTAAATTATCATTTGCAGATTTTTTTAGCGTTAATAATGGTTAGTTTATAATTTTTTTTGAGATCTTCTTTATTTAAATCAGGAGATGGATATATATTTAAAAGACTCAGTTTTTCACGCATATTTTTTAGTCCTTCATTAAACCAATTAACTTTAATTATTTGATTTGTTTTATTAACATAAGTTTTTTCAAGAAAAGCCTGTAAGTATGCATTTTGTAGTTTATCTACAAACATCATTACCTTACTTTCGACATCTAAGTGTTTATCAGCAATAAATGACAAGGAGATATTCTCCACTAAATTATAAAAAGTAACTTGTCCTTTCTTTGTTATGGGTCTGCAGGTTTTTTGTTCAATTCGGTATCATTTAAATTTAAGCACACCTCAACTTCTAGCAATTGTCCCCAGTGATCAGATAGATTAGGTTCAAAGGTTTGTGATTGATAGGAATCGCAATTGAAATTTATGAATATATTGTCTATACAGTTTTGTTTCCTAGTATTATCTGATATCGTTTGTACGAGTCCAAACGATCCAAGCATGTCACATAACTGAAGAGTGTCTTTATGATAAGTACCAAATTGAACATTAAAATCTAATGCCAATATTATGTTTTTATCAGAACCTATTTCTGTGAGAGCATTTTCTACTACACTTAGGAAAGTATCAAAATTACCGCTAGGTGCCCTATAAATTGATATTACATGTATATTATATTTATTAATTTTTACAGCACACAATTCAGCATGTTTTTCTATACTTAGGCTGTTAATGTGAACCAGTGATATTGTTTCAAGCATAGGATGAGCTAATATAGCGGTTCCACCCCAATCATACGTTTTTCTGCAAAAGGAAGAAGACACCATATAATCATTTATTTGTAGTGAAGTTATTTCATGTTCTTTTAAAGAGTGCTCAGATAAACAGCAAATATTATATTTTTTATGAGATAGAAAAGCTTCCAGTTCATTTGTTTTATTCCGGATTGATTGGATATTTAATTGAAAGACACTAAAGATTTCGGTTCCATAGTTATTCGTCAAGTTGATATTTGGTTGGTATTTCCTTCTTCATTCTTCCGAAAATTTGAAATACTCTGTGATACCAACTCGAGAGAGTCGGTGGCTTTAATCATCGTTTGTGTGCTGTCCGATTATCCTTGCAAACAACTACATTTATATATAAATTAATTATTCATCAAATTTATGAAATTATCAAGTGGATTAACTGAACAGTCACAGATTGAGCTTCAATGAATTTATTCTGGAAATCGTTTAGTTGTAAAAAGTGTAAAACAAGTAAAATGACCTAATGTGATGGTAGTTACAATGAGATGTAAATAGATATGACATGGAACAATGGAAAAAAGTGAGATATAAAAGAAAATCAAGAGAAAACACACAAGATAATGTAAACAAGAAGAATAAACTAAAGCAAGAAAACATCAATGAAATAATAGGAACAACTTCCTATAACACAATAAACTAAGAGATAAATACATCCGCAAAAAATCCACAAAACAAAAACATGTGTAATACGCCCGAGGTTGATTTTCTATTCGGATAAATTTTTTTGAGTAACTCAAACCTGTTTTCCATGAAAATTTTGCTCGATTTAAGGGACATAGGAAAAATCGTTCCACTTCGTTTCGCGATTTTTCCATGCCCTTAATTTTCGAATGATTTTCATGGGAAAACAGGTTTTTATGTAAAAAAAAATTTACCCGGCAAAAAATCCACCTCTTCTATATTAATACCCAAAAAACCTAATTATTGAAGATCATAGTCATTTAACACAATAGATCTAATGAAGCTGGTGTTGCTTATATGACTAATAATAGAAGATACAAGACATAAGCGCACATTAGTATTGACAAAAAATTGTAACCTCAAGGCTAACTATGATCTCACATCATATGCTGTCTGCTATCACTCACATTTACTTTTGTGAAGTTTCAGTTATCAGTTGTCCAATATTTACTGTGAGTGACTCGATATTTACCACAAAAACAATTAATAAGAGCTATCCATAGCTGCAGTCAGGGACAGCGCCAGCGGGGGGGAGGGGGCTGCAAGGGCACGCACCCGTCCAAAACGAACTGTGCCTCCCCAAGTGCCCCCTCTGGATTCCGGTCTGGACAGTCTGGCACCATCCCTGTGCAAAATACAAGAATTTATGCACAGAATAATAAAATGACGTATTGACAGTAATGAAAAAAAAAGTTTTCAAAATACACTGAAAATGAAAACATAAATCACAATGACAGTAGATCAGTAAATTGAAAAATGCCCCATGTCTGCTTACAATGATATGATATGAAATATATAAAAAAAATATAGTACTTAATATCCAAGAAAATTATAGTTTTAATTGTTTTTCCACTGTTTTTGACTTGAGACTAAATAACGTGGTTAAAAAACGCTCCTTGGAAAATTAAATGTCTTATTTATATCCTTTTCAATAAAAACAATTGGTGGCTTATTTTTTGAAACACACAGTTAAAACTTAAACCATAGGACGTAAACGTACTTACTAGTGAAATTTTTGTACGGGTAAAAAAACAGGTGTCTTTGAACAATGCATCGTGATTACTATATCATGGCTTGGTGTGGACAAGCCACAATGTGGGCAACATTCCAGGCTTCCCACCGAAATCTGACAATCACGATGATACTGATGTTTAGCGTCGCACTCAACAAAATTACCCTACAGAACACAATACATAAATGCATTGAAATTACTCAGAAAAACAAAATTTCTTACCTGTGTACAAAATACTCCACAAGTGGGGCAACAGTTATGTCGCAGCATTCTGTTTCTATGTAAATCGCATAGAATTACATAGGGAACACGCTGCGATGGTCTCAGCAAAGAAGTTTCTTTAACGTTAACTATTCTGCTGCAACCAATTAACTTTTCACCAATACCATCCACAGCTGTACAGTACACAACATCTAAAAAATATTTGATATAATTGACGCTGTACAAATTTTGATCACATTTTTAATACCATCATCACTAACATCAGCAAATAGCTTCGTTTTGTGCGTACACAAACACAACCGTGATGCTATTAGTTGTGCTCCTACAGAAGAACATTCTGGATCATTTGGAAAATCTTTAGCCTGATCGGCTATGTTAGGACTAGGACCAGAAGGTACATCCAACTCTTCCTTACTTCGGCTAAAGAAAAAAGAATAGCATAAACGAATCAAATGGGTTTCCCCAAAAGTCTTAAACCATTCAATGTGTCGCTTACACTCTTATGAACTGCTATTTTATATACCAGAAATTGGTTTTCCATAATTTAATGGCTTATTCCCGTCAACCTATAGGTAATATTATAACTGATTTCTGTCGGTTTTTGGTATTCGTCTGGGCAACATAAATGAAATCATGGATGTAGCAAGGCTTATCACGACCTCACAATATTATGAAAGGGGGCAAAAGAACTATAAATGCAATTTAGTG
Source organism: Leptura quadrifasciata (assembly GCA_963675555.1). Taxonomy (NCBI): domain Eukaryota; kingdom Metazoa; phylum Arthropoda; class Insecta; order Coleoptera; family Cerambycidae; genus Leptura; species Leptura quadrifasciata. The sequence goes on along the minus strand of OY776675.1, from coordinate 30,285,046 downwards.
TGTGTACAAGAACGAAACACCTCAAAAAAATTTTTGGCATTAGCTCCTTTACCACTTCCATTATTGAAGCGAGTGAAAATATCTAATAGTACTTCAAATCTATCATGCGACACTCGAAAATATTGAGAGAACTTCATATCATCTTGAATTAAATCATGAAATATATCCGAACTTTGGTCTTTTTTTATGTTTATATTATGAACCCAGGTTTTCTTCTTTTCTTTTCTTCTTCCTCTGACAATGAGCAAATTATAATAACATATTCTTCATTAATAACCAATATAACGCGTGCTCCTCTTAACACCAGTTAGTTAACTGCGGAGGGAAAATGCCGATGCGGACGATACCGATGATCCGGAGCAGTAAACGCAGTCTACAAAATAAATCTGATTCATGCGATGCATACTGTCCGTTCGATGCCGATCAGTGGACGCTTACCCTTAAACGTAAGTGTTCTCTTATATGTACTTAGTATAAAAAAAGCAGTGGCTAAAAATTCATTCAACCTTCGTTCTTTACCACCTACTCGTGCAGCAGCACGACAGAATGCATACAGATTGTACCATCAAATAAAAAGATGGGGAGACATTAATTTGGAACCAACCGAATGGGGGTGGAAGCGAACTTTGAACAGTTTACTCCCACTAACCATTGAAAAGAAGCTGCACCGCCAGTATTGCTGAAAATAACATCTTGTAGGTGTTGAGGTGTATGCAAGGGAAACTGCGAGTGCTGTAAACATGGGCTGAAATGTTCCATCATTTGTTCCCATTGAGAAGGTAAAACTTGCTCCAATGTGGAAGGACTCAGAATTGACATTGAAGAAGACATTGATAAACATATTGACATCGATCTCGACGAGTTTTTTAACGTTGATATGTCAAATGAAGATGATGAAGGGACAGAAGAAGCTGAAGAGACTGCAGAATCTGAAGAGATTCAAGGAACCAAGGAATATCAAGAAATCAGAGAACCAGAAATAGCAGAGCAACTCGATCTTGGGCACCAACCTAAACGCAAAAGGAGGAGAATGGTTGTATAAATAACAATAAATATAATATGTAGCATAATCCTGAATAAAAAATAATTTCAATTATTTCACCAGAATTTGTGTCTTAAATTACTAAACTGCCACATTCATAATAATATCAACTTTTTGCTCTCTTACGCTGATGTGACACGCGACTCGCTCCTTCCCACGGTTCCATCTTCAAAACTATTACACCAATCGAAAAAATGTACAGCCCTTTTGTAGAATTTAGTGGAGAATAAATTTCTATTCTTGATTTTTTGTCATTATTGATATTTTTAGAGATATTTAAAAAAAAACGCTAAAATTTCCCCTTTCAATTATTTAAACGATATGTTCCGGACCGAATTGAAGAGGGCATTTTCAATAAATATCTTTCTAAACATAAAAAGAAGCGATAGAAAGAAAAAAGCTCCATTAGGAACTTTTATAACAAAAGAAAACCCTGACGCCTGGTCTAAATGGCAGTACATTAGAGCGTAGCAGGACATTGAATGACCTAACAAAAAAAAGTAAAAGTGTATTACATCTAAGGTCCGGTTTATCAATACAGGGTTAACTCTTAACTAAAGAATAAATGTCAAACGAAACAATAGATATCTATTATTTCATTTGACATTTATCCTATAGTTAAGTGTATTGATAAACCTGACCTAAGGGTCAATAGATACCCAATGATATGTTATTTAAATAACTATTTATTTTATGCCTAACTCTAAATCATGCAAATATAAATTAATGAAAAATCTTCCATTTTATAAGTAGTTTCAAATACATAAATCGGATATTCCTCAAATAAAAAATAACGCCCAAGCTATTCGTAAAATTAAATATGGTTCCAAGAATTACATTCCAATCTGGAAAAAGTATTATTAACTTTGTTATTGCTGCTATAAAGAACTGTGTTTCTCTGCATTTATAAATGTTTGTCAAAAAAGCGTTGTGTTAGAAAATAGATTTGTTATTAAATTTTAATTATATATGTAGGTAGTAGAAACAAACCATGTTTTTATATAACCAAAACTACAATGTCATACTATAAAGCAAATTTTTCCAACTAGTTTAAAATACGTGACAAACTAGAATATACCGAGAACAACAACATTATCTCCAAAGCTATAATTATACATAACTATAGGTACCTAGAGGAAATTCTCTGAGATCTTCTTGTATTTCGCACATCTAAATTAGGTTCCATATCGGGAGATAAACTTTGATCTGAATCAGATTCTTTGCTACTCCCAACACTATGACTAATTTTTAATTTTTTTGGATTTCTCCTGGAAAACTGACTGGTACCATATTTTTTATTTTTCTTAGAAGTTACATCTACTCCATTATTATCATCACTATTTTGCACGTCATTATCACTTTCATACTGTTTATTTTTCTCTACAATTTTGGGAGATTTAATTTTTATTTTTTCTTGCTTAGCATATGCCAAGTTTTCTAATATTTTTTGGGTTGGTTTTAACTGCCTGGTCAACCTCTGGGGTTTATTGGATTCGTTATAAGACTTTTCTTTTCTAGCTATTGCACTCTGAAGAATTGTCTCATTGCAATCTTTACTCCTGCGCCTAGACGATCTTTTTAACACGCTCTCATCAATTTTATCATCCGAACAATTACTTTTATTGCGTAAAGATCTTCTACCTGGGGAAATATCTTTACTTTTGCTAGGAGATTCGTTACTTGGTTTTTTAAATAATAATACTATTCTAGGCTTGCCATCCAGATCCTCAGATTCTTCTTTAACTTTATCCTCTGTTTGTGATGGTATATCCTCAACCTCAACATCTAAGCATTCATTTGATTCATTTCTACTCATATCAGCGTTGGTCTTCTCTAAATTTACATCATCAACTGGATTACACTTTGAAGAAAAGTTTTCATTCATCATTTCTTCTTCTTCACACTTTAAATATTCAGTTTTGAGCTCAGGCCTATTAAACTGACTTTTCATTTCTCCTAATAAAGTATTTATAAACGCTTTTTCATCACTTTGACCACAATTACAATTAACTAGTTCACTTCCGACATCTACAGAGTTCATGATTTTATCAGTAGCAAATAATTATCATTTGTTATGCTGGAAATAGTTATCTTTATCTATTTTACTACTGCTATATTTCGTTTGTTTTACAACACTACTAGAACGACTCAGAAAATGCATTTTTGCATGCACATTATTCAATTTATGGCATAAATAACTGCATCTGATGCATTTCTCATTTCTTCAGTTTAATAATTGTGAATTTGACAGTTGTATAAACTGCAATCCATAGATTAGTGGGGATGGTTTTTAAACTATGTACAGAGAAGTCTATTTATTATGGAACTACTCTAAAACCCCCCATACACACTCGAGCATGTTGGTAAGTCACAAAAGTTGGAACCTGACTTCGAACATGCTTGAAGGTGTGACTCATGCCATGTGTGACTATCTATATCTATATAATCTATGAATGTGTGTCTTGTGTGTGTGGATTGGAATGCTCTGCTCATTGTGCAGCTTTCGAGCATCGAACATGTTGGTATATTATGTATCATCATGATTGGCAGGAGTTGCGTGAGAGGTTTGTTTGTATCGTTTTAAATGTTTTTTAACCGCCTCATCTGAATAACCCTTTGAAGTCTAGAAGATTTAGATTTGTCTGAGTGAATGAGACAGGGCTATAGAGTTTATAGTAAAATCCGAAGCACTTCTTGGAGATAATTTATATTTGAAAATTACTTGGCAGTAGGTGGGGCTCGAACCCACTTCACTAGGTATGCTCAATCTGAAAGCTAGACGCACTAACCCACTGAGGTATAGTCCAAGTAAGGACTTCCCTACACTCAAAAAACGCAACAAAAACTTTAACATAGTTATAGGTAAGGCCGTAAAGTTTTTGTTGCGTTTTTTATTTGCCGAGAACTGTTTACTTCAACTATACCATAGTGTGGGAGGTGTGCATCAATTTCTCGTATTCGGTTGTAATTTTTCTTCACAGCAGTACAGTAAGGCTCGTGGTTTTAAATTATGAACTGAAGTTGGTAAGTTCGATGTGTATATGTGTGGAAACTGCCGGCGCCGAGCATGCTTGATTTCTTCGAGACGAGCATGCTTGAGCGTGTATGGAGAATGGGGAGTTTTACATTTCAAACCATGGTCTGTTTGATACGTGGTGAAATTTATGGTTGCGTTGCGTATATACTCGTTTTAAATTACGTAAAGATTGCAGTAATTCCTTTTAAAAAATATGATTTAGTACATTTTTGCATGTGTGGGTGGTACGAGAGTACGAGTCCTTGATTTATTTAATGAAATGAATGACTCATAGAAAGGCGTCTGCGTGATAATACCGACTTTACAGACCTTGTTTTGTTGTTTCTGATGAAGACTGAAGGAAGAGTTGTACCACAGCATAATAGAGAAGTCAAAAGCTAAGAAGACTCAGTGTCCACTGTCTATCCAAATATATTGTAAATTCAGTTTAGCAGTGTCGTGCTCGAATATATAGATATTCAAGAAAGACAGTCAACATGGCTCTAAAGGGCCAAGTCGGTCAGAGTAAGTTTTCTTTTACATAAAATCGAAATCTGACAGCTCATACAATACCGAACTCTTCTATGAAATATTTCCTGTTTTCTATTCATGCTTTATTCCTATACTGTTTTCATTTAAAATATATTGGAGGCATTTTAGTACGTTTTCAATTCATTGATTATTTTTTTAACCAATGTATTCATGTAGGGAGTAATTAATATGACGTCACAAATGTCAATAATATTACTGACCTGGATGCGTGTTGTCAAAATAGCCTAATAGAAAAGATTAAATATTTTTCTTACTAAAATTAATCGTTATGACGGCCCTTTTAACGTTTCTGAATAAAAATTAAATTGCTAGGTACTTTTAGAAAAATGCTATTACCAAGAAAATGTTTGTTCCAAATTCAAATACCTAATATGGATCGACATAAAAAACGGCTTAAAGTAATAACAGTAATTTATCTCAAATACTTTAATAACTTGAATTGACATCAAAATTGTCTGCAGCAAATGGCTGGTCATAATATGACTCATAAAGTATTACTTCAAATATTTTTTAAATAGCACTCTGTTAAAAGTGATGCCCAACTCCAGCAACAACTTTCCTAATTTATTTATACCTATTAATCAATTTTATAACTTTTATTACCTATAGGTTCTAAATCTCTTATACATCTCGCTAGACATTGTAAGATTGTCATCATATTATATTTTTTGTTCCAGAAATTATGAATGAGGTGATTAAACACAAAATCCAAAAAAAGAATGGCCCTGCAGGAGTGGAGTGGAGGATTTTGGTTGTTGATCAACTAGCCATGAGAATGGTCTCAGCTTGCTGTAAAATGCATGACATATCTGCGGAGGGTATAACCTGTGAGTAACCGTAGTTCTTGTTATGGTGTTAACGCTAACGATTTAATTATTGCGACAATGAAATTGTAGGTTTAAGTCTCCACAAATGTGATATTGTACATAAAGTATTTAATTAATTCTAAATTTATGTATATAAAAATACTGCGAAGCATATTTTTCCATTGCCTATTTGCAATTTTTAAAAAAATATAATTTTTTTCCATAAAGATGCCACACTTTTTTACTTGTATTGTGTAAAAATCCCATAATTTTATAATATAGTTTATCAATATTAACATGAAATTTATTTCTAGTGGTAGAAGACATCAACAAAAGACGTGAACCCTTAACTACTATGGAAGCGGTGTACTTGATCACTCCTTCAGAGAAATCAGTCCATGCGCTGATGAATGATTTTGAATCTCCAAGATGCATGTATAAGGGAGCACATGTATTTTTCACAGAAGGTAAGGTATTGATTGAAATTGTATGTTATTTTTAAGCATGGGTAGTTCAAAAAATGCTTTTTTTCACTTTATAATAGAGCTGGGCCTGAGATGATTTTTTGCGTCAATATTTGTATTTATTATGTAAAAATATAAGAAATTGTATATAAAATCTACATTATATGGCATCAGGTGACTAAGGTTTAGCAAATAAGTTAATCTAATGGTACTTAACACCAAAAATTACTTAAATATTTGGTTACAATTTTCCCACTTCAAAGTCAATTTCAGAATAACAAAAAAGGATGTGAAATGGCTCTCTGTCAAACTCTCTGACACTCGGATATAACCTTGACTTTGATCGATGGTATTAGGGGTTAATACTGCCCAGACAGCACAGATATGTCTTCCTTAGACATTCCCTATGTCTTAAAGACATCCATGTATGCCTTAAAGATGCCTGGAAGATGTCTTATGTAGGTCTTATGTTACAAATCGCGACGTCTTACAGATGTGTTCTTAATGTCCATTGTTGGTCCAAAACTGACCTAAAATAGTTGAAAGAAGAAGCGTAAAATGTTTTTGATAACAATTGAATCGCCTCCAAAATAAATCCAGGTTAAGGCAAGATCAATCAGAGATCTGGTGGGACAAGACAAGATCACTTAGAGATCCAGCTGTTAGAGCCTACTGCACATGTCTAGACGCATATACGCAGGTAAATGAACATAAAAGAAGAGAGATGGCCTTCTGCATTAGGGGGATCCGATGTGCACCTCGAGGAATTCGGACTTGGCACATCATGTGGCCCTGAAAAGGGCCGATTTTTACTCGTTATATTACAATTGTACAAGTTACAAATATTGCTGATACAAATGGCCATCTCTCTTTTTCTGTCTTCATCTATCTATATGTATACGAGTCTAGACATCCGCAGTAGGCCTTAACGGCCAGATTTCTAATCGATATTGCCTTTTAAATCTGGATCCCTGATTGATCTTGCCATAAGCATGCACCTAGCATTTACTTCTAATATCTGTCGGTCAAAGTCAAAGTTATCCGATGGTAAAATCTTCCGCTCTTTATTTCCGGTGTCAATAATAGGGGGTTTCCATTTCAAATTCTACAGTTTACCTTCTAATAACCTTGAAGGTCACGGTTAAGGTCACTGTTTAAAATTTTGTAACTGTGGTAGAAGTCATACATACTCATCATCAAGGACTACCAGAAATCAGAATCCAAAGTTTCAGAGAGCTTGACAGAGAGCCATTTCCCATAAGGACTCTGCGGGGGCCTATGCGTAAAATATACCACATAAATTAAAAATAGGTTTATATGAAACAATTAAAAACAATTGAAATTCAGTTTATTGTGAATCACAATATATATTGAAGAAACCCAGACCTGGATCATTTATTTTTCAAATAATTTTGAATTATCTAATTTTACTTTTTCATGTATTCAATAACTATATTCAAAATTAATTCTTAACGATTACAATGAAAGAAATGCCAAGACAGTTTTTGATTTCAAAATACGAATTTACGTAAATAGAAAAATATTAAATTTTATAAAATTTTGGTCATTATGTTTTATACAAAACTAATAATATATTTATGAAAGCAATGTTCAGTCTCACGCTGAATTGAGACACTTCAGAGAGCATCAAATAAACTAACGATAAGGGGCTATAAAGAATAAACAGCTTTATTTTGAAGCTAAGCGTCAATATTGGTATCAACATTGTGGGATTGTGCTAGGTTTACACTAAGTTAATAACAAATAATAATTAATATACCTGTCAAAAATAATTTTAAAAAGTCCAGATGAAAAGTGTACTTTTCTGTTAACCCTTTCGCACCGGGAAACGGACGAATCCGCAAAAATGTTTCTCAATGTGTAACCGGGAACCGGATATCTACGCACGACAAGAGGTGTAGTTAACTACTGGAAACATACGTATCTGTCTATTACACGTTATTGGTTCAATCCTCTTCTTACTCCTCCCATCGTTAGTTCTAATTGGTTTACGTTTTGTTTTTGTTATTTTTTTTTTTCAATGTTGGTTTTTGTCATTTTTTTATTACTCTATATATTTATATTTTATATTTGGTAAATAAAAGTCTTATTTCTATTATTAGTGTTTTTTTATTCACATTTCCCCTAAATTCATAAAAATGTTGAATTTGTCAAATAATTATACATCTACGGTTCACGGCGGAAGCCGTACGTATCCGAAAAAGGCGTGGTATAGTTCGCGGCTGCAACCGGACAAATCTGCAAGCGCCATCCGCTGCCGTCTGTGCAGCGTGGCGTGCTAAAACCGTTGCCGTCCTGAAAGGGTTAATTTATTTTTTTATATGTAATGCTTTCAATAAAGGTTCATGAAGTTTTTTTTCTTGACAATAGTGTCAACGGCATTCTGAATATTATTTCTTACGATCGTTTCTTAATTACTTTTTTTATGGTGGCCACCTTACAAATTTACAAATAAAATTATAGAGGCTGCTATAGTAATCTATAACCTTAGGCTTATAATATACAATTTGTTTATAATATATTCACTTACAGAAAATAGTAATACATTTAAATATGTATTAGTGTCATTAATATAAAGTGAAAAACTCATTTAATTTGAATTACCCTATTTTGGTGTGAATTATTGTATATTTTTGTTAATTTTCTACAGCATGTCCAGACCAATTGTTTAACGACTTATCTCATCATCCTGTAGCGAAATATATTAAAACATTAAAAGAAATCAACATAGCATTTGTACCAACTGAACAGCAGGTATTGACAATGCTTCTCGCTTTCTAACCTAACAGTGATATAAATGCTTGTGGTGTGTCCACACTAACAAATTAATCGGTGGTGGTTGTTAGCTTATCTCTGTTACATGCCGAAGGGATATACATACTGATATCTTTTAGTTCCAAACATTTAAATATGCTGTTAAGACATAAAATGCAAATAAAAATATTTATAAATTATTTTGAGGGACTACTGATTTCTATATTAATTTAATTTTCTGGTAATTTTTAATTTGAAAAATCATTGGATTTTCTCTGACACTTATTGTATGATCTTCTACACATTGCACAAATAGTTAAGGATATTTCATATTTTATGATAGACAGTTACTTAATGCCCTCTGAGCCGGTTGATGGTACCTTACCAAAAAAATCACACACAGATTCGATGAGATTCATGTCAGTAGAACGTGGTGGATTGATCAATTTAGTTTCAAGGACACTGATTTCTTCTGAATGCAATAGGAGTGAACATTATCATCAATAAAAATAAAACTTTCACCAATAGCAGCTTGAAGAAATACCAAAATGTTGATAAAGTCATTAATTTGCATTTATCCAATTATGGTCCTCCTGCAGATGTCCAGATCAGTACATCCTCCAACATATATTTCTTCCCATAACATATAACCCTGCCCTCCTCTAAAAGCTACTGTGGGTTGGATAAATGATGCCTTGCTTCCATTTTTCTTCAAAATCTCGACAGAATACATTCCAAACACATTTGTATAATTGTGTATTTAAAAATTAGGAAAACAAGAATGCAATAAAAAAGAGACCTAACTTTTTGGTTTTGGACATCTGAAAATCATAATAATGTTTACAGGGAGGTATTTATTTAAGTGTGATTTTTACAATATCCTTAACTTTCTGCGCACAGTGTTGTAGTAGATCATTAATGGAAACAGTACATATTATCACTTTTACATTTAACTTCTTTTTTGTATGACCGGCACATGCTAGACTCACAAAGAAGTTGCATTTAATATGTAGTTCAATCTTACTGTTACATGTCCCTGTGACAAACTTTTTTGTCTGGAAACTGTATGAACCTTTATGTTAAAGATAAACTTAAACCGAATTTAATGTGTATTAAGCCCGTTTGGTTAATTTATTGTGATTCTAGCCCTTAACAGTTCGTACAATTTTCTAGAACTGCATCAATCTGTTGATGCAATCAAATTTTTCTAAAATGTTATTTTGTGACAGTTTGCCCCGAAGAACTCTTCAATGAGTTGTGCAAGTCATGTGCGGCAAGAAAGATAAAAACTCTAAAGGAAATCAACATAGCCTTCTTGCCTTATGAATCACAGGTGTGTGGTGTGCTGTGCAGTTTGTGTATGCTTTTTTGTAGTGTGTTTTTGTTGTTCACAATTACATTTAATTTTTTTAGGTACTTCTAATTTCAGTTTTTTCTTTTTAGTAGGGGTTACTGTCAAATATTCATATTTAGTTTTGATGAAAGCTTTGCATTAGTGTTTCTATGGAAATGCTCATTACATGTTAGTAAACTTACCTTGTATTGCTTTTACTGTAACCAACCATGGACGCTCCAAATAAAACGTTGACATGCTTAAAGGTATATTAGCAATATTAGTTTCTGGCTATTCTTAATGAATTTTGGCAGTAACCTATATTTCAACATAACAATATTAAGTTTTATTTTTAATTTAAACTACTTTTTTATTAATATTAAAAATTGTAACATTAAAATATTAATATGTCTATGATTAATTAAACCGAAATGGAAAACAGCTTTGCTGGAACTTGTCAGAATATAGGTTCCAAATAAGATGAACCTCATTTCTGTCCTTCAAAAAGATATTCTATGTTGTCAGTAGATTAATATTCAGGACTGTCATTAGCCATTGTCACTTGTCTTTACTATAATCTTCTAGACATATTGTATCTAAATGTTTCTATTTTAAGTATAATTATTTTCTGAAGGCAACATTTACTTTAGAACATCAGACAAAAAGAAATGCACATCTCACTTTTTCGTTTTGCCACATGTATGCAATTAAACAAAAGCTGCAGAACTGTTTATAAATTTGTTGACACTTGTCACTTGCCAATCCAGTATGTATGTACATTTTATCTCTTGTCTTGCTCATTTTCATGAATGAATTAAACAAGTATAAACTACCATGCTTACAATAAAAACTAGTTGGCAAGCACTACACCCTTTTGCTCAACCCCCCTCTGCGCATAAGCACAATTATAAACTTAATGCGTCGCATGATTTAATCTGCCAACGTGTCATTTTTATACTGATCGGAATGTGAGTTGTTGCTTTAGAGTGCATTACGTGTTTTGTGAGGTTAAGAATATATTTGTGTTTTTAGCAATAAAGTATGTAAACGTTTTCGATACCAAAAAATGATAGATTTGCCATAAATCTTTTATTCTGACGATAATCCATACTTTCTTAACATTTATAAAGTACACATATTTATTGACATAAACTGTACACTGACAGCATTTTAAACGTTCCCGCTTAATTGTAACGTTGCCAAGTCGTGAACTCCTGCTCACCAACTTATCTGAGGCAAGCCTAGAGTGATCGAAAGTCACGAATTTGCAACATATTTTACAGAAAAACGAATACCGCTTGCAATAATTTTTTTTAGAGAAAAATATGTCTCTTTCCTTCTTCTAATAGCTCTCAAATTTTGAAGGAAATCGTAAGAAAATTATCATTGTAATTAAATAAACGTAAGTGAATATGGTATTTATAAGACATTAATATGTTAAAATGGGAATTTCGGGTGCTAATATTTACAAATTTGGTACCGCAAAAGCTACTCAAATTTTTTCCATATGGGCGAAACATTAACATTAATAAAAATATATATATATAAAGTTTTAAGATGTTCATAAGAATTTTTTTTTTGTTGGGAGCGTCCTTAAGTATTTCATCTATACTTAAAATGTTTTTTTATCCGTTTCTATGCTTGACAATAATACTCAGTATTTATTTTATCTAATTACACTCTAGTGATTTAAAAGATAGGTCTAAATAATTTTTTTTTATTACATCTGCATGAACGAAGGTGATATATACATTTGTCTTTGTCTGATGTGTTATTGCGAACTTTGCCTTCCCAGAATAATTCATATAAAATATATTCACTGTTACAATGTGATTGGTGGGAATCAAATGACCACCTGAATTATATTCTCTATCCTTTTCTATCATTAAGCAACTTAAACACAATATCTCTCCAAATAAATAGTAATAAAAGTTGATGTCATTATTTCAGCCAGGTGCCCGATGTCGTTGGTAGTTCGGCTTGACTAGTTCAACTGAAATATTTAAAAAATAAAAGTTATATATTGTGAATTTGCTTCTTTACTTTTGTTATTTACCTATATCTTTTTTATTTTAATGTGCTACCTTTTTATAAATAAACATAAAGGAAAGTATTATTTTAAATTTATATGCAAGCAATAATAATAATGGAGAAATATTTTGTTACGTTGCTGGCTCTGTGTGGCTCACCGACAATTATTTGACTCCGATGAGAGTGTCAGCTGAATCGCATTCTTACAGTGAACCTACTTTTGTACATAATGGTTTTAAGAAATCATAAAAGTTGTTGCAGAAAAAAATACTCTCCATTTGTTATTAATGAATATATTAAATATTGATTGATATAACATCCATTAATACATTCTAGACAAGGTATTATTTTCTATGATATATCACATTTACAAGCAAAACTAGATTAAATGCAGCTTGCTTCTAAACATAGTGACAGAATTGTTAGTAAATAAATGACCTACTATCAGTGGTATCTTTAGTAGTTTTTTTGACACTTATAAATTTTTTTAATTGCAAAAACATTGAAACGAATGCGAATCAAACACTGTCAATATCAATGCCACAAAATTTTCTCATACGTTGTGTGTAATTTAGTTTGAAAGCATTCTGACATTAATAGAAGAAAAAATGTGTGCGACAAAAGTATAGTAAATATGTGAGTTTTACTTTGATTTGTCCGAAGTTGACAACTGATACTATTTTATTTCAGTTTGGTTGCAAGTCTGTATCTCGTGTGTTAGTACATTTAGGTACTTTTGGTGGCCATCAAGTGATATTCAGTACATTCTGCAGTTACCGTTGAAAGTTATTTAAATAAATAAATAAATAATGCATTTATTACAGGAAACATAGAATTGTTACAGAGAACATGAGAATATAAATTACAAAAATATGAGAAAATATTCAAATACAGAGTAGCTCAGTGTGTTAAAGCGACTGGCTAGCAAACTGAGTTGCCTAACGAAGTGGGTTCGATTCCCGCAAGGCGAAACAATTTTTCATTAAAAAAAAAATTGCCCCAAGAGTGGTTCGGAGTCCACATTAAACTGTAGGGCCTCGTCTCTCTTTGCCTAGCACAAGATCTTTGAGATCTTCCAGGGGTTACTTCAGTAACTTGAGAGGCGGTTAAGAAAACATTTAAGAGTAAGCCTAAAATTATGGAATAGTATGTGTAAAAAAAATATATGAGAAAAACATTAAAATATAAAAGTGATCAGAACATTGTGAAATAATAAAAATAGAATTCCAAATAATATGATGAACTGGACCCTAATATTGTACATTCTATGCATTGGAGATAACAAAAATCTAAATAGGTGGCTTTTGAAATGCAGTAAGCCGTACATGAGGCAGTAAAGGTATATAAATAAAAAAATAAGGTAAAAAACATAGGATCAGGGTAGGTGTACATATATTATGAGTTGCTTCTTAGATATAAGTCAATTATACTATTTAATTTGTCGTGATTAATATCACAAAGACCGGAGATTGAATTGAATACCTTACACATATTAAACATTGGTGATTTACACATAAGGTTGGTATGACTAAAGGGGGTATAAAAATAATCACTATCACGAGAATGCAATCGAGGGACCAAAAAGCAAAGCTTATTAACAAGGGATGAACAATCGATATTGTTGTTAACTAGATTGTACAAAAATGAAAGAGCAGCGCAGTTCCTTCTTTCACTTAGTGAAATCATATTAAACATATCTAATAGGAGGTTATAATCAGTGTCTCGCTGTGGAAAAAAAACCATTAGTTTTAAGAAACATAAACTTTACAAATTTTCTCTGGACAGATTCAGTTAATAAAATCAAATTTTGGTATATGGGAGACCATATTATGAGAGCGGCATATTCCAGCTTGGATCGAATGTATGTGAAATATAATATTTTCAAACTTTCAACACTAGAGAAACAGCTCCAGTTTCTGACAAAGAACCCCAGCAACTTAGAAGCTGACTTTGTCATCTGATTAATATGGCTGGAAAAACTAAGTTTGCAGTCGAAAATCACACCGAGATCTTTGAATTCCAAACAACGCTCGAGTGGAAAATTGTTTATGTTGTAGTCAAATTGTATAGAATTGTGCCTACGAGTAAAAGTCACGATTTTGCATTTGGAGATGTTTAATTTAAGAAAATTGTTGGAACACCACGTAGAAACTTTGTCTATTTTTGTTTGTAAGTAAATACAGTCACTGAGACTATTTATATTTGTAAAAATTTTGAGATCATCTGCAAAAAGTTGATGCTCACAACTAATTACTGATGTTATGTCATTTATGAAAATCAAAAACAGCAGGGGCTCCAAGTTGGAACCCTGAGGGACGCCTGATGTTGCTGTATAGTTAAGAGATCTGTGACCGCCATGTTCCACAAATTGCTTCCTTGAGAACAAGTGAGATGTGAAAAGCAAGGTTAATGTATCCGAAAATCCAAAAGCTCAAACTTGGACAATAACAAATAATGATCGATCTGATCGAAGGCTTTTTGGATGTCCGTGTATATGACATCCACTTGCCCCCCTGAATCCAGGCTGTCACATATAAATTGAGAAATACAAGCTAGATTTGTTACTGTGGATCTTTGTGCCATGAATCCATGTTGCATGGGTGATGTGGACGATTTTATTGTGCTGTAAATATGGTTATACAAAATTATTTCCAGTGCTTTCGCAAAATTGCATAAAACGGCAATGGGTCTGTAACTGATTATGGACGATGGATCGCCAGCTTTTAAAATAGGACATATTTTGGTAATTTTCCAGATATCTGGAAACTTGGACTCTGTAAGTATCATGTTAAAAATAATACGCAGCGGAGTAACAAACACCGCAGCACAGTCTCTAACTACGAAGCTAGAAACACTGTCAATACGGTCAAAAATCTTTTGTGGAAATTGGATCGGGCAGTATTGAAAAAATCAAACTTTGAATGGCAATATCAGACAGGTTTCACTGCTTTTGACCGATTTTGTTTATTAACAATTGTTTATGAGAGAACCTTTTGGACACTTCACTTGTCATAAGTTTTCAATGGGATTGAGACCTGGGAAGCGTGCTGGTCACTACAAAACCCAAATATTGTGCTGAAATTGTTCTGAACTGAGAACTATCCGTGAATAGTACTTTGGATCAATATTTTAATAAAATATAAAAGTCCCCACTCTATATAAGGCTACATTGCTTTTTGTAGGGTATCTCTATTGGTAAATCAATTCATACTCCCTTCGTTAAAATGTAAACTCTATGGGTATGGAACACTTGCGTTTAAATCTTCTATTAATTGAGCATCTTAGATGCCTCATTCCATCAAATTTAAATATCTAAGTTGTAATCATTAAACAATAAAATGTTAATAATTTATTATTTCTGAATAAACATATTAATCTTATCAATGAAGGTCATTATATAGTAGTTATTTTTTTGGACTTCAAAAGAGCATTTGAAACCATTCATCGCTCAGTATTAATAAACAAACTTAAATATGGTATTTCAGGCACAATAATAAATTGGTTAGTTGATTATTTAAAAGGTAGAATGCAGAGAACAAAAATAAATTCTATAATATCATCTGAAATCGAAGAAAACAAATTTGGCGTCCCGCAGGGCAGTGTGCTGGGCCCTCTTCTCTTTATCATTTACATAAATGATATAAATTACCATATTAATTCTGAGTTTCTTAACCTATTTGCTGACGATTCACTCACTTCCACTAATGACAAACATTTAGCAGTTGCAATTGGAAAGAACAATAATTAAAAGATGTTGAAAAATACCTTAATATAGCTAAATTTAAGTTAAATGTTAATAAAACCGAAGTCATAATATTAACGACAAGATATAAATATCACAAATAGATATTAATGGTATTAACATATCTTTATGTAATACTAAAATTGATAAATTTACTGAAATAATACATTAACATTTAAAATTCATTTAAATTACATTATATAATCAAATAATAAAACTTGCGGTGTTAGTATTTTAGGTATTTGTCCCCTCTGTGATTCCATTTAACCTTTGTTTATTGAACCTTTTATCCGTGGTCTATTTCATGTTCGTTTATCAGAAGTCATCATGATGGACCCCTTGATGTGAAACGAGTGTTCCTTGTCTTGATCCTTAATCCGTATTTTATGGGATAATAAGTTGGGAGGGTTTATATGAATATGTGTATATATGTGTGTGTGTATATATATGTTTATATATATATTTCTTTTTTTTTGGGACTGACTTTACATATCTACGCATGTTTACGTTTTTTCCTTTTGAATCAATTCTGTTATTTGTTAGAGTCTCTTGGCTAAAGGAGTATATCCAAAGCCAAAATTGGGGAAAAAAATTACATTAAAAATAAAATTGCAAAAAAATTGTGCTTTTTTTCGAGGGTAGCTGTGAATTTATCTATGAATACAAGCATTATAGTCTATCAAACTGTAATTCACCCGCATTTTGATTACTATGCTTCGTTATTATATTTAATGGATAAAAATAATAAAGCATCATTACAAAAGGTGCAAAATAGATGACGAATGCGAATAATATTTCGCTGTAACCGATACACACCAATAAATATGATGCTGTCGTGTCTTGAATGGCAGCCAGTGGAGCTCAGATTTAAATATTTCACCATGGTATTTATCTACAAAATTTTAAATAAGTGTCTACCGCCATTTCTGCTTTCAAATATTACTTATAACAATGAAGTTCATGATCATCTTACTAGGAGGCGAGACGATATGCATATTACTAGAACCAACAATAAAAATTCAATGAATTGTCGTTTAAACATATTTCTATATTTCTTTTTTTATATATACATTCGTTATAGAAATTATGCTTGTCTGTACTAGAATTGTACTTTTATTAGGTTGTGCCTATTTCTTTAAATAAAGTTATTATTATTATTATACATACTTTCCTCCAATTCTGAACTGTCTGATCCAAATGCTCTTGTATAAATACAAGTCTTGCAAGCCTACTCCTTTTTAAAATTAGCGGTTTTTAGCTGGGCGTCTACTAAGCGAGTGTGATGTAACTAACCTCTAATTGCCCTTGAGTTACCTGTTTTCTGATTTTGGATGCAACTTGTCAAGGACTGTATTGAGAAATTCTTTTGTTGCATTTAGCTTCATATTGTGGTTGTTCTAACAAAATTGTATTTGGAAAAACAAGCTACCAAAATATGTGTACCTGTTTCAGTTCTTCGCAAATTGGAATAGCCTTCTTGACAAATCCTATATAGAATCGTTTGATATAGATGTATGTTTAATTTCAAAATGAAGTTTACCGTTACTACAAATATTCTAGTGATTTATAAATATTGCTGTACTTTTGTTGCACTACCACGGTGTATTTCCATATATACAATCAGATAAAGTGTTTGATTTTTTGACACAGTTAACTCTACTTTTGTTCAATATTATATTCAGATAAAATATGTGAATAATTTAAAAATATATAAGTACTTGTGATCAATTTATTTAATTTGAGTTTTATGCAGAAATGAATGTACTTACATAATTCAAATGGAAATTGTTTTTATCTGCACCATTATTGATTACAAATTAAGAAATATTTTTAAGTTAATTAAGTTAATATTTTCCTACTAGGTATTTTCACTAGATTCACCAGATACATTCCAGTGTAGCTATGACCCAACATTTGCAGCTGCACGCAATGCAAATATGGAAAGGATGGCAGAGCAAATTGCTACTCTTTGCGCGACTTTGGGTGAATATCCAACTGTTCGATATCGAAGGTAGAATATTATTTGAAATCTTTTATTCTTTGGAATTGATGTAACGATCTGTGAAAAAAAATCGCATTTTAATTGTTTACAGCGATTGGGATCGAAATGTTGAATTGGCCCAGTTAATACAGCAAAAACTAGACGCTTACAAAGCTGATGAGCCAACAATGGGTGAAGGTCCCGAGAAGGCAAGATCCCAACTTCTTATTCTTGATCGTGGTTTTGACTGTGTCTCTCCTCTACTTCATGAACTTACATTCCAAGCTATGGCATACGACTTACTTCCAATAGAAAATGACGTGTACAAGTAAGTATTTACAGTCTCGCCAAGTATACTTCAATCCTATCTATGATTTTTATGATTTATTTAGATACGAAGCATCTGCAGGCGTGTACAAGGAAGTTCTCCTGGATGAAAACGATGAACTCTGGGTGGAGCTACGCCATCAACATATTGCTGTTGTATCTCAAAGCGTAACAAAAAATTTGAAGAAATTCACTGACTCCAAAAGAATGACCCAAAGCGATAAGCAGTCGATGAAAGATTTATCGACAATGATTAAGAAGATGCCTCAGTACCAGAAGGAATTATCAAAGTATGCCACACACTTACATTTGGCTGAGGACTGCATGAAGGCATACCAAGGGTACATTGATAAATTGTGCAAAGTTGAACAGGTAACAAAATTTTTTTAAATGATTTTTCTAGTTTTTTCTGTGACGAAAATTATTTCGTGTATTTTTTTATAATCATTTTTTTATCTTCAAGGACTTGGCAATGGGCACAGATGCCGAAGGGGAGAAAATCAAAGATCATATGCGTAACATAGTCCCAATATTGCTGGACCCAAAAATTACAAATGAATATGATAAGATGCGTATAATTGCTTTGTATGCTATGACAAAGAATGGTATAACTGAAGAGAACTTGTCTAAACTCGCCACGCATGCCCAAATCAAAGATAAGCAGACGATTGCTAATTTACAGTTGTTGGGTGTCAATGTAATAAATGACGTAAGTGAATTTAAAATATTGTAATAAAAACACTGTCTGTTTGTTTCTTTTTAGGGTGGAACTAGGAAGAAGCTGTATTCTGTTCCTCGTAAAGAGAGAATTACGGAACAAACTTATCAAATGTCAAGGTGGACCCCAGTTATCAAGGATGTGATGGAGGATTGTATTGATGATAAGTTAGACCAAAAGCATTACCCGTTTTTGGCCGGTAGGGCGCAAACTAGTGCTTATCATGCCCCGACAAGGTAAGTAAAGAAAGTGAATTTATGTATCTTATTTTTCTGATAGTACGGCAGCCCGTAACCAAGGTCAACTGTTATCACCTTATGCTAATTTCGATCACAAGGCTATATTTTATTACAATACAAAACCAATATTCCTCTGACAAAAACTCCCATAACGCTGCAGTAGCAGGTAAAACGATTTTCTGTTCGTTGAAAAAAAAGGCGGTATTTTTATAAATATCAAAGCCCGAATCGGTTTCTTTCTAGTTGAAAAAATGATTCCACGTTCTATACTAACATCGAAAGATCAGTTTGTACTTCGACATTAAAGAAACTCTCGTTACAGGGCTGCTTTTTTGCCCGTATTAGTGTGTCCAGTGGGTGGGGGGGTACTGAGACTACTCGCATTCGAGTAAACACCGCAAAAAACATATGGAGAGAAATTGTACTCGACTGCAGTGCCATATGAAATTTTGCGCTCTTGTTACTGAATTGCGACGGAAAATGATTTTTTTCAACATATCAAGTTCACAATCTTTCATACATGTTTTTTGATATTGTTCCGAGTTTACAGTCTTCAGTAAACACTCTGTGGGTTCAAATAACTTGCAACAAGAATCTTCACTAACCACTATTTTATTAATCACTAAAATTACATTAGTAAATACTTAAAAATTACACAACTAATAATAACTTAATCTAATATAAATTCACTACTTTTAAAACACTATATACCTTACTTTTCTTCTTAAACTTGTCAACTCTTGTCTAACCTAAAAACTCTCTCTGTATACTAGAACTGTACTGTATACTTCACTTAACTGAACTGTTCCCCCATCTGCTGGATTCACATCTTTATATCCACCCATAGAATGTACCAGAGTCCTATTCCATAACATTCTAGAATCCTCCAAAGTTTTCTACTATGTGCTAGATGACTGTTCGTCAATTGGCTCATAGATGGCGCTACCCTATTAGCCAGGGAGTAATTACACTCTCCTCTCTGTTAGAGGGCAGCACATAACAATATAAAACAATTTCTATTAGAGAACGGACATTAGGGAATAACAAAGTTAGCTTCAAAAAATACGCACAATTAGAGGACCGTGTCCTCGCCTCACATATCTTCCATCGGCTTGTATATCAGTGTATGCGTGGAAGCTATGCAACCTTAGGCGAGGGTTGTGTAGGTGATATACCATCCTTCGGAGGGGATGTAAAGCCGTCGGTCCATTGTCTATTAAATGTTAGGCAAGTAAAAGATCCCTACTCTTAAGGGAAGAAGTTCGGCAAAATTCCTGGTTGGGGGTGGGTAGCTCGTCTACAGGCGTCGGTGATAGGCTTTAGTAGCGAAAATAGACCGACGTTAAATAAATGTTAAAAAAAAAGAAATGCAAGTACTGGGATATGCAAAGATTAAAACGTCTGTTTTTATTTTTTAGAAATTGACGAGAATTATCAGAACGGACATTAGACGACGACAGGAATTTCCACCTGTTCCTAGTTTTCAGTAATGTAACCCTTTGTAACCCATACTATAATGCCCATATTGATAGCATTGAAAAAACTCAGTAGAAATATCTTCGCTATATAGCTTATAAATTTGGACTTAACAGAGGTGAATATGAATATAGGGATATTTTGGCTAATTTAAATATTACAACTCTGGAAACAAGGAGTAATGCTCTCCTGCTATTTTTACACAAACTTTTAACTGGTAATGTCGACCCGTCTGAGTTATTGGGTGAAATCAGTTTTAACTCTACATCTAGACTCACTAGGAATAAACTATTATTCCATATTCCTTTTCACTCAACTAACTATGGTTACTACTCTACACTCTCGAATATACTCAGACTCGGCAATTCCCATAAAACATCCCGCGCCTGGGCGGTCCCCAGGGACCTCTACCTAGATGGCCCAGCAAGCCACGGAGGGCCCTACAGACTGCTAGTCAGCAAAGTTGTATATATTGCCATATACGCCAGAGAACCGCTAATAAGGCAGATCTAACTTATATGACGGCCCGCTGTGGCTCTGGAGGCTTGTCAGTCATAGCGATTTTTTAAATTTTACTGATATAGAAATTATGGCCAAAATACCTATAATAAGGAAAAAAGTTTATTGTAATGCAGAAATAATATAATAAAGAATGATTTGTGATATATTAGATATTATATTATTATTTGTATAAACAGCAAAACGATCTAAACAAAAATGTGGTCCTCTAGCCCGACCACTGTGGCCTGGAAAACACAATAAAATCGACCGCTGGAAGGACTGCTGTGGCGCAATTTTTTAAATTTTACTCATCATAAAGCAATTATGGCCAAAATACATATAAAAAGGAAAAAACTTTATTGTAATGCAAAAACAACATAATAAAGAATGATTTGTGATATATTATATTATTATTTGTATAAATTCAGAGAAGTATATTTTATATGGATAAAGGCGCACATAGGGTTAAAATATAATGAACACGTAGATAATCTACCCAAGGAAAGTATCAACTCGGGGCTCAATTCCAGTTATAAATTATGCCAAACAGACATAACAAATATACTTCAATCTAAACTAAGGAATAAATGGGAATATATGTGGAAAGAGTCAACGTTTATACATCTTACAAGGTATTCATTGATTCACTCCGAATTGCCATATGACCTTTGGCACGCTAACTACAATTGCACACTAACAACAATTTCTTGAAATTTGGACATGCATGCTACCCCACACATTTATTTAAACTTAAAATTTATGATTCGGCTAATTGTGAGCATGGCAATGTTATTTGGGATTTTGATCACACATTTTTTGAATGTAAAAAGCACACAGAAGCCACTGACAAACTATATAATAGTGTTATGTGCTGCCCCCTAATGGGGAGAGATGTGATTAAGTCCCTGGTCAAAGTGAAGGGAAACCTGTTATTCTGTTGATGGCCTGTAGGTGGGGTGGCACCATCTCTGGGCCAATTGATGAACCGCCATCTAGCACGTAGTAGAAAACTATGGAGAATTCCAATCTGTTCTAGAAGGTTATCGAATGGGATTCTGGTACATTCTAAGGGTGTATATGAAGAAGTGAAGTTGAGCAGGCAGGATAGTTTTTGGTTAGATAAAAGTTGACAAGTGATTTAAAAGTAAAGTACAGTTGTGATTTAAAAGTAGTGAATTTATACAGAGCTTTCAACAATGATCACAGGACACGTGATTTTTTAGTTCATCTTTTAGGCTTGTCATGTTTTAGCCATGTCAGAACCTTCCATACTAGGGATATTTTAATTCGTATGTATCTAAGGAAGGGTACATTTTCAAGTATCTTTGCTGACGGTTTTTTTTCGACGAAGTTACACGAAATCTCGACGCAACGCACAGTTTAATTGGCTCTGAAGCTGAACACGCCCAGCGGAACCAATAAGGCAACGGTTTGTCTACGCAGAATATTTAGCGCCGTACAGTCTTCTTGTAGGCATATCCTAACATTTAACTATTTATTTTAATCTGAAATGTCATATCATAGACGTAGTAGTAGTGTTTTGGTGGATATTGCATAATTATCAGTTCATTTTCACGGGTTTTGAATTGTTTTAATTATTATTTGAATACTAATCAGTTCTTTTCAGAACTACATAATTTACATCAGTTATCTTCTGGTGAGTAATGATAAAGAGAAAAAGAATGTTAGGTTAAGTAATGTTTTTTAAATTTTATTCTAGTCCTGTCTTGCCATGGTTTTTACGCCAGAGCAAGATGCCTTCATTTTGATGGCTCATTTTCGAAGTGGAACTCGCAACGAAGATGGATCATGGAAGTATTCATTGCAATCATGCATCGAACAATTTATGGAAAAATTTCCTGACGCAAATATTCCATATGACACATTTTCAAATCGTAAATATGTACTCGTTGATCGTTTTGCAAAGACACACTGCCTTAAATCCACTGGTAGGCCAACTGTTTTAACTGAAGTGGTTATGAACGACGTTCGAGAAAGAATGAATCAAAGCCCGACAAAATCCATACCAAAGTTGTCCGCTCAAACAGGTAGGTACTTTTACACTAAATTTTTTAATTACTGAATACGTTACATACCATTTAAATTTAGTTTCTTGAAAATATACAATATGAATTTCTTTGGTGAAAATTATTATCAACAACTAATAACGATACCTACTAAAACTCTTGTTTATATATAAAACCTGAATGCAAATAAAAAAATATATAAAACTGGGAATCGGTTCTATTCAGATGTCTTAATATACCTAAACGACAAATCAATGAAATTTATTTTTTTTAGGTCTTTCAGTTGGAACAACCAATAAAGCACTCAAAAAAGTTCATTTGCATCCATACAAGGTAACCATTGTTCAAGAACTATTACCCCCTGATTTTGAAAGTCGAGTAAGATATTGTCGTTGGTTCAACGGAAATTTAAATAACAACGATGTATTGGATTTAACCTATTTTACTGATGAAGCATGGTTCCACTTAATAGGTTATATCAATAGTCAGAACTACAGGACATGGGCTACAGAAAACCCTCACACTTCCGTAGAAACAAGTTTACACCCCTTAAAAGTTGGTGTATGGGTGGCAATATCCAGAAGGCGAATTATAGGCCCTATATTTTTTCGTGAAACAATTAATGCTCAAAGGTATCAAACTCTTATTTTAGAGCCATTTCTGGCGCAGTTGCATGATGATGAACTGCAAGATGGATATTTCCAGCAAGACGGCGCTACTGCCCATACAGCAAGAGCTTCACTTGATTTTTTACGGGAGTTTTACCATGACCGATTAGTCAGCCAGGGACTATGGCCTGCACGGTCTCCAGATCTAACGCCCTGTGATTATTTGTTATTTGGACACATGAAGTACAATGTTTTTAAAAATAGATCACATACCATTGACGAATTACAAGAGGCAATAGAAAGAGAAATCCGCAATATTAGTGTTGATCAGTTACAGAACGTATTCGAAAATATGTATTCATTAATCTTCTAATTTAAATCTCATGTAACAAAAGTTTTTATTATGTAATTTTTTTTATTTACTGTGGATTGTTTGATTCGAATGTTTATATTCATGTTGTCTGTGGAAATAAAGATTATTTTGAATTAGGTGTAACAATTTATTTCTTGCGAACATTGTTTTAATTCAGATATAGTCTACTATACTTTAACTTGGCGTGTGTATGTACGAGTTAATATTTCCGTTCGATTTCATTTTCTCCCATATTGTACACAAAGTTAAAGCAATAGTCCAGAATCATTTTCTACGTGGACAATATTTCTGGATCTTTGTGTACAAGAGAAAATGAAATCGTACGGAAATATTAACTCATATATACACACGCCAAGTTAAAGTATACTAAACTATAAAAGGCATCCCATTTAAATTTGCTTTTAATATTAAAAAACTCTTAAATTTGAGGAATAAATAAATTTTTTACCTTTAACTAGAACGCCAATGGATTTAGGGTATTTCTGTTTAGTGTAATACCATCGTGTATAGTTGGTTGTCTATATTTTGTGGTCACGTGTCCTGTGATCATTATTGAAAGCTCTGTATTAGATTAAAGTTATTATTAACTGTGTGATTTTTAAGGATTAACTATTGTAATTTAAGTGATGAATAAAATGGTGGTTTGTGAAGATTCTTGTTACGAGTTATTTGATCCTACAGAGTGTTTACTGAAGATTGAAAACACGTAACAATAATTTAATAAATTATGGCAACATTTCGATAAAAAGAAAATTTTTGATTATTTAACTGATGTCTTAGAAGAAACGAAAATCAAGATATAGGTTAGCTTTGTTCCTTATGTCTTACACCTATGTATTATATATATATACCTCCTTACCATAGTCTGATCTTGTGTGTGTGTTCTGAAAAATATCCTGAAGGACTCCTGGACGAGAAGCTTATGACCCTCGTGGATCCTTCGTTTGGTATGAACATTTACATTAGATATGTTGTTGGATAGATTAATAGTTATAATATAAATTTTGTTTTAAACTGTGGTTGGCTGCATGGTTTTGTGCCTTAATGCCATTTAAAAATTAAAAAAATTGTATAAACGGCAAAACAATCTAAACAAAAGTGTGGTCTGCTAGCCGGACCGTTGTGGCTGGAAGGCACAATACAATCGACCACTGGAAGGACCGCTGTGGCGCAACAGGAAAATGTTTCCCTACACGCCATGGAAGGCCCTGGGGACCGCTAAATTTTTGTTTTAAAAAAACATGAATAAACATTGTATTCAGCTTTCTTGCATGTTGTACTCTACTATATATGCCTTGTAGAGTACAAAACTACAAAAAAAAATCAGTTGGCCCAATGAACCATTTTTGTTATATCCTTAAGGCGCGGAACGTGATAATTGCCTGCTAGACTTATTTAACCCATCCCACGATAGCTTTAAATCAAAATTGAAAAGACAATCAATAATTCGTACAGTGTAGTATTTTTCTATAGTCAATGGTATAATATTAAATTCATCAACTCTTTGGTATGTGTGGCAATAGTTTAAGTTTATACTTAGTAATTTCAGCAATTTACTTTACTACTTTATGTTTATATTTAGTTGTTACGTAAGTAACTTCCTTTTTCTTGTTTCTACTACATTTTTTTATATTGTATATTACTCCATTGGGGTTTTTCCGTTAAATAAATAAATAAATATTAGAACTGTGGTTGTAAAAAGGCAATCCGAACAACAGCAGCGGCCGAAGAAATTGCTTGCCTTATTTCAGTCAGATCAACGCGCATCACATCACATGCTTGCTGACTCGTCAGGCGCCAGATCATTGCACGCTGCATTAGGTTTATTCTGTGTCGTTCCCGTTATAACAAAGTTTCAATTCACGGCAATAACAGTGCCTTTACTATTTAGAACGTCAAATAGAGTTTGTTTATTGTTGTCAAATATGGAGGAGGGTTTCCAGAAAGGAGATTCACATAATGTGCCTAACGTAGACGTGGTCATGGTATCCGATTTTCTTTCATAGATAAATACGACTGACAAATATTGGCAAAAATATCCGGCCCGTTCTAGCTCACAACAGTTGCAAAATTAACTGCATCACTATAGCAACGCCTAAAGTATCGCAGCGCATATCGCTTAGCAGGCATGTGACGTCATCCGCCTAACCTCATGCCAAGGGAGCGTTTTCTAGCATCGACATGTTGAGGTAATTTGTATTACAAATAATGCTGAAAGTAAATGACTACTATTTGTAATAGTTACATAAAGTTGGTTGGTTTTACTGAAATCCGACTTTTGTCAGATTGAGGTTGAATATTATTAATGTAACGAAGGTAGGCCAATATCTTTGATTCTGTAAAATTATTTTCCACAAAGTCGGATTTAGGTATAAGCATTACTAACTTACTCCCATGTAAAAAGTGAGCCAAATTTTATTGGAAATTCTTACGATTATAAGTCTGTTTCTTACGTCATAGAAAGCTATGTTTTGTTGAGTAGATTGGTGCAAATATGGACTTGTACGTTGTTCTTCTTTGGTCACATACTGACGTTTGGTTGGAAACCCCAACATTGGCTCAACGGTAGAATGCTGCTTGGGATTAGTCCTCCCTCCTATTCCTTATAACATTACGTAATACTTGAATGGCCTCTACAAAAATATTGATTTTTTGTTACAAATGGCAAGCGATTATTATGTAACACAAATTATGTCACCAGTAAATAATAATGCCAGTTTGTTTAAAAACTAATTTACTTTTAGCGCTCGCTATGGTCATTGGCACAAAGACAAGGCACAGCAGACCGTAAAGAATGTGCCACGTTTGCTTGTCTTCATAGTGGGAGGAGTATCTTTTTCGGAAATTCGATGTGCGTATGAAGTCACAAATGCCCAGAAGAATTGGGAGGTCATTATTGGATCGTCACATATACTTACACCAGAAGGTTTCCTCAGCGACTTGGCAACGCTTGCTGGCTAGAATTCAGCAAAAAAAGTTACTTTCAATATACCCGATAATTGATGCTTTTGTCTTGTGACATTTAATGGATTTTAATTTATCATGTTTTATCGAATATCGCTGTTTGCAAGAATAATTTTGGATTGATAGATGTTTGATTTCATTAGAATATATTTATTTGAAATCATTTCAGAAAATCAAACGTATTTGTAAAAAAAATTACTATTTTTGTTACGGAGGATTTTACCAAACAGTATGTCTTGATATAATTTGATAATTTCAATAACATGTACTTGCTTTTTGGTCATTAAAGTCTTATCAACTTTCTAGTTGAGGGTGTCACATTGGAGTGAAGTTATTACAAATATTAAAATCGTCTTCCTTTGATTAGCAAATTTAAACGAAAATAAATTAGGTAGGTGGTTTATGAAGTGAGTTAATATCGACCTTTGATATTAGTAAAGAAAATTCTGTAGCCATCAATTTGTGGTTATAAGTAATCAGTTTTTTCCTCTTATGTGACACAAAGATGAAATTTGACACAACGCTATTTAATGAGTTACAATGTCTAGTCTAACATAGCACAGAATTGCAGTAATTCTCCTCATAACTATTGTAGACAGTTTACATTAACTTTTTTAAATCAGACTGTAAATCCAAATGTATTAATATTAATGTTAGAGTAGTGATTTATATTATAGATGATAATTGATAAAAATTTCGTTGTATGTGATCCTCTATTCCTGCATATTTTCAGGGTATCATACGGCTTAAGATTATATTTATATTGTTATTTATTTATTGTTATCGTTTTCCTACACAGGCGTTATTAATTTCTGAAAGAAGTTTACATCTATTTGTTATAACTAAAGTTTTTATATTATTTCATAAAAGGAAATAAAGAATGTTGGTATTTCGAAAGAAAAATGTTTGTGCACTAAGAGCTAAATACACAAAGTTGCACCTTTGGGTGAAGATAAATGTATCAGGATTATAAATTTAATATCTGTGTATTAGTTAATTGAATGAAAGCACATAATTATTTAGATGGAAGTTCAACGTAACTATATAAAATAAATTCTAGAATCATAAAATTATTGAATTGTCGATAGCTAACAGGTGAGCATATCTAAGATTTCCCTGGGAGGCTTTGATAAAAGTTAAAGTTTATAAACTCTTGAATCGCCGAGATTTCCGCATTTGTTTAGAATTTGGAACGGGATTGAGACGATTATTGAAAACTGAGTAATTATAAACAAAGGAAGATCTGTAGAAGTGCAGAGTGTGTGAGAAATGCAACAACTGGCTGAACCGGATGATTATGTTTACATTGTGGCACGATTTTTACTTTAAACATTTAGTTTATCATTGCATACTTGAGGAATAATTACGAAAAGTGTAAAGCGAGCTACTTTTTCAATATTGTGTTACATATATGTAACTTTCTATTATATTTGTCTTTAAACAGTATTTTTAATTTTAATGAAAGTGCTCAATGATTAAAACTTAATCTGTACATGTTCATCTTCTACAAATATATTTAACATTATTTGGTTTTCTTATGAGGGTTTAAAGATGCCTGAATGTGAGGGAAGAAATATGTCTGGTGAATGCCGATTGGCAATACTGGGTAATAATATTCCAGTTTATACATTGGGTTGTCAAGAAAATTTGTATTATTAGATTAATCTAAGGGAAGCTTGAGAACAATTATTTGGGTTCTCTTTACTGTTTTTGTGGCATGTAGCGCTAACTAAACTGAAACAAATACCAATGTTGCTTATTTTTCTATGTGGGTATTTTTTTGTTTGTTTTATCTCACAATAAGAAAGTTACTATGCTGTCTCTATCTTTATGCAATAAAGTAATATACATTTCACATACTTTACTAATTGATATGAAGAAATATATTATGTATTAGGATAGTTTTATTGTTAAAATTGACAATATAAATAAATGTCTATGATTCTTTGTTGTAGTTATTATAATTATTCCTCATTACATAATTCTAAGATGACATGTCAATTGAAATGTTAAATAAACATTAGCAAATTAGATTTGTTTGTTATTCTTACAATAGACACCCACAGATTGTCTGATGTATACTTAGCTTTGTCAATGCCAACTTTATAAGAATGACATACTTTAAATTTTCAGAGATATTTGTTGTGAAAATTGCTGTTCCGTGGAATTACGTGTGGTTTATGCATTTTCTCTTTCTCTGGGGAACTGCACCTCACATTATCAAATCATTGTACTGTCGTGAGCAGAAAAAAATTCTAATGTAAATCTGTCTCTATTTGAATATGTAATGAGTAGCCGAAATAAAACAGATATCACTTTTAATTTATTTTTTATTTTAATGCTGTAGTTATTGCTATACTAAATGATGGATGGTTAATGAGACAAATTGCACTGCGTTATAATATTAACAAAAATTTGGTGTGTAACATTTTAAGAAAGTGGAAAATAAACGGTACGATTAGTAGAAATCCTGGATCAAAAGACAAAGGATATCCTACTTAACAAGAAACTAACTATTAATATTTCGTTATTGCACCATTTCTATTTATAACTTCTATAAGTCTGTTTGGCATAGAATTAAATAACCTTATACAATAATCATTAGTAATAATATTTTCCCACGCATTATTTACTATTTCCAGTAATTCTTCGGCATTCCGTGGTCTCACATTTCGTTTTTGGATACTTCTTACGAGTAATTCCCATACTTCTTCTACAGGGTTAAGATCTGGACTATGACTGGGCCAGTTAAGAACATTGATGTTATCTTGAAACCAGTTAGTTACGGTATGAGGATGAGCAGTATGAACGGAACAATTGTCTTGTTGAAATATGAACTCATTATTAGGAAATAATTGTGACACAGAAGGGAGCATACTGTTGTCCAAAATCCTAATATACGTTTCACTATTAAATCGTTCCTCAATATGTCACAAAACACCAAGACCACGTGCCGATATCGAGCCCACATATTATTGACGGAAAATCTACCACTTTTATCACTGTTAGATATATATTTCTCATCGAATCGAGTATTCGGAGAGCGGTAAACATGAATACGACCGCTGTGTGTTGACTGGAAAGTTTTTTCGTCTGTACAGATTACATTGTTCCAAAAATTTACATCATGCGCTAAAAATTCAAGCGCAACTCCTACGAGCTTCTTTATGTTCAGCCTAAAGTAGGTACTTCTGTGCTGCTGCATGGCAGCGTAGCACCGATTCTCTTACTCGCCGGCAACCAGTACTACTCAATCCGGAAAATTCGTTTCTTCAGCAACCTGAATAACAGTAAAATGGATTTTCTACTAAAGCATTTACCAATTGCAAATCTTGTTGTTGAGTTGATATCCTTCGTCGCCCTGATCCAGGATTTCTACCAATCGTACCGTTTATTCTCCACTTTCTTAAAATGTTACACACCGAATTTTTGTCAATATTATAACGCAGTGCAATTTGTCTCATTGACCATCCATCTTCTGCTTTAGCAATAACTCCAGATTTAACTAAATCCCTTATATGAGGCATATTAGTTTTTTGCACACTTGCAATTAATTATGACAACTAACTGACAATGTCACAAAAATTAAAGTTAGATCTAGATCTAGATTTTAGCAAAATCCGTTATAAGACTTATACTAATTTTTTTTTGCCCACGACCGTACCTCTATTTGACTGTGAACTTATGGCTTATTTTTAGTGCGCCGTCGCCAAGTAGCAGGTAGTAGTAGCCACAGCCGTTGCCGTCAATAGTTTACAACAAATCTCTGCGCTAATAGCGAATTACTGTGTTTAAGTTTTAATGATGGAGAATTTTACGAACATTGAATAGACAAACATTATGCTTTGTTATGGTGCGGCAGGCAAAAATGCCCATCAAGATCGCATGTTTACACAGAACGATATCCCCGTTCCCCATGAGAGAACGTATGTATCAGATGTTCACCATTTAAGGAACCGTGGACATTTTCAACTCATTACTCATTATGGGGGCATACACGCTCTCAGAGGACACTGGATTATTTTTTTCTTTGAATTTTTAAATTTAAAAAATGGTATTAAATCTTCATGTTCCATAGGGAGTCACAGAAAAAAATATAAGCATATATTTCAAAAACATCCTGTATAGACCAAGAGCTACTGGATTTTTGAAAAGCTGTCCGGACACCTTCCTCAACTGTCAATAGTTGTTTAAGGAAATAATCCTATCCTGAATCCATGTCCAAGCTGTGGAGGCGTTTTCATACAGGGACGATTTTACACAAATCTTTAATATCTGAAAACTACTTTCTCAAAACACATGAACACTATCCGGAATACGCTACCCGACACGTGTTTAATCATGTTGCTTAATCGGGAGATGATTAAAACTGGTTTTCAGTTTTAACCTCCCGATGATGCTAACATGGTTAGCGAAATGCGCGTCGAGTAGTGTAGCGTTCAAGTGTTTTGTGAAAGTAGTTCTCTGAGAAGGTATTGATTTGTGTAAAATAGGCATCATACAAAAACAATCTCACGGCTTGGATCTGGGCCCAGCTTAGAATTGTCTGCTTACACAGGACTATAGTCCACGCAAGTTAAAGTAGGTTCTCAGATAACTTTTCAAATATTCAGTAGCTGTTGTCTAGTGCATGATGCTGTAACTTTTTTATAGTAACAGAAAATTGAATAATCATGTTGTTGGGTATTTTTAATCACAAAAGCAACATTTAAAATTAGGCATATATTTTATTAACTTTATTACACATCTGTAATACACATTAAGGACGATACATAAATGTCTCTTAGATATCTATGAGATCTTTAAATTAAATATAAAATTTCTATAAAATTTGAACAAAATATCACAATCTTTTTACAAAAATAAAACATTTATGAAATACTATTTACATTATGTACACTTTAAAAAATGCTAACTTCGTGGCTTAAATCTAGACATATAAAATTCACAGTCCTGACAGTAACAATTTGAGGCAACAACATTCTTTTTCCGGCACAAATTACACTTAGTCTTATCCGTAGGGACACTATTGTTCGCATTGTTCACTATAATAGGCGTTACGATAGCTTTAGGGGTAGGAGATTCACTGCCTCCTTTAGTACCCGGTTCGAAACTCACTGTCTTTTTCAGAAGTTGCTTAGGTGGTAGTACATGTTGATATGGCGAATATTTCCCAGATGGGATCTGTTGGTAAGACTGTATATCTTGTTCACAATGAGGTGGAGGCACTCGTTGGTAAATATCAGGTCGATCCATTGGGTAAGGAACTCGTTGGTAAGGTAAATTATTCGGCTGAATATCATACTCGTTTGTCTGTGGTCTCACATAGCTTTGTTGGTCCACTGGAGGTGGGAGCCTCTGATAAGGGGAGGTTGAAAGTGTGTTATCGCTTGAAACTGGCCCCCTGTACATATTTTGCTGGTAGTTATAGTTAGAACTAATATTTGAAGGTGCAGGAGATGGAGAATGTTGGTAGTTAGGATATCCATTCATAGGACTCGGTGTGGACTGTCTAATTTGAGGGATAAAGCCATTTCTAGGTGAAGATGAATATTGTGGATTATGATTTTGATGCAGATTACTTTGTACTGTTGCAGAACTAACTCTGTTGTTTGTATAGTATGCTGTGTAGGCCGGTGAATTTTGCGGGATTAATTGATATGGTGATTGTCTATATGGCGTTGTTTGGGTGTTATAGTTAATGGGAGAGCAATTTCCCGTACAAGGAGGTTCATATGCATTCGAATTTTGGCAGTTGTAAGCAGCATTGTAGTTATTGTACTGGTGGTTTGGCACATCGTTAGGATAATTTGGTCTGTTGTACTGCAAATTCTGTGTTTCAGTATGAGAGTTAGATCGTAAAATCTGAGGGTGATTTTGATTAATGCATGGAGTATTCTGTATCATTTGAGGATTTTGTACAGTATACTGAGAATTTACAGTATTATAGGCGGGATGTCCATTATATTGTGGGTTTGCATCACAAACATTATTTTGACTATGAAAATGATAAGGGCTTTGGTTGTTATAATGTGTGTTTGGTCCATTGTATACAGGACTTTGGTTATGTGGAGGCGTAGGTTGCGGCTGGATGCTACAAGTAGGACTTTGCCTAAGAAGCGGTTGCCTTTGTACTTCCTGCTCAATGCTGTTTTGCCTGTTTAATAAATTATCTAATGAGTTTCTTCTAACATACAAGGGTTGGTTGTGAGAAGTGTCATTATTATTGTTAGGAACATATTCTGGATTTTCTTGTTTTTTCATTTCATTTTCTCTCAAATTTAGAATTTCCTGCCTTATAGCAGCAGTTTCAGGTTTGTTCATTGCTGTTCTTAAAACTCTCTCCAAAATTGGATTAGGAATATAACTGTCATCTTCTTGTTCATCAGCGGTGGCCACTAAAATAACTTGGTCACAGAATGATACGCTTTTCTTCTTTGTCAACCTCTTTTTGTGCTCGTCGCTAGTCTCTTGGTTTGCATTCAAAGTTTTTTGTACTGCTGCATTTAACATTTCCACTTCGCGAATTTCCTCAGCGATTTGTTCGGGTGCTATTGGTTCAGTGTCTTCACGTTTTTTCATTGACAAAACACCATTACTGTCACATTTAACAGCATCTAAGCCATTAGGAGTTTTGTGTTCACTTATTGGGTATTTAAGGCTTTGAGTTGGTGGTTTCGGGTCAGTATTTTCAAATTTGGATGCCAAATCTTTTACTGACTTAACCTTAGATTCGCCTGGCAAATACTTCTGTGTGTTTACCACATCAACACCTTCGGTTAAATTATCATTACTCTGAGTCTTTTTACTTCTCAGAGCTGCTTGCTTAGCTTGTAATTCCTTCAGCCATGTATCACCTGATGACTTAATAGAAATGGAATTAGTTTTATGTGCATCATTTTCCATAGTCAATATTTCCAACCTTTTATTTTGTAACTGAGACAACAACGTGCTTGGTGATTGTGGTGTTGGTGATGGCGAGAGCTTAGGCAAGTGTTCATCAAGCGCTGAGAGATCTAATGGCGGTGGAGGAGGAGGGAAGTCTTCACTAGCTTGACGTGAGTGCACTACTGATCCTATCGGACTTGGGTATGGTGGCAAATCTAAATTTTGCAAAGAGTTGTGAGAAGGAAGACAATCTACTTCATCTACTCCACTATCTGTATTAGAAGGTGAAGATTTTACAGGACTCTGTTCATGATGCACATCTGCACGAGTAATAACAGTGTTAGGTGATGTATTATAGAACGAGTCATCGTTATAGGAGCTATCGTGATAGTAAGGCAAAGAAACGGGTGCTTGATTCATGTAGTCTGGCACCGCCATATTGTAGTGATAGTCTTGGGGGTTTTGGTAGTAATTAATGTCGCTAGGGAGTGGATACTTGGGCCTCTCACTATTCTCTTCACAGACTTCTCCGCCATTCAACTTAGTCTTGCTAAGTTGGGAAGTAGTTCGGAGTGGCGGAGGAGGCGGAACTTTAGCTGCAGTCAGAATCTTTCCAGCGCTGCCATGGAAGCTCTTTCTCATCAACTTGCTTCTTTCCAAGTTGGGATTCGCGTTATTTCCGGCAAATTCTAAATGTCCCTCTGATAAGTATCCACACATACTCGCTTGATTATCGGACGAGCCCTTTAATCCCACATTACTATCATCTACAGTAGACGACGGTGGCTGTGAGTGAGTATCATTCACGGCAGTTGCATCAGTTAAGTCAGGCATGCTCCGGTTCTTACGTTTAATCAACCCGCCCATAAGTAGTTTACGACGAATTTTGTGCTGTTTCTTTGGTTTTCCATCCTTGTCCTTCTTATCTTCCTTCTCTTCTTTAGCTTTCTTAAGAGTATCTTTGCCAGTTATTATTTCAGGAGCTATAGAAAAGTCTCTTGATATTTTATTTCTATCTTCGCTCCTTGACCTTTTCTCTCTTAACTTCTGATCTTTATTTTTAGATCTGGAAAATATAGACCTAGATTCACGACCGGGTGGTTTATCATACAACATATATTCCTCATCTTCACCAAGATTTATAGTCATTTTACTTTTCAATGCATCCTTTTTCTTTGGTAAGGTGGCATAAATTTCAATGTTCTTTGAGGGTTGTGTCTTTTCCTTTTCTGGAACTAAGAGCTCCCTACTATTTTGCCTAGAGTGTGAACTTTTATCTCTAGAATTCTGACGTGAGTGGCGTCCGCTTCCACTACTACCCTCACGTGTATGTCTAATTTCAGGAGGATTTTCTTTATTTGCGTTTTGTGTTTGGGTCATTCTCCTGTGAAGACTTCTTGCTCGCATTATGCATGTATTGTGTTTCATTCTAGCTAGAGTTAAGGTTTGAGGGTTATTATATGGTGCGTTCATAGCAGCTCGTGCTTTAGTCGCAGCCGCATTGCATAAGGCTAATGCTAGAACTAGATCGTGTTCATCTTCGAGTTGTCGAGATTTTACTAAAAGCTCGTCTGCCTCGTCACACAGCACATCACAACTCTGTAGTGTTTGATTTGTTGAAGTATTGTTATAGTCTTCGGGAATTTTAGCCAAGTGGCCCATTTTCATCAAATGTTGTAAGGTGGTCATTGATGAACTGTCATTAGATGATAAAGAGTATGAATCGTAGCCTGCATCGTATACTCCGCTACTTCCGCTTGAAGAGTCGCTTTTTGTCCTAGTGGGGCTTCCCGGCACGCTGCCTCCACCGTGTGGTACTTTCCCTACTAGATACAAATATGGGTTGTCCATTGTGGTAGAAGACGATGAAGAAGCGCTGTTACGATCGCCACTCCAATTTCCACTATCTCTCCTTCTAGGGATGTTCATATGATCTGGAATAGACATGCCTTCCATACCAGAGGAAGAGCCATTGCTCAAAGTTCGATGCACACCGACTTGAGTTTTGTTAAAATCTAGCGACTTTCTAGTAACGTACTCTGGATCTTTTCTTCCAATGCAGCCATCAACTACATCTACGTCTGGAGCAGATTGTGTCCCGTAGATATTTTTCTGGATAATTGAAAGATTTTGATATTCATTGTAAGGTCGTGGCAATGGCGGTTTTTGGTTCATTGGTGATCCGTCTGGGTTGGGCGTAATGGCACGTCTAGTGTTTCCTATCATAGGTTTTTCGGGACTAGGGGTCACAGATCGTCGTAGCACAGACTGTGACGGGGGCTTTCTTATAACTTTATCCGGAAAAAATGGAGTTACTTGTTTAGGGGCATTTTCGGTATTAACGGGAGTTCCATCCGGAAGCGCATAAAGCAGTAGAAGCGGCTGATACCTCCCCTTCCTGCATTTTTCTACGACTTGATCCCATCTGGGGCCAACTTCTCGCACAGTTGCGTCGTCAAAATAAATCCACACTCTTAATTTGGTGTGAAAGAAGAATGTCGAGTAGTGTTTTCCATAATAAGTGACAACGCCCACGAGGTTGTGCATTGAGGTTTCGGACCAACGGCTGTCGACAACTGTGTTGAAAACGTCGCTTAGCCTTAAAGTTGTCCCAATTGTTGAAAATACTTCCATTATATGCTCAAGTGTCGGTCTCTCGGAATTCCACACCAGTCCTATTGAGACTATTTCTGGGTGGTTCATTAACGTTCTTCCAATTTGAATAACTGCTCCGCAAGCACTCTAAAATAGAAAAAAAAATAGTGTAAATCTATATTATTCCCATGAGTATGTACTTATTATAGAGTCATTGCTTTTAATCTGAATGTCAACTTATACAATTTTTTTATAATGTTATAATTAGAACTTTTAAATATAACATCTGGGGTCGATTGACTGTATTGCCTATAATAATAATAATAATAATAATAATCGCCTTTATTTATAAAATTGCAGTATAATAAAAAGAAAATACGCGGTTTTGAAAAAAATTAGATAAAGCTTCGTTGAAACACTCTGTTTTGCAAAAAATTTTCGCCTTAGAATTTTTCTCATACCCCTTCAAATAACGGAGATATTTGGCCTAGACGTTTCCAGCATTTTCGATATTTTCCGCCATAACTCTTAAAGTAGGCCATAGATTTCAAATGTCTTTAAACCATTTTGTAGGTTATATAAATCAGCACAATTTTCACAAAAATAATTTTTTTTGTACGACCGATATTAAGTGAGATATTCTCGAGGGCCCTGATAAAATGGGCAGCCTGTATATGGTTAATTTGAAGAAATTAAATTTCAATTCGAAAAACCATTTTAAAGATATATGTAGGTATTCATTAATAATATTAATACTCATTAATCACACAATTCGGTATTTTCGACGTGGTTTCGATTTTTCTAGCATTAAATGAGTGGATTTTAATAAATCTCATGGCATTCTTAAATTAAAAAATAAATTAATTGGAAAAAGATCTTTGACATCTAAAATGTCGCATATGCATCATCATTTGGTACAGAAAACATGTAATAATATACAGGATGTTGGTCCGATTTTATTGAAGTCAGAAGTGAAAAAACTTAATTTATTTTTCAAAAAAAGAAGGAAATAAAGATCAAAAGGAGTATCATGATAATCATGCTCGTGTAACACACGGTATTGATAGAAAACAAGAAAATTAAAGATGGCATTCTAATTCCATACACTGCTTCTGTTATGATTTCATCTTAAGTTAAGGTGGGCATATCCAAGAGAGAGAGAGAGAGAGAGAGATCCGGCCAATAAGCAAATATATTTTTCAAAAAAAGAAAGAAATAAAGATCAAAAGGAGTATCATGATAATCATGCTCGTGTAACACACGGTATTGATAGAAAACAAGAAAATTAAAGATGGCATTCTAATTCCATACACTGCTTCTGTTATGATTTCGTCTTAAGTTAAGGTGGGCATATCCAAGAGAGAGAGAGAGAGAGAGATCCGACCGATAAGCAAACATTTATTATTTTTGGCCATAAGATTTTTTTAAATACATATATTGGTAAAAAAAGTATAAGACTACCTAAGTAGAACTATGGCAGGTGTAGTGAAATTAGTTAATTTAAATTTAAAAAATACTGCCAATCTTCATATCTTGTAGTTTTAAATTAACTAGTTTTGCAAACAACTGAAATTATTGAGCTAAAATTCATATCACTACACCTGGCATAGTTCTACTTAGGTACGTAGTCTTATACTTTTTTTTTTACCAATATATGTATTCAAAAAAAAGTTATGGCCAAAAATAATAAATATTTCCTTATCGGATCTTGAATATGCCCACCTTAAAACAATGATTCAATGCCAATAGACATAAACTGCTAAATACAACCAAAACGTACCTTTTCGAAGAGAGATATTTACGTTTTTTTTTTTTAAAGATTAGTTTAATTTTTTTTGTCTATTCAAAAATCTTTGCAGGTAATTCTTGCTAGTAGAATATAGAGAATATTATACCAAGGACACTGCTGACGAAAAAATGATGTATTATTTATACAAACATATTGTCTACTATGCCATGTCTAGTCCATACTAAATAAGTTTAGGCCACAAAATGCTTTGCATATTTTTACATCCATGCTGTACAAAATATTACCGCTGCCGAATTAATGTAGCGCAATGCATACTAACTCACCGCCAACGGTCGGACTTGACCGGCATCTAAAATAATAACATTAAGCGTGACAATGGCTCCATCAAATATTTAACAGAACTGAGTGTATGTAACGTGATGTGAAAGAATAATTAGTTTATAATAACAAGCCTTCCTGATTATTGTGTATTATAGTATAAGACGAAAATTTACGAGACTTTATTGCCATATCATGTGGTAGTTTGCTATGTTTCAAAAGGAATTCTTACAGTTTTTTATTTAACTATGTAGATAAAGATAAATAAAAAGCTTTTGAAACAACCGATTTAAAAAAAAATTGTGTCTCGTCTTAAAAAATGCCACCAAATACAATCAAATGAAATTTCAGGCAATAGTCCAATTAATTGAACCTTAACCCTAAATAGTGTTTCTTTATTATCTCAGAAACAGGTAACAGATAATCGTGTCTAGACACTCTTGAAAAGTGTATCCTGCTAATTTTATTAATGCATAATAAACCTACTTGGAAACTTGGAAAGCCGTAAAGCACATTACTAAAGGAATCTGTAGTATTTAAACCGCATTTCCTATTATTTGTCGTACGGCTAATTGTGAAGAGGACTTTTTAACTTCACCACAAAATTGTGGAAGGTTACTAAAATTGATCCAAAATCGAAAATTGAGATAACATCAAATCTTTAGGTTTTGAGATCCCAGGAACCCAGAAAAGTTGTTTTTGAAATATATCTGTGTGTATGTGTGTTTAGTATGATAGTGCCGAAACTCCTGAACGTATTTGGTTGAAACTTTGCATGCGGGTGTTTTAGTGCTCCAGAAGATCTGAAAAGGTTTTGGTTGAGATCGGATTGCGTTTAGTGCCACAAAATGTTTACTGCCGCTCAGAATGATAAGAGTGCAAGTAAAAGACTTCTATTTAGATGGAGTATCAGAGAAATGACAGTTTAAGTTCATAAAATACGACATTAAAGTCGTGTTCCTTTGATGTTTAAAGAAAAACGTAAATTTTCCTCAAATGTGCCATACTTTTTCTAATGATTAGTGCAGTATCATATTATTGCAATATTTTTGTTCTCCATTGAGAATACATCAACTTGCACATTTTTCTGGATTTTTGTCTAACTTAACTAATTCGAAACCTACAGTTTTATAAATGCGATATAAGTCATTTACGATTAGTTACTATACAGGGTGGGGCTATAGTGCGCCAATTTCGATAGCTGGAGTTCTACAATAGCAAGAAATTAAAAAATATACAGCACGGGGTATAGAGAAATCCTTTACCCTTATGTACATGTGCAATATGGGTCAGAATGCCATCTAGTGGAATGTGATTGGAGTGAGCGATCCAATGCTGGCGCCACTGTACGGCTTATTTATTATTTACTAAACTCTGTTGGGCTTTGGTCACAGGTAACCGTACAAAACTATTATTGCACTCAAGGTAACATTAAACTGTTAAAATGGATATTTATTTAACAGGAGAAAAGGTACAAATAATTAAATGGTACTATGATGGTCATTCACCATCCATTTCATATCATCTCATGATCTAACCATATTGCACATGTTGTATAGGATTCCCCTATATGGTTAGTAGCAGTCCCTGTATTGTATAGGAAAACTACAAAAAAAGTTTGTTACTGTTTGTTGAAATAATGCCATTTGCAGATGCATTTTGGAAAAGTCACTAGTCACCACTATGAATTTTAAGAAAAAAAATTGTTGATACCAGTTACGAGACGTCTAGTAAAGTAAAGTAATCTTTATTTATCCAGAGGACAGATATTAATAAAGTATAAAATCAAGTATATTTTGATTGACACACATCTCTATGAGCTTTTGAAATGAGGTTCCCACTGTGATAGATGTAAAGGAAGTTATTAGTGTTTCCTTAATATTTTGTACTGTTGTTGATGTGTCTCTATAAATAATTTCCTTCACGATCCCCATACAAAGAAAACCATTTTTGTAAAATCTGGGAATCTAGTGGGTCCATTTCTTCCAATCCATTGATTAGGGTGGGTATTATTTAAGTGATCTCTAACTGCATTTGAATAATGTGGTGGAGCACCATCTTGCTGAAACTACATCCAATTTCGAATCCTTTCAGGGACATTTACCAATAATTGTGGCAGATATTTTTCCAAAAAATGAAGATAAATAACTCCAGTCAATGTACCATCAAAGAAATGTGGCCCTATTACATGTTCTCCAATAATTCCTCCCCAAACGTTTATAGACCATCTGTGTTAGTTATCAACTTGCATAAAAAAGTGAGGATTTTCCGAAGCATAATAATGGAAATTGTGCCTATTAACAAATCCATTTTTATGAAAAGTTGCCTCATCACTGAATAAAACAGTATTGAAGAAGTTGACATCATGTTGCATTTCACCTCTGGCCCAATTACAAAATTGTAGGCGCTTTTGAAAATCATCATCAGATAATTCCTGGTGCATTTGAATATGATATGCATGCAACTTATTTGTTTTTAAGATTCGACCCACAGACCGTCTACTTATTCCTACTAATGAGCTCACTTCTCTTTGATTTGACATAGGGATTCTCAACCGTTGCCAGCACCACAGAAAACTCATTTTCTTCGTTCACAACACGTTTTATTCTTTCGGTTTTTTTTATATTCGACATTTCCAATTTCCAGAAATCTATCGAGAAGGTTTTGGAAGCTGCTAACATCAGGAATCCTTCTTTCAGGATAACGTTGGTGATAAATTCTATTGGCAAGTAAACAATTTCTGTCTGACTCGCCCAAAATAAAAGTCATGTCTACAAGTTCCGCTTTATTTTAATTCACATTGTAAAATTCAAAATATTTTAAATTTAATACAAATTGTAACGACCGATAAGTGTGATAAATGCTCCTTTGTACACGACAATTTATACCAAACTGAGGTTTTATTACTACTGTAGAATAACGAAAACAGCAAAAATAATTTACAAAAAAACATTACAATAAAAGACTGGTTAAACACTATTTACTCATTTCAATGGATTGAAAGAAATGGTCCCACTAAATGGCCTCATTTCAAAATTGCACAAAGACGTGTGTCAATCAAAATGGGCAACACGTCGAACACCTATTATAAATTTTTCTAATGAATTATTTGAGGGAACCTTTTTTTAAAGTTTATTCTTGAATTTGACACTTATTTATTTATAAAATGAAAATGGTTGCAATTAACCATAGGGAAGTACTTACAAAAAATTTTCGTATTTCATTTCTACATCACATCGTAGAAAAATATACGGGTGTTCTATTTGAAAAAATTGAGGAAATTCAATTTAAATGTTCTTAATTGAAAAATAATTTTTGGCCACCCTGTACATTTTTAGGAAATAAAAATGATTCAAAAACATTAATTAGATGTCTCGTAACTGGTATTCACATAAGTTTTTCTTAAACCCCATAATTGTGACTGGTGATTTTTTTAATATCCATCTGCAGATTGCATTATTTCAACAAAAAAATTCATTACATCCAACTGGCTGGGAGATATTCAATGCTAATATAGGAATGAATAAAGCCCAGAAAGAGGCTTCAAAAAATGTACTGATATACATAGCATTCCATTTTTAAAAAAGGTCCTGTAATTTCATCTTGGCTCGACCTGTATATTCGAAAATAATTTCCAGTTATAGGCTTTTTTATCTAGTTTACTTGCAATTTGTTACAAAATTTCTAGCTATCGTAGTACTCGAGATACTGAGGTCCAACGCACTATTCCTCCACCCTGTATATTTATAGCATTCCATTTTTAAAATGGCACTTGGTTCTGTACAATCGTCTAGGTTTATCCTCAGTGGCTCAATGCTTACGTGTTAGGCTTGCAACCAAGGAGTCTCGGGTTCGAATCCTGGCTAGGGTATGGGTTTAGTGATGTTTTTCATGTGTTTCCGAGTTGATCGAAGTGGACTAGACGAGGTTGTGTGACAGACAACACGTCTAGTTGCTGTACCACTCCTGAGTTCGAGTCTCAGCTGCAGCGGATGGCAATGCCGTAGTGAATGGACGTTGTATAATTGTCTGTACGTATGTATGTGTTCTGTTGAGTGGTGGAATAGCTAATGTTAAACCTCGCCAGGACGTTCTTCTAAATAAGGCGTTAAAATAAAAAAATAAAACAAATATTGTTTGTGTTTTTTTAAATTCTCGTAGAACTTGAACTGTCTAAGTCCGACGCATTATTGCCCCGCCCTGTATACCTTAAAATGATGATTTCTTCATGTAATTCCAGACTAATTAACTCGATCATACAGCAATGCTGGACTTGACTCTTTATAGTGAATACTGATTATATATAATTTGTAAAATCTTACCGGGCAAGTACGAATATCGCCCATATTTCCAGCTTTTCGTAAAAGTTGACCAAATGGATCTGCAGGATTTGGACGACCGGCATTTGTCCGCACTTGATAAACCAATGTTGATGTGGAGACATAGTGGACCATCTGGAAAAAATTAAATTCATATTACTCTATAAATCGCGTACCTTTAAATTTACGACTTAGTGCAACCAATTAATTACAAAGTTGCCATTATAAACTTGATGTTGAGTAGAACGGAAGGACCTTTTAATATGATTAGAAAGATTTATTGCTCAGTTACTCATACGATGGTTTCAAGGTTATTTTTCTTATATTGTGTATGAATATTGCAATATATGCCCCTAGGGTAGCATGTTTAAAATCGCCATGCAATTATTACAAACTTGCCTTGAAGTTATTTTTCTTGTTTTATTTTTACATATCTTACCAGTGAACAAGCGAGCTAAATTGCATCATTACATAAACATTTTTGAATTGTTAATGCCGACGATTAGTGTAATTGTTACATGGTCTGGGTTCAATTAAGAAACAGATCTGATTG
Organism: Leptura quadrifasciata; assembly: GCA_963675555.1. Lineage (NCBI taxonomy): Eukaryota > Metazoa > Arthropoda > Insecta > Coleoptera > Cerambycidae > Leptura > Leptura quadrifasciata. Next base: position 30,241,648 of record OY776675.1, on the reverse strand, counting down.
CTTTTTTAAAAGCTTCTACATATTGCTCTAAAATTAAAAATTTCAATTGTTACATATCTAATTTCCTGGGCTTGTAAATGAAATCTTACTTTGTGGATTTGTTTCAACGTCAATCGAATAACATGCATGCATACAAATGAATACGCAGATCCTCACAAACAGATTTATTCTGTAACTATGGTTTAAATATTCCAAGATGAACACAGGTAAGCAGAAATGTAAATCTTTATTTTTAAAGTAGCTATATAGGTTTGTCGCATGTAAACTATACATATACAGTGTGTTCCCGGTTTGTGAGTCGAAGAGAAAAATTGTTTTAATGTTTGAAAAAAATGACAGTGAAAGGAAAGGTTTTATTTATTAAAAAATAAACATTGGCATAATGAAAACAGAATTTCGTTTAAGACCAAATGCTAAATATTCGTATATACAGGGTGGACCATTAATAATAGGCCATAGTTCAGGGGTAGATTCTTTGGGCCAAAATATGAGGATATAACCAAATATGCTTTAGTAAAATGATGCTCTGGGAAAAGGTACAGGGTGTCAAAGTTTAAATAATTTTTTCGTCTTTTTGCAATAACTCAACAGACTCTTGATTGATCTTCGCCAAATTTGGTAGAGGAACTTTTTTTATTCTAAAAAACAATAATTTATGTATTACATCACGTTACATCATAGAGGGCGCCTCAGGACCTGTATCTTATGATGATTTTTTTTTCATATTTTTTTTTTGAGGAAACGTGGTACTTTTGATCAGAAAATCTGATAAGGGAGTCATAGTCTAGTTAAGTGTGATTTAAGAATTGCAAAAATTAAACAGGCTACCTGTTACCGAACGTTTAGAGATTTTGTTAATTTTGATAATGAACTGTTCTTAAGTGATTTGAAAAGAATGGACTGGGACTATATTTTTAATCTTGATGAGGTGAATAGTATGGTTGAGTTTTTGAACCACAATTTATTACTTTTATTTGATTTACATGCCCCAATTAGAACGGTCAGAGCCGCCAGCTCCTTGGCTAACGCCTAACCTTAAATTAATGGTGAAGTTAAGTGATAGAGCGCGTTGTAAATATAAGAAAACTAAAACCGAAGTGTCATTAAGGGAGTATAGAGAACTGCGTAATTTTGTAAATATGGCAGTAAAAAACGAAAAAAAAAGCTTTCTTGCATCAAAGATTTAAAACTAATCCTAAAGGTTTCTGGCGTACTCTGAGATGGCTTAATGTTGGAAAATCTGAAAGTCCTCTTGTAAATTCTGGCGATCCTGACGAATTCAATGATTACTTTGTTAACAGCGTTCCAAAAGTTAATGTTATTAACAATGAGCCTCTATTAGACTCTTATACAAACGCAACTAGTCCAAATGTTAGAAACACTTTTGATTTTTCAGAAGCTACAACTGAAAAGGTTGAAAAAATTCTGCATAGTATTAGATCTATGTTTATTGTTCCTCATCTAAGCGCTCATTTAACGTTTATTATCAACAAATGTCTTTTAAATTCTGCCTTTCCTTCTAGTTGGAAAATTGCTAATGTTATCCCTATTCCGAAGAACAATTCACCGTTTCTACTTTCACATTATAGACCTATCAGTATACTACCCACCTTATCTAAAATTCTTGAAAAAATAGTTCACGAGCAGCTAAGTCAATTTTTATTATTCAACGAGGTCTTTCCACCCACACAATCTGGTTTTAGACCGCACTTTAATACAACTACTGCTTTGTTAAGTGTGACTGATGATTTATTAAGGGCATTTGATGATAACAAAAATACTTGCTTAATTCTCTTAGACTTTAGTAAAGCCTTTGATACTTTAAATCATCCCATACTGTATACTAAATTACGTTACTTTGTACTTAGCGAAGCAGCCGTACTATTTTTTCAAAATTATCTAACTGAAAGAAAACAAAGAGTAGTGATAAATAATTGTCTTTCGGAGTCTATCGATATTGAGCAAGGAGTACCACAAGGTAGTATTTTGGGACCATTGTTATTTTCTATTTATACTGCTGATTTTTATAAACATTTGAACTTCTGCAAGTCCCACCAATATGCTGATGACACTCAAATATACTACCCCTTTTATCTAACAGACATAAATCTTGCTCTAGAGAAAATTAACTCTGATTTTGACGCAATTTCTGGTGTGTCTAAATCTCATGGTCTTATTTTGAATGAAAAGCAATTGTTACTTTTAAGCAAAAATAAGATCACAATTCTGGAAGATGATAATTTTAAAATAATTGTTAATAACTTAATTTTACAACATAGTGATAAATGCAAAAACTTGGGTATATTCATTGATGCTGAGTTAAGATTTTCTCAACATGTTTCTCATCTAATTCAAAAGTCCTTTGCCAAACTAAAGACACTTTACATTCACAAAGATTTCTTAAGTACTGACGTTAAATTAAGATTATGTGATTCGCTTATTTTATCCCACTTGGCTTACTGTGATACTGTCTATTGGCCAGCTCTATTACAGAGCGATAAAGATAGTCTCCAAAAAATTCAAAATTGCTGTTTAAGGTTTTGTTTTAATTTACGCAAGTTTGATCACATCTCAGCCAAATTTAAAGAATCAAACTGGCTTAATCTTAATGAAAGATTCCAGGTACACCTAGTTTGCTTAATTTTCAAAATTAACCTCGCTCATTTGCCACAATATTTATTGAGTAAACTCGTTAAAGGCAGTGATGTTCATACTCGTCCTACTAGGCATTGTAATCTTTATAATATACCTAAGCACAATACGGCTCTATTTCAACGTTCATTTAGTTTCAAAGCCGCCAAAATTTATAACTCTTTGCCTAATGACCTGAAAAATCTGTCCTCAGTTGCCTCATTTAGGAGACAAATCAAAGCCCACATATTTAGTAAAAGAAATGACATTTAATTTTGTATTGTATTGTATTTTGATTATGATATGATTATTATACTGTTTATTGTAGTTCTGTTCTTAATTGAGATGGTTATATGGAAGAGCAACAACTATGTTGAATATCGCCATCTCCCTTATGTACTCTTTTGTATTTTTTCGTGCTATATAAAAAAATAAAGACATATTATTATTATTATTATTATTTTCATGTATAAAAGGCACACTTGGTAGAACTTGATAACTCCAACCGTTTTCGATGAAAGTGCCGTTAAACATTTCAATATTTTTTTGAAAGACAAAATCAAATTTAATGAAACAAAGTGTTGGTCCACTCTGTATTGGAATGGAAAGGCAGTCGAATAAGTACAAAAGTTCATAGATATGTAAAATTAAAAAAATAATTAAATTTTGATTATTTTTATAAAACTTTATGTAGATGTGACCGTATCTTACAACTTACTTAGCATGTTGCTCTTAAACAAAAATCAAATTAGTTTGGTTTGGTAATTAACATATTATCTTATATTTTTGGATATCGTGTAAGTTAAATTTTGCTTTCCATTACATGAATCTTTCTGTATGGGTAAATATTAAAACATTTCTTTCCCTCAATTACTTTTTCAATCGTTAAAATTAACGCAAACTTTCCCCTCCGACATACAACACGAGGACAAACTGTATATTGACATGAAATAAAAAATATTTCTACTCAATAATAATTCATTTTGTTAAGAAAGAAATATTTTTTATTATGCATAAATTGAAAGGCAAATTCATTTATATGAAACAAACTTTGTTAATTACGAATAAATCAATGAAACTTTTGTAAGAAACATTATTTATGAGAAATATATCTTAATTTTTCAAAACAATACTGTAAACAAGTCCTCGCGTTCGGTTCACTTTCCTATTGCGCTCGTTTGCTTTATTTCGATTAGAACGTGCTACATTGTTAGGTTAGTTTATGGTTTTTTATTTTTTCTTTCATGCTTTACATCGAAGACACCTCATCAACTGGTATTATGTTGTACAACTCTATTTGCCTCCTTCTCTATTATTTACATACTGCTCTCTCCCCACCCAACACCCCATTTCGCTCCCAGGTCCCGTAACTTTCTCATTTTCTTCCTCATTAATTTATGGTTCATCCGCATTTTTTTTTCTTTAACGTGTTCTACTGTTCATATTCTTTCCAAATCTTATTGGAAAACTGCTAAAAAAAACTTTACCAGACTCTAGTTGCAATTTCTCTCCTAAATATATGAGCAAGAATTTATAACCACGGTAATAAGATGTCCCAACGTCGGAATTACCTCATCCCAGTCTCAAAATGCAACGTTGGCAAACGTTTGACTAACCATGCTACCTTTCTTCCTTCATATGGTTTTGATCTAACCTAACCTAACATACCTAACTAGATACCTGTCTTTTTTGAACCGCAAGCAATTTGGCCCTTTTTCTATAAAATGTACTACTGTACTTAAATGCGCTAGGCTTTTTAGGCATTTTTAATCAAAGTTGTATGAAAATAAAAAGTAAACAATTGACAAGCTATAACCTTAATTTATTTGACGTAGAGGTAGTACAATTTCTCGTAGCTAATCTGTGGTCAGTATTAGCAACGTCCACCTGACCGTGTGATCACCACAAAAATACATGGTCGTAGTTAACGACTACCTCGAATCAACGTTGGTTGTGGTCGGGTAGCCCAACTATGATTAGTGGGAAGTTATCGACGTCGGACCAACGTTGCTTACAACAACTAGACATATTAACAAGCCTCGGTTGTGATATCCTCAAACTGTGATAAATGGGAAGTTTCCGACGTCAGGTTACCATTACTTAGACGTCGCGTTACAATGTATGTAATAATATTATTATTTAATAAGTGATTAGGTGCACCTTTTAAACCATGAGTAGTTGAAAATAAAAAATGTTAGTTTTCTTCAAATCACAAACATTGTACCTATCTCTTTAGATCAGATAATATTCAAATCAATTCAGATAAACACATTCGTGTACGTTTTTGGATAGACAGAGATTTCTAATCCTGTCGCCCACCTACGTAACTATTAATTTAAGATATCACTGTCAGAATATGTAACGGTAGCCGAAATTGAGTCATACTGTCTATATGTGTTTTGTGTTCCTTGACATATTAAAAGATTTGCCATTTCTACCCTAATCTGCATTACTTTTTTGGAGGTGAACGGACATACTCATAGCAACAACTTAATTGCTTATATATTAATGAAATCAAATAAATATTTATTTTGCATTGTCACCTTGAAAGACATTAAACATTAAAGCAATTATGCTTACAATAACCCGGCATTATAATATTAATGTTAGGTTATAGAATTTCAGCGGCTGTGAATCGGGAGTGGAATATTTTAACACTTTTGGAAGTCCTATTTATCGCCATCAGTTCCCCTTAGCTTCTTATATAATAAGTGTCTAAATTCTATGCTAGGGATCCTCAGTTAGATTGAAGTTTGCATGGATCTATTTAAAAAAAATCGCTCCAGCCTCTTCAAATACATATTACATAGAGACTAGCAGCCTATATTATGTTACCTGTTACATATCGATTACTGCTGTATGGTATATTACTATTTTTTACCAAATTACACAACAAAAGCTACAGAGAATACAGAATGCATGCACTCGATTTGTTTGTAAAGTTCCTTATGGAAATCATACCGGGTGTTAGAAAAGTATGGGAACGGTGGAAAATCTCGAACAATTAGCATCAAATCGAAAAATAAAAAAATACGTGTCAAAAAATTTTCAAAAAACTATATACTGATACCAAAATGACCTTCCCACCCACCACTCTGTGGGTGGGGCGAGGGGCAAACTTTAAAATTTCGAATAGAAACCCCTATTTTTTATTGCGGAATCGGATTCTACGGCAAAAAATACGTAAATTTTATTCCGGACATTTTTTTCGATTCTTGCATGGTGTCGCTGTAATCGCAAAAAATGAAAAGAAAACATTACTGTGTCAAGAGTAGCGTCTTGTGCCCATAAAAAAACGTCCAATTCAAAAACTGAAAAACACGTATTTGTTATTTTTACGAAATCTATCCAATGACATTGGATTCGACTCTCCCACCCCTAACCCAGTGGGTGGGGTGGGGGCCAACTTTGAAATTTGTAAAAAAAATCCCTATTTTTTATAGCGGATTCGGATTCTATGGCCAAAAATACGTGAATTTTATATCGGACATTTTTTTCGATTCTCGCAAGGTGTCGCTGCAATCGCACAAAATTGAGTGGAAACATGAAAGTTTTGAACGCATACTTAAAAAAATACGAAAAGTAAAACTACTGATCTCCGAGTGAATGATTACCCGAGCTGTTTTGAGAACAATGATTTTACACGGTCGTGCGGAAATTACAACAACTATTAACATTCTCTAAATTTATTAGCAGCTAGTAATTTTCAATTTACATTTTTTACAGGGCAATAAAAAACAGTGGTTTTACCTCTCAATTCAGCCACTTACAAGTTTTTGATCCCAGCCAGTGAAGGCAACGAGGTAACTCAGCCATTTAAGACAAGGTGAGGATTTCGGCCAGTTGAGGCAATTAGTTTACAGCTTAACTGCTACACTAAGCAGGTTTTAATTTCAAGATTATAGCAGGTGTTCAAAATGGTGCCCATTGACTTCTTGGCATTATCCGAGACGAACGTAAAAATTTTCAATAGCACTTCTTATCATTTGAGGTGGTATTTCTGCAAAAATGTTTATTATGCGTTGCCTCAGCTCTTCCAAATCACGAGGTTTAGTGAAATAAACCTTACCCTTCACGTAGCCCCAAACAAAATAATTAAGTGGCGCGAGGTCGGGAGATCTTGCTGGCCATTCAATAGTTCCTCTTCGACCTATCCATGGATTTTCGAAAGTACCATTCAAATAGTCCCTAACAATATCACGATATTGTGGAGGAGCCCCATCTGCTGGAACCAAACATTATCGAACTCATCAGCAATCTCTTGTATTGCGGGAACTATTTGATTTGTCAACATTTCCAGGTATTTTTCTCCATTCAAATTTCCATCTACGAAAAACGGTCCTATGATTCGATCCCTGAAAATTCCTGCCCAAACATTTAATTTTTGTGGATATTGCGTTTGTGTTTCAAGCATCCAGTGAGGATTTTTGTCACTCCAATATATGAAATTATGGCGTTATGGAGTTCGAAAGTTGCTTCATCTGAGAAGACAAGTAGAAATGACAAAAAATTTGGGTTTTGGTTACTCCTTTCCATCATTAATTCACTTAATTCAAGTTGCCGATCAAAATCATCTTCATTTAACTCTTGGTGAAGGTGAATTTTGTAAGGATGAAATTTCAAAAGTTTCAAATTCTTATGAACTGAAAATGCACTCATGTCAAGCTGTTGACTGGCTTTTCTGATTGATAACCTTCGATTTTCAACAAATGCCTGGGCCACTTCTATTTGTCGAGCTTCCGATGTTTCAGATTTAGGTCTTCCAGATTTTGGGCGATTTTTATTTGTTTTTGTTATTTTATTTTTTAAAATCACAACTTCATCATAGGACCTTTCTTTATCGCCCCACCCACGCATCATTAAAAGAGAAACTCTCTCTTCCTCTGTTAAAGTAGCCATTATGCAGAAAAAACACGAGAACTAATGAAAAATGAAATAACTTTTTCCGTACAAAAGTGCTCTACAAAAGTTGGAAGGAACTGAACGTTCTCGTAGAAATTTCACAAAACAAATACTGTTATTAAGAACACTTAAAAAAACATTCATAAAAACCAAGATATCACAGATATTGTTTTTTAAACTGAATGTTTTTTTTTGTCAACACGAGTAGCTATAGTTTGTAAATATTTACAAACTTATGGACGCTTAAGGTTTATTTCAATTTTGTGCGATTGCAGCGACACCTTGCGAGAATCGAAAAAAATGCCCGATATAAAATTCACGTATCCTTGACCGTAGAATCCGAATCCGCTATAAAAAATAGGGATTTTCATTACAAATTTCAAAGTTGCCCTCGTCCACCCGCTGGGTTAGGGGTGGGAGAGTCGAATCCAACGTCATTAGATAGATTTCGTAAAAATAACAAATACGTGTTTTTCAGTTTTTGAATTGGACTTTTTTTATGGGCACAAGACGCTACTCTTGACACAGTAATGTTTTCTTTTCATTTTTTGCGATTACAGCGACGCAATGCAATAATCGAAAGAAATGTCCGGAATAAAATTTACGTATTTTTTGTCGCAGAATCCGATTCCGCAATAAAAAAATAGGGGTTTCCATTTGAAATTTTAAAGTTGCCCCTCGCCCCACCCACAGGGTGGTGGGTGGGGAGGTCATTTTGGTATCAGTACATAGTTTTTTGAAAAAAATTGATGCAAACTGTTCGAGATTTTCCACCGTTCTCATACTTTTCTAACATCCGGTATAATCCCCAGTATTCACAGATTATCAGAAATGAAAATTAATAATGGACTAATGTATCTGTACTTATTGTTTTTATATAAGCTCCTAGCGTTTAAAATTCTTAAATATTTAATTTGCTGATTAGGAGATCTAGCGTTCATAATGTTAATGTTAGAATAAATTATTTTTCATCAATCCCTCAACATAACTCCACTAAATTTGAAGGATATTTTTCGTATAATGCTCCATGTCTATTAAACACTGTTACTTATAGATGTGTTTTTATTTCATTGGAAATTACTGGAATGGATATAATTATATCGATTCATGTTACTTTTTTGTAGAAGTGCTTCACGGGTCACGGGAGTCATGTTTTGAATTTCGCGGTAGAAAAGGGATAATTTAAGTTAACTATTAACAGAATAAAATCACGTAACGAAATGATTTCCGTTTCAGATTAAGCAACAAGTTGCTATTTTTAGGAAAATTAGCAAAACATTTGGAATAAGATATTTCTAAACATGAAATGTATTATTAACATACCTATCGTTTATTGAGCAAAAATTCATCTTAGATTTTTTACCTGGACTATTTACGATTCAAATATGAGAACCTGCCATGTTTAGGGGTTTATTGCCTTATACCTTTACAATAATATATTCTATTTTGGTTCTGTGGGGTTTATTGATTTTATTAGGGTCTTACAAACATCACGCCGAGAATCTAAACAACAATAATTATACAATGGTCATGAAATCATTATTTTGTTCTGGTTGGAAACTCTCTAAATCTCATTAGATATGGTGCCAATAAATCACATACTGTCTTAAAACGATACTTGAATATGTTGGAAAGTTAATAATGAACATATAGGTATCCATAGTTTGACATTTATTGTAAAAAGGATATAAAGAGGCATATTTAGGGGACTTATCTATTATTTTCAAGGCCTCCTCCTAAAATGACCACACACCGTATATATAAAACTAAATAAAGCTATCTTATGCCGTTCTAATGATGGAATATATTAACATTAGAAAACGTTTTTGCTGTTTAATAATCTCAATACATCACGCATATTCCTGGCCAGGTTTCACCCTCTGGGTAAACTTTAAATATTTTAGATTTCTCCTCGATTGAAATAAATAGATATCAACCCTAATATTTCATCCCTCTGGATGAAATTGTAAGAAATTAACATTCTTACTTTATTTTGAAAGCATTAATCTATATGTGTGTCAAATTTTAATTCATCGCGCAAATTGATTTCCACTTTGAATCACCCTATGTATTTCAACAATTGCAATGTATAATATTTAAAGTGTGTGCGACTTATAACTTTAAAAATATTAATTAAACCATTATTAAGTAATCTAATTTGCACTGCTATTTTATGTAATAAATAATATTCATATTTTCTGTTGCTATGGTTTTGTAAAAATGTAAAACAGTTTTTTCACAAGTACTCGTAAGTGAACGAAAATTTTGGAATTCTTCTTTTATTTATTGTTGTTAGTTGGAGTTAATGCTCTTAAGTAGGTTTTGTGAGCAAAAATTAACATTGCTTTAGTTATGGTTGAACTGACTGAACGTGAAGGAATTACGGTGTTAATAATAATTGTTGGTCAGTCGTGCGATCTTTTTAATACAACATTACTTGGTAGAGATTGTCGTATTTTACTATCAACAATTTCAAGGGTTTGCACAAGTTTCATGAAATGGGATGTGTTAAAAATATGTCAAAATTTGGTCGATGTAAATTGGTGGCCTTGTCAAAGAACCCACCAAAACATATATAAACTCGTCACACTTGAAATCGGCAAAAAATCTCATCGAAGAAATTTTGCGTATCATGAAATCATAAATATTTTAACAGCGTGCGACACTTAAAAACATCTTCGGAAGATATTTTCGGAAGTACAAGAAAAAAAGATTTATAATAGATTTGATTTGAATTGAAAGATTTTTCAATTTGTGCTAATTTTTTATTTTTGCGGAACTATGTTTTTCGAAGTTATAACAAAATTTTAATTTTTTAGCAACTGCAACAAAATTTCACTTCATTTCATTTCACTATCATAAACGTCGCTGCATGGAGCGTTATTCACGTAACTGCAAGGAATGTCGCTGCACGGGCTTAAATTTACGTAAGTTTCTTAAAATGTTTTCTTAAAATATTTTCTTAACCGCCTCTCAAGTTACCGAAGTAACCCCCTGGAACATTTCAAGGATCTTGTGCTAGGTAAAGAGAGGCCCTACAGTTTAATGTGGACTCCGAACCACTCTTGGGGCAATTTTTTTAATGAGACATTGTTTCGCCCTGCGGGAATTGAACCCACTTCGCTAGGCAACTCAGTTTGCTAGCCAAACGCTTTAGCACACTGAGCTACTGTTCCCCATACTGAATGTCGCTTCGGCCACCAAAATTTAGCAACTACCTTGAAAACCGACCGGCGTTGTGTAGCGCTGCGTCTTAGGCATAATATTGAATATGAGGACGAGTAAAAAATTACATATTAAAGTTTCTGAAGGGAAATTTGGCTCGAGCGACAAAATTTTTGAAGGTAAATTTTCACTTTTTACAGTCGATTTTGGCGGTAAAATACGTTTTCCGTCATGTTTGCTCTTAGGCGGTTTCTCAGTGATTCGATGGCAAAAAAGTAAGTATCCTTACCATGTACATAATGCATGGGACCGTCTTGCCTAAACGTATGAATATAAAATAATTTTTGATATTATGAAGTGTTGCGACTCAAGCATTATCAATCTCTAGTGTGAGCGCCCGAAATTGTTTGTGATATTTCTAAATACGTATAAAGACAGGTAAACTAAAAGCCCACATAGTCGTAAATATTGAACTTTTGATTGCATCTTTTTATGTCAAAGATGAACTTACAAATATTGGATGGTAGTTGGAGACTGCATTGTCCAAGTCGTCCTCTTCCTCACCATGTGTGGTATGGACCGAAACTCTTGTTGTTAACCTTATACCTAATTTTATATATTTGGAATTTGTTGCTGTACAAAATTAACTGACAAGGTCCAATATACATCTTTACCCAAATATCCTCTCTTATCATTGTGTTTTACTAAGTCGGGTTATTCAAATTTCCCTTTCAGGTTAATTAAGAAAGTGTTATTTATAAGGAGAGTTAACTTTAAGACAATGTAACGACGTCCAATCAATACCATTTAGTGTCAGCAGTTAAGCAAAACCAAAAAGTATCGATTTTGTATTTTTTTTTTTTTAGTAACAGTAACAAATCGTCTCACAGACGCCCATAGCAAGGATCGTTCAAGGCATCACAGCACAATATTAGTGAGAACTACTTTTAAATTAAGATATTTTTAAAGTAAAATTTATATTATTTGTATGTAAGAATTCATCAGAAATCTTCCTTTCGTCTTTAAATTATAGTTTACATATACGATACAGGTATTTGTAATATATTATACATTTCTGATTCTCAATTTTTAAAACCGACTTCACTTAAATGTTCCTTTTCAAAAATTACGTCAATTAAAATCACCTGTCGACGTTACCCAGCTACCAATTTAAATGTGGGAAATCGGAGCAGATGGGCAATAAATATCCTACAAATATTATGTCACCTACGCTTCGTTCTTACCTGAGTGTACGACAGCGGCTCTGATGTGGCTCCACAAGATCCACAGACGCTTTGTTCAACAAGTGTCATGGCGAACTTCTGATGCGGAATACAATGCCTCGCGTTGCACATATCCTCAGCCTCCCCTTGGGCGATGTGTGTGTGTATACGTAGCAGCATGTTTTCAAAGCATTCAGCGGCATCGTCCATGAAGCCAAGCTGGAAGCGGTTTTGGTCGAAAAAGCTTTCTGCCAAAGCTCGGCGGAGAGCATCCGGGGGCAGGGCTGTTTCTGTGGAGAATTGTAACTGGGAGAAGAGCTCCTGAAACAACGAGAACAATTTTAAAAACTCAGAATTTATTCGCGTCAGAACGTTCTTTCCTAAATCATATGTAGAAATTAATTAGTGTCATATGGCTTTTATATTTTTAATCGACTTTATTGTCGATATTACGTAACAAGATTCAGTTAATTCGAGACAACTATTTTATTTCATAATTTCTAGTGACATTTAAGGCGTTTCAATTTTTTAATCCTTTTTACTGGTCTCATATTTATCTATTTCATATTTATCTTCTATCTATCTTAGAAAAGAAGTTGTAATAGTCCCATTGGGTTGGATCATAAATTGAATATTAAACGACTTAACACCAGCGCATTCGCCAATTATTAGATCAAATGAAATCTTGTAAACAATTTCATTAATAACTTCGAAGCTACTCAACCGATTTTGATTTTTTTATTGAGTATAAGAGTGCCAAGTCAAATACAGCGAGTTCACTAAAATATGTCCGGCAATTTCGGAGGAACTCGAAGAAAAGGTACATAGACTAGAATATACATTTCTTTATGCTTTAACAATTATCAGATAGGTACACATAATTTCTATTTTATGTTCCAAAAAATAAATATAAATAGTCTACAAAGTCGAGACTTGTTGTAGATAAGGTAAGTTTGAAACATATCTTGTCTGTACAAAGAACCTGATGTGGAATAAACTGTCTTCTGCGAAAGAGTTCTTGTATGCAGATCTACAGTTATTCTTCAGAGCTTATAAAAAAATACTAACCATAAGGTAACTAATATTAAAACACTAAAAATATTTAAAAGTGAGAGAAATACTAGAAACAAAATAATATAATAACTAAAAAACATATACTATCAGTAATTCTAATACTAATGTCGATAATAAATTATATGCACAGAATTAGCAACAAACAGCCACATAGATAAATACGTATAGTTGTAAACACAATTAGCAGTGTTACTTATAATACAGATATATATATATTTTGGGAGCAATTAATTTATGAACATCCGTCCTAAGTTTATTTTGTATCATGTTTAAATTTTCTTTTTAAATAAATTCGTTGAGTTAATTTTCTTAATCTCAGATGGAATGAAATTGTAAATTTTGGGACTCAGATAGAAATAACATCTTTGAGCAATGGTTTTTTCTATTTTAGGTCCTCAAGTTGCATTGCTTCTGTACCAGGTTTGATAATTATAAGCAATTTTCTCTAGTTCGCTTTTATTTTTGTGTTGTCTAATTAGGATTGTCAAGTAAAATGACTATCGAATGTCCATTATTTCAGTTTCCATATATAATTCTTCAGAGGGGTATTTATATGCACTTTAAAAATTATTTCTAATATAAATGTCTGTGTATTATCTAACTGGGTTAGATAATTGTTGGCCGCACCTCCCCATGCTATGATTGCGTAATTTAAGTGAGTCTCTACTAAACCAGAATATAAGGTTTTTAACTGCGCTATATTTAATAACTGAGATAAATGTTGATGATGAATTTACACAATAACGAGCTGAGTTTATTGGTTACATATTTTGCATAAGTGCCCCATCTTAAATGATTGTCTATGTAAATTTCTAATTATTTAACATTTTGTAAGCCTTGTATATACGTTTTTTTATTGTCGATATTTATATTTAATCTCTGGAAATCAGGTAAATTATTGCTAGAAAATATAATAGGGATATAGTAAGATTTCTAATAATTAACTCTTAGTAACCTGTGGCTAAAGAAGTGGATAATATTTTAAAAATCGAGTTCAGCTCTTTCTTTAAGGCTCCCCTAGTTACTATCAGAATATATTATGGCAGTACCGTCACCAAAACTTACTATGTCACCACTTAAGGGTAAATCAAATAGACCAGTCAAGTACATATTAAAAAGAATTGACCCTAAAATGACTCCTTGTGGTACACCATATTCTACCGTCATTTTATTACTGAAGGTGTTGCCAATATTTACACATTGTTTCCTATTTGACAGATAACTATTCATTAACACGTGTGGAATGCACCTAAGCCCAATACCCTCCAATATATGCAATAATTGAACATGACTAACTGTATCGAAGGCTTTCGCGAGGTCAACGAAATGCACAGCGTTGGTTTGCTGATATTCATATACCGGGTGACACAGGAGACATGTAACACCCCGTAGCATGTTTATTTAAAAAGATATTATTCTGAAATTTGGTAGTTGTATGATTTAAATTTGTGTTTTTTCAAAATGCGTCGAGCTGATTCCCGATTTACACCGGTTTGGTCCTCAATCTGTCTTATCGAAATCGTGGGATCTGCTTCGACAATTGCAAGTACATCGATTTCCGACTCTTCATCGATAATGAAATTATTTTCCAGTACATCTGGTTCACTTCTGAATTGCTGTTCAACTCTTACAAAATAGTTGTTTGGTGGACGAATTCTTTCGGGAAATCTTTCTTGATATGTCAGCAGCCCGCCTGCTATTTTTCTTACATTCGCCATAGATTAGTAGCATATCTACTTTTTCATTTCATGAATACATGGCAAAACAGAGTTAAAAACGTGATAACTTAGGTATAATTTAATGAAAAATACTTAAATTGCTGCCAAGTAAACAATTCTTAATTGTCAAATCAAAATGACGCCTCGTTTTACCTTCTTTTGTTTCCACCGCCTGCTTACTATTTTTGTTGCAGTGCAATATTCATTACTATGCAATAACATTCGATACGACCTTTAATGAAGAAAGTAAAATAGGATAGGCACAGCAATTGTATTGGACGAAAATAAAAGATAAATAAGTATTTTTTAACTAGGTGAAATAAAGAATGGGGTTCCTATCTTGGTTTTTATGATATCGTGGGTTGTTTAAAGATATTTTTTTTTAAATAAGTTAGATCTTATTAGTCTGTTCAACTACTGGTTATTCCCAAAAAAATGTGAGGCACAAAGTCTTTCGATACCACGGCACATTACGCATCAATATCTGCCAAGGCTTATATCAGGGCCACCTAGACTTAACAAACTAAAATTGATATTAACTGTCATTTTAAAAACAAATGCCGTGTTCCGATACATGGTTAAAAAGAGAATCTAGAGACGAATCAGATAAGTAAAAAAAATATACAGGGTGCAATTTAAAATAACAGAGTAGATGTCACTTCCGGTGAAACCGGAAGTGGTGGGAAAAAAAAATTGTATTTAAAAAAGGACAATCGCGCTTATATAAATGCACCAAATTTCAAAATAATATCCTTTTAAATAAACATGCTACGGGGTGTTACATGTCTCCTGTGTCACCCCGTATTTATAAATCCTTGTAGTAAGATAGGCTATTGCATCTTGGGTTGACTTCTGCTCCCTGAAAGTAAATTGCTTTTCTGACAAAATATTAAACCTATTTAAAAAGCTAATAATTCTGTTTTTCAATATTTTCTCAAAAATTTTAGCTATGTTGGAGATAAGGAAAATAGGCCGGTCGTCATGTCCAGTTTATCGCCATTTTTATAGAGAGGGTTTATTACAGCAGCTATTTTAAATGCCGATGGACAGTTGCCTGTTTCAATACATTTATTGGAAGATACTTTAAAGGTGCTGGTATTTTAGAAGCTGTTTCCTTTAGTATATATGATGGTATGTTATCAATACCAGGTGCTTTATTTGATTTTAATTGAACTTGTTTCGATTATTTCATTTTCACTCATATTCGACAAGTATATTAAGTTGGGAGATATTCCGTATATTTTGAGAAAAGTTATTCTTTTTAACTGAACTATTTTATCAGCGAGTTTTTTACGTTCCTTTGTGAAATAGTTTACAAAAACATTACACATTTCCAGTTCATCTTTAGTTACTGTAAGTACCCTTCTGGTTTCTAATTTTAGATATTTGGTCCATACACATATATGCCGTAGTGAACTCTATTTCTTTAAGTCGGTTACATGAAAAAGGCTACATACAAATGACTATATTAAGGTTTTTAATAAATTGCGAAAATTACACAAAGCACTGCTAGATAAGAAAGAAATTAAAATCAAAATTAAGTCACTGCAGAACCATTAATATTACTATTTTTTAAGAAAATATTTTAATGACGAATTTTAATCTAAATTTTAATGACATGATTTCATTTTACTTTCAGTGAAACAAAACTCATTTAGCTTTCGGTGTTAGTTAATCATACCTAAAGAATTAACACAAAGACCGTTTTATTATAGCATTTCCTGTAATATTCTAACAGATACATGTTGTTTGCGCTTAAAAAAATGGAAACTTTAACCCATTTCAATGTGTCTGATTAAATCGAGTGGGATTATGTTTAATAGCACATTAGAAAACATATTTACTATCTAAGATATATATGCATGTTAAGTATTTACTCTGGTCTAATTTAGACCTACAATCGTGATGTATTAGAATTAAAGGCGTGTTACGAAAGCTATATAGTGTCTGTTAACGACTGGATGGCGACTTTGTTTGTCCTTAGTACATATTCTTTGTCCTCAACCAGAATCAATCACACAAAAGAATGACGTAAGCAAAATTTAAAAGCTCTCTCTTAAATCGAAATAGGTACGATAAAAACTTCGAGGATCGTCGTTAAATTAAATACAAAGCCGGTATTGTGTTCCTTAACCTTGGTAAAAAGTTGCTTCTTCGAAAGAACTATCTTAAAAATACTTACATTTTGGTAAGCCGCCGGATGGGGGCTTAAACAACCGGAAATGATTAATGAGAAAGTGATATTGCTTGTGTACGGTTATATTAATTACCAGCCAGTGTAACAATGGTTCTCATAGTTTTTCTAACATGTTCATTACAATGTTACACTTACAAATTATCTTCTAAATTCATTGTCTTAAGTTATACTAAGTGCAGTAGATATATTCTGAATGGAATGGAAAAATTCAATCTCCTCTGTAAATGTTAAAGAACACGATAAAACCCTCGGTGTACTTTTCGAAACTGTAACAAAATCGCATGAAAAGCGTGCTTCACGTAAAACTATCGTGGAAGAGGTTTTTAATATTCTTAATCATATTTTCGCTCTTCGGAGCGATTTTTATGCAAAAATTCCAATAACTCCTCAAGGAGCGTAATTTTAGAAAGTGTAGTAAATATCGCTGCACAGGGACGTAATGTCGCCCCGACCACCAAAATTTAGAAAGTATAACAAAATTTGACTCAACTCATGCGTGGTATTAAATATGAGGACAAGTTAATCCAAGTTCTATTCAAAGTATATCGTAAGTTTTAGCGAAAATAGCCTTTCCTCAGTGATTCGATGTCAGAAAAGTATCTTTACCATGTACTCATATGTGCATGGGACCGCCTTGCCTGAACGTATGAAATTGTAATTGCCCAAATATAATTCAAAGTCGTTGCGATTCAAGCATTTAAAGCTCCGAGGAGCGACCAAAATTGATATTGAAATAAAAATACGTGAATAGACAGGCAAGCAAAAGCCCAGCAAAATTTTATAAGCATTGAACTTTTCTTGAATCTTTTTGTGTAATCGTTAGCTCAAAAACCGCATATTGGATGGTAGTTGGTACATTATAAATCGTTCCGTTTGTCACCATGTGTTGTACACGGGCCAGACTATTGTTTGTCAAAACATATTTCTTGAAGTTGTTGTAAAACATAAATTTTTTGAAGAGATTTAATATATATTTTTCAACTTTATATTGTCTTTTACTTGTGTTTTCAAAATTCCCTTTCAGGTATGATTTTAAGAAAGTGTTAGTACCTACAGTGTTAGATTTATAGTGTTACAACGTCCAATAGATACCATCGGAGCAGCAGTTAAGCAAGAATGAACAGTAAGTATAAATTTTATATTATTCTCCGTCTGAAACAGTCGTTTTGAACCCTAATTTTGTGAACGTTAACATTCATTTTTGATAAATATAGTAAAAGTCCTTCAGACTCCAAAAGATGGATCGTTCACATAAACACCAATGAGCCACTGAAATAACTGACTGATTTCTATTAAAATGTCTTAATTCCGAAAGCAAGAGAGCAGCATTCACGGAGGATATTGGAGGGAAAGGAGGGGGTTATGTTTTTTCATATCTGATACCAGTATACCGGGTGTAACAGGATCATGGTTTTGAAGATAATTGTTTGAAATTTAGGATATACTACATACATAATAAGCGCCACTTTTTGACATCAATTAATTTTTTTTCACTTCCGGTTTCGCCGTCTATTACAGTCGAAAAATAAATAGCCTGACTTATGCTAAGCCTAAGTCAGGCTATTTATTTTTCGATTGTAATAGACATTGGACCGTTAGATGGCGCCTGCTGACTATTTTACATGTCGCTATCCCAAAGATACTGAAATGTACTAAATAGTCAAGTGATCCTCGTGTCGGTCGTCACAGTCTGCAAGTGGTGTGTGACGGCTGGCACGAGAGCTTTTTAAGTAGGATCAGTCTTTCGGCTGGTGTTTGTTGCAATCGAAGCATTAGCGTTTTGATGGTAATATGCAATTATTACACTTAACGCGCCAGGCTTGTAACTTACCCCAAATTTTAAAAAAAATAAGGTTCTACGTTATCTGGCGAAATATTGTAAAATTTTCATGCACAAATTAAAGAAGGGATGTTTATCTTGATTTCAAGTGAAATAACGACAAAATAAGACTTACTATATAGTATCGTTAACAAAATTGGACTATTTTATACAGCAAAAGCCAGAGCATTTTAGGTTTCTGTTCCAATATCATCTGATATAACATGAAAATAACAGTATTTTATCAAAAGTTTCACCTCGACCCATGCTAATTCTGTAGCAGTATATATCGCGAGCTGATCGATTCTTAGAAATATACTTCAGGAAATAACTTAGTGAGTCAGTGAAGAGGTAAGATTTTTACAATCTGCTGGGCACGGCGTCTTCTCAGAACCTATATTTATCTGTTTAACATTACCACGGCACGATCAATGAAGCCAACCAAGGCATGGGTTAAAAAGTATATTACTACTGATGCAGGGTTATGACACTGGAGGATGAATAAGAATTCCTTTAAGCTAAGTCACCTTAATAATATGTAAGGGCTGTCAAATCTTTAAAGACCCATCAGTTATAAATAATATAAAGGGCCTGGGCATCACAAAAAATTTTAATTATCAGTTGACTTCCAGACACATTCCACGTTTCATATTCATGCATTCATTACTACCTTGTGTGAGAGGTTTAGCTTTAGCCGAAGAATAAATCCTGCGGTAAGATATTCTTAAAAGGGTAAAAAAAAATAATTTGTCATTTTCCTATGACTAGCAACACAGTAATGTTAATTGCTCACCGGCCATAATATATGCGGTTCTAAATCCAGTTGCATATCATTAATCTGCCGCACAATAATTGCATAAAAATGTAACTTACTTACATGTAATCATTATATTATCTTTCGGCAAATACTTGGTACAGGGCTGGTTTATCAATACAGGGTTATCACTTAACTATAGGATAAATATCAAATGAAACAATGGGTACCTATTGTTTTGTTCGACAGATATCCTTTGGTTACGAGTTAACCTTTTTTAGCTAATTTATCAATGTTATTACAGAAATGATGCTGAAATATGTGATGTTTTAATAACTGTCTACACGTTCAATTTCTGTTGAGAGTATAAGATAACTCATATAATATATATGATTATATACATCAGATTACATGATATTATTTTTACTATATTCTATTTTAATTTCAGGAAATCAATAACTTACTCTTTCCACAAGACTGTCGTCTAGTCATCAATATTTTAAACCATTGGCATTTAAGTGTTGTAAATGATTCCACTTATAACAAAGTTTAGTATCTGACGTAATTTGCTGACCTTTTGAAGAGAAATTTCAACAATAACACATCGCTTGAAGATTCAATACTTTTGTTACGTAGAAAAAAATGAAAGGAAATGTATTCTGCGTATAATCCACTTCAAGTTAGGTTTTAACTTCCCTTCGTTGAAAATTTGTGAAATTATTCTAAATAGTTTTCCAGTTATTGTAAACTATATTCTTGCGACATTTTCATTTAACAAATTAGATGCGAAATTGTGGACATTGTACTTTCTTTTAGACAATAAAAGAGGGGAAACTCTTATTTAGAATAACGTCTTGACGGAATTTACTCCATCATTTGACAAGGATAACAATAATTATTCTGAAATAAAAACTCTTTTTTGATTCATTGTTATAGGCTACTATTGTGTTCTTGAAATGTTCCATTGAAACAAGGTGTGAGATGTTTCTAAATACATATATATGCCATTTATTATACCTATATTAACCCAGTAATGATCTTTAATATTATTGCTTTCTAACTAATAAAAAATTAAAATCAATCAACCGCCGGGCGCACGTCTCTAAATTTTAAAGACACTATATGAGACAAGCAACATTTTCAACAAATAACCTCCAGAAATCGAGAATGAGATTTCGGTCGAGACTGAGATTTTTAACCGGGTCTGCGAGCTCTTGGAGCTCACCGCCTCAGGACATTCACAGGTAAACTTCTATAGGAAGTAGGTTGCAGATGTAACGGATTTATGTCTACGTTTACATATACACATGCCCACAGAGATGATGTTTTTGTTAAATCTGGTTAATATTGAAATTAGATAGAAGTAGTGCGCAATTTAAATGATTAACTAACAGTAGTGCGAATTTTATTCAATCCACAATGCAGCGCATAGTAAATTATTTGACACAAAAACCACTCCTTGAACGCGTATTTATATTGATTATGCACAACGACTTTTAATCGTTAAAATTGCATGTCTGACACCGCTTCCTACTTCATTTTTTGAATTAATGAAGGAGAACCAAGGGAACAGAATAATAATCTGGCTAAATAAATAAGTCTTGACTATCATAAGACATGTTGATTATAGACTGATCTCGTGGCGTGAGCGAGAAAAAATGCCCAATCTATGAAACAGCAAGAAAGAAGAAATGGATCAAAATATGGCAAGAACAATACACTTCGAAATGTAAGTGATTCTTTGCATATTAGGTGTTTTCTTTCTACCGACAAACTTAGCTAACCTTTAGGTAAGTATCTTACCTAAACTAACTTGCAAAAAGAACGATCAAAACCAACCAGAAATTTGGCGCATGAGCATTGATAAGATTGATGACGTTTTCCGTTTGTTTACCAATTGTCGCTTTTAAAATCAATTAGACAAATTCCTAAAGTTTAGGAAGAAATACAGTAGACTTGGCGTAGGTAATGGGAGAGGTATTTAACTGAGCTAATCTAAGATAAAAAGATGAAATAGAACGCCCAACTAAGACTTATTCCTTAAGTTTAGCTCAGTTTGTTGGTACAAAGAAAACAGCTATTATCTTCCTTCTGTCGTAAGTATCATCAATACTCTGCTTAACGAATAGTCAAAATGGACGCAAGACAATGCCAAAAACCTTAAACCGTTCATTACGGTCCTTGGTTATTTGAAAATCGCACCGAAAAATTTATATTTCTTATTTCTAATGAAAAACCTATAATAGGTTTTTATAAATCTCCACGACAGTCGAAAGTGCTTCCCTAGTGAATAATGAATAGATTTTTCATCGAATATTTCGCCACAAACCAGATCCGTATCACGAAAATTGTTTCCGATGATAACTAATACCTGAAATTCGCAAGAACTTGTGACAATACAAACAAGTTTATTTATGTTTATGATTTATGTTTAAGTAACAAAAAATGATCTAAGAAACCTGTTGTGCCTTGAAAATTGTTTGAAAAGTATGTTCGAGTTCACAGATAACCTGTGTTTTACATAACACCATTTTGCTATGCTACCAACGAGTTAGTTTTCAAGAAAGATATTGGTGAATAAGTATTAAAAACCTTTGTTTTGTCGCTATTATCGTTAACAGGGTCATTATAAATGCAACATTAAGCATATATGGTCAGCCAGAATATGTACGTCTGAATGTGTTAGAGCCACACAAATGTTATATTATACATGCAACTCGGATGTCAAAGAATACATTTTACCGCCGAATTTACCACGGTGCCATTCTCTTTTGTTTAGACAAAAATAAACCTAAACATAATATTTTTAGTCGCAAACTCCTCTATAAATCCTTATTTTACTATAAGGAACCTAACCAGACTGCAACCAACAGCTACTCTCCGGGCTATGTGCCCCGCCAAGCGCTGAATTACAAGTTACAAGCCTGGCGCGTTAAGTGTAATAATTGCATATTACCATCAAAACGCTAATGCTTCGATTGCAACAAACACCAGCCGAAAGACTGATCCTACTTAAAGGAGCTCCCTTGCCAGTCGTCACACACCACTTGCAGACTGCAGTTTCGAGCTGTTGGCTCTCGTCAGTTTAAGTAGGATCAGTCTTTCGGCTGGTGTTTGTTGCAATCGAAGCATTAGCGTTTTGATGGTAATATGCAATTATTACACTTAACGCGCCAGGCTTGTAACTTGTAATTCAGCGCTCGGCGGGGCACATAGCCCGGAGAGTAGCTGTTGGTTGCAGTTGGTTAGGTTCCTTATAGTAAAATAAGGATTTATAGAGGAGTTTGCGACTAAAAATATTATGTTTAATATTCCGCCCTCTAAAAGCACATTTGAAAAATAAACCTGTCACTGAGAATTCGTTATTGGCACATGCGCAGTGAAATTGTCGTCAAATTTATTGCCATTGATTTCCTGTGATATCCATTGATTTCTGCTGAATTTCAGTTGATTTCCACAGTGGTCTACCCCTTTGAGATACGATAGAAGAGCAGCTGATAAAAATACCTACACCTTATAAAACCTTACACAGAAATGTTAGATTTACAAGTGTTATATAAAATAAAATAATGTAGAATGTTTTACTAAAGAAGCAAAGCAAGGTACACTAACTAAATTTTAAGACAAGCTTTTTAAATGTTATTTTTTCAAATAAAGTGTAGCGTAGTACGCATACTTAACATATAAGGACGTTTGAATACATAACTGTTTATATAGATTTATCTACTAAATGAAACAATAGAGCCGTAGAAACCTAATTATACAATTTTTAGACAAAATTACAAGGTACAAACTGTCTATAGCTCTTTGTGGCGTATCTTGAATACTTTACTCTATTTGTACGTTATAGGCTATTACTGAATTGAAAAAATAACTCAACGCACATTTGAATTAACGGAGACATAGATAAAATAATGACACCACAGTGTTTACTTAATTGTGTCTAAAGTAAAAATTCAATTTCCGCTAATAAATTTACAAACAAGTTATATGAACATTATGCAAAGATTCCTGTAAATTCGTTTGCAGTTCCACGTGCATACTGTAGCTCAAATCTACCTGAGTTGAGCTAGGGATGCGATGCTATAATATTCTGGTAACTCCAAGCTTGTAGATTCGACAAAAGATATTTAAATCTTCGACCTAAAGACTCGTTTACATTCCTTTGTTAATTTCCTAGAATCCTTATACACGAGTGATAAAGTATGATTTAATTTTTTCAATATTTCTAAATTGTAATAGATAAAATATATTTCAACGTAATATGACGTAGACTTTGAAGATTAGTTGTCAATATAAACTGGAGGTCTATATTCGAACACAATAATTAATAGTTGTGTTGAATTGTTTATAAACGCCAAATTCATTATTTAAAAGATTGTTACTGTCGTCGCTCAGAGCTCGTTGGCGGCAACAAAATACTAAGCTAGCCGGTCAGACGAAGTGTCAGAGAAATGACAGTTTAAATTCCAAAAATTTGTCATAAAATCAAGTTCTTTTGACATTTGAAGAAAATAGTATATTATTTTATTAGGAGTAAAAGTGATACTTTTGTGACGAGCCTATAATTGTCACTTCATTCGCCCGGCAATTACAGACGAGTCACAAAAGTGGCTTTTACTCCGAATAAGATATGCTATTTTTCTTCAAACGTCGATTAACTATAAAAAAATAAAGATAAAAATTTAGCTGTGCATTGCCATTAGCAACGGAAGTAAAAGTCTGCTCGAGCGGAAGAAAAAGTACTTTTACTTCCGTTGTCAATGGCAACGCACAGCCGTCTGAAATTTCAAACTTTATTGACATGAAATGAGTAAGAAATGTCATAATTTTCTGACGTTTGAAGAAAATAGTATATTATTTTATTAGGAGTAAAAGTGATACTTTTATTGTAATGCACAGCCGTCTGAAATGTCAAACTTTAATGTCATGAAATGAGTAAGAAATGTCATAATTTTCTGACGTTTGAAGAAATAGTATATTGTTTTATTACGAGTAAAAGTATCACTTTTACTCCGAATAAGACATGTTTGAAGAAAAAAAATTGCTGTGCGTTGCCATTAGCAACGGAAGTAAAAGTCTGCTCCAGCGGAAGAAAAATTACTTCACTTTTAATTCCGTCACTAATGGCCACACACACCTGTCCAAAATGTCATGATTCTCTGACATTTGAAGAAACAGTCTTTATTGGGCGGCATCAACAGTATTTGACGTTTGAGGAAAAAATACCACGTTTTACGTGGAGTAAAGTGATTTTTTTGTCTTGATTGTTCTTGGCAAGTACATCTTCGACACTAAAATGTCACTTTTACTTCATATAAAACAATATACTGTTATCTCGAAACGAAAACATTAATAAGTTCATAAATGGCGACAGAACTATAATGTGCAAGCACATCTAGCACTTTATAGCAAACTCTGCTATTGGCGAGAAAGTTTTAAATGCACATCAAAATATTCATTCAGATATTCGGCAAAGCTCCAAATTTAAGAAAAGGGTATTAGAAACATATTGCCGTTTTCCTAACCGATTTACTTCCTGGTTCCAATAACTGGCCTGCTCGGTTGCCAGATTTAACGGCCCTAGATTTCTAATTATGGAGTTATTTAATAGGAAATTATTATGACTATATAACAGGCCTACACGCTACTAATGAATTAAAAGAATGAATACGGGAATAAATCAGCTCAAATTTAGGCTAGTGTCAACAAATTTCTCAACCTTTGTCTAAATTATGACATAGATATATCACGGGACGGTAGCTCAGAGGGTTAGCGCGCCCATGTTTCTCTCTGAGCATACCTAGCGAAGTGAATTCGAGCTCTACCTGCTGCGAAGTAGTTTTCAGTTATAAATTACCCCCAAAAAGTGGTTCAGATCCCACTATAAACTCTAGGATCCCATCTCCGACAAATCTAGATCTCCTAGACACAAGGTGTAATTTCATAAATTACACCACATATAGTAGACTGTCCGGAAGGGACTTACTGTAAACGCCACGAATGGCGACGAGGATGGCGAGCAAAGGGGAAGCTGTATGTAGAGAGTAGTATAGACCTAGAGTACGCATCGCTATCCTAATTGGTGTAGTATACATTCTAAATAGTGCCAGCAGTCTGGTGCCGGTCTACGATAGGTCGACTATATTCCCCTACAGTATCCACCGCTCGCCAACACTCGTGGCGTTTACTGTACACATTTGACAACACGCAGACAACATTCATTACCCACCGACATTGCCAGTGTCGGTGCCGGGAATCGAACCCAGAACACATCAGTGTCAGACCAAGTGCGTTCGCCACTCAATGCGCTCTAGTCGACTGAACTACCATGTCCAGTCTAATAACATAGTGGATTTAATTTTTGTCTAGGAAATTCAGAGAACATGTGCCTATAACTATCGTATCATTTGTCTGACTACCAAATGTCTGCTGTCAATAATGGGGTCTCTCTTGTCTCCTGCTGGGGGACGTCATTTTAAAGGTAGCTTGATAAGTAATCATTACAATTTTTTCAGTATGTACTATAATTTATTGCCGATTCCATAAAAGCACGTTTCATTTAGCTACTGCTTTTACTCAGAGAATGAGCATTTAAGATACCCCCTCTTAAGTATAAGCTCCTCAAAGTCGGCAAGTTTTATTTTACAAAGAACAAACTCTTGGAAGAGTGTAAGTTTCCTTTCATGAGTGTGTTTACCGAACTTGCCTTCTTGAAAGTTAATTTTAGATATTGTACACCATTTCTACGTACAAACAAGCACTAAATTATTTGTATTTGATAACGATAACAGGTGAGATTACAAAATAAATATGCTTAAAGTGAAGGAAACAAAACGTGCGGGCTGGATATTTGGTGACGAAACATTAATTTAATTAGAGGTATTTTGAAATTAGTCATAATACTTTATACACAAAGAGCTGAAACGTTTACCTACTTAGTTGTGTGCTAATGAACCATGTGTTTTGATAAGGTTAATATGCCAGAGTAGTTAGAACATATATAATAATATATCCAATTTACGAGTTGTACGAAGAAATATTATTTAACAATATTTTACAACAAAAAAGGATCTTAAAAAAGTAAAAGTAGGCAATAAAGAAAACAAAGTTACTCATCTCAAATTGACAAATGAGTCAATAACCGTATAAAATATCTCAGGGAATTTTTTGATGGAATATAATATACAGAGTGGGACAATAGTGCGTGGGACCTTGATATCTCGAGTTTTACGATTGCTACAAATTTTTTTAAAAATTGCAAGTAAACTAGATAAAAAAAGTCTATAACTGGAAATTATTTTTGAACATACAGGGCGAGCCAAGGCGAAATTACAGGACCAAGTGCCTTTTTTAAAAATGGAATGCTATGTACATCAGTACATTTTTTGAAGCCTCTTGCTAGGCTCTATTCATTCCTATATTAGCATTGAATATCTGCCAACCACTTGGATGTAATGAATTTTTTTTGTTAAAATAATGCAATCTGCAGATGGATATTAAAAAATCACCACAGTCACAGTTATGGGTTTTAAGAAAAACCTATGCGAATACCAGTTACGAGACATCTAATTAATGTTTTTGAATCATTTTCATATCCTAAAAATGTACAGGGTGGCCAAAAATTATTTTTCAATTAAGAACATTTTAAATTGAATTTTCTCAATTTTTTCAAATGGAACACCCTGTACATTTTTCGACGACGTGATCTAGAAATGAAAAACGAATTTTTTTTGTAAGCACTTCTCTATGGCTAATTGCAACCATTTTCGTTTTATAAATAAATAAGTGTCAAATTCAAGAATAAACTTAAAAAAAGAGGTTCCCTCAAATAATTTATTAGAAAAATTTATAATATGTGTTCGACGTGTTGCCCATTTTGATTGACACACGTCTTTATGCAATTTTGAAATGAGGCCATTTAGTTGGACCATTTCTTCCAATCCATTGAAATGAGTAAATAGTATTCAACCGGTCCTTTATTGTAATGTTTTTTTTGTAATTTTTTGTTTTCTGTTTTCATTATTCGACAAGCAATAAACCTCAGTTTGGTATAAACTATCGTGTACAAAGGACCATTTATCACGCTTGTCGGTCGTTACAATTTGTATTGAATTTAAAATATTTGGAATGTTACAATAGGAACTTGTACACATGACTTTTGTTTTGGACGAGTCAAATTGTTTACTTCCCAATAGAATTTATCACCAACGTTATCCTGAAAGAAGGATTTCTGATGTTAGCATCTTCCAAAACCTTCTCGATAGATTTCTGGAAACTGGAAATGTCGAATATAAAAAATGTGAAAGAATAAAACGTGTTATTGTACTAACTACAGTACTGTATTATTTCTACACCCCTCACTGACCTACCAAATGTTACAGTTCCTGTATCAATAATGGTGAATAAATATTATTAAAGATTATTTAATCCATAAAATGTTTTAGATTAATATTAATGAAAAACGACTAAATAAAAATCATAATAACTCAGTGGCCATTAGCAATTGTTATGTAAGCGCAAAATGGATAATGCTATATTAGAATAGCTGTACATTATTATTAGATTAATTACAAAATCAGACCATAACGACTATTTCTGTCCTCTAACAGTAATTACCAAGTATCGAGGATAATAACAAGTTGCAAGCAAAGAATAGGCAATTGATTAAAGTGGAGCACCTTTGTTTGGTAAATAACGAGAGAAGAATAACCATAGTCAGCATTACCATAAAAGTTCACGTCAAGAACTAGGAAGTCGTGCTGTGCTGAACCAGTACAAAACAAAGAAAACCGCTATTATATAAAATAATCCTTTAAACTTTAAACTTACATGAAGCTGTTTCTTGGTCTCTTCATTTAGCACCCCTCCACTTTTATCCCTTTTTAACGTGTCCATCTTCTTATCACTTACGACGAGGTCCTTTTTTTCCCCTTTCTTTCTTTTAAGCGTATCTTCCTTAACCTCACCACACTTTGTTACACTACTATCACAGGAAATATCTTTACTTTTATCACTTGCACTAATATCCTTGTTCGTGGGTTTCTTATATCGAAATTTGTTGATCATGTTGAAAGCTGAAAAAAGAGCGCGCAGAGACAGAGAAGGCACGTTCAAGCATAACAAGCCACCTTTCACAAAGCTGCCAGAACTAAGACTGAAGTCCGAGCTGAACTCGAACTAGGAGAAGTAGAGAGGTCGCAAAGCGCTCTAAGAAAGCAAAGTGGGCATTTGCAATTGTACAGGTAAAACTGAAGCCGAAGTCACCTGAACCTTGAGTTTGTGTTATAATAGCGCTGGGGGGCGTAGGGGTTGCAGTTTTACGTTGTTTTTTATTAAAAGTTTTACCTGGGAATTTTAGCTTTTAAAATTTTAAACTGTTGCACCTGAACCAATGGATACCTTGATATATTGCATTCTGTTGTGCACAAAATAAAATAAAGATGCCTCTCTCTTGGAAAGTTTTGTTGATTTATTGTCACTCTTTTAACTCATCAATTATATTGTACTTATTTACTTGAATCGATGTACTTTCTTATTAGTACCAAACCGTTTAAAATATCGTAATATACGATAAATTCTTAGCAGTATACGAATGGTCGGAAAATGTAGTTAATGGTGTAAATAATTAAGGAAAAATCATCCAGACTGAGTAAAAGTTCTGGAAGGGGGGTTGGGGTGGTAATATATACGTTTTTAGGGGTTGGTACTCGTTTTTTGCGATTTGCGGCCAAACTATGCATCCTATCGAAAAATGTTGAATATAAAAGTTGTAGATAATAAAAAAAACTAAAACTTTCTTATTGACCATAACCTCAAAATTATATAACTATAGCTAATTTTTTATATTTTCATGAAAATCATTAAAAATGTTCTTTTTTGTGTTTCAAACAAGCCCAAATTTTTTCAAAGCGAAATATTTAATTTTAGATGTTTTATGAAGAAAATAAAAAAAAAGACCTAATTTTCAATCGAAAAATTTGGTTAGCAAATTTTCGATTAATGAACTTTACTAGTGCTCATTTTTTTCGTTGAAATCTCAACTTTAATATAGAATTACAATATAATATTGTTTATATACAAAAATATTGTTAAAAAAGCGAAAAACCGAAAAAACTACTTTTTAAAAATCGAGTTTTTGGTGAAAATCATAAATTTATTTTTCTTTATTGTAAATTCATAAAAGCTTTAATTCTCATACAATACTATGTTATACAAGTAATTTACATGTACCTAACTATTCTCGGCTTTCAACGTCTCTAAAACATTGTTTAAACTGCAATGGGAATGTTAAACAATTTTGTCTGCAAACAAGCCGAAGAACATGCAGATTTCCTAATTATCAATACATCCCTTGAAGTAGCGAGAAACTCCGATAAAATAGTGGTAGTTGTTGGTCAAGACATAGATCTTTTAGTTCTTTTAAATCAATTCAGTTCAAATGAATTGAATATCTATTTCCACAAACCTGATGAAGGAAACATTAATGATACTTATTACACCTCTAATAGTTTTAAACATAAATCACATAAACATATTGTAGCATTTTTGCATTGTTTTTCTGGCTGCGATACAACTTCTAGTTTTGCTGGGAAAGGAAAAAAAAACAATTATAAAATCATTATTGGCCGATAAACATTTACCTAATCTTGCAGAAATTTTTTACAATACAAATGCAGACAAACAAACGATTACCGAAAATGGATTAAAAATAATAGCTTCTATTTACAAAAGTAAAAATGTATATACATCTCTACACGATTTAAGATTTGAACTCTACCGAACGGCTACTGCTAAATCCTCATTTCATTTGAAAAATTACCTCGAACTGAAGGGGCAGCTAAGCAACATTGTTACAGGGTGTATTTTCAAATACAAAGTTGGCTTGGTAATCAACAGCTACAGATTGGGGATGGAAACACCACGTTAATGGCATCGTTCCTATATTTACAGAACACGAATTAATTCCCGAAAATTTATTGAAAATTATCTGCTGCAGCTGTGAAACAGGATGCGGTAATAACAAATGTGGGTGTCGCAAGCATGGCTCTAAGTGCACAAATTTGTGCTCAAATTGTCACGGTTCTGATAAATGTTCTAATGCCGAAAAATCGTTGTACGAAAAAAATTGTAATCTCGAGGACATCGAAGACGAAGACAGTACCCACTGTCTAATAAATAATAATAAAAATAATGATACTGAACTGGACAATCCAGAAGAACTCCAAGAAATTGAAGATATAGAAAATGAACGTGAAGAAATCGAAAGTTTGATCGATTCTGGCGATGAATAATTGCCCACGAAGAAAAAAAGATTTCAATAAAATTATTTTACTTTTAATTTTTGTATTTTATAATCAAATATAATACTTTGACGTGATAATTTGTAAATACTTACGAATCACAAGAAATAATTAACAAATTTTCTCAGTTCACAGCGTTTATGTTTTTTGAATTTTTACCTATTTGCAGTTTAAATAATGTTTTCGGGACTTTGAAAGCCGAGAATAGTTAGGTACATGTACATTACTTGTATAACATAGTATTGTATGAGAATTAATGCTTTTTATGGAATGTAAACGTTTATTTACAATAAAGAAAAAGAAATTCATGATTTTCACCGAAAACTCCATTTTTAAAAAGTAGTTTTTTCGGTTTTTCGCTTTTTTAACGATATTTTTGTATATAAACAATATTATATTTTAATTCTATATTAAAGTTGAGATTTCAACGAAAACAATGAGCATTAGTAAAGTTCATTAATCGGAAATTTGGTAACCAAATTTTTCGATTGAAAATAAGGTCTTTTTTTCTTATTTTCTTCATAGAACATCGAAAATTAAACATTTCGCTTTGAAAAAATTTGGGATTGTTTGAAACACAAAAAAGAACATTTTTAATGATTTTCATAAAAATATAAAAAAATTAGCGATTAGCGAAACGGGTACCAACCCCTAAAAACGTATATATTACCACCCCAACCCCCCCTTCCAGAACTTTTACTCAGTCTGGACGACTTTTCCTTAATTATTTATACCACTAACTACATTTTCCGACCATTCGTATACTGCTAAGAATTTTTATTGCCTTAAACAGGATTGGCCCTGGTTTAACCAGCATTGATGTGAATTATTTTTAGAAACAACTTTCCAGAGATATTTCCTCTTGATTACGAAAAGAATATTTTATCCAAGGAGGGAGGGAGGGAGGTTTAGCTTCAAATGTTGTATGCACTTTTCTGATACGCTTACACATTTTCTACGTATCTGCGTAATATATCGCGTTTAATACAGGGTGTTCCCACCAAACCTGGAAACATTAGAAGTCATTGGAAAAGTCATGGATTTAATATCTCGACCTGAAAATCACGGATTTTTAGTGAAAACAGACAGATTTTCTTGATTTTTCATCTAAAAATCCTAAAAGCCTTGATTTTTAGAAATCGCATGTTTGTTTAATTTTTTATGCGACTCGTCGATTGCAAATAAATTAATTTGATTTATTAAAATTTTATGTCTGGTGAAATTATATACCATAAGCATAACAATAATACTCTAGTATTTATTTTCAAATCTGGCGCGTCTCGTAAGTTGGTAATAATATCATTTACTAGTTAAGAAATATCCCTAGAAGTGGTAGAGAGAACAAATTGGGAAGCAAAAGCTAAGAAGATTGGACGTGTCTGTCAGGAAAAGTAAATACGGTATTTTTAAGAAACATAAGTGTGTTTGTTTTAATAAAAAAACTTAAGCAAAGTGTTTTAGTGTAAAGTAAATTAAAGCTTTTATAATGTAAAGGAGTATAAATAGCAAATATACCTTCTAATTTTTAGGTTAGGTGCGAATTAAAACGAGTAAAGAAAAATTTAAGCCTCATGGCTCATTGATAAAACTTTAAATTCAGATATTGCTGATCTTATAGCACCAGTTTTGTCTGATAACATTCGATTTTTATGTAAAATTTGCCATAAACAACGAAGCCTCAGTAATATGGGAGATAGAGAGTCACATTAAAACTCCCAATCACTTAAAAAATTATGTACTAATAAAAAATAACCATAAGATAAGTAATATTGACATTAATAAATCTAAAGCAAAGGATGGGCCTGCCACTAAAATTGTATACCTCTCTGACGATAGCAGAATCAGTTTCAAAGAAATTGCCGTAAATATTAATAATTCCCGAGTTACACCTCATTCATTGTTAACCGAAATACTATTGAAGCAGAGATATTATGGACAGTGTATGTTGTGGAAAATCACTTTTCTTTAAACAGTTGCAACAAAAGATGTTTCCAGACTCTGCTATAGCACAAAATATGACACTTGCGTCTACTAAAATATCATATTCTTGTGTATTTGGTTTAGCAACCAACTATAGTGATATTCTTTTAGAAAATTTTAAAAATACCTTGCATTTGGTGATTTGATTTGACGAGGCATTAAATAAGATTGCCCAACAAGCACAAATGGACTTAGTGGTCCGTTTTTTCAATGACGATAAAAATGAAGTGCAGTCAGGATATTTAATATTCGTATATTTTTTTTAAAGAATTTTCAGATATTCCACTGAATAAAGTATTGCATTATGGACGGGCTAAACGTGAATATAAGATATTTCAAATTATTAAAGGAAAAGATGAATGTTCTTTAATCGACATGGGATCCTGTGGTTTACCTGCTATCCATGGTGCGATTCAGGCCGGTCATAATGTCAATGGTTGGAATGTAAATGGATTTGTAAGTAGCCTCTATTGGCTATTTAAAGATCTTCCAAGTCGAAGATCTGATTTTTGTGGTAGAACTAACTTAATAAATTATTATTTTGTGACTAAACATAGAAAAAATTTCGGGCATTACGAACAACAATTCTTATCCCTATAAGTTTTGCCAGACAAGATGGGTAGAAGATAGAAGAGCTGCAAATCGAGTGCTATAAATTTTTTCGTGCGTGAGAAAATATGTCGAAGATCCATCTGTTAAGTTACCACATAGCACATCGGTCAAAAATGTTAAAGCTGGTATAAAATATCTACCGTTACATGCAAAAACAGCATTTTTCTCCACCATGTGCTCTATACTAGAACCTTTTCTTAAAAAAATTCAAAGTAGTGAACCATTGGCCCCATTTCTATAAAATGATATTGTACTGTTGCTGAATTCTCTCTTAGGATGATTTTTAAGACATAAAAATCCCAAAAAAATAAAAAAATACACAAAATTGATTTTGCAGATAAATCAATGTATATTTCGCTAAACAAATTAGATATTAGCTTTGCAACTAACAAACATTTGAAAGAAGCTAAAGTTTCCAAAAAATACCAATTCATATTTTTAAAGGAATGCCAAAAGTTTCTAATCGTAACAGTTTGAAAAATTATTCAACGATAAATAAACATTATGTAGAACGTTGGCAAAAAATTAAAATTTTGTTAATTTTTTCGTATGGTAATGCAATTGTAGAAAGCGGTTTTTCTATTAATCAACAACTGCTTGTAGAAAATATTCAGCATAAATCTATTATAGCGCAAAGACTTATCTATGATAATGTTCTAAGATGTGGTGGTGCCCCAAGTGTTGTAATTAATGAAAAAATGGTTCGATATTATAAACAAACCAATCGAAAATATAAAGAAGATCTTGAAAAAGTTAAAACCGAAAAAAACATAAGGTGGATGCAGCGATTCGACAGAGACAATTATCTGTCTGCGAAAATTGATATATTAAAAAGAATTTACAGTTTCCATTGTTATAAATAATATTTTAATGTTTTGTTTTCTGTTGGAAATTTTATTGTAGTTATTGTTATGTATAGTAAAAACAAATACAGTTGTTAGTTATGCTGACGGATTAAGTATTTTCATTTTAATGATATGCAAAACAGATATATGGTCGTGGATTTTTTTTCTGGTCATGGAAAGTCATGAAGTCATGGATTTCAATTCTAAGAATGTGGTGGGAACCCTTTAATATCAAATCGGAATAACAAAAATACTAACCTGTTCGCAATGAAATTCATAAGAAATCTAGATGTCTACGACCATCTTGAAAAAAATATTTTCTTTTTACGAGCTGTATAAAGAGAAAGTTAAGTTATTCATCGAGGTTGCTCTGGGGACAATGAAATTTAGTTTAGATAATATTTTTTGACACATAGTTTTACTATGAATTAGTTTAAAAAGAAACGTCAGGGGAAAATATTTGCGCCTATTTTGAAGGCTAATCGTTAAATTGTTGAGCTGCCATAGACTAGTCTGCATAAAATTGGTATACTGACATAAATAACTAGGCAAAATTCCACGTCAACACAACAGATAATTTAAGAGGTAAATTTTGTAACAATAAAAGTAACATTAATTCGTACCTCCACCAAAGTTTTAATTCCGTGTTCAATGACTATTTATTTCATTTAATGGGAGGTTCATTATTATTTAAATGATATGTAGGACAGATAATAGCAGTAATTGTTATACAAGACCTTCACAATTAAACCTCTCTTAAACAAGAACTTAGATTGAAATCTAGAAATAAAGTTATTTGTGACAAACCAGGTAAGCTTGAAAATGTTTGTTACAATAATATAATAATAATAATAATAATTTCTTTATTTAGCTAATGAAAGCTATACAGTTCCACATACATCATTCTTGCATCTTATTATAGTATATATATAGTAGGTACATAAACAGAATAGATAAAATAAATAAAATATAATAAAGTAGATAAAATAGAATAGATGAAATTCATGACGGAAAACAAACAAATAGAAAATATAAATTATTAAGTGGCAAAACCTTAGTGCCATTTACATAGAATATAATAAAGTACTAAGTACTGTACAACACATTATAACAAAAATACATACAATACATAATAAAATACAAATATACACTTACATGATTTATATACACACCCACACCTTATCTGTTTCATACAGGTAACGCTCTTATATATTTAACACACAGATTTGAAAAACGGTTAATAGATATGTTGGAATGTTTTATGTGATATTGTAAACACATAGATACGAATGTTGCTTTCAAAAACCAAATTTGTTGTATATTTCACGTGTAATTTGAGTTTTTTTTAATAGAAAAGACAGGTGCAAGTGGAGAACCCCAGGAGAAAATAACAAATACGAAGGCCGGGCTATGGGTAACTGAAATTAAAATTTGAAAGACATAGATATATTTATAGATGCCAATAACTGAAAGTAGATACAGTAAAACTGAGAATATAAAAAGTAAATACAAAATATATATCTATGATCTATATGTTCATTTTTAGCCACGCCTACTAACAATGGTTCACAGACCGAGAAATAATTAGTATAATATAATAGGCAAACTAGATTTGTAATTGTTTCAATTAAAGAACCGTAAAAAAAATTCGTATACACAAAACTGCAAAACATGCTTTTCCTACAATAAATAACCAGACACATTCTTGGTCATGTAGACAATTTAACTAGTAGTTTCTCAAACGATTATATATTCGAATAGTAGTACTAAGAGATGTTCTGGAACCTGACGATCATTTTTATGACATTTTACAAGCTTATGGAAGTTTAAAGCATACTGATAGACAAGATAAAATATATTCGCCAAAATTTAATGGAAGTTGATATCCGCTTTGTTAGAAAAGCAGCAAGTGTATCTCCGTCTAAAAACACCCTTCTCGGTACACAACCGACCCCATCTAAAAACATTGGTTTTTATTGGTATGGTTTCGAATACTCAGGTGAAAATATACCTGGATTAAAAAATGCAGCTTTGGGAATTTCATCATTTATAACTGTTGTACATAATTTCACATTTTTTACCAAGTTAAGTAGAAATTTCTTTGCAAACAAAAATTACCGAAATACAGAAAACTGCAAACATTATCTGCCATGCCGTTTCATTTTCCAAATTGATTGTTAGTAACAGGGCTATCATCTGAAACGATTCATTTCATTTCTGTCTCTTGTCGCTTCTAGAAAATTATGTGCAACATTTTTTAAATGTGTCAAATTCTGATGTATTTAAACTATTTAATATGAAATGAAAATAAACTGAAAAACCATAGTCATTTGTGCTTTTTATGCAGACGAGTTCTTGATTATCTTATTTTACTTTTAGGTAGATCTACCTATTGCGGAGTGCAGCATATCACGACTTCGGGAAAATTTCACTATAGTTTCTTCGATTATGGTTGCCAGACCCCAAAAATGCCCCCCGTT
The DNA here is from genome assembly GCA_963675555.1 of Leptura quadrifasciata. Lineage (NCBI taxonomy): Eukaryota > Metazoa > Arthropoda > Insecta > Coleoptera > Cerambycidae > Leptura > Leptura quadrifasciata. The sequence goes on along the minus strand of OY776675.1, from coordinate 30,204,945 downwards.
TCAAAATGCCGGCAGTTCAAAGTTTAAATAAAATTCGCAAAATTTTATTTCGAATCAAACATGTGATACATCTAGCCCTACAACTTTTGTCTAAAACATTTTTTGCTAAAACGCATAGGAAAAATTAAAAAAATGGCGGCGATCCAAAGTCTTCAAAAAATTCACAAAATTTTATTTCGAATCAAATATGTGCATGCGATACATACATCATTGGATAGTACTCATCTAGCCCTACAACTTTTATCTAAAAGATTTTTTGCTAAAACACATAGAAATGAAAAAAAAAGCGTGATTTATTTATATTTTGAAGATTACCTATGTGCTAGTAGTTCATAAATCAATGAAAATAAATTAAAGTTGGGCAGTTCTAATAAAGATATACTTAATTTATACTTACTTAATCACTTATTTATTAAATTAATAGAGACCTAATGTAGTGCAAAACAATATAGAACGAAATCTACTTTCCGACTGGTCTCTGCTATAGGATTTTTTTTAATTTGTGCTCTCTTATATCTCTAACAAGATGAAGATCGAACTCGTAGTCTGTTAAGTTCTTCCAAGTACATGGCATCGTGCAGGTTATTTAGAATGATAGTTTAATCGGATTTAAAAAAATGACGATTCTATATTTTGAGCAGAATCGGGTTAAAGTCTAGCATTATATAATAGGGTTTTCCCAGAAAAAAAATTATTGCTGAAACACTTAACTCACGTAAAAAAATGATTTATGGCATATTTATTATCTTATTAATTTTACTAATAATAACAAAAAAAAAACTTGAAGTTTGAAAAATATTAGGTTCATTTTAAACAGCCATAAATTGGCGCGTTGTGACGTCAACACCCTGAAATCCAATCACAGAGGTTGTCTTTGTTCAAAATTGTTTATTAATCTTGGTCTCTGTTAACATAACATAACCTCTATTTATTGACAGCACTCAGCACTTTTCTATTTTAGGTAAATTATCAGCGGCACCTTTAACATATCCCTCTTCCACTTGATTCCATTTTGATTGTAGAATTAATAAAACATAAACCAGAAACTGATAAAATAATATTTTCACTCCAAACAATACAAACATTTTTTTTTTTTTTGGCATTCGGCCATTAGCCATGCAGCCAACCGCTACTTAAATTAAAAATTGCTCGAAAACTTAATAAATATTGCGCTGCTGAAAATCATTCATTACAAACTAACCTACAACGACAGAGAAAATAACAATATTTGAAGATCACAAAAAAGGAATAGAAAACAGGGACACACGCTTCTCGCCCTGGGGTCTGTCAGGACATTTTTAATGACAAACACTTTTAGAGGACCACTATAAATTAAAGGGTGTTACAAAGGAAAAACAACAGAGGAAACGAAGCTAAACTATTCATACATTCACACAAAATTTATAACAAAATTTTCGTTTCTTCCAAAAAGCAGATGATGCAATCAAAAACTGGCTTACCAAATTGACTGAGAAGAGAAAGTATATTAAAAGGCGATTGACTTTTGTGCTTAATAAGGTTTGTATATAATCTGTCAGAAGACGTTTTGTATTTGGAGCACTGGAAGAAAATATGATCCAGGTCACATTTAACTCCACAAATGTCACAATTCTCTGAAGGCAGAACGTTTATTTTAAACAGATGTGCTGGAAAACAAGCGTGTCCAAATTTGAGACGTATTATGGTTGTCACGTATTTTCTAGGGCAAACATAATTTTCATGCCAAAACTTTGATGGAAGATCAGGGTGAATAAGCGTATATCTAGTGCGGTTGAAGTTGCAGTACTCTCGCCCAATACAAACATAAAAAATATAATAACGTTTTAGGTTAGTCATCTGATGTGTAATGCCGGCGAAGGTTAAACCTAAACTACAGTACAAAATATTAACGTCCGACGCTTTCACGAATAACTTGTGCGGCATTTATCTGGATTCTGATTGGCCAATATTTACACGTCCACTGCTTTAGACCAATCACAGTACAAGCATTACAAATTGAAATTATGAGAAGTTTTAGAGGAAAGCTTTCTTTAACACACAGTTAGAATCCATTACAAACTAATTATATCCACAATCTCATTGGTTTTCCGGGTAGATACGTAATTTTGGCGCGTAAAAATACCCGTTTTAAAAAGCAGTGAATTTATCAGCAAGTTGTTTTAACGATATTTTCTTAGAAATAATTCTTATTAGAAAAGTAAATTGTTGTAAATTAATAAAATGTTTTATTATATCATTTTCACGACACAAATTGTTAAAATAAAATTAGTGGGAAAACCCTATTGTTTGGAATCGGTTTATCTAGATATTTAATTTGATACTCCACACGATGTGTTTCAAAGATCTCAATTTTTTTAATGTTAACAATGGCAACAGCAGCACAACGTATAATCGTGTATTAGGTAGATATGTTACTAAAATTTGTTTAAATTTCTAATATGAAACACTTCCATAGACTATAATATGAGATTTCTGCACACTGGACAGCAATTATTGTTGAAATCTCATCACATTTTTTAATTTGTCATTCAAGTATTATGGGTAAATTGATTTGCATCAGTGTGTCTTCATTCCGAATAAATGCCATAAAAATCATGACATACATTTCAAGAATACTCTGTATAACTAATTCTTAACATATTGTGTATGGTGTTTCTTTTTGGGAGACGGAATACGTTACAAGTTTTAGATACAGTATTTTATTCCTATACAATTAGCTTTCATCGCCTTGTTTCTCATTTTAACGTTGGTGGTATACCCACAAGTAGTATATGAATATTCAATAAACTCGAAAAAGAAACCAAAAACCATATAGTATACGTCTCTTTATCAAAATATTACATAACATCAGTTATTTACTCTTTAATTAATAAACACTTAAATTTATGTATAAAATTTTAAATGCCAAACCCACACGTTAAATTACAATTAAGTTCAAACTAAAAATTTATAATTGCCTAATGATTTCTAACATAATTATAATTTATGCTAAAACATTATAGTTACATTAGAAATTAGTTCTTTTAACCTCCATTCGCCAAATTAAGGAGCTACTCAGTTTACAGAATAAAGCGTTTGCATACAAACATCGGGATCTTTAAAACACCTACAAACTACTTCAAGCTGATAAATCAATTTGTCGTAATCGATTGGCGCCTATTTTATGGTTTTTATAGTCATTAGATAGGCGCCTGGGAAAGTGAACATTAAAATTTGCGAATGGCCAAACTAGTAGAAAAAATTATTTTACAATTACTAAATAACTATATTAAAAACAAAAACATCATCCCTAAACAACAGTTTGGCTTCAGAACCATATATACTACACTCGTGATTTCTAAAATTGTGCAAGATGCCCTCATAGGCTATATACAAAGAAACATGCACCACACTGCGGTTGCTGGACATCGAGAAGGCATATGACACAGTGTGGCACAACGGTCTGGTCTACAAGCTTAAGGAGATATGCGGGCTACCCCCGTATTTTCTGTCTCTAACTGAAAACTTTCTACAGCACAGATATATTATTGTTAAAATAAACAATGAGTTTTCAACCAAAAAAGATTGTCGGCGGGAGTTCCGCAAGGGACGATTTTGTCCCCTCAATTGTACAACCTTTACCTTTCAGATATCCCCCCTATTCTAATATAACCCTACTCCTCTACACGGATGATACCGTGATCTATGGGCAGTCGTTCTATGCACATACTGCTGCTCAGAAGATCCGGTATCATCTCGTAAAACAGACTGACTTCTACAATACTTGGAAGATACCCATAAACGAGAATAAGGCTGAGACTATCACGCTACACACCACCAACATAAAACTTAAAATAAATGATAAGACGAGTGGGGAACGGAACACGGTCAAATATCTGGGGGTAATCCTAGATAAGAGGCCGTGTTTCGGACGCAATATCACACAGACCATCAGCAAGACCTACTCGAGCCTGAGTAAATTGTACTCTCTTGTAAACCGCCGAATCAAACTTACGACAGACAATAAGATAATCTTGTATAATGTTATCTTCAGACCGATTATGACATATGCCTGCGCGTTCTGGAACCTTATTTCGGACGCGCAGTGCAAAAGACTTCAGATACTCCAAAACAAATTAGATTGCTTATGAATGCGGACAGATACACTCTGGTTGCTGTGTTACATGAAAACGCCAAAGTTATGCTAATCAGAGACTTCATCAATGAAACGGCGCAAAAGCTTTTTTTGCAACCAGAATACAGCAACCGGAAATGATACAGGACAGGTGACCTGGAAGGCGGTTAATAAACATTTATAAACAAACAAATATTATTTGAAACGGCTTCGAAGAAGATGAACAATACTCAGAATGTTCTCTAAATATTTTTTAACTAAAGTAGAGATTATTTAAAAAGTCCTCGACCGCAATAAAACGTGCAACAAAGAAAGCTACATTGCATAAGTCCTAGTGTTCTATCTTTCACCGTGTCCCTGAAGAACAGAGATATAATGTAATATGAGGGTGTATTTTGTATCGCTTTAACTCCTCTTCCCCACAGGGCGCGATCCGAACGCTTGCGATCTCGTGTTATAATTATCATATTTGTACTCAGTATATCTCCTCAAAAAGATTCGAAACTGATCGTGACGATCTCGGTGGAACGAAAACGCAGATTGCGATCTGTGTGGAGGGATATACTGATTACAAATATGATAACTATAACACGAGATCGCTAGCGTTCGGATCGCGCGATCAGATCTCGCCCTGTGGGGAAGAGGCCTCAAAACTGCTTGATGTCGCTGGTGGGATTTTGCTCAGGTCCGGACTTATATAGTTTCAGAATTTAAAAAAATCTAAATAGTGGAACGTTCGGTTTTCTTCAATGAAACCGCTCTCAACTTTTTTGTATTTATAAACCAAGTGGCTATGAGCAAATTATGGAAAAATTTTTTCAACTGTATAGTTTCAATTAAAATTTCGTAATTGTAAGAAATTAAAAATTAAACCAGGATTATTTTATATTTATAATAATAGAAGAATAATACACACACACATATAATACATAAAATAATAGAAACAGTTAATCTGAATCAGAAAATAAGCCGATGTCATTTTCAGAATCGGAATTTGACAAATAAATTGTAAGTGGCTTGATCTGAACATCCCAAATATGTTCTTTTTGCCAATAATCTCATATAATACAATTTGTATGGCGGACACAATCAGACCAATTTCGGACGATGTCGGCGGACACATTTTGTAATGCCTGTTTCTAAACATCTGAAACGGCGTTTCCATCTCTCCTATCTTCTCCTTTTGCTACGTAGCCAGTAAATGATATCAACTTTTTTCGTTGAAGCGCTTGGCACATCTTCGCTAAATCGTGAATGTATTGTCCATAATAATAAGGGATGGTTTTTCCAGCCGAGGTAAAAGCTGTTCTTCCAGCAATTTTTCAAACAATGTAGAGTCCATGTTATCATGGCAATCAGCACTTTTATTCTTTGTAGAACTAGGTCTGCCCCATCTATAAATCCATCTTTGGTGCCACAATGCAAAACTATATATCTTTTTCCGTCTGATTGTTTGTTTTATTTAAAACTGATTTGATGTCATCATGTCATGTTCTACCATTTTGAAATATCTACCTTTCGTCTATAGAAACTATATCCAACGGTGATTGTGACAATACGTTTACTGTATATTGCCTGAAAAATGTAATACGTTTTGTGGTTTCTCCATACAAATTATGTTTTTGCTTACATTTTTCCAAAACAACTACAATCTGCCATTGTTTTGTTTCAATTTTGTAAAAACACTAAGTGTATTATTCATCGACAGCGTCTATTCCTAAAGACTTAGTGGCTCGTTAACACTAGCAGTAAGTTTTTCATATTTACTGTTATATTGCTCGTAACTCTGAATGATATAGTTTCTGTTTAATATAAATTATAAAATAAGAAATATAGTAGTAGAGAGTTGTTACATTAGTCGTCACCCGTTGACCTTTCATATGTAACTTTATTAAATCAATTACACTTAGTACAAAAATTGATTTAAGGAATAGCCCACTTGATAAAACTTTAAGTACCTATTATTTCTTTTCAACTTTCATAGAGTCGTCATGATATGATGTAAATAAATACAATAAATACCAAAGTGACGTCAAATCATAGTGAAATTAATTTCTTATTTAATTTCTACTTCCAAACATCAAAGAGAAGCAATTAAAAGTGGCTGTTTGATGTCAAAAATAAAACTCTGCTTAAAGCTGATTGAATTCTACTAAAAAGTATGTTATTAAAATTTCCAGCCGGAAAGAAATTGTAAAATATAATAAATGTGAACACACGTAAATTCCTCCATTGCTCTTTGAAGCAGTTTCTTGTTCATTGAATTAAATTTAATTAACAGATTCTATTACATTAAAAAGTACATATTATTAAAAGTTATATGTTATTGTAAAAGCATGTCTCTGATGACTCTTTTTATCTTCGAGCAGAAGTTATTGATCGCGTACTCGTCATATCAAAAAAATTAAGAAGAAAAAGAACTGATTCAATGAAAACCAACACTTGTTTACTTGTGTTAATTTATAAACTAACCTCCTTTTTAAATTATTTGTTAAACACAAAATCTGTAGATTACAATTTTGGCTAAACAACAACGAAATAACCTATTTCAAAATTTCTAGATAATGTACACGTTTATGTGCATTTCAAACGTGTCAACATTATGTAACATTTTCTATGAATTTAAAATGAGTTAAATACCCATAGTCTGGGCTTGGCAGTTCTCAAGTTCTTTTAATAAATAACAAAGGTCAAATTGTTAAAGATCCTTATTTGCGTGCCGAGTCACTAAAGCAAAAGCGAATAATTTAATGACTCCATATTGGTTTTAGTATATAATAAATATGCCTGTGACCATTAAATGAAAAAATAATAAGTATGAAATTAAACAATAAAATGTCAATATAATACCTTATATAATGTCAACATATAGTACAGTAACTAGTGGTTTTAAGTTAAGAAAATGTCGAATTGAGTTTCGCTTTTGTGTGATAAGCCAATAGCAGATGCACTAAAGAAATGTTAGAACCTTCCTAATTTATAAGGTGTAAATGCTCTTTTCAGGGAGAGGCACTAAAGTAAAGAACTACTGGAGATAAAAGAGAATCAAATTTTGAGAAAAGAAGATTCTATACAATTTTTGATATAAATTAATACTTTCGAATTTATAACGACTTGAAATTGATTTGATTTATCACTGTAAGGTAGGCATTACATATTCAATTGATAAACTATACAGGCTGTCCATTTTATCAGGGCACTCGAGAATATCTCACTTAATATCGGTCGTACAAGAAAAATTATTTTTATGAAAATTGTGCCGATTTATATAACCTACAACATGGTTTAAAGACATTTGAAATCCATGGCCTACTTTAAGAGTTATGGCGGAAAATATCGAAAATGCGGAAAACGTCTAGACCAAATATTTCCGTTATTTGAAGAGATACGAGAAAAATTCTAAGGCGAAAATTTTTTGCAAAACAGTGTTTCAACGAGGTTTTATCTATTTTTTTTCAAAACCGCTGTATTTTGAGATTTACTCTTCAGGTTGTTAAAAAAATTATTTTGAAACGGGCGGGAAATGGCGCCATTAAATAGAGTATTTTCCACCCTTCGCTTCGCCCAAAACCTATATTTAGTATGTTAGAATTTGAAAAAGTTACATAGAATGCTGACACCTTAAAAACAACTCGCTCAGAATTAAAAACTATGACGTTGTACCAAAGATAACAATTTTTTATTTATAAATTTTCTATATTTTATAAAATGTTTATCTGTAAACTTTGTTTAATTTTAACTTTTTCTTATAAACGTGAGATTCTTAACGCAAATAACAAATTTTCCTGGCGCAAACACAGATCAGCATTATTTTTGTTTTCATGGCATATTTTTCTTAAAACATTAAAGATATAGTTATCAAATTTGGTGCAACGTCCTCTACAAATTTTTCAAACTCTAACTTACTAAAAATAGATGCTCTTATTTTTTTAAGTAGATACTTCAGAAAAATTGCACCCCACTTGCATTCGCCATATTGGAACCGCAATTCTGATTTTTTAAATTTTGACTGCAGATTCGTAATCGGCAACCCCAAAAACAGATATACCACGTTTCAAAAATAAATAATTAATGCTTTTTGACATTTTAAGGGTTACTTCCACCCCTTGGAGACAAGAGCAAGTCAGCCATGTAGAAACTAAAGAAGGTACCTTTTACCACAAAAATCACTCATAAAAGAAAACTATCATTACACAACAAACAAATCGCAATATTTATTGATTTGGCCACGGCCTTCGATACGGGGTCGTATGACATTTTACTTAACCAACTCAACGAATATGGTATAAAGGGTATAGTAATGACTTGTTCAGAAGTTATCTTCAAAATGGGAGGCAATGTGTAAAAATTGGTGAAAGTAGAATTAATTTAAAAATAATAACATATGGCATTCCTCAAGGAACGGTTCTATGGCCAATTATTTTTAATATTTATGTCAGTGATTAACTTCAACTTCCAATTAATGGAAAAGTAGTAGCATATGAAAATGACACTGTTCTTCTGGTGGAGGATGACTCCTGAGAAAATGTTGCCAATAAAGTGGTGGTAGAGTATTCAAAGCTACAACAGTGGAGTGGCTATCGGAAAATTACCTAACAGTTAACCTAATTTATGTGCTTTAGTATATATGACAGAAACGTACCTAAGATGGATTCATTTCAGTTACATACATACTCATGTATACATACATCTCATAAATAACCGAAAGCGTGACTGTATATGTGCTATGAAACCGGTGGCGTCATTTTACCCCCGCCAGCCCCCGCAGTGCGGGGGGGGGGGCGTGCACATAGGACCGGTCGATTTGAATGCAACGTAGAAACCTAAATTTAAAAAAAGTCAAACGCCGGCCGCAAGCTTTCTCGATTTTTTTTATGTTTATTGTTTATCTCTATGGAATGGTCTAAAGAGGGCCAATGGCCCAAAATCAAAAGGATTACAAAATGTTGAGAGGTATAGTTCATTTCACGGTGAAAGTTTCACGAATGTTGGCGACGTTGGCATATAGGTCATCAATTTTAAATTTCTAAATTTATTCGCAGTGCTTTTGCTATTTGCTGTCGTAGTTCCATAACAACAGAAATGCATGTCTTTTGGGGTTACGAGAGCAGTGCCGATAGTTCTATAGCAAAAGCACTGCGAATAAATTTAGAAATTTAGAATTGATGACGTGAAATGAACTATAGCTATAGACTATAGTTAAACTCCGTCAGGAGGTTAATAGAAATAAGGAAATAAAAAAGTTTTAAAGCACTGACAAAAATTATGTTATTTATTCACGACATGAGGAGGCCCAAAAATCAAAGTTACGCCACTGTATGAAACTGCAGCAAACAAAGAACATTAAAGATCTCGAAATTCTTATAGATTAAAATTTAAAATAGACAGAGTCCATTCAACAATTAAACAACAAAAAGCACAAATTCGTTTGAAAATTGTACCACCTAAAAAATATTAGCCCTTTAACACTTTAAAGTCATTGTATCATGCATTGGTGAAATCAATTTTTAGATATGGAATAATACCATGGGGAAGTGCATATTCGGCAAATTTAGAGTCTTAAGTACACTCAAAAACATATAATAAATTTAATGTTTTAAATCTGCAACTCCTATATATCAAGTATGCTCTAATATTTACACATAAACATAAAAATTTACTGAGTACAATACAACATGTACACAACACAAGACAAACATATAATTTAAATGTAAAAATACCTGAAATTAGATACACAACAACACAAAGATTTATAGCGTATTATGATCCAAAATTTATAATATTTCGCCTGTCCGTTTTAAGCAATATAATAACATAGGGCTATTCTGTGATAAAATAACTAAATACTTAATAAATAACAAACAGAAATTCACGAAAGTATTGGTAGGTGGTTAAAATATTGTATATAAAAATAATATAATAGTCTCACCTACTGATCGTATATTTCGCTTATGATCATTGTATAGGGAAATTTTAAATAATAATTAAAGTTTTACAACATAATTAAGTTGTTGCTGGTACACACACAGATTGTGTGTGCAATCTAGATGTACTACATAACATTAATGACTAATATATATTAAAATATATTCTAAATATGTATTGTTATTATTTGTTAAATACTTTGTAATTTTTGAATTGTAATTGGGAAAAAGCAGTAAATTTGATTTGATTTGATATGACATTCTTTCTAAGTTTTACATACTTTTCAGCTTTTCATGCAATAAAGTAATCTTCAATTTACATTAAAAAATCTAAAATGACCTGGTCACAAACGTTAGATAAAGCTTATGTAAAAATTTACTGACTATACTAGCCTTACATAATACTCTTCTCACTAGAATAAATTACCGTGATACCGCGATTTCCGTGAATCATATTTCCATTTCATCTTTCATACGGATGTTCAATCTCAATCACCATTTACATTTTGTCATCGGGAATACACTTTATGAAATCGAGGCGATTCGTCAACGTTAGGCTTAAGTAAGTACGGTTGAAAGTTGCTTAGTAGATAATTTCCTTTGTGGTAAAAGATCACGTCGGCATTAGGTCCTTTTAAAGAGATCAACTCTACAGGGGCGGACTGTGTGTAGGTTTCAAGAACCACTTTTTAAGAAAATTATTTTAAAACAAAATTGTACGGAATAGAGAAATACATAAATTTGGTTTGCTATAATTATTGAGATGCGATGGTGAAATATAAATATTCACAAAAAAAATAATGACTACGTTTCAACTTAAAAAAAACTTAAGAACAACCTAGATGAATAGAGTGGTAAAGAGAGTCTAACACTTTCATCGAACACAGTCTATCTCATTAAAAAAGAACAAGCGCTGTGACTATAGAAATTTGGCTTATTAACAGAAACATTGTTGTATATAAATGCTGAAGTGTACAATGGACCCATCCAGACAAATACCAGAAGCATGTTCTATTTTAGATTTTTTCTGCTTGATGTTGTAATAAAGATCTCGCCAAATTTTAGATCGATAGCGTTAATAATAGACTTCTAATTTGTATATTCTTAAAATCACAAAAGCCTCGCATAACATCACTTCACTCTTCCGTTTACATGCGGGTCTCGGACGTTGCAAATTTAAGTAATACAACGGTTTAGTTATATTTGTTTCGCTGTGTTTACAATTATTAGCTATTTGGTGCTGTGCATTATCTTATTTTATGTTGTTTTTTGGAATTGATGTCACTCAAATTTATGTTATTTTTAGTAAAACCATAATTTTTAAAAGAAACAAATAGCACTCAATTAAATGTGCTTAAAAAAAAATACACAAACACAGTCATAGAAATGATAGCTCAAATGGAAACAAAAAAATATATAATTTATAAAATAATTTCTTATAGCGCGGTCAAAATAGCACAAAAAATCAATATAAAAGAACTTTTTACATAAGCAATTTTATGGTTGGATCCTGATGGGGAGGTACTCAGGAGTACCCAAAAAATATTTGTACTTCAATAACCCTGTGCTCCAATTGTTATTTACAATTTAGTTTTTTAATATTTTGAAAAAAATTTGAAATTTTTTTATCAGATCGTAAAGAAAATTTTAATACCTCTCTTTTAATAAAAAAAAAGAGTTTATTTTGGTCAATTTTTTTTTAAATGGCCGATAAAATTCGTTTTTTGTTCATTGGATTTTAAGCAAATGCAAATATTGGCCAAAATAGGTTTAAAAATTTTTTTTTACGACATCAAAAGAGACCTAACTTTTGAAAAAAATTATCCGTTTCGGACTTAATGGTATAAAATGGCGGCCAATTTTAAATAACAAATTCAATTGCGCACACTGAGTTTAATATTTTTGCACAAAATTTTCAGGGTGTTTTTGTGTAAAAGGCAGATTTTTTTAAAGTTTAAAGCTGATCGGTTCACCCAGCCTGGGCAGCAAAATGAAAAAAAAAAAACGATCTTTGGCCAGTTTTTTCATTTTTATAGGTTATGGTTGCGCTTCCAAAGCCTACACTAAACGTAGATGTGTCCGATGGGGACAAAAAAAAAATCAAAGATTTTGATTTTTTTTTGTCCCCATCGGACCTACATATCTCGAGTTATTCACATTTTTAGGTTAAAAACACGGTTAAAAAAACTAAATTGTTAATAACAATTAGCGCACAGGGTCTTTGAAGTACAAACGTTTTTTGGGTACTCCTGAGCACCTCCCCAACAAGATTCAACCATAAAATTGCTTATGGAAAAGTTCCACTTAAAATCCTATTTTAACTGCATTATTAGCAACAATATTAGCAATCGAAATAAATTTTTGACAGAAGTATTGTTGCATCTTAGAACTATGCAATATTGATGAAGTGGATTCTTCCTTCCACTTACATTGACTAGACTGAGTGTCAACGGATCATGGTAGACTCCCTTTTTTTCCTTATTTTTTAGAATGTCGGAATGAAACTTGATAGATGTATTATACGACTAAGGGCGAATTTTACAAACAAAGTTCAGCTCCAGTTCAACCTAAACTCGGTTCAAAATCCTTGACTACCATTGTTGCTACAATTATAACCTTGAATTTTAAACTTAGTTCAAAGTTGAACCACGTTTGTACAACCCTCTCTTAGAAGACACTTTGTGACATAACTGTCATTCTTCCTCCCTTCCGGTTTTATCAGAAATGACCCCAACTATTGATTTTTAAATTCAATCAATATTTTTCTATAAAACTGGAGAAAAATGCTCAAATTCGACCCCCTTGACATTGTTGTCTAGGATACTAGGAACTTTGACAGTAAAAACTAGCTTGATTTGTGATATTTTAATTTTTATTTTGGGAATTTAGAAATTTTGGCTTTATTTTTGAAAAATCCTTTCTAGCTATTTTGCATTTTATTCTCTGTAAAATTAGGATGATTTTGATACCTCAAACAAAACTCCCCTCACAAAATTAACGAAATCAAATTATCGACAATATTATACACATTTTATCTAGAAACTACCTACACCTATTTACACTTACTAACACTTAATTAAACTTAGTTCTAGAGAGGCTTTTAGAGGCTTGCAATGCCTTTTTCAAATGACTAATATAATTTTTAAATTAAAATTAGTTAAATTAAAGCTACAAGATATGACTATTTTTTAATTTAAATTAACTAATTTTGCAAACATCTGAAATTGAGTGAAAATTCATATAACTACACCTGTCATAGTTCTACTTAGGTACTCTTATACTGTTTTACCAGAACATGCATTAAAAAAAAGTTATGGCCAAAAATAATAAATATTAACTTATCGGATCTCTCGCTCTCTCTCTTGGATATGCCCATCTTAACCACGGGGAGATTTTTGAGAATTTCAAGGCCTTACAGATAAATTATTTGTTTTGGCCATTCCTCAGGCTTTTCGTTTAAGTATTAATTTTCAAATGGCGAAAGGGACAAGCAGTGTTTGTTGTTACGAAATTTGCTATTGGCAAACTATTTATCAGCACTTGCAGTCTTGCAGGCACATATGTGCCCTCTTGGGATGTTTTACTTCTCACTAGTCCATATATAGGGCAATTTCTTGTTTCTCATCAGGAGATAAATTCATATCAAAGAAAGCAAGCGCTAAAATACGTTCTTTAATTATAATCAGGGTGTGCTATATCAAGCAAGTCTTCGACTGTACCGATTAATTCTTTATCTTCAGAACGATGCTTTACACTTCTTTTCGCGCTCTTTAACAGAATCAATTTCCGTAAAGCTTTTTAGCTTAGCTCGTCTCGAATTGGAATAAGAGCTTACGAATATAAAACAATTCCTTTGATAACAACACGGGAACTACCACGGAGTCTTTTTTAATATTTTCTGTTGATAGTAGGCACTTGTTGATTATAAGAAAACTTGCTACCTCGAATATCAGTCTCTTCAGAGCCGACTAAGTATTTAGTAGTGTTACTTCTTATTACTTTGACCACTCTTGACGCAGTTATATTACTACATACTACCACTACCGGCGAGGCGAAGATAATAAACAAATGCAGTCTGAGTACAAAAAACTGCGCGTGCGTGACCTCTAATATCATTCAATTTGACTAAATTTTTGCAGGAATTATTTTATTGATCATTGCAATCCATTGAGAGAAGGTAAGATTGGAAAAATTACAAAACTTTTTTAGACCACTCGGTGCTGCTATATTTGAAATGTTTCACTTAATTAAGTCAACTAATTTACTTCTCCTGATTCTACATTTAAAACTCAACCAATATCATAATGAAGTAAAAGTACAAACTACTGTCAAATAATGTATTTACATGTTATTTGTGACAGTTTCTAGTTTTCTTCTCTAATAAGAAGAGTTACGTTACTTCAAACTAATACAGATATTTCTTTTACGTCGTAAGTTGAGTTTACTTAATTACCATATAAACAAGCAACAGAAAATATAGTTCACTTCTTATAAGATTCCTAACAAATTATTATATCACACATAACAGGATTTTTGTTTGTTTTGCAAATTAACTGAGACACAAACGTTAATGTTACTTTTAGTGTAAACAGAAGAAATAAATAGTATGAATCCTGTTAACATTTCGCCAATGATTTCAAATAAACAAATCGAAATATATACAGCAAAACTAGTTATCGTAAAGTATTAGAATTACTAAGCAATCAACGCTTCCTTTAATAGGTTTAAAAGGAAGTTGATAGATAATATAAAGTATCTATTTCATCACGCGACTCAAAGCCTGCCCATACAGTATACGGTACTTTTGAACTTTTATCACAAAAATATACGAGGCCTTAAGTTTTACAGATTTTAGTGAGTCAGAAACAATAAAAGAAAACAGTTCTAAAAATGCAATTTATTACTAATAGTATATTTATAGACGAATACAATATTTAAAAATAATGTATTATATAAATTGTCTGTGGTTTATAATTAGAAGCTAGGGGAAATTAATATTATTAATTTAAAACAATAAGAATAAATACTATAACCAAATTAATAAGTATAAAAATTAATTAGCTTTTACACAAAAAGGAGTATACCGGTAGGTCCGGACTTCAAGTGTGCTTGACAGTTGAGAGATAATCGAGAGATTGGTGGACAATTTTCTATTATAATCTTCCCAACACTTCTAAATCTCAATTGCCAAAATAGTAATAAGATTTTTTCTTATTTACTTGTTTGTTCTTTAATAAATTTTTAAAGTACGAAAAACTTTATATTTGAAGTTTTTTTTTCTTCGTTAAAATTGAATCTGTTCATAACCAATTCAATTCAATAAGACTTTATTACAATTAAAATACAAAGGTGCCTCCCCAGAACCCATCCTGGGACTGACCGTACAACCATCGCGTTAATTACGGTGGCCGATTGTAGGGGCAAGAATTACGCCTGGTTCGGCTAAACATAAACAAAAATGGATAAAACTTAACCTAAACACTTTCTGCATCAGCAGATAAAAGAAGGTACTTAGTAAAATTACTAATATCGAATAACAACGACGGGGGCGAGCGTGGGTGCGTCTTTACTATGTACATACTTCGATATGCGATGTAAAGCAACGTAAGGCGCGGTTAGTAGTTGAATGGGTGACCGTTCCAACGAAGACTGCGTTCTCGCCTCACACATCTTCCAGCGGCTTGTATATCAAAGTATGAGCGGAAGCTATACAACCTTAGGCGAGAGTTGTATAGGGGATATACCATCCTTCGGAGGGGATGTAAAGCCGTCGGTCCCTTGTCTATTAAATGTTAGGCAAGTAAAAGATCCCTACTCTTCTTAAGGGAAGAGGTTCGGCAAAATTCCTGGTTGGGGGTAGCTCGTCTACAGGCGTCGGTGTTAGGCCTTAGTAGCGGAAATAGGCCGACGTTAAATAAATGTATAAAAAAAAAATAAGAATAACAACGATTCAATAAAACTAAAACTACACTATACCGAATGTCAACGGGTCATGGTAGACCCTCTTTTTTCCTTATTTTTAAGAATATCAGAATGAAACCTGGTAGAAGTATTATATGACCGAGAAGACACTTTGTGGCATAACTGCCATTTTTTCCCACTTCCGGTTTCACCGTAAATTATCCCAACTTTTTATTTTTAAATGGAATACCCTGTATATTATTATATTTTTGGAATCCCTGAAAAATTCTGATTACGGTGATACCCCCATAAGTAACATTTCGACTCCATGAAAAAAATTTGATCCGAAATTTGTTGGTATATCTAGAGTGCCATGACCAGAAAAAATTGCTTCTAATGGACCGGTGTGACGTCAGAAAAATCAAATCGAGCATAAAAATTTGGGAATGTGTATTTCGCGGGCCATCAAATTTGGCCTGAACAGTTTTTTTTACCAAAACTTAATTTTTTCAAATGGAAACTCATAAAATAGCGGATGTTCTAAGGAATCGGTGGATGGTTCATTTTTTTATGAAGTCGAAATGTCACTTATGGCGCATCACCGCACTCAGAATTTTTCTAGAATTCCAAAAATATAATAATATACAGGGTGTTCCGTTTAAAAATGAAAAGTTGGGGTCATTTCCGGTGAAACTGGAAGTGAGAAAAAATGACAGTTATGCCGTAAAGTGTGTTCTCGGTCATATAATACATCAACCAAGTTGCATTCTGATATTCGTAAAAATAAGGAAAAAATAGGGGTCTACCATGATCCGTTGACACCCGATATTTAAGAACTCTCGCGCAAAACACTTTTTAATTTTGTATCTGACGCAGGCACCTTAACTTGAACAAGGTACCTTCCACGAGATACGTCAATGCAGGGTTGAGCAGGGCTGGCCTAAACTCGGATTTTAAAAATTTTGATTTCGAAAATATTTTTATTTGGTAGAAGACTTTAGAGTGAGAAATGAATTTAGAGACAAAAATGCACAAAAAAACAAAGAAAACAAACGCAACAAAAAATTACAAACAGAAAGGAAGAGAGCGACAGGAAAGATTTAAATATGGAAAAGTTAGGTATGAAATATCAGTAAAGGTGGATAGGGTAAGTGGAAGTTATATTGGTGAAATTTAGTTACAGAGGTTGCCGGAAAATCGGTAATGTCTGATATGGTAAGGGGTGTTTGATCCGAAATGGGGCATTATGCTGTCTAATTTGCGTTACGTGTCTTGTTAGCGGACTATCCCCCAGCTTGAACGAATAGAAGTTTTGAGAAATATGCTGGACGTGCTATCGGGGTTATGTCCTTTCTGAATTTGAAATGAGACGCATAAATTTGTGTTTTGGCACTTTTAGTGTTATCATGGTTGGTATGTTGCACTACACCGGCGCGGCGCCGCGTATGTGATGGACTTACTGACCACTAGTGTGTACAACAGTTTTTTATTTTGTCTGTTAAGTCTGCTACCCCTGACCATGAGCGGATACAGACACCTGGACAGGGAGTAACCCGTCCGTACAGTTTCATTTATGTGGTGTTAAACGTCAGTCTCACCCCTATTTCACGCATCTTTTGGTTGGAATTTGGCTTCCCCGGATCGAAATTGGAGTGAAGATTCCGTTTTCGATGAAACGACGCATCAAGACTATCGCCTCAGAGTTCTCAGTGTTCACCCGAATTTTCCACCAGCCCTAATACTCCGAGGCATGAGACATGTGCGCCTCCAACAGCATACGCGCTGCTTGTGCGTTGTGTGAATGCGCGTACATAACTGTGTCATCGGCGTACTTGGCCACTTTCGTATTCGGGAACTCTGCAACTTCGGTGACAGGCAGGATCCTTGCGGGACACATCCTTGTGTTGACAGCTTATTATTCACTCGAACTTGCAGGGATCTGCCCGTTAAGAACAAGTGAATGAGTTTTGTGAAGTACGTCAGAAAGTTTTAGCCGTGCAATTTGTAGCATAGTAGTCCCGGGATCCACACTGTGCCGAATGCCTTATCAATATCGAGGACCACCATGGCGGTGCTCTTGCCGAGCTTGTATTGCACTTTGACGTCATTAACTATCCTAGCGACCTCCTGCCCTTTCTGAAACCAAATTGTGACTCATTGTTGATGTGAAGCTTCTCCTTAACAGTGTCAAATCTGGTCAAGACGACCTTCTCCACCAACTTGGAGATCGCCGGCAGTAACGAGGTGGGCCTGTAGTTGCCGGCCAACTTCGCGTTCTTATTTGGCTTCGGGATGGGAACGATCAATTCCGTTTTAATGGTTGGATTTCACAAGGCTTTCAGCAACAATTGAACTGTCCTCACTAGATAATTCATATTGATTTTTGATCCACTACTTCAATAGTGGGCTATAACATACCTTTTATTCTCTTAGCAGAATTCTGAACAACTTTTAAAAAGTCTGTCTATCTGTCACGTGAAAAGTGTTCCAATATTTGATAAGAGTCTGCAGAAACAAAAATACTGCTAATCAAGTTGAAATCATCAGGAGATGATCATAATTGCAAACATACTAATTATAACTAATTGATTAACTGATTTTCAACATACTTTGAGGGATATCCTATACAATTCTCGACAATTATATATAAATATTTCAACTACGTGACGAAGATTATAATATTAAACTAGTTATTTAGAAAATCTCACCACATTAAAATCTTATCAGATTAAAATCATTCACTCCATCCGACCCTCTAATACCCTATAATTAATTCTATTTGCTTACACTCTGAGCTCTCTCAGTCTCCTATAATTAATTATATTAAAGTTAATTTTGAACTGGGCAATCGTGCTGTCTTGAGGCCAACAATATAATGTTCTAGTTATTACCGTTTTTCAAAAATGCTGTTAGAGAGTCTTTGGCGTTTTTTATTTTAAAATAATCATGTACAAAATACAGCCCTGCAGTTATCGTCTCTTCTAGCTCCTCTAGTCACGAAGAGGACTCTGGCAGCAGCGCCATCTTTCTAGCCTTGACCGCCGGACCGAGCTTTCGACACGATTACAATGAGACTAACGATGAAGAGACGCTTGCCTCACACGTTCCATGCAATAAACATTATCATTACGGTTTGATTCGTCGTGTAATTATTGAACAGCGCGAGCTATGCTTTTTTCAATATAATAAAGCTGTAGTGAGATATCTAAAACCTTATTTGGCGGGAAAGGCTATTATGTCAGTTGAGTAGAATCTTCAGCGCTTTACCTGCTGCTATCTTTAATCTCAAAGGGGCGTTTTGGGACGCTTGACGCTATTGCCTTACTCAATAAAATCATTTTGCAATGATTGTTTTTTTTTGCCGCTGCGCACTATTTGAGAAATAAATCCTCAAAAAATTGAAAAATACTGCAAAAACCAACAAGTGGTTAACAACAGGAATAAGTAAATCCTCTCAGGAGTTGAAAGATTTCTACAAATTACCAATCGTATCAAATAACCAGAATAATACAGATTTCTATAAAAAATATAATAAAATTTACAATAAGGTTGCAAAAGCTGCAAAAAACACTGGAATATATAAGATAATTTGATACACCAAATAATAGTAAAAATAGGGTAATAGTAAATAATAGTAAAACAGTATTTATAAAAATAGTAATACAATAATATAATAGAAAATATAGAAATTTAAGAATAGTCACAAACCGTCACAAAACTTCAATGTCACGTTTAATGACATAATAATAAGGCTTTATTATTATGTCATTAGATGGCTATCTAAATCAATAAAATTCGTAGACCCCATCCTAGACACTAATCTTATGCGGATGGAGCGAACACATAGATTAAGTATGCAACAAATTCAACAAAAGATAATACATTCTTTAATGAACTACCTAGAAATAGAATCACTTTTAAACGTATAATTATGCCTTCGTCCTTTCAGCAATATCTTACAACATTACAGTATGGGGTTAGTCCTCATCGCGTCTTTGTCTCTCAAAAGAGAATTATAAGGCTAATGTTTAACCTCCCCTATCGCACATCCTGTCGTGATACCTTTAAAAAATACGCAATTTTCAAATAAGTACCGTCAGTATACATACTAAAATTATTGTTACATTTACAGTAACAAGCATAAATTCCTGGTTAATACTGGCTGTCAACTATTTAATAAATTACCAAATACAGTAAAGGAATAAAAAACACTTAACAAATTAATTAACTTAAACATCATTTAAAAAATTATTAGAAATAATGTTTCTATAATGCCAGCGAATTTTTAGTTTATCTCAATGTCAACAACAATTTTTAGCACGAGAAAGCTGTAGAAAACCTCACCTTTAAGCTGTGTCCATTATTGTATGTCCATTATAGTATGTCCATTATTGTATATTTTTGTCATATCATATTTAGCCGTATATATTTTTATATTTGGTACGTGCGTTTTTCGCTACATTTTTCCGTCTGTTCACATACACTAGTTCTTTAAGATTCTTTTAGTTATACTGTTTGACAATTTCTATGCTTAAATATATAAGTCCTAAAGAAATAAAGATTATTATTATAAAATCAAAACTATTTGGAATATAATTAAAAAAACTAGGTAAGGGTCCAATAAAAAATAATGTGGAAATTTATGTTGACCAGAATGTAATAATATACGCTAAACAAATATCTGCCAACTTTAATAAGTTATTTTTTGAAAAATCTCACGCTTTAAGCTCAAGTTTTCCAACGTTTTTCAGTATAAACGATAAAAAATGTTTAACAATGTTTTTTTACCCCTGCTTTAGAAAAAACGAGGTTTATACTGCAATAAAAAGTCTCTCAAACAGTCAAATGTATTTGGAATAGTTGGAATTTCGTCAAACATATTAAAGGTAGTCATAAACTTGATTGTTCGATCATTAAATTTTCTTATAAATAGATCATTAACTGAAGGTACATTTCCAGATGCTTTTATAAGCTACCAGATAATTTTAAAACTATAAACAATATTAAAGTATTTAAAAAGAACCTTTTCGTATATTTACATGACAACATGTTCCATAGTGTTACAGAATTGTTAGATCTTTATATTTTGATTTTTCTGAAAATGCGCGTATTAAAATAAATTACAATTTTGTTTTGACGACTGTAATAGATGGGAAACTAATGAATGGCACTGAAATACCTTCGAGTACAACTGTACAACATTGGTTTTAATACAGTCATTAATAATGACTAAAATTATCATTTAAAACGAGACTTTCACTTTGGGAATTCTAAACACTAAATTATTTGAATCTATTTGTAAATACAGAGTGACTATATAAATGATACTGGCATAGGGCAGGATCAGTCAAAAAATGGCCAAATTTCGTTTCAACGGGAGCCCTTAGAATTATTTATTTGGAGTGTAAATTAACAAAATTTGCACTTCTGCGAAGAAACTTCTAATTCTATAATAAATATATAAACAAACTATTTTATCAAAGCCAGAAGGTATAGGTATACATATTTTTAAAATTTTTCTTTTAAACTCCACACAATGGCTGCTTAAAACGCTCACACATAAAATTACTTATTTATTAATGAAATAACGCATATTTTAATAATTATTATCAGCACCTGTATATGAAGCACTTAGCGTACTTTCCCATGAGAGTAATGACATGTATGTAAACTTGATTAACTTTTATAATTCTTATAGTATAATTATATCACTATAATTATTAATTAAATTAAAGAAAATAACATATGGAAGTTTTGTACTGTCGTGGGCAAAAAAAAAATGGGACAAGACTTAAACGTATTTTTGCTAAAATCTAGTTGTGTACATCTAACTTTAATTTTTGTGACATTATTATTTCATTTTAAGCTACTCATTACATATTCAAATAGAGACAGATTTACATTAGAACAGTACGACAGTACGTAGTTGATATAGACATACCGAATTCCCTAATACTATATAATATATGTATAGGGCAAGTATAACGAAGTATGTAAAATCTTGGAATTTGTAAGGTTACAATATAATTAACATCCGAGGATTAACAGAAGCATTATGAATTATATATTTTGCGTGCAAAATATTTAAAAAAAAACGTATGCACAGCCTCTAACAAATTATAAGGAAATAATAACTTATTTATTAAAAGTCAACATCTACAGTTTTTTACTTTTTTTATTTGTTAATAAAGATGTTACTCATAAAATGAAATGAGATCTCATACACCTAGTGGGCTATAATATTACTGTCGTTTAAACATGACAGATGAAACAGACTCTAGAGTACAAAACGTTCTTATTATAAATAATTATTGTCTTTATTGTGTTGGCTGATGCACCAACTTTCTTTAAGAATACAATTTTTTTAATAATAAATAATAAGAATTTGTCGTATGATAAAAAAACACTGTATTTGTGTACCATCCTTAGGGAATATTTCCTGTACTTATAAAATATTTTTTTTAAGCTAGAGCCATTGGAATAATTATAAAATAATATTTACTTTTAGTTATATTACTGAAAATAAAACACCTGTAAACAAACGTTGTAACTTGTAATTCAGCGCTCGGTGGGGCACATAGCCCGGAGAGGAGCTGTTGGTTACAGTCTGGTTACGTTCCTTATAGTAAAATAAGGATTTTATAGAGGAGTTTGCGACTAAAAATATTATGTTTTAATATTCCGCCCTCTGAAAGCAGATTTGAACTATGCTAAGCCCAGTCAGGCTATTTATTTTTCGGTTGCAGCAGACACTGGGCCGCTAGATGGCGCTTGCTGGCTATTTTACATGTCGCTATCCTAAAGATACCGAAATGTACCAAGTAGTCAAGGGATCCTCGTGTCGGTCGTCACAGTCTACCTTGCACAGATGAGAGCCAACAGCTCGAAACTGCAGTCTGCAAGTGGTGTGGGACGACTGGCACGAGAGCTCCTTTAAGTAGGATCAGTCTTTCGGCTGGTGTTTGTTGCAATCGAAGCCTTAGCGTTTTGATGGTAATATGCAATTAT
The DNA here is from genome assembly GCA_963675555.1 of Leptura quadrifasciata. NCBI lineage: Eukaryota > Metazoa > Arthropoda > Insecta > Coleoptera > Cerambycidae > Leptura > Leptura quadrifasciata. The sequence goes on along the minus strand of OY776675.1, from coordinate 30,181,998 downwards.
TACACTTAACGCGTCAGGCTTGTAACTTGTAATTCAGTGCTTGGCGGGACACATAGCCCGGAGAGTAGCTGTTGGTTGCAGTCTAGTTACGTTTCTTATAGTAAAATAAGGGTTTTTTAGAGGAGTTTGCGCCCTCTAAAAGCACATTTGACGATGTTTATTTTTGTTTATGAACCAGAAACACCAACCACGACCCGGTGACTAATTTATGGTAGATAGGTTTTAACGGTTGTAAAAAAAATGAACATATAATCTGGTACGCCCGATCGACTATAGCTCTGCATTTAGTCTGTCCTCCTTCAAGTTGTGATTCTCCTCTGATGTTGCCGATATCAATTTATTATATTCAAAACTATCTTATAATAAACTGTCTTAAAATTGACTTGGAAATATGCAAATAGAAATGATTTTATAAATACATTTTCTATATACAATTAATTACTGCATTTACATCATGTGCTGGATGGGCAATGAAATTTCATTAAAATTTCCTTGGCATTTTCTGAGAATAATTAATCTATTTAAAAATGAAAACGTTGTTATTTAAGAGCCTTATAAAATAGTATAATTAACAAATCTTTTGGATATGTAATAAAAATAGACAATATATAAAATTTCGTTAACAAGTTTTCCAAAATTTTATTTCAGGCTATTTTTTCACAAAAATGAATATTCATCGGTTTCTCGAAAAAATATGTTTGTGAATAAAAACCTCATTACGAATAGAAAACTAAACATGTATGTAAGAACGCCCGCGATAAGACATATTATGAATTTTAATTAACATCCTCTAATTTACGACAAAACTAACATTTTGGATATATCGTAATTAGTAACATAAGGTGTATCCTCGTCTAAATTTGGTGGTATAAATAAGTGTAGCGCAATATACCCACCGCAATATTGTATCACTTGCGTAGGAGGATATAATCATTGTCGTTGGCATTCGAACCCACTCATTTGTAATATTTTTTTGTCTAATTTATTCGAAATATAATAACCGCACTTGCTTATAGTCATTTATGGCTAGCCACATTTTTGACAAGCTTTATATGCATATCCGGTTTTTCGGATTGAATGTAGTCTATTTTCAATATACAATGGGTTTTCCTGTTATTAACAGAGTAAAGACTGAAAACAAATAAAAACTACAATAGCGAGCGCAAATATCATCAAAGGTGGAAACTGGAGATAGCGATGATGAGTTAGGCAACGAACCGTTAGGTTTGGTAACGCAATGGAACCAAGCAGTGGTATAGGCGGAATAATATACATAATTGGGAATTAATAATAAGTTTTAAATCAACAAATGGTTGCAAAGTCTCACCACTACTACGGATAGTTAATGTTGTTTAACACTTACTAAATCTCAAACAAGTAATTTGGAAATTGATATATTTTTAAAACAATCTACATATGTATATAAAATTATAGTAGCGCAGATTCTAAATAATTTAAACAATCTGGAGATCGCTGTATTGCTTTTAAAATTCTCCTGTTTCTGAATTTTTGTTTTTTCTTATGAGTTATAAAGGAAAGGAATTAAAGGTGTAGTGATCAATATAATTTTTAATCATTAATTGCGAATAATACTAATATCAAATAACAGATATACTGTGTATATTTTGCGAGCGCCACGCCAAATGTCTCACTTAATATCTATTGTAGAAGAATAAAGTTTTAGAAACAGTTATCTCATTTTTTGTGAGCTATACTTCAGTAAAAAGAAATTTGAAATCCATAATCTACTTTGTAATATATATTACAAAAACCTAAAAAATAGGAAAACCACAAATGCTTATAGCTTCCTTATTTGAGGAGATACGTGCAAAAATGAAAAGAACAAAACTTAAAGGAGATCATGACACCACTAATTCCGTCTATTTTTTCTCTTTCCAACGATATAAAACATGTCAGAAAAAATTTAACTGATAGTGTCAATATTTAATATTTTACGAAAATCACAATTCATATCATTGAATCGTAATAATTGGTTTTGCCCTGCTTTGCCATGATTAGTGAAAAACAATGTATACAATTATTAACAAATTTGCCAGATTATCACTGTTGTAAGTTACGTTGTCAAGTTCCAAGACAAGCTTTGTATCAGTAATTATGGTGTACACCAATAATAATAAATTCGATATGATTAGCATTTATTGTCAGTGCAATTTAGATGCTGAGATGGCATAGTTTACGGAGATAGATTTCCAGATGCTCCGCAGCCAAATCGAATTATGTTTAGGAAGTTAGTTCAAAATCGGAAAATGCACGGTTTATTTAAAAAAAAGTTGTTTATGTTAACCAAAATGAAGACACTTCTTTGAGACAAATTCAGAGAAACTGTTGCATAAAATGAACGAATGAATTAACAGTGGCAAAAAGATCAGATTATTTATATTTTTAACAAGATTGGGCTCCACCTCACACTGCTGTAATATGTACAAATTATTTAAAACAAGTTACGCCATATAGCTGGATAGGCACCTATGGACCCATTCTATGGCCAGCTCGATCACCAGATATTACTTCCTTGGATTTTTAGTCCGGGGTTACATTATAGATAAGAAAAATGCCCCTGAAAATATTGAGGACATCAAAACCAATTAGAAACACACGTGAGGCAATTACTCCTGAAATGCTCCAAAATGTAATGCGTGAGGTGTCTCGCAGAGCACGTTTGCGTATTAGAATGCATGGTGCACAATTTGAGCATTTGTAGTTAGGTAAATAAATACACATATTTTCTTTTCAGTATGGTAGTAGGTAGTACTATTATACATAGTTATTCGTTTTTTTGGATGTTCATTTTGTACTTGTATTTTTATTTATGAGATATTTGTTTGTTTGTATTAAATTGTAATAAATAATTACTGAATTATAATTATTATAAAGATAATTTTTACTATTATGGCATAGTTGACGATTCAATGATATGAATTGCGGTTCTTGTAAAGTATTAGATATGACACTATCAGTTAAAATATTTGTGGCATATTTTATATTGTTGGAAAGAGACAGAATAAACGAAATTAATGGTGTCATAGACTACTTTGAGATTTGTTCTTTTCATTTTTACACAAGAGCTCATGTCAAAGCCAACTGCGTTTTTCGAATTTTTTGATACACATTACTATTCTTATTGTCTTTGCCGTCAACTTTCAACCCTTTAACTTTTTTCATATCTCCTTAAATAAGGAAGCTATAACCATTTGTGGTTTTCCTATTTTTCTGATTTTTGTAATATATCTCATAAAGTAGGCTATGAATTTTAAATTTCTTTTTACTGAAACATAGCTCACAAAAAATGGGATAATTGTTTCTAAAACTTTATTTTTCTACAATAGGTATCAAGCGAGGTATGGCCCTCGTAAAATAGACATACGGTATACGGGTAACATTGGCTCCTTCGCCGGATCGTAATTTTTTTTTTCTATAATGAAAACACCAAATTTACTGAGTTATTTATCAGAATTAAGTCGTTCGTCCTCTTTGCCTGGGTGACTCTGAGAGTCTGACAGAATTTCGTATAATTCCTCACAACTCATTGAGAACCATTATTTTTTAATTATAATATAAACATCATCACGCAGTCACGTCTAAACAAAATGCAGAACTTAAGCGCCATTTTAATTGTTTACAATACCAACAAACATCATATTAACGTCTGCCTAGTATTAATTTAGAAAATCAACTTGATGTGTTAAAATTTTGTAAAAAATTGGAACCAGAAATAAGGGGCGGTTAAAATATAAGGAGTAATTTATGGGCGCAGGATTCTTATTGAACATTTTTATGAGTAGCAGAAGAATGATATAAGACTCAAACAAAAAATAAGATTTATTTCTTTTTTAAATATTATAACTATATGTTTAAAACTGGTGTGACAAAACCATCGCTAATTCAAGAGTTAAGTTTCTGTTTACACTGAAATGACGTAATATAAACTCAAGGTAAAGATAAATATAAAAATGAAATGCATGAAAAATTTTTCATGCACGCTACATGGTATATTATAGTAGGTTTTATATTTCTATGTGCAATATTTTTATAATAAAACTTAAGTAGTTATTGACATTCCTGAAACAGTACGTAAACTATAAGTAGCAGCCCCCCACAGTGCGCAAATAATTAAGAGATTTCGTAATATTATTGTATGAAAATATTTCAGACGCACCCTATACTTACTGTTGTGTTATATAAATTTCTACATTAATAATATTAAAGGAAGCGGAAACATACTAAATTAATTAAAATAGTCTCTTTCATTATTACTTAATATTTCTAGCAAAAAGATTCATATTTCACACGGTCCTGTTTCGCGAAGGAAACTGAAATGGTAAAAATAATAATTATCTGGATATGCATAAACTAGAGTAAAATTTACATTGGAAATTATTATGTTTGTATTTTGCACTCCGGTACTAAATAATTTTTTGCCTACAAATTGTTTCGCAAACATGCCAATGAGCGGCAAATAAATAATTATTAAAATTTTCTGCCTAAAAAGTCGTATAAATATACACAAATCATAAACTGTAATTTGCACCTCACAGAACAAGTAAGTTTATTCTACAGGGTTATCCGATATAGATATTTCTTGTTAGACATACGGTAAAAATTAAATCGTTAGACATGGGGGATTAAATAAAATTTGAATTATATGCTCCATAGCCTTTCCATAGATACCTATGTGTTGATTTTTTGACGGAAAAATTCACATGGAGGGGGGGGTCAGAGTTCCGTATCACTATATTGTCATCGGAACTACATAGTTGTACAAAATTTCAAGTAGATATGTTTAGTGGAATTAGGTGAAAATTTGACAACAAACTAGTGAAACAGCTACCTAACAAACTGAAAAACTGGCGGCAAACTAACAGAATACACTAGTACACTAATCCTCCTTTGATTTGAATCACAGTCGAACACTTCTAATGATGCATCGCAATACCTCGTAACCCTATTTTATCTCTGTATATCTCTACTACTACTGGCGATATGTATGAATATATGTTTATCCCCCACAAATACGCTTTATCTCTTACTGATACCGTTTTTATATCCCTATTACCCTTCAAGAGTTGTTGGTAGGGATAAACTATGACCTTTACTTTATTTCCGCATATCCCTTTAAAGAATGTTAGGGATACATAAAGGATATCGCTGAGGAATACATATTTACCCCTCATCGACGTAATTTTTATATTCCCACAACCCTTAAAGGATAGTAGGAATATACAGAGATAAACTTGAGGTAATACACTTTGTTAGAGGTAATAGACTATGATCCATGTCATAGGAGAAATGGCTTAGTAACATCAGTGCTGTGTCGTCACTTTCTAGCGTGACTGATCCATCATCTAGTCATATTTTAGTTTAAGTAAAAGTGAGTGTTTTAAGCTCATGTATGTCGTAGGCCCATTGTATCTGAGGATATTTCAGGGTAAGTAAAATACGAAAGATTATGCCAATTATTTTAACATATAGATAATTTTCAACAACCTAGCACTATTTATATAATATTTTCAGAAGAGGAACGTCAATATAAATCTAAAAAATAAATAGAATTCTTATCAGAAGTTTTCTTTTCCAAATTATATTCATTTGTATAAACTCATCTACCAAACAATACAATGTAGTTCAATAGGATGTTTATAAATGGGGCAAACGATTGGTTATTACAGATCTACTAATTAAAATCATGTCAAACTTACGTTTTTTCACTGAATACAAAATTGTGTTAATTTCTAAAAATAAATCAATCAGTATCACCACCCTGCTTGGTGATTACTAATAAGAATAAGAAAATCTTGATCAATTTTAAGGCAAAAATTATATCAAAATTAAAATACTTAAAGACAGACTTACCAAAAAAACTACCACATTTAGTTTAGAAATGAAATAACCACTAGAGATCCATTAGATTTCGAAGTACTAGTAGATTATGCGCCAGTTTCGTCAAACAGTGATGATGATGTATCGTAATACATCGAACCCTATTACCCTTATTTCATCCCTTGACGAATAATGGGGATATAAAAAGGGTATCGATGAAGAATAAATGTTTATCCCCACAAATACTATACAATTTATCCCTTACTGGTAATCTTTTTATATCCCTATTAGCCTTCCAGGGTTGTTGGTAGGGATAAACTATTACCTTTAATTTTCCTCCATATATCTCTACTACTCTTGAAAGGTATTAGGGATGGAAAAAGTATATGGATGAGGAATAAATATTTACCTCTCACCGATGCCATTTATATATCCCCATTACCTTTAAAGGATAGTAGGAATATATAGGGGTAAAATTGAGGTATTTGAAATTACGAGGCATCACTATGTCAGAGGTAATCGACTATGATCTACGTCAAAGGAGAAGTGGCTTAGCGATACTAGTGCTGTGATGTCTCTTTCTAGAGGGACTAGCCCATAATCTAGTAATATTTTAGTTTAAGTGGAAGTTGAAAGTATAATTGTAGGGTTATGTAATATGTTCCGCCATGACTGATCTGAATAGATCAAATCAAGTAAATTATGGGCTCATTCGAGTGTTTTAATCTCATATACGTCGTAGGCCCATTATATCTGAGGATATTTCAGTTTAAGTAAAGTGTGAATAGATTATGCCGATTATTTTAACATATAGATAATTTTTAACAACCCAATACTACTTATTAGTATTTTCAGAAGGGGAACGTCAATATAAGTCTAAAAAATAAATGAAATTCTTTTCAGAAGTTTCCTTTTCCAAATTATATTCATTTGTCTATACTTATCTACCAAACAATAAAATTAATATGAATATAAAAAATCTTGATCAATTTTAAGGCAAAAATGATGTCAAAATTAAAAAATTTAATGACGGAAAACTTGCACATTTAATTTATAAATTAAATAACCACTAGAGGTCCATTAGATCTCGAGATACTAGTAGGCTCCTCATTTAATTTGAATCACAGTTAATGCCTTCTAATACTGTATCTCAATAGCTCGCACCCCTATTACCCTTATTTTATCTCTGCATATCCGTACTACCCTTGAAGAATAATGGCGATATAAAAAGGGTATCGATGAAGAATAACTGTTTATCCCCACAAATACTATACCCTTTATCCCTTACTGGTACCCTTTTTATATCCCTATTACCCTTCTAGGGTTTTTGGTAGGGATAAACTATTACCTTTAATTTTTTTCCATATATCCCTACTACTCTTGAATGACATTAGGGATAGATGAAGGATATTTCTGAGAAATACATATTTACGCCTCACCGACGCTATTTTTATATCCTCATTAACCTTAAAGGATAGTAAAAATAAATAGGGATAAACTTGAGGTAATAAGGATCGTGAGGCATCACTATGTCAGAGGTTATCGACTATGATCCATGGCAAAGGAGAAGTGGTTTAGTGACACCAGTGCTATGACGTCACTTTCTAGCGAGACTGGTCCATAATCTAGTGATATTTTAGTTTAAGTAAAAGCTGAAAGAATTGTAGTGACATATAATATGTTTCACCATAACTTTTTCTAAATAGAGCAAGCCAAGCAAATTATGGGCTCGTTCGAATGTTATAAGCTCACTTACATCGTAGGCCCATTGTATCTGAGGATACTTCAGTTTAAGTAAAATGTGAATAGATTATGCCAATTATTTTAACATATGGATAATTTTTAACAACCTAGTGTTATTTATTAGTATTTTCAGAATAAATCTAAAAAATAAATAAAACCCTTATCAGAAGTTTCCTTTTCCAAATTATATTCATTTGTTTATACTTATTTACCAAATAATAATAACAATAATAGAATCCTGCCTGATGATTACTAATAAGAATAAAAAATATTGATCAAAAGTTTGAAGTTTCGTTGTTTCTTATTTAATTTCTAATCCGAGAGTTAAAATTTTTAACGGATCTCAATAATTTCTGTTTTAAAGAGTATATTGTAATTTTTAACGTCATCTTTTTTATTAACATGTTCATCAGAAGAACAGAAATAGGTAAATAATTATCAATATCGGTTAATTTTAGTTGAGGTACAACTCGTTGTTACTTATTACTGTTAACATAAATAATATCCAGTAGTACATTACTTTTCAGAACCAAATCTCAAGCGATAATATTTCACAAAATGCATTACAAACAATAACAGCTTTTAACAATACACCCAGTATCTCCAACATATCTACTTAATACATGTGCTTGTCGACATATTAACATTTTTTATTTATAAATTTGTCACGCCTTCTACGTATATGTTTAATATTTTTTGTACAACTCGATCAATTTATATTCAAAAGCTGGACCTTTAAATAAATAGACCAGCTGAATGTTTGGTCTGACCTACGGTATTTACTATTACAATGAATGCTGGTCCGCTGTGCAATAAATAGTGATTTGTATGCCTTCTTAAGTAACTCTCTCGACCAATAGCGAACGAGGTCAACCGGTCATAGCCTTAAGCTTTATACTCGAAACTACAACAACAGTTTGGAGCTGTTTTCTGCAGATGGCGCCAGTTTGTAAGCTTGCAAGCAAAGCTGGACCTACCTAATGATGTTATGTGTATGAATATCAGCGAGCATATCTAACTAAGGTAGAGTGGGTACAACAAATACACAACTACATATGCATACAATGTGGTATTTATGAGCAAGCAGTTTGATGAATTATTAAAAACGTTAATAAGTCTTGATTTTAATAGGTAACGTGATTGAAAGATCTTGCTTATAAGATCTCGTTATAAATGACTTTTTTTATGAAGCGATGTATCAACGCGAGGTTACAACGAGTTCTCTTCTATTAAAATTTTAATAGGATTACTGTATTAATACTAGGTATTATAGTAAGGTCAGTAGAAGAAAAATTCTTTACAAACAACCAACACAACACACGTTTTTATCTACAATTTAAAATATATTTAAACAGATAAGGTGACCAGATATTAGTGCGGTTTGATCGCTGTATATTAGGACTGGTGAAGAAATTTGGATGCCGACTAATATGTAGCGAAAGGATTGCAAAGAATTGATAACTTTCCAAATGCCATATATTTGTATTTTTTAAATACAAAATTATAGGTTAGCTATATCTACTTACTACATGGGGTCCCTACACTACACACGTAATGTACTTACTAGTACTCATAGAATATTTACCAGATGCCAAAAGAAAAAAAAATTAAAAATTGCACTGCTAAGCAATAGGTAATGTTGTATCTAAATGGATTCAACTGACTTGTTTTGGGAAGTGGCCTTTTTGTAACTAGGATTTTCTAATGATAAAAATAAAATAAGAAAGTTTTATTTTGTTAACCTGTTAAGAAATCATATTTTTATTGTCTTGCCATTCATGGCATAGCACTCTTTTCTGCATTTTTCTAGGAGAAACTATAGTCTGTTTTTAAACCAGGAGGACTCTTTTGAATTTGCCGCGCTAAATCATACAAATGTGATTGGTTGCGCGTTCGCCAGTTTTACACTAGTCCAAATCGTAAATTTTGACATGCCAGTTGAATATTTCAACCAAATTTTGAAGTGTCTTCATCAATTATTTTGTAGAAATTTTAAAGCAAAAGGAAACAGTTCTTTACAAAACTAATTATGTGTTATTTATATTTATTATATATACAAATTCTAGAATTTTTCCAATATGGATGTTGTGACAAATTCATGTTTAGTGGAAGTTTCACCAGTAAAGGAACGCAAATAATTAGATTTGGGTGCTTTAGCATTATCTGAAAATGTGTAATAAATATGTATAAACAGATGTTGAGCGGAAAAACAAAGGTCAAAATGTGTGAAATCGTATCTACAATTATGAATGCAGTGGGTAAGATATTGAACAATAAGATTTGTAAGATTTTACTGTTAGGAATTGCAAGATCAACTGTATTCTGTACGATAAGGGAAAATAGAAAGGCTGGAAATATACGCAGGCCAAAAAAACTTGGAGGAAGACCAGGAATTATTACCAGATTTGATGAAACAGTGAAAAACTCTATTCGGCAAATAATACATAGTTTCTTCTACAAAAATGAAATGCCTACTCTAAACAAAATTCTACATGAAATAAATAGTCGCCCAAATTTGCAGAAGTTTTCTCGATCCTCAATAAATTCATGAAGGAAATTAATTTCAAGTAAGTTACATTTACATTTGGAAAATTTGTGTTGAGCATATCATCAAAGAGGAAGAAAATATGTACAAATTGGATGGAATCATGGACACTATAATTGAGCCGTTAATTATTTCTATTGGTGCTGAAAGCGACACTTCATCTGAAAGTTCGGGTACAGACACAGAATTAGATCTTCAGTGACTTCAGTGATTAAGTGATAAGTGGAAAAGTATTTAAGGACTTATTCTAGAAGTGTTTAAGATGACTGATATATAATTAATTATTGTTGTTACTTCAACTATGTATTCTGTAAGTTCATAAATGTAATGTTTATTACCTCTTAAAATATATATATCATTAAAATTATATATATCATTAACACATCCATTGAAAATAATTATATATTTTTTAAAAATATTGTTTAATTAGTTTCGTATACCAAATCAAATTTCAAATATCTCAAACAATATTCTTTTTTGGAAATATATTATTAAGAATGTGAGGAATCCCTAGACCCCTTTTTTAGTAAGTATATTAGACTGCATACACCTATACTGTACTCGTGTAAGGTTGGTTGCTTAGAACCCCCAAAATATTCTAATGTAATTTTCTGGTAACTTTTATAGTGTAAATTGGGATTCTACATTTAGTCCTCCTGGTTTAAAAACAAACTATAAGTAGGTTAATAAGGAGAAAAGGCATGTACCCCCCCATATGCCCCATGTATACCCCCCCACTCCTCCCCACACCCCGAACGTGATTGGTCGATGGGAGGGGATAAGCTCCGCCCACCTAAGCAGATTGGTTGAGTGGAGGGGATAAACCACACCCCTCATAATATGATTGGTCGATTGGTGGGAGGTGAATCTCAACCCACTTATTGTGATTGGTCGAGATAAATCCCACCCATGTATTGTAATTGGTCGATGGAGGGGATAAGCTCCGCCCACATAAGCGGATTTGTTGAGTGGAGGGGATAAGCTCCGCCCACCTAAGCGTATTGGATGAGTGGAGGGGATAAACCACACCCCCTCATATGATTGGTGGATTGGTGGGAGGTGAACCTTCGTATGCATGCATCTTAGGATCATTTCATTATAAACCGTTAATGTGTAAATATGTCATTTACTTTCACTCTTAGTGCAGAATCTTCCGTATTAAATTACAGTTTCAATCCACCAATATATTTAGATGATGAAATAGATTATGAAATTGGATTAGTAAATTTTGATACATATAATATTATTCCAAATATTGACAACAGTAATAATAAATTTGCATGGGGAGAAAATTATGAACATATAACTGAAATTCCTGAGGGATGTTATGAAATTGATGACATTATAAAATTCATAGTAAACAAAATAAACGAAGAAGATGATGAAGCAGTTATCAGAATTACCACAGATATTAATATTTCTAAAGTCACTATACGTGCAAATACGAGAATTAATTTCAACGTGAAAGATTCGATAGGTCCAGTATTAGGTTTCGAGAAGAGAGAGTTAAAGGTTAATGATAGCAATACTTCCGATAATACCGTAAAGATATCTAAAGTGAATGCTATCTGTGTCGATTGCAGCATTGCAGTAGGTTCTTTTTCTAATGGACAACCTGTACATATTATTCATCAGTTTTTTCCAACAGTGCCTGTTGGGTATAAAATAGTGGAGTCACCTTTGAATATTATTTATTTCCCAGTGTGCGTTAAAACTATTAGCAACATCACTGTCAAAATAGTAGACCAAGCAGGGCAACTTGTTAATTTTCAAAAAGAGACTTTAACTGTTAGACTCCATCTTAGAAAATCAATCAAATAATTAAATGGTGCTGATATTTAATTCAACATCATCCGTTTACAAGCATCAGCCATACTATAAAAGAGCTAGAAAGAAGGAAATCAACAGTATTAAAAAAAATATCGAACCATTAACATTAAAAAATCGTCAATATTTAAAATCAGTTGAATTGGAAGTTTTAGTATAATGGATTTACTGAATATTACTGGTCAGCCCTTTAGCGACAACTCTGTTGCGGAGTATCAGTTCCATACATATCAATCCAATATATCCGGAACTTTGGATTACAATGATGAAATAAGAATCCCTATTCAAGATTTAGATGCTTATACTGCACCGTGCAATAGTTATTTGTACATCGAAGGAAAATTAATGAAAGAGGATGGAACTGAGACTGTTGCACTGGAGTTTATTAATAATGGTATTACGTTTTTGTTTCGTGAAATTAGATATGAAATGAATGGAATTGTAATAGATGGAGCGAGAAATGTTGGATTAGTTTCAACTTTAAAGAATTATATATCATACAATGAAAATGAAAGTATTTCCATGCAAAATGCTGGATGGTTTCCAAAAAAGAAAGCAGGCGTGGGTAAAAAAATTATAGCCGATGTAAAAGGAAATTTCAATGTTTGCATTCCATTAAAACTACTAGTTGGATTTTTTGAAGATTTTCGAAAAATTGTCATTAATATGAGACAAGAATTAGTATTAATACGTAACAGTAATGATCTAGACAGCATTACAAGTAGCGATGAAGCTGAAAAACCTAAAATTATTATTAGTAAACTATTTTGGAGGGTCCCTCATGTCACTGTTAATATGTCAGAACAGCTTAGGTTGAATAAACTTATAAGTCGTAATGTAGACCTCCCTATAAAATTTAGAAGCTGGGAATTAATTGAATATCCATCTCTACCTCCGTCAAGCAGACATACATGGCCTGTTAAGACGTCTACTAAGGTAGAAACTCCTAGACATGTAATAATAGCATTTCAGAAAGATAGAAAAGGGAAAATTACAACTGATATGAGCAAATTCGATGACTGTGGACTTAGAAACATAAGAGTCTTCTTAAATTCTGAAAGATACCCATATAACGATTTATACTTAGACTTTAAAAGCAATAAATACTCAACCCTCTATGACATGTTTGCAAATTTTCAGGAATCTTACTATCATAATGTTATTTTATACTGGTACTAAGAATGACCACGTGTTAAAGTTAGAGTTATTTTAGAGAAAAACATTATTTGATTCTTTAAATCTACCCCTCCAATCTCCCTCCTTTCTTCTTATATACCTATAATATACATAGAGTGTGAGATAAAATGTCTAATTATAAGATTTGATCATTTTATAAGGTTAAGGTTATACGACCATTCTAAATAATTTCTACGTTTCCTGTGCGTATCTACTAATTTCCGTAGTTGCATAAGTTGTAAACATGCACATGCAATGTAAATTTATCATCATTTTATAATTCTATATTATGGAAGCCGAATCATAAGTTATACAGAGTTCCTCATTCCTGGGATGTGGTTGTTTTTCTATATTATTAGCTGTAATTCTCAGATGGTATGTGTCCTTTAATATATTATTAGACAAGTAAAGAAAATGAAACTGAGGCTAATGACTGATGTATTATTTAATAAATTAAATTATATAGTGGTTTAAAACAATAATAAAATTTACAAAGGAGGGATTGCAGTAAGACATAAAATAGAGCCGCAGTTTTAAATGTTATATCGGGTTCTTCATATTATTTAAGTAATATAGAAGATGTACCGTTTTTGATGTTTTTCGATTTATTTAAATATCATCATAGTCGAAATCATAGCTGGAACTTTTCATCGAATAAGAAGTCTTTCCTTACAGCGATTTTTGTCTTTAAATTTATTTTAGGGGCCAAAAATGTCCACAAATTCAGTTGTCTTCCGCGTGATATTTTTTCACGACTTTTCTGGCAAACCATCAATTTTTTCTGTTTCCGCAGTAGTTTTTCGCAAATATCTGAGCTTCTACTTGGTGAATGCCAACAAAAAAAAAATATAGGTACCCGTAAGGAACCCCTTTAGCGACATGCGTGGTGCGAAATACTATTTTCCTAAAAGTAATTTTTATTACTGAAGAACTTTTGTTTTGCGTTATAGTTTCAAAATGATTTTTTGATTAGTTTGAATTTAATTTAAATGCAATTCTATTCTATCGTTGAAAAAATGTTCTGCCTCATTTTGCCGTCATAATTATTGTTATACTACGGTTATTAAAAAAAAAGTTTTGCCGTAGTATAACGGAGTGCATTATTGACTAAGTTGATTCCAGTTTAGATTCGACTCATATTCGTGTTGTATAATTTAGTAGTAGTAGTAGTAGTAGTAGTAGTGAGTAAACAATATGTCCTAAGAGTTTTACGTAAAGAACGTTTCTACCCATATCATCTCACTCCTGTACAAAACTTACTTCGAAGGGATCTTCCACAAAGGCTACAATTTTGTCAATTTGTTCTAAATAAACACAACATGGATCGAAATTTTATTAAGAACACTTTATTTACCGACGAAGCAACTTTTACTCGCCGAGGCGTTTTTAACTGAAGAAATACCCATTACTGGGAAGTAGAAAATCCTCATGCCGTTAAAGAAATGTATTTTCAGCAAGAATTTAAGATTAACGTTTGGTGTGGTATCATAGGCGATCAAATACTGGGACCATTTTGTCCTTCCTCCAAATTCAAATGGACAGTCTTATCTGTTTTTTCTTCAAAATACTTTTGCTGATATATTACATGCTTTCATGCTAGACATACGGAATCGAATGTGGTTGATGCAAGATGGAGCTCCCCCTCATTTCTCCATTGAAGTCAGGAATTATCTTGATGAGACTTTCCCACGCAGATGGATCGGTCGAGGAAGTGAGTTTGCTTGGCCACCAAGGAGTCCTAATTATAATCTTTTGGAATATTATGTGTTGGGACATATGAGGTCCTTAGTCTATACAAATACTATCAACTCAAGAGAAGTGTGGGACAAAATACAAAATTTATTAGAGGACAGGAAAATGTATTTTTCAATTTAAGAAAATCTTTTATGAATAGAATTAGAAAAGGCATAGATATAGGTGGAGACCATAACGAACATTTACTCTAAGTTGGGGGTTTTGCATGGGGGGGGGGGGGAAGTTTGTAATGTCATTAAGTCAGCTTTTAAGTCATTTTTTGGTCTTCTAATAAGATTAGATCCTTATTTTAGACAATGCTTTGATTTTTGTATTTATCTCAATACCATGAAAATAATCCATTAGTTCATAAGAAAGTGAGAAAGAGTTTACGCTGTTATTACGATTTTGTTTGCGCCTACGTTTTGTACTTGTTTCAATAAATACATTTGTTTCATTAAATTTGAATTTGTCTTTCAAAAAATTATTGAAATGTTTACGGCGCTTTCCTCGAAAACGGTTGGAGTTATCAAGTTCTACCAAGTGTACCTTTTATACGTGGAAATGCCGTCCTCATCAGATTTTCTGGTCAGAAGTACCACAATGTTTCGTCGAAAAGAAAAAAATATGAAAAAAATTCATCACCAGATACAGGTCCTACGGCGCGGCGCCCTCTATGATCTAACGGGATGTAATACATAATTTATTGTTTCTTAGAATAAAAAAAGTTCCTGTAGCAAATTTGGCCAAGATCAGTCAAGAGGCTGTTGAGATTGCAAAAAAAACGAAACACAATTTTAACTTTGACACCCTGTATCTTTTTCCACAGCAACATTTTACTAAAGCATATTTAGTTATATTCTCATATTTTGACTCAAAGAATCTACCCCTGAACTCCGAGATTTCGTTGAGGTTTCACGTTTCAGATTATGCAGATTACGAAAGGGAGGGTCTTTCAATTCCATCAGTCTATCTATCTATCTATCCGCCAGTTTGTCTGTCTGTCTGTTAAAGCTACATCGAAAAGAAATAAACCTAAAAACTTCAATTGAAAAGTATACAGGATAGACATAAAAAATTAGAAAATATCAGAGAAGGTAATATTTCAAATGAAATCAAGAAGTCTTATAAACTTTTAGTGAAAAAAAGTATACACCTCTCAAAATAAAAAAATAATAATTAGAGCCAGTTGTATAAAAGTGGATAAGTTGTTTAATAACAATTAGAAAATATGAATATTTTAGTTTTAAATCCTTTGCTCTAGAAAAAATCAGTGGTCACGACTATTGCGTCTGCTGCTATACTAAATCCTTACAGATGCATTTAAAGATAAATTTCTATTTTATGAAACTTAAAATGCTGAATTTATATCTAGCAAAAATAAATATGTAGCTTTAGATAGAGATCAGTAGTCAAGTTTAAGTAAGTTACGTGACGTGATTTCTTAGTCGTGGTAAATTTATAGTTACTGATTTTCTTTTTTTAAATTTAACAGACCGTACAATAAGTTCCCGGTTACTAAAGAGGAACTAAAATTTAAACCAAACAATGAACCAGACAATGAAGTATAACAGACATTTTGCTTTTTATAGCAAAAGTTTGTGTCGAACAATGGGTATCTCCAGAGTCCAGGGCAAGGATATTCTATATATTTTTAAGTAAGCACGGATAGCAGATTTGTAAAGGTTACAAAAGTGCATATGGTTAATTTAAACCCTCTATCTCCGGCAATCAAACTATCAGCTTATATAATATAAAAATGGTATGCACCATTTTTTAAAAGGGCCTAGAAATACAAATATGATAAATATGTCCCAAAATATAGTATTATATGGATTATTTTATAAAATAGGTTATATAATTATAGTTCACCTACGGGAGCCATATGAAAAATAAAAGAAAGTAGTAACTTTTCTCTATTAAATATATTTCCTGAAATTTAGTATACTATAAATACTTGAAAATGCTTAATATGAAAATATTATAGAGAAAAAGTACCAGCTAGGTCCTTTTTGTATATTGTCTGAGTTATGTGGCCAGTATTGTAGTAGAATGTTCAAATTTAATTTCAGTGGAAAAAATTTTACAATTTGGTTGTTCTTGTAAAAGATTACAATTTACAAATTCGTATAGATAACATGTGTGAAAACCATTATAAAACACACATCGGACGAACTTTTGCATTGCTCGACGTCGAATATTCAAATAGTTTGTGTAAAAATATTGATGTGTACAAACACTGTCAAGAAAAATTATCGCTTTGAAATGTAATGTTAGTGAAGGAATTTTGACAAACGGATATTATTTCGCATTTACAATTGAAGTCAACGAATGAAGATAAAAGTTTATGAGCTTTCGTTAACAAAGCAAAAATAGATTAAACAATGTCGGCTTGGTGGTGTGATGAACAATGGCGCGTCCTCTCACGCAGATGACCCGGGTTCAAAACCGGTTCACAGCAAGTCAAAGAGATACAGTGGATGAGCGGATCTGATCGCGTCACCATCTTTCGAAAGAGATGTAAAACTGTGGGTTCCGTGTATCTACGATGTGAGCACGTTAAAGATCTCTACCCCAAGACAAACTGTGGGGGTTCGGCAAAATTTACAGGTTAGGGGCTCCAGTGCCTATGTTAAAAAACACGCCAAAACCTTCGATAAACTTTTCCAAACTTTAACAAAATCCGACTTCGCATGAAAAGCGCGCTTCACGTAAAAATGCCGTTGGAAGAGGTTTTTATACTTTAAATTATATTTTCGCTTTACGGAGCATTTCTTATGCAAAAATATCAGAAACTCATCAAACAGTGTAATTTTAGAAAGTGTAGTACATGTCGCTGCACAGGGACGTAATGTCGTCCCGACCATCAAAATTTAGAAAGTGTAACAAAAATCGAAATTTCAAAATTAAAAACCCTTTTACGAATCCACGTTGTGCAGCACTGCAACTCATGCATTGTGTTAAATATGAAGACAAGTTAATCCAGTTTCTAGTCAAAGTATTTCGAGAGTTTTAGCAAAGATAGTCTTTAGCGACAACCGTGACCATTCATTTTCTAGCAGTCGATTTTGACGGGAAAATGATGGATTTTAACTGGATTTGCCCTAAACCGATTCCTCAGTGATTCGGTGTCAGAAAAGTATCTTTACCATGCATCAGATGTGCATGGGACCGCCTTGCCTGAACGTATGAATATATAATTGCCACAATATAATTCAAAATCATTGCGATTCAAGCATTTTTAAGCTCCGAGGAGCGAACCAAATTACTATTGAACTGATAATACGTAAACAGACAGGCAAGCAAAAGCCCACCAAAAATTTATAAACATTGAACTTTTCTTGAATCTTTTTGTGTAATCGTTAGCTATAAACCGCACATTGAATGGTAGTTGGCACATTACGCGTCGTTCCGTTTCTCACTATGTGTTGTACATGGCCAGACTGTAGTTTGTCAATACATTTCTCTTGAACGTTTTTGTAAAACATGATTTTTTAAAGAGATTTAATATACATTTTAAAACTTTATATTGTCTTTTTCTTGTGTTTTCAAAATTCAAGTTTCAAGTTTAAATTTAAGAAAGTGTTATATTTACTGTGTTAGATTTATAGTGTTACGACGTCCAGTTGGTACCATCAGTGAAGCAGTTAAGCATAAACGAAGAGTAAGTATAAGTTTTGTATTATTCTCCGTCTGAAACAGTCGTTTTGAACCCTTCTTTGTGAACGTTTAATATTCATTTTTTGTAAAATATAGAAAGTCCTTCAGACGCGAAAAGATGGATCGTTCACACCTACACTGATGAGCTTATCCCCTGGCGTCGGTGATTGGCTTTAGTAGCGCAAATAAGTCAACGTTAAATAAATGATTTAAAAAATAAGATTAAACAATACTGAGTGACAATGAGATTAGCCCAGTTCCAATTTCTAGGTTGATTTTAGGAATACAATTTTCGCACAAATTTTCGGAAAACAAAAAACAAATGGATTTTATTCAATTTTTTGAAAAGGTAATCTATTTTTTACTTGCACCAACAAAGCCCAAAACATTAACCTTTCGTCTAGTTTTGGTGCTAATTTGCTTCGAAATTATTGGATTTCTGCAGATGCTACATTTACTAATTGGTATTGTTAAAAAATACAGAGATTAAATACAATTTACAGAATTTATTAGTAATTATTTATAAGATAGGGGAAAATCAAATTATAGCAATTGTTTAAAATGCATTTCTTCAACTTCAGTACATACATAGTTCAGCCCTACTGATGGTTTCCCTTACCATTCGTTCTAACATTTGTGCAGTTATTCTTGCAAAACCTTGGCGAATTTTGGTTTCCAACTCCTGGAGGTTTCTTGAAGATGATGAACAAACTCGTTCTTTGAAGTACCCCCACAGGAAAAATCCATAGGGGTTAGGTCAGGTGATATGGCAGGCCATCTTGTGCGTCCATATGTAAAAATGACTATATTTTAAAATCTGTTTTCTAAATAATTAGAGACATCTCGAAGGTTATGTGACGGAGCTCCATCTTGTTGGTAATAAATGCTTCTTCTCAAATTCATAGGTAATTCTCCTAAAAAGCCCTCAATTCCATTTAAAATCCCCTGAAATAAAATAAGACCTATGATCCTAGTACCCACAATTCCTGCGCATACATTTACCCCAAACACTTCTTGGTGATTTCCTTCTCTAAATTCATGTAAATTTTTCTAAAACCAGTAACGCAAATTATTTCGGTTAAACATGTCATTGTAGTGAACTGGTCTTTGAACAGAATTCTGGGAACAATGTTTCTATTTTCTAGTAACCAATTAATTGCAATAATGAACTCTCCTACCTGCATCAGCTTCATATAAATGCTGATGAGGTTGATATTTATGTGATTTATATCCATGTTTTCTCAATATTCTTCTAACAAATTCTCGGCTAATATCAAGAGCACTTCCAATATCTATACTTGCATTTTTATTAATTTCCCTGGATGCTAAAACATTAATCTCTGTAGTCTCGTCAATAATAAACGTATTTTGTTCGTTTTCATTTGGCTGGACCCTAAATTATTCTTCTAGAATTTTAAAACTTTTTCTACAAGGGTGATGCTTTCCAGGATATCGCTCTGCATTAATATTTCAGCTTGATATGCATTTCTTTGAGATTCCCCATACATAAGTAACCTGTCCACCTTTTTATTTTGGATATTTTTTATTTTTTAAAAACTTTTAAATAGTTATATTAGAAATAAATCACAAGTAAATTAAAAAAACACCACAAATTTTATCAAATAATAACTTAGGCAAATGTTTCAAAAGAAATTTCATTTTGTCATGGCACGCTTGTAAAATATACATACATTAGTATATACGATTTCATTAAATAATTGTAGAATAGCATCTACAGAAATCCAATAATTTCAATGTAAATTAGTACTCAAACTAGACGTATTATACTTCAAATAAAAGTTAATGTTTTGGGCTTTGTTGATGCAAGTAAAAAAATATGGTTCCCATTTAAAAAAATTGAATAAAATTCATTTGCTTCTTATGTTTTTCAACTCTAAATAGTGGTTTTTCATTCAAGGCCTACTGGGTGATTTTTTTTAAAACACAGTCTTACAGTTGCCAATTTGGCTTTTTCACTTTTTCGAATGTATGACCGTTGAATTTTTTTGAAAACAATTACCTTCTTGTGACACATCGTTGTAACGGGAATTTTATGTTAAATCTAAATATGTAAAAAAATATATAGGTTGTTATTTAATAATCAAAAGCTGTTGCTATTTTCAATTGGACCGGAAGTGATATTTTTCACTTAATATCAAAATATTATTCCTAAAAGCAACCGAGAAACTTGAAGGAGACTAATTTCGTTATCACCCGGTATATTTTTTAAACATTAAAAAAATGTTAAGAACATGTATTTTATGACAAATTTCGTAAACTTAAACTGACATTTCACTGAGACAACATCTGGGTTGCAGTAAAAGTGTTTAATAGAAAAACAAGTGAATAAGAGGCGTCAAAATTGTTTCCACTCCCCAAAGCGATCAACGTCGCTACGGCTATGTTTAAATTGATTGGCCCATGAAGATTTCTCAAAAAAACGGATAAAAATAGCGTTTTAACTTATTTTGTTTAAACAAATACGTTCGACCAGATCACTCGGTTTTGAAAATTTATTACTAATCATACTACATCTGTTTATGTGTACTTCAGATTCTTGAAAAAAGTCCACCTTTAGATAGTTTCTATA
The DNA here is from genome assembly GCA_963675555.1 of Leptura quadrifasciata. Taxonomy (NCBI): domain Eukaryota; kingdom Metazoa; phylum Arthropoda; class Insecta; order Coleoptera; family Cerambycidae; genus Leptura; species Leptura quadrifasciata. The sequence goes on along the minus strand of OY776675.1, from coordinate 30,160,885 downwards.
TTCCCATTTGTAACTTCTTTGTACTCCACTAATAACATTTAAAATAAGTAAAATAATACACGCACTATATGATACTGAGTCCTTGAAAGACGTGTTTTTAATTTTTCCACACTAACCTTGTTCCAATCGTACTGAAACAAGTGTTTGTGTACAATTCGACCATCTGCCTCTATTCAAAAGATCGAATATCGACCATATGTCCATACCATGATTATGTCAGAATTACACGAATATATACGAATGATAAATCGAAGCCCTAAAAAATTAATATAATCAAGCCAAGGTTAAAACTTACCTTCAGAGCACAAAAGATGCACGAATCCGCCATGCAGGCATGTCCCGATAGGTCCCGGAAACTCCTTCGAAAGATGTCCAGATGCCATAGCACCTGCAAAAGGAGGCACGCGTTAGACACATGTTGCTTCACTGTATATTATGCTCTAGTACAATGGCGACACGTGAGTGTCATAATAACAGTAATAATATTTTAAAATCATTCGTTTTACTTTACATAGCAAAACCCAGTGATTGATATATTAATGGAGAGGTTAAGCCGGGCTACGACGCTTATTCAAGGAGAAACAATTTTTGGAGAAGCCGGCCCTGTATATGTCTACTAACTACTATTAAATTGTCGCACTTCACGTAAAGCGGAACATTGTCGAAATAACGATATCGTACGTCCCTTATGCAATGGTAACCATAAAAGTAATGATTGTATGTCTGAGGTAAATGAATGCTCAAACTGCACACATGAAGTAAGTAAAGTTTTGTATTTTTTTAGCCGTTAATTAGCCGTGGAAGAAAACATTTTGCCGTTTTTGTTTTTTAAAAAATATTAGATGTCTTGCTAACGTCATATGAAGTTAGCAGGTCATATAATATAAAAAATTATTTAAAAAAAAAATTGGGGTAGCTTAAAATTTTTAGCCGTTTTTTGGCCGCTGAAGAATTACTATAAGCAAAATATTGTAAGACTATTTATATTCGGAAAACTTACTTTTTTGCGTTATAAATCCCCGGGAGAGGTAAAAAAACCTTTGAGATAGAGTTTATACACTGAAAAAAAAATAGGCTAACATATTTCGTCGTTGAAACTTGAGAATCAGAGTTTGTCCGACTGAATAAAAGTGTTGCGTTGCTTAGATACCATGGATTGTTTATTTTTGTCGATAAAAAATGTCTATCTGTTAATATTCAAGGATTAACAAGTCACTTTTATGACCAAAAATTTATGTTTACAGAATGTCCACTAGCAGTATACTTAAATTAAACAGATGTAGCAATATAGGAAAATGAAATAAAAATAAGTGGTTATAAACATTTTGTTTGTTACTGTAGGCACACCCGTGGAGTAATCATATATGCCAAAAACCATATCAATGCTACTCCCATATATAATGAATCCTCAGAAAAAGATTATTGGTCTTTTATCGTACAAATTAGTGTCAGTAGCCAAGCATTCATTATAGGTGCCATATATCGGAATGAAAATTGCGACAAGTTCTTGCAGTTTTTTGAATCCAAAGTAAACTATGCATCGACCTGCAAACAAGAAGTAAGTCTAGCAAACAAAAATTCTTCAAATGGGAAAAAAGTTTTAAATATCTCTCAAGCTGCTGGCTTTAAGTAAATTATCACAGAATACACACGTATTACAGACATTTCAAGTTCCATTGATTGACCGTATCTATACAAACAATTATTTATTGCAACAGTCACCGAAAGACTACACAAATCTTAGAGACCACAAAATAATTGGAGTCGAATTAAATGTATAAAAAAAAATGTAACGCCTAAATTTAAATGGACACGAAATCTAAGTAACGAAGGTATTGAAAAACTCAAAAGCGGTTTATTGGGAAACTCATGGAACTATACATCAGTGGACTCGAACATTTTGTACAAGGACTTTACAATAATATTATAGCCACTTTGAATAAAATTGCACCCAAGAGAAAAATACATATAAGTAATATACTTGATAAATAATGAAGTACGGTTTGAGTAGAAAGAAGGGGACAAAGCCCATAAAAATGTATAGTCTCCAAATCACCGACTGATTGGAATGATGATTAAATAAAGAGAAATAAAGTTGGAAAAAAGATAAAACGGGAGGAGAAAAAATTTTACAAGCACAATATCGACCGAAATAAGGGGGACAGTAAAAATATGCGGAACTCTTTGAAACAATTAGTAACCAATACAAATGGGACAGGACGAACATGGAGAAAATGTTTTTGAAGATGATATGTATAGATTAGTGGACAATTTTAATGCGTTTTATGCAGTGAGTTTAAAAAGCATAGCTGATAGTATCGAAAGTGGCGGAAATGATAATATGAATGATATTACTCAGGTACAAAATGATAGAGAGTTGCTGGAAATTAAAGAAATTTTCTTGAACAAACTTCGTAAACTTATCATAGGTTTTAAGAATAAGTCGACATCTGATGAAGACGTAGAGGGGGGGCTAACGCTAAAAAATTTTTTAGACGTTTCGTTTTTGTATATACACTAAATCACATTTTATTTTTTTTTGCTCCCTCTTTCATAATAGTGTGGCGGTGGTATTGGGGGTGATAGTGGGGGGGGGGGGGCTGATGCCAAAAAAAAAATTTGAGACCTTAACTTTTCATACATGCCCTAAATTGCAATTTTATGGACTTTTACTTGCTTGTTTTGGCTATTTACCCCCGAACCCTTCAGCGGAATTAGATCAAAATATAATCTAGTTCCAGATCTCGTTACAATACATAAGTGTATCAAATTTCAAGTCAATATGATAAACGGTTCCAGAGTAAACGTGCGCACAAAAAAGTTACAGACAGACCGATAGACAGGAAATTTCATTCGCTCAAATTTAAAATCTGGACGTTTCATGGCATTTTTAAGCCTATTTCAACATATTTTTTTTTTATTTTTTGCGTTACTATACTTCCACTGGACGTGGAAGTATTATTGCAATTTTTTTCAAGGAGTTATCTACTATAACACTATTAGTGCTCCTATCTGAAGTCACGTGGATATGAAAATTTGTAAAGTAATTACATATATGTCAGTATCACTAAAATATATTTCTAAAATTAACATTATCTACTTCTAACTTTTTAGCATAATATACGCAATCATATTTACCACACACAAATATAATAGGCTCAGTATTGTCTACTATGTATTTTAAATATTAACAATTCATTTCTTGTGATATATTCACGTCTAAATTCATTGTCTTAAATTATTCGGTATCATCTTGAAATTATATGTGTAAACATAAAACTGATTGTTTCTTTAAGATTAATTTTAAAAGTTATATTGATAAGTTCTTCCAAATTTAACAAAATTTCTTTATGTGCCCAAATAAAGACGGCACAAAGCAGTATTCAATTACAGATAATTACATATAATTGGTGATGGGCAGCATTTTTAACAGACGTACCATTATCCAATTACTAATCCCTTTGTCCATAAACTATAAATAGCAATTACCAATTATAACCTGCCTTATTACATTTAATTTATGGGTATTTAGCACACGACAGAATATTTTTAAAATATAAATATTCCAGGCGTTTCGTTAAATAGAAATTTCTAATTCTTTTAAATTTCATTGTTGTTATGTTTAAACCCTGTACATATTTGTAATTTTAGTTGTTACTTAAGTTTTAGAGAAACTTTTTAATTAGAGTAAAAGTGATAATTAACTCAGTACGAGTTGAAAAATTTACGATCGAAAGGGTGAGTATGATTTTCACCAAAATTCCTTAATATATTTCAGTAAAGAATATTACGTTTCTCCAATATGTTAGTTTTCCACAACTTACTTCTCTAACATTATTAGTTTATAATTAATGTCGTATACACTCTGCAGTATTAACTGTGATGTACTATTGTATTGTTATTATTAGTTTGTATACATTTTGTAGCTTTTACCTGTGTTGTACTATCGTATTATATTTTTTTTTTATACATTTATTTAACTTCGGCCTATTTCCGCTACTGAGGCCTAACACCGACGCCTGTAGACGAGCTACCCCCAACCAGGAATTTTTGCCGAACCTCTTCCCTTAAGAAGAGTAGGGATCTTTTACTTGCCTAACATTTAATAGACAAGGGACCGACGGCTTTACATCCCCTCCGAAGGATGGTATATCTCTTATACAACCCTCGCCTAAGGTTGTATAGCTTCCGCGCATACACTGATATACAAGCCGCTGGAAGATGGGTGAGGCGAGGACGTGGTCTTCGTTGGAACGGTCACCAATCCAACTACTAACCACGCCTAACGTTGCTTTACATCGCATATCGAAGTATGTACATAGTAAAGACACATCTACGCTCGCCCCCTATCGTATTATATCATCTTACCTTTGCATTCTATTGTAAATATATATTGTTCTCATCCTATAATTGGTCTTACGACTGTTGGATGATGTATCTAAATAAATAAAAAAATAAATATTTTATTTAGATATAGCAGATTAATTCATAACGATTATCTATGACATTGTCGGAAAGTTATTTGTGGCATTCTACGAATATTCTTTCCTATTATTTGGGTTTTCTACCACATGTATTATTATCCTCTTCAAAAACAAATCACCGAATCTACAAAATAATAGAATTATTGGAAAATAGCTTCTGCGCTCGTGACGTTTACGTCAAAGGAAAAGTCAGAGGTTATGTTTTGCAAATAATATAAATCGGAATAAACACAGAAATAATGTATTTTGCTGACGTTTCGGAAAGTAGTCTCTTTCCGTTTTCAAATCTTTTTTTGGAAGAACTCTTATTTTGCTGTGTATGTCAAATACACAGCTCTAAGATTCTTAAAAATGTTTTCTTAAAATGTTTTCTTAACCGCCTCTCAAGTTACCGAAGTAACCCCCTGGAAGATCTCAAGGATCTTGCGCTAGGTAAAGAGAGACGAGGCCCTACAGTTTAATGTGGACTCCGAACCACTCTTGGGGCAATTTTTTTAATGAAAAATTGTTTCGCCTTGTGGGTATCGAACCCACTTCGCTAGGCAACTCAGTTTGCTAGCCAGACGCTTTAACCAACTGAGCTACCATTCTGTTTATGTTATTTCCATAGATACTTACTACTTACACAAAACACAGAACTGATGATATTTTCTTTTAGATAATGTTGAGTTTGTTAAGTTCTTCTTTTAACAATGGTAGCCAGGTTGTACAAATATCTAGCGAGCAATTTGATACGCACTTATCTTCATTTAATAAGATTATTGCTGATTCTTTAATTTTTCTTTATTTGGTATCTGCTTCTTTTGTTAAAATTTTTGCCGAGTCCCAGTTTATTCTATGTCCGTTTTCTCAAGCATATTCACAAATCTTTGATTTCTGAATTTCATTATTTCTAATGTAATTCTTGTGCTCATTCAACCTCACACTGAAAGGTCTGGATGACTCTCTATGACTTTACGTGTAGACTGAAAAATGTTGTTATAAATGTTTTAACCGCCTCCATATCACTTAAATGATCCTCTTAAGCCTAAACTTGTGTTAGTAAAGGAGATGAGGCCATACAATTTATAGTGGGATCCGAACTACTTCTTGGAGGTAATTCCTAGTTGAAAATTACTTTGCAGTTGGTGGGGCTCGAACCCACCTCGCTAGGTACGCTCAGAATAAAAGCTAGAAATGCTAACCACTGTGCTACCGTCAAATTAAAGACTTGAGGGTTTCATGTATTCTAAGAAATAATTCTACAACAAAATCGATACCAGCCTACGTCTTTAAGGCAATCTCAATCAAACAATCAGATTTTAGCTAGTTCATTTTGTTTTTCAATTGATAGGTTTCATTTTATAACGACTTTGTTTAGAATGAAAGCCTTTTGACAAATGGATGCTAATTCTAGAGCACATTAAACCTAATAACGATTTCTGAAGTTTTTAGAATTTGCCTAAAGTACTGTAAAAATATTTTCGAAACATTGCTATGGCTACTTGTGTAATATGTTTTCCTATTTGTAATACAATTTACCAATAGCTTTACATTATGTTGCCCCAAATTAATATTTTTCCACAAAAAATAAAATTATTTTGTATTTGACAATTTCGCTAGGAAATTTTAACCTTCTACTCAAAATTAAATACGTACATTGCTTATTTTACTTAAATCGTAATAGTTTGTTTCTACATGATTTCTATAAAGACATCGAAACCATTTGTTCCTTAAAATGTTATTACATCTGTATGAACCATCAGCATTAATGATTCATGTAGAGTACCAATAGCAGGCAAATTACCACTTTATAATATCTGTGAAGACGAAATTTATTCAAAACATTAAAATTTGAACGGTTCTAACAATATGGTTATCACTCTATTAGGCATATGGCCCAATTTTTGAAATTTCACTCATTCTAGTATAGAATAATAGAAAGTAATAAGAGCATTCATTATATTTATGATATGGTACAAGCCAGTATTATACAAAACAAGAAGAAACTTATTAAAATATATAAACATACATATAATACACCTACATTAAAAAGTAAAATATACAAGATAATAAAAATGTCTATAAAATGCACAGAAATATACGAAATCATAATATACATATATACCCACTTAAACAATGGTATAATCCAAAATTCTTGAATGTAATAGATAAACGTAAGTTTTAACATTTCTCTTCAAAATCAAGGTGTTTTATGGGTAAGTGGTTACATAATTTAAACCCTGAGATATTGTGAGCTTTTGAAATTATAGACAGATGTTTAAAAGGAACGTGAAAATTAAATGTTTCTTGCATAGTATAAGAATGTCTGGACCCAATTTTATCAAATATATGTTCTTTTTTATAGTCCTAAAATATAAATACTTAGCAGAGAAACAACTCTATATTGTCGAAAAGGTTACGACACGAATGAATATGTAATGTGATTTTGTGCAATAAATATGTCATGTGCACCAGAAGAACTTCTCCATCGATAAATATCATAAGATAACCTAGAATGAATTTCACAAGAAAATAAGTAATAGATAAGATATATCCAAAATCTTTTTAATATTATAATTTGGAAGTATTAAGCATGTAAATGTTGTGTAAATCTACTATAATGATTACCGAATAAAAGTGTGTTATTAAAAATTAAAAGAATTTATTTTTTTTACATTAACGTTAGGGATGTTACTGTTTTGACGCCTGTATAACTTTTTCTTGATACACTAAACAACAACAAACTAGCTTCATAAATGATCAACAGTACAATCAATTTTGCTTTGCTCTAAATTTTAAGACATCTGAAAGAATGAGAGTGACATCTTCAGAACACAATATAGTAAAGGCTTCATATTCCTATTTTGTTCTGGGTGGTTTATTTATACAATTTGGTACTTTTCACTAAGAAAGGAGACAAACGAATCACATGGTTTGCCTCCTATACAGTAGTATGCTATTTTACGATTGCGTCGATTTTATGAAATGGCGAATGCGCCAGGCACAATTTAAATCTTTTTTTTTTTAATTAATAATTCTTCTTAAAGTTAAAAGGCTATTATAATAAAAACTATATATATATATATATATATATATATATATATATATATATATATATATATATATATATATATATATATATATAGATAGATATAAGCATTACATTATCGCAGTGTTTGAAGAAAAATTGAAGATATATTCGAAGAGTTGGTGAATGCGCTGGTGTGAGTCCATTGAAATAGTCGGTTTTCGATTTGTAATCAAACTACAGATTACCATTGCATTTTTTTCTTTATTTAACTTTGCAGAAGATAAATAAATGGCAACTACAGTGTTTTTTTTTTCTAAAAATTTAAGTGTCTTCAAGAAGTCACTATAAACTACGGCTACGGCTGGCGCAGTGGCTCAACGCTTACGTGTTAGGCTTGTAACGCAAACGCTGCCCAAAAGGTCCGGTATCATCTGGCAAAGTTGACAGACTACTACGGACAATGGAAAATACACATCAATAAAAATAAGTCAGAGTCAATTATTTTACACAGAAAATTCACCAATATTACAAACTTCAATAAACTGAAGGTTAATGACAAACAAATTGAGGGAAAAGACGGGGTCAAGTATTTGGGGGTAACCCTAGATAGGAGACTCCGCTTTGGACCTCACATTTCACAGACATTATGTAAGACATACGCGACCATGACGAAACTGTACGGACAGACGGTCACATAATGATCCAGTGCATGCATACAAGCTCCTCCATCAAAACTTACCCATCTATAACGATAGGCCATAGCTGTGTGCATGCACCCGTAACATTTAAGACACAAAAGACTATTACATATACCTGACAATCCTTCCCTTCCTTATCCTCTGTCCCTCCTCCTTCCCATCTTTCCCACCATAGGTACGATAGATACCAATAAATAACACAAACAATTTTAAATGCAAAAACTCTCAAATATTTGTTTATTTATTTTATAAAAAACAATACCTCTCAAGTAGGTTTCTTTTTCTTTTGTTTCCTACAATCACTGTACCAATAACCTGATTCAATACACACCAAACACCAAATTATGTTAACTTTTGGGCACGTCAATCGCCGGCCGGCTCATTATTACTTGTACGCATGTATATATGTTACGGGTCGGTGACAGAATAAGATTGTAAACTGAAATATATGATGTAATTTAAGTTAATATACGAATACAAACTCTGTAAGCAAAAGAAACAATAAAACAGTTTAATACGTAATAGGTAATACTCTTGCAACCAAGGAGTCCCAAGTTCGAATCCTGGCTAGGGTATGGATGTTTAGTGGTGTTTTCATGTGTTAGAAACTTGGTAGCAGCGGACTAGATGAGGTTGTGTGAGAGACAACACGGCTAGTTGCTGTACCACCCTTGAGTTCAAGTCTCGGCTGCGGCAGATGGCAATGCCGTAAGTAGTCCAATTAATTAGGTCTTGTTACTTTATACCGATAATGAAGTTAGTTATAAATAATAAACAGATAATGAAACATGTTTTTAATTATTTTTAATCAACTTCAATGCGGGTAATAGGTAACAACTGCATATAACTGAACGACTGCATGAAATTTTATTTCATCATTTTTAGTTACCTTTTTCAAAGCTCTTCCATTAATTTATGAATTTTTTTTTTCGGCAAAATAAAATTCTACGTTTTCTTATAATACTCTAAATAATACTTAAATGAAAGAAAGCAAAAGATGATCCGTCAGTATTTTTCATGCGTGTGTGTGTGGAGGGCGGGGATGATAGCACAGGGTGGTTAGCGCGTCTAGCTTTCACTCTGAGCATACCTAGCAAAGTGGGTTCGAGCCCCACCTACTGCAAAGTAATTTTCAATTATAAATTACCTCCCAAGAAGTTGTTCGAACCGCACTATAAACTCTAGGACCCCGTCTCCTTCACTCACACAAGTTTAGGCTTAAGAGGGATATTCAAGTGATTTGGAAAGCGGTTAAAACATCTATTTATTTATATATTTGTCTGTAGCTTCATATCACTTCAACGAATGAATAGATTTTTAGTCATTTTATTTCAAAACGTATTTTATCGGAAAGTTTCTTAGCAAGGTTTCATCTCGGTAGATATCTAGGGAGTCTGTTGTTGATAGAATTTTCATAAATGTTGAAAATAGGGACAATCAGGTACGACAAAAACCTGAACGTCATTATACAGCAATAATTCCTTATGTATACGGACTATCGGAAAAGCTACGCCGTATAGGTGACAAATTTGATGTTAGGACGATATTTCAAACGGGGAACACTTTAAGATCTATTTTAACAAAAACAAAACCGATAAACAGGGAGCAGAATTCAAAAAACTGTATTTACAATATCCCGTGCGAATGTGATAAATATTATGTGGGTGAGTCATCCAGACCTTTCAGTGTGAGGTTGGATGAGCACAAGAACTACATTAGAAAGAATGAAATTCAGAAATCAAAGATTTGTGAACATGCTTGGGAAAACGGACATAGAATAAACTGGGACTCGGCAAAAATTTTAACAAAAGAAACAGATACCAAAAAAAGAAAAATTAAAGAATCAGCAATAATCTTATTAAATGAAGATAAGTGCGTATCGAATTGTTCTGTAGATATTTGTACAACCTGGCTACCAATGTTAAAAGAAGAACTTAACAAACTCAACATTATCTAAAAAATATCATCAGTTCTATGTTCTGTGTAAGTAGTAAGTATCTATGGAAATAACATAAACAGAATCTTAAAGCTGTGTATTTGACATACACAGCAAAATAAGAGTTCTTCAAAAAATAGCTTTGAAAACGGAAAGAGATTACTTTCCGAAACGTCAGCAAAATACATTATTTTTGTGTTTATTCCGATTTATATTATTTGCAAAACATAACCTCTGACTTTTCCTTTGGCGTAAACGTCACAGGCGCAGAGGCTCTTTTTTCCAATAATTCTATTATTTTGTAGATTCGGTGATTTGTTTTGAAGAGGATAATAGTACATGTGGTAGAAAACCCAAATAATAGGAAAAAATAGTCTGTCACTGCTGTTCACTTTTTATTTTTACATGTATCATCAGATCACCGCCGTATTTTAGAAAATATTGTGAAACAACTACAGATACATTTTACAATATTTCATTATCATTAATTTAAATGCAAATGCAAATACAAATAGTTTATCCCAGACAGACAATTCAATTTTGTACATTTTTTATGTGTAGAAACTTCCTGATGAGTTCGGTAAAATTATTAAAATTCCCTATCTCATATTTACACCATCTATTCAGATACTGTTATTAATCATTATGGGTATATTACAAATTAAGAAGTTAGACATTTTCTGTTTGAATAATTTAAATATTCATTGCTATTTTGTTAATTAAAAATTATTGGTATGCGAATATGTAATTTTGCCAAACTTTAGTGGGTATTGCGACATGCCATCTTTCGCTGGTGTCTGCAAGTTAATTCACCAATCTATAGCAATGAATTGCACTTTTACCATTGGCTAGCACGCCACTTGAATTACCACCTAAATTAGGCTTCTCGCTAACAGATGGCCGTCGGTAGGAAATTATATTAATTTATTAAATTATTATATATATCTTAGAAAATCTAAAATATAAACTATTACAATAATTAGCATATAAAAATTGTCTACAAAATTATAGTGTAAAGATAATTAATGATGGAAAGTCCATAAAAATCGATTTAGTTTTTAACATTTCACAAGTTGGTACTCTTGACAACTGAATTGTCGAGCTGTCAGTTTAAGTTATTTCCCCATGTTTTTGTGAGTTAAAATTTATAAACATCACTCAAATTGCTTCATACTTTCTTTTTAAATCAAGAAATTGAGTCGAAAGCTTAGGGATTAATTTAGTTAAAAGGCATATGGTTGCTAGTCGGTTTGATACCGAATCAAAAACTAATTTTAACATAATTTTTCAATTAATATTTTGGTTTGTTTAATTGAAATTTCGATTTATTCGGAATAAAGCAGTTTATTGTCTATAAGTAATATTCTAGATGACTATGGTAGGGCCAGATTTTTTGTTAGAACTTGCCAACAGTTCTATTTTTGGATTATTTGGATTTTGAACTTTTGGGTCATTCGCTATTCTTTGGTACACAAATATTGGTATACGAATTTACTCTGATTTACACTTTATGATTGGAAAAACCCTTATTTAATTGTGTTGTGAAGATTTCTACAATCTGCAAGGACCTCCATCAACAACCTTCAAGTCTGAAGCGCCTGGAGAACTCCAAATTTTGTAAAAGCTAAGTAGTTACTGTATATATATATATATATATATATATATATATATATATATATATATATAATTTCGTTGCAAATTGTTTAAAATAATAATTTTTTCCCATAGCGTTTGCTTTAAACCCTAGACTTTTTTTTTATACATTTATTTAATGTCGACCTATTTTCCGCTACTAAGGCCTAATATCGACGCCTGTAGACGAGCTACCCCCAACCAGAAATTTTGCCGAACCTCTTCCCTTAAGAAGAGTAGGGATCTTTTACTTGCCTAACCTTTAATAGACAAGGGACCGACGGCTTTACATCCCCCTCCGAAGGATGGTATATCTCCTATACAACCGACGCCTAAGGCTGTATAGCTTCCGCGCATACACTGATATACAAGCCGCTGGAAGATGTGTGAGGCGAGAACGCAGGCAGGCGAGAAACGGTCACCCATCCAACTACTAACAGCGCCTGACGTTGCTTTACATCGCATATCGAAGTATGTACATAGTAAAGACGCACCTACGCTCGCCCAACCCTAGACTTTGATGTATTCTTGGTGTTGATTTTATTGTAAGATTTTTACCTTTCATTGTACTGTATTTTGCTGATTTTTATGATAAATTGTATTTGTTTTTACTTGTTCTTTTTGTTGTCGCTCTCACTACAAGGATTTGTAAGATCTGGGACCTCGTTTACTTTAGGATTTAGGTCGTAATAGTATTCTTTAACTACATGTCAAATTTTTAACTTTAAAGCCTGTCAACAAAGCAATTCTAACTTGTAACATACTTATATAAATTTTAACATGTTTAGTGAAATTATCTCACTATTTGGCACGTCTGTAAAATAGTTTTTTGCATAAGGGAGACCAAATAGGCGGATAATTCAAGAATGGTGAGATTTAATTGTAGGTTCTTCCTAAGCTTTCTAAAATAACGATCGGGACTATTATGGTTTCATCGAGTTCCCAAAGTTTTTAATTTCGTTAGCAGAGTTTGCGTATTTTGTATGTTGTTCAGTTTTGTGCGTTATGTAGGCTTATTTATTTCGGTTGCCGATCAAAACCATATCTGCAGGTTAAAGTCTATTGTTTTGTCTGTTATTATTTCCCAATTCTACCATAAGATTATATCATTCGATTCAAGAATCGGAGCTAAAGTGTAACATGGTACTATAACCTGTATTTAGCTAGCTGAAAGTGGATAATTTTAGCTACTTTATTGTGTTTGCCAATGTACTCTGTATCTGATAGTTTTGGGCATCCACTAGTAATATGTTCAATAGTCTCTACTAGTTGGTTATACTTTCGACACTTTTATCATAGTTTTTTGTTCTTATTACTTTATCCTGTATGGCCATGATGAAACCTTCAGTCTCCGGCTAAAGACATTTTTTTTATGTAAGACAGGTATGCCTTTATATCGATGTAATCCGCTAACAGCTGAGTTGGGTATCTTCCATGAGGATACTGCTTCGCAATGAGATTAGCTTTGCCTTGGTATCTACTAGCAGGACCGCAAGAGCTTAAGCGGATACACAGTGCTCGTGTAAAATAAGTTTCTCGCAAATTTTCCGCCTTTATTATAATATCTTTAAGCGAAAGAAGACGGTGAAGTCTATTACGCATTTTTACCACACCTGCATATTTCTTTGCGAGGCTACGTGTATTTTTACTACTGAAAAAAAGATTTCGATTAATCTCAATAAAATACGGAATTACCGAAACTTATTTATGTTTTTCTTACCTTAATCAACATTGTCAGAATAATGAACTGTCTGATGTTAACGTACAGGCGCAAAAAAATATGCCAATTTATATTCAAATAAAACTACAACCGAAACCGCGATTCTAAATCCTCTAGTACTAGCGTGTAGAAAGGAGCAATACACCTTTTGTAGTTAATCGAACTAATTCCGCGCTTGATTTATTTTCATACACATTCTATAAAAATGCGGTTTGTTTATCTTCGAAGCAAGGTGATTTTTTCTTGTTTACATAAGATGAAATTTATAGCACAGTACGTTATTTATTTAGAATTTGTGCATATATTTTATGTTTGCACCTATAATTTGTTAGGAAATACGTTGCCAAAATAATTAATTAACTTTCTACTGAATACAATTATTATCTGAATTCTTTTTAATTTCGGCAACTTTTACATAGTATTAATATGAAGGTTAATGATGGTTCTAATAGTTTCCTGATGATTTAATTACTTATATATTGTCTACAATATCTTCACGCCCTATTAAGAAAAATGTATATTCAATTAATTTGTGCAAACAGGAATAGACATAAGCCGGTTTTCGATTAATTACTGTAAGCAGGTTAGACAAACATATAACGACAAGTCCTTCTTACTTTCCCATGTGCGTAGTTTGCGTAGTATATAGTAAAGTATTGTCATCGTGCAAAAATTGATTTTGAGTTTATGCTGAATTCACATATTTTCAGGTCCCTTGGAACCAAAAAGAGATGGTTCTTAAAAAATGACTGTCTGCCGTCTGTGGTTGCATCTAGAACCCGGTTTTGCTCAAGTTTTGTATGCGTATTCATGGTGACCACATCTCGAGGAGAAATCGCAAAATCGACACTAGCTCAAATGTGGAAGGAGTTAACCCCTAAAAACCGGTAAAAAATGTAAATTAATCTTTTCTCAAAAACTGGTCTAACGATTTTGATCAAATTTAACATACTGATAATCACTTAGCGCTAGTATGAGATGACAAAACCCGTTACCTCCAAAGCATGCAAAGACGGAGGCTGTGGGTGTAAGTAAAATAATTTAATTTTTTTTTTTATACATTTATTTAACGTCGGCCTATTTCCGCTACTGAGGCCTAACACCGACGCCTGTAGACGAGCTACCCCCACCCAGGAATTTTGCCGAACCTCTTCCCTTAAGAAGAGTAGGGATCTTTTACTTGCCTAACATTTAATAGACAAGGGACCGACGGCTTTACATCCCCTCAGAAGGATGGTATATCTCCTATACAACCCTCGCCTAAGGGTGTATAGCTTCCGCGCATACACTGATATACAAGCCGCTGGAAGATGTGTGAGGCGAGAACGCGGTTTCCGTTGGAATGGTCACCAATCCAAGTACTAACCGCGCCTGTCGTTGCTTTACATCGCATACCCAAGTATGTACATAGTAAAGACGCACCTACGCTCGCCCCTAATAATTTAATTCTTTTCTCTGAAATCGTTAACGATTTCGATTAAATTTGACACATGGATACTTCTTTAGTGTCAGTATAAGATGACGGGACCAGTTGCTTGTAGAAAATTTAAGAAAAGCTCTTGCAGAACATGTGATTTCAAGAATTAAATAACGACTTTACGATTTTCATCAAATTTAACACATTGCTACTAGTATGAGATAACATATGACTCCACCTACTGCAAAGTAATTTTCAATTATAAATTACCCCAAGAAGTAGTTCGGATTCTACTCTAAACTGTAGGGCCCCGTCTTCTTTACTCACACAAGTCTAGTAAGAGGGTGATTCAACTGATCTGGAAGGCGGTTAAAACGTCTATTTATAACATTTATGAACTCTTTCCCCTAAAAAATGCAGAAATCGAGGCTGGTGCGGTAAAGTTAAAAGA
The DNA here is from genome assembly GCA_963675555.1 of Leptura quadrifasciata. Taxonomy (NCBI): domain Eukaryota; kingdom Metazoa; phylum Arthropoda; class Insecta; order Coleoptera; family Cerambycidae; genus Leptura; species Leptura quadrifasciata. Next base: position 30,145,534 of record OY776675.1, on the reverse strand, counting down.
GTTCAGAATTTTTTAAAACGGTTCTAACGGTTTTGGTCAAATTTGGCACATAGGTACTTTCTTAGCACCAGCATAAGATACCACAACTAATTGCTTCTATAACATTTAGGGAGGGATGTTACATGTGTGTGGTTTAAAGAATTTTTCCTCTAAAAGGAGAGGCCGTCAGGGGTAGAGAAGAATTAAATAATTATTTTCTCCAAAACCAGTACCGCTTAGTTAGAGGATCTGTAAGGGAAGGGGTTAAAAAAATAGTAAAAGTAACATTAATTAAAAAAAATCGAGATTGGTTGAAAAATAACGAGGAATTAACAAAATGAAAATGTATCGAGGGGACAGGACATATTAGTTCGGCACAGTTATCGATTTGATTTAAGAATACCAAACTGTAATAAAAGCAGCAGTACCAACTGTTTTTATCAGTTAATTTGAGTAATGAAACGTTTTTACCAAAATAAGGGATGTTGCGGACACTGGTTAACACTATTAGGAATATATACAGGGTGTCTCACCGGGAACTGAATCGATCGATATAGAGAAAAGTACTCACCAGAGAATTTTAAAAGTTTAGATAATTACTAATGTCGGTGTGGCCAATCCAACTAAAATAATTACAAACAGCTGGTACTTCCGCTTATACCGGAAGTCGATACCAACTTGCTTATTTCAAATGGAACATCCTATATATTTTAGGGTTTTCAAAAAGAGCATAAAATTCTGAGTCGAGAATATGTAGCATATCCCATACCTAAACCTAGCCGTTTCAGAGATATTTGACATTTTATAGAAAATTTGACAGGTGCAACGGTTTGCAAGAACCGTTATAACTTTCTTCATATAAAAGATTCCCATTTGCTTCTTGTCACATAAAAAGAACACAAGGAGAACTACGTTCTACAACTGAAATAAATTCAGTAATATCATACCAAGTGTTCCGTTTTTCGCGTTACATTTTGTCAACTTCAAACTGCGAAAACTTGTTTAGGTCAAATGGAACACCCTGTATTTTTTTACTTCAAGTTGTGTGAAATTGAATTCCCTTTTTTTCTGATATTAGCATTGTGGGGGTTAAAGTTACAACTTTTTGAAATATGTGCGATTTTATTAGAAATTCATGAATTGTTGTAATCATTTCATCAAAATAGCCATGATTAGAAACATTCAGTTATTATGTGACAAGAAGCAAATGAGGATCTTTTACACGAAGAAAGTTATAACGGTTCTCGCAAACCGTTGCACCTGTCAAATTTTCTATAAAATGTCAAATATCTCTGAAACAGCTAGGTTTAGGTATAGGATATGCTACTATTTTCGACTCAGAATTTTATGCTCTTTTCGAAAACCCTAAAATATATAGGGTGTTCCATTTGAAATAAGCAAGTTGGTATCGACCTCCGGTATAAGCGGAAGTGCCAGCTGCTTGTAATTATTTTAGTTGGATTGGCCACACCGACATTAGTAATTATCTAAATTTTCAAAATTTTCTGATGCGTACTTTTCTCTATATCGATCGATTCAGTTCCCGGTGAGACACCCTGTATATACATAATATAAAAACTTTATTATACTATATGATTGATAAAAACAAATAAGTAAATAACTTACGATCCAAAATTTTAGCGGTATATAAAACCCGGCATAAATTTGACAATTACCTGATATAATTATTATGTGTTGTTCTAAGGATTCAAGAAAATTAATAAAACTCGTACACCGCATTTCCTCACAAATGTTAATTATATTCAAGCTAAGCTAAATCTATTATTAATAACACAAAATATCCCATGATAATTATTATCTTTAAATTTACCGTTATCGTATCATAAAAAATAATTACAAAAAATTACAATTTAGAATTACCAATTATCTCTGGTATGTTCATTAATGGTTCCTGATGCATCATTTGATAAGTTTTGATTCCATTATCTGATTTTATTACTTTGCCAGATAAGGAAGCCGATCTTTTTTTATTTACTATGTACCTATTTGATAGTTACATATTTGTACCCATTATTTAAACATTTACTGAAAGGTTGAGGGAAAGGTTTACTGAAGGGTTGTCTAATTTCTGTGGTGTTATTACCTATGTAAGATTACCTATGTAAAAGGTACTAAAGAAAATTAAAATACTAAATTACATTTAGGTATCTCATATTTTAAAAGAATGAATTGACACTTAATTAACATATCATTCAGACAAGTGTCAAGGGATATTTACATTCCTTACTAAATTTGAGACAGTGTCAATTGAGCATTTAATTAAGTTCAACTTCGTGACCAAGACGTTCGCGCTCATTTCTATTAATTGATTGGTTAAAAATTGTTTCAACTTCTTATATATGTTATTAACTATAATTTTATTATTTTTACATATAATATAATATAACTAGAATATGGGAGAAGGGAATGAATGTACTTCGATTTTTATCATAACTTGATGTAGAAATTTACTTAAATCTTTTGGAATATTCATAGAAAGATGTTTGTATTGTTCATGATGTCACTATCAGAAAGAATCGCAAAATAACGCAGTTAAATAACTAGTTGTCTAATTAATTCGACCTTAGCTTACAACTAAACGCGAAAACGAATTCGTACATTAAATTTTTGTGAAATTTATATTTTTAAAGTACACAGTATGAAGCCACAATGTGATGAAAGATTTGTTAGGAATTCCAAGAGAGGAGGGTGGAATCCTTTGATGTGACGCGGATATTGATCTAGTTTTTCAAAACATCAAAATAGTGAATATTCCAGATAATACAGAGTGACGACAAAGTTGCCAAGCAAGAGGACATACACTACCATAATACTAGAACAGAAACTTAAGATTACTTAAATATAGACTAAGCAAATCGCAAAACTCTTTCTCATGTCAATCATTTACATTTTTCAACGTGTTACCAAATGATTTAAAATTGCCGATATAAGTGTAAACATGTTTAACCTAAAAATTAAAAATATTCTTTTATTTTTCGCAAAATGCGTTTTTTACATATGACCAATACTTTGATTATTTTGACTCCTTACCTAATTTATCGTCTGTCTAATAACTTGTAAATTGTGGCTTTTTGCGTTAACTGTTGTTGGACTTTTGACAATAATTTTACTTTATATTTTATACTACTATTATTATCTTTGACGTATGCAAGCATCGTTAATGTATGTATAGCATGAATAAATTTCTATTCTACTATAATATTCCCTGAGTTTTTTCAAGCTTCTGGGTGTTATCTCATCTACAGAATATACATTGTTTATTTTAATGAAAAATATGAAAGCAAGCTTCTATATCTGCCATTTATTTCCTACAATTTAGTGTACAGGTACTAAGTAATAGGCAAAGTAAAAAGTCTCTTATAGACAGCTTTCTGTTATAGTAATTTTTTCGCTTCTGATTGATGTCTTTTGATCAAACCTGTTTTGGTTTTTGATTTGTCCATGTTGGGAGCAAAATAGAGAATTCTAAAATACGTAGACATATTTTTTGTGTAACCATTTGCATAGTAAATACGAGGTATTCAAGAAATGCATATTGTATAACACATATTGAACAGTTGACGAAAGGGCAACATAATAATGATGTGGGAATTTGTTTGTATGTTGTTTAGCCGTTAGATGGAGCTTCTTAACATAAGCATATTCCTTCCAACTTTCTTAGATTGGAAAATAAAGGTTGTTGATTTTCTATTTCCAAATACCTCTTACAAAAAAGAATGATTGTGTGTATATACAGCGTGTGCCGTAATAACGTGCAAAAAATTTAACTGTAGATTCCCTGACGAAAATTAAGACGGGTTCTTCGCATAAAATGTTTCAAAATAACCCTTTCCTGTCCCCTTAAAGGGGTGTGCCAAAAAGCGGTTTTTAATTTCTATCTCAAAATAATAATCGGAAAAAGACGAAATTTGGCACATTTCGGTTACTCAACAAAAGGCATCTAACGAAATCATTTCATCCACCTAGCATGTACACAAAGGGGTGAAATTAACTACCCTTCTTGAAATTTTATAAACATCTTTCTGCCTGCTATTTTTTCCAATTAAAAAAAAATAAGTAAATATTATGATTTAGAAACTTTATTTTTGAGAAAGAACATCCGCCTAAGTGAACTTCATCTATCATCTATGAATAGTACTTTTCTTTTAAAACCTAACAGCTTCCTAAGTATAATTCTACAAGAATCAAGTCTTCCTGGAAAGTCACGATGGAACAGCTCTTGTATTCTCTGTAAATGATAGAGCTAAAGTCCTCGCCTTTTCAAAATCCTCCATACTGATGTTCTTGTTATGTGGAATTGAAGAGCAGCCTGTCTAATACTACATTCAGGATGTTCACCAAAATAATGTAATATTTGTGCCTCCATTGCATCTCCTACTTGTCTCTGACAACCACAAATCATGAATATTAGAAAAAGTACGAACATTTGGTACAGTACGAGTAAGGAACATACGACGATATCGTTCTTTTGCCGCTGAAGCATTTTATTTACATTCACCATAAATGAAATGTATGCCTGCAAATTCCTCATTACTAAAACTGTGCATTTTAAAATCTGGTTAGGCGTCGGTGATAGGCCTCAGTAGCGGAACTAGATCCACGTTAAATAAATGTTAAAAATAAATCTGATTAGAAAACTACTAGTATTAAGTAGTAAGGAATGATTATATTATTATTTCAAAGACAAGAAACAACGTAATATTGTCAAATTATAATTTGACACCAGCCTGCTTTTAGTATTTTACACTAATATAATTGTGCTCATCGCTTTTGATCGATCACTTAGGCAGATGTAATTTAATTTTTTTCTCAAAAATGGTCGATTTTGTCTTTTCCGATTACATTATTTTGACATAGATTAAAAACCGTTTTTTGGCACACCCCTTTAAGGGGCATAGCTGGACAGGAAACGGTTATTTCGACAGGAAATCTACAGTTAAATTTTGCACGTTATTACGGGACACCCGGTATATTCAAATAAAATTAATTTCACAGTACGTATTCAGTTTATTTGGTTTTCACTTTATTGCATTCCCTTGAAAAACAAGGGTATGACCATTGGTATTGAATATTGGCAACTAGTGAATTAATAGAAATATGTAACTTGATTATTTTATCAGCATTATTTTAATGGCCAAAATAACATTTGTAAATTTAGGTTGTCCTACCATCATATAATTCACTAAAAAATGGAGGTACGTTTAAGTTGTCATTTAAATTTTGCATTAAACGATAAAAAAATTTAGTGACCAAAATTATTACTTGAAAATTTAGGTAATTTACTACATGGAAATTTAGGTTATTCTATCAAAAAGAATTGAAAAATGATTTAAAGAGGCTTTAATTAATATGCGTCAACAGGTTAACGTTATTTAAACAAAAATTGATTAACATTTTCAGCATGGACTTTCAATCAAGATAGTCATCAATGTAATTAATTTTAAACTGTAATTTTTAATTGACAAGCGCAAAAAACAGACCTAACTCTACAAATTTAAATACATATTAGACTATGTAATTAGGTAAATCACAAAAACTAAATTGGACAAAAGGCTTAGCAGTAATTGCACACTTATCAATGCCATGATAACAAAAACCAGCCATCCACGGGCACTTCTTAAAAAATCTCTTTGACCCACACTTTCCAACATGGCCACCTGTCTAGTAAACAAACCGCTAGCAATTACCTTGGATATTTGGAAAAGGGCCTTCGGCCTGTGCGATTTTCCCTTTGTCATCGTCCCCGGCATTCACAGACACATGTTCAGGCACTATTTTGTAATATTTTTGCACTTTTAACACACGTTTGGGTAAAAAAACGTAACGTATAAAGACGCGCGCACTTATTTGAAACGTTGCTCAGCCAGTTTGTTAGCTGTACCTGCGACTTACAGGTGTAGCTTAGCTCAAGAGGGCCGAGGGGCACACGGCGGCCATCACGTTAACAACAAAAGAGGGGGGAGTGGGAAATGAACCCGCGGCCGGCGGTGTTTGCCGTTTGGACCATAGCTAGGGCTTCTTCATGTAGTAAAAGCAGGGTCTCTTTCACGTAATATAAAATATGTTACATTTTTTTTTGTTTTAATCTCATTATCTTGTGGAATGAACGAAGAAATCAAATTTTACAGATTTCAGTGCCTTTTTATATCTGGATATTTATGTGGATAATTATTTACGGGAAATCCTTCACATTTCATTGAAAAATAATAGCTTTAGACAAACATACTATTTGTTCGCATGTTAATATAATTTCTTCAAATATTTTCATAATATATGGTTCTACTTGGACGGAAAATGGAAAATATTCTGTTTTTACATTTGATTAGGATATATACTATTCAAATTGTATCTAAAAAACACTTAACTTCCATCTCTTATCAAAGAATCACTGCGAAACTTCTTCGAATACTCACATTTTAGATTATGCAGACAACTACCATCTACCTGTCTTACTTTTACTTTTACTGACTAATATACAGGGTGGTTATCTCACAAAGTAAATCTACCGTCACTAATCTGTTGGTGTATGAATATGAGATATTGAGTGCCTTGGAGAATAAATTCCAGATAGATGCTATATATATGGATTTGATAGAGTAAACCATAAAATTTTACTAAAAGTGGATTTAGTGAGCAACTCGTGATATGGTTTAAAAGTTTTTTAACAGATAGAAAACAGAAAGTCAAATTAGGAAGTTTCTTATCTGAAGAAATAGTAGTACTTTCAGGTGTTCACAGGGTTCGCACTGTTCCCCGCTTCTGTTTAACCTCTTTATTAATGATATTGGTGCCTGTTTTAATAAATCTAAATTTTTACTATTTGCTGACGATTTAAAACTATATAGAAGAATTAACTCTTATGTAGACCAAATATTATTACAGACTGATATAAATAACTTGATTCGATTGTGTGAAATTAATAATTTGTTTCTCAATATAAATAAATGCTGTTTTATTAGTTTCTTTAAAGTTTAAAGGAGAGATTTGATAGTTCTTATAGTATTAACAATACCCCACTTAAATATGTTACATCTATTCGTGACTTAGGAATAATTTTTGATGAGCAGATGAATTTTACAGAGCATATCAAACATTAACATTAGGTTTTCTTCTTCGGAACTGTGCCGAGTTTTCGGTCACAACGGTCAGGAGGGTTTATATGTCATTAGTTGTATGGCGAGTTGAATATGCGTCTATTGTCTGGTCTCCATTATACTTACTACATATAAAGTCACTTGAAAAAGTCCAAAATAAATTTTTAAGATACTGCGCTTTTAAGCTTCATCTTCCGATAGAGAATCATGATTATTCACACATATCAAACAGGCTTAGTATAAACTCCTTAGAAACACGCAGAACCTGTGCAGATTTACATTTTATATATAAACTTTTGAATAACATGATTATATGTCCCGAGTTACTTGAAAAAATAAACTTCAATGTTCCAAACAAAGTTCTTAGAAATCAAAATTTGTTTTATATTCAATTTCACTCAACTAACTATGGGAAGCATTGACCCATCGATAGGTCTTTAAATCTAATTAACTTTTATAAATTGGAAGTAATAGGGTGCTCATTCAGCTCATTTAAACAGTCAGTAAGAAATGTGATTCATTAGGTAGAAATTAGAAAGTATCTGTATATTTTTCATACTTAGTGCATTAAGATAATATACATTGACATTTTTTGTATTTGTGTAGTATGTTTTTATATAAGCCAAATTTTGCTTACTCTTAAAATTATATGTATTGTATCTAATTTCTATAATGGGGTTTTTCCCGCATATATATAAATAAATATATAAATAAATAAATAACAATAATTCATTAAAAAACAACAAAGGAAAGTAAAATTTGTAATGAGTAGTTGACATTCTTGGAAAGAAAGAAAACGTGATATACTTTTAGAGCAAAAACAAATAAGATGGATCCACAAGAAGAAATTAATCATGATATCCAGGATTGACACATTCAAAAAAGTTTTATTTAACATACGTCGGTCTATTTCCGCTACTGGGGCCTATCACCGGCGCCTGTAGACGAGCTACCTCCAACCAGGAATGTTGCCGAACCTCTTCTCTTAAGAAGAGTAGGGATCTTTTACTTGCCTAACATTTAATAGGCAAGGGACCGACGGTTTTACATCCCCTTCGAAGGATGGTATATCACCTACACAGCCCTCGCCTAAGGCTGCATAGCTTCCGCGCGTACACTGATATACAAGCCGCTGGAAGATATGTGAGGCGAAGACACGGTCTTCTTTGAAACGGTCACCCATCCAAGTACTAACCGCGCCTAACATTGCCTTACATCGCATATCGTAGTATGTACATAGTAAAGACGCATCTACTCTCGATCTCTTCAAAAAAGTTATTTTTATCAAACCTTTAACCACTTAGACGACACTTTGGTACCTATCGGAAAAAAATCAAAGTTATTCCCTTTGCCGTTTTATGGAATAAATATATTTCTGGGAAAACTAAGGAAGATATAATTAGTACTTTTTGTACCTTCTTATTATGGTAATGAGATGCAAATCGTGTTATATGGCTGGATAATTGTTCTAGCCAGAATAAAAATTGGTGCTTCCTTACGTTTATTATTAGAATGGTTAATTCCAATGATAATGCAGCCAAAGGTGTCAGGTAGAGTTATCTCTGAAGAGAAAAAGAAAAGTGTATGATTCTGAAGATTTTATTGACACTATTCGAAGTTCCAGGAAATAAAAAATATGCACCACCTGGATTTTTCTTATGGAAATACATAGCATCGAATCAAAAACTTAAAGACCCCCAACCGACCAAGTTTAACCGATATTGTACAATTAAAAGCCACAAGAGGCAAATTTACACTTGAATATAAAACTTCATTAGAAAATAAAGAGGACGAGATGAAAAATTAAATTTTATATGTAAATATGCCATAAAAAAATCTGTAAATTTTCTTGATCGTCCGTGTGGAATTCCTAAAGATAAAAAGGAAGTTCTAATAAAAGCTATCAATGGCTTAATACCTGAATATAGAAAACAATACTGGCTAAATCTTTCCGAGTGCAGTGGCTAAAAATACTATATATTACCCGTGTTTGACTGTAGAAAATGTGTTGTTGACTATTTGAATGTAATAAAATAGTTTTCTTTATAACAAACGAATTTATGTTTATCGTAAGCTGTTATTGCATATTTTCTTCCAAAAATTTGAAAAGTTTCAACTATTTAATAATGATAGGCTCTTTGAAAAATTAAATTTTTCGATTTTAAATTCATTATTTGGGAAAAATAACGTAATTTTCATGTAAACCGGAAGTGATATTTAAAATTTTACATGCATGTTTTTACTTCCTTTTTATAGTCAATTAAAATTATGCAAACGTCGGCCATTCTGAATTATTTAAAAAAATCGTTTTCGATACGCGTTTATTCAAACACTAAATAGAAACTGGGATTTAGTTTGCATTTATAATATTATAAGATCTCGTCTCTAGGGACGAAATAATAAAAATAGTTAATTTTTTAAGACACATGTTTGCTGAAAGCATCGGTGTCCTACATCTGGAATTTAAAATGTTCTTGTATGAATCAATACATCAAACAAATGCTGAACAAAAAAACTGTCACTGTGCGCTTATAAAGCCATATAATTTAATAAGACACTATTGTGAAGTTTATGGCATTACAGCGCGCCTTGTAAATATTTACAGACTATAAACCATTTGATTCCGTAACTAGGGACAATAAATATAAGACTAATTGTAAGTTCCAATCGCTGATGTCGGGTTAAGCAAGCAGTCGAAATAGTTTATAAATGCTAGGTCCATAAGGATGACGACCAAAGCACTTGAACACAGGGCTGATGCGGCCAGTTAGGTTTTTGAAACGATAAATAATTTTGTCCAGATAAAATGCAATTAATAGGTACAATATCTTCTCAGAAAGTGAATCACAGCATGAAAATATTTTTTTTGCTATTCTACTTTTTGTTTAACCTCCCACCTCCCACCCGGCAGCCCAATCCGGGCCTGCAGACACAAACGCTGCCAGGATGGACTTATTTCTTTCATTTTATTAGAGTCCTATGATGACATTGACTAGATTAAAGGGGGGAGGTCTGTTAGCGACATAATTTTCACAAGTTACGCGTTAGGCAACGAGGATGCCATGTTACTAACCAAAATGAAATTCAACCAGTGGCATTGCTTTTTAATCCAAAGTATTTTTGTTTCTTTTTTCAAATTTGGGTACTGAAACATGGTCTTCTGAACAAAATATACAAAGAAGCCTTGTTTGTTAAACAACATAGAAACGAACAGTTTTTTTTATAAAAATTGAGTTACTACGCGATAATTTTTAGCCCTGCAACAACTATTTTAAATCAATTTTTATAAAAATCGGTTGGTGATATGTTGTTTAACAAAGAGGACACTTTCTGAACTTCGCCAGATTTTGAAAACCATCCTTTAATACATGTATTTTCTACTTAAATAAAGAGTATACGTATTTATTTATGAACGATGTGATAAATTCAAAAATTTTCAGGCAAAAATGGCGTTTTATGTACAGTATCTGGGAATATCAATCCATTTTTATCTAACTTATAAATTCTCGTTTCTAAAGGATCCATACTTGCTACTAATAAAACGGCACTAATACACTTTTGTAGCTATTTTAACAAAATCATTAATTCTTCACGAATACATATAATATGTAAAGGAAATGAGAAGCGAAAATATATTGGCTTAAACTTATCAGGCAATATAAGGCGATCAGAATAAAAAAATCGGCTTGATAATAACCATAGACTTTAAATAAAATTAATACCAACGAAAATTGTGTACTAATTAAAATAGATTGTCAACTAACGTTGAAAGAAATTGAAATAGGAAAAGCCAGATTCAATTTATGGTCATATTTTCATTACAAATTGCAATTATTTAAAAAATGATAATATAATTTAAAACTTAATTGACTATTATTACCACTAAACCTCTGATAAGTTGGTATTAACTGATATTTTTTATATAACAAAAAGTGTACGACGAGGCAAACTTTTCTGGTGCTAAAGACATACATCCGGAAATCGCGTAGAGCGGAACCGGAGAGACGGGCTGCGAGAGATGGGTGACCGACTCGTCGTGCATAAGAAGAAGACATAAGATCCCGACTTTGGTAAAGTGACCGCTAGTATACAAAAGTGACTTAGACACCGGAACAATAGCTATTGTAGTTTAATGAAAATACACAAACGGGGAATACAACTTAAAACATTACTTTGTTGAGTTGTTTGTGTAGAATCGAGTGTATATTAGTCACTTAATCATTTAATTGCAGTGGCAAAACTGAAAAAAGCTTGGGAAGATTTATATCTACTTCAGTATTATCATTCCTATTAATGTATGTACATATTTTGATACAGAGATTAATTTTGGTCAATTTGCGATAAATCTAATTACACGACTTATGTTTGATTTATAATCTACAAGACACAGATGCATGGATAGTTCTAATAAGATAATTACACATACGTACACAGACTAGGAGATAAGATCAACGCAAGAAATAGCATCGAATCTTTTCATCGTCAAATGTCTATTTCTTCTCAACCAATCTTGTTGAAATTTAAACCATTTTGTTTTAACTCCTGCCCCCCCCCCCACGATCTCCCTCCCTGCATTTCTTAGGTGCAACTGATTATGTTACATTATGCTACTACTACAGTATTCATGTGTTAATTCTGATTAAAATTGTTAGATCAATTTTAGAGAAAAAAATTATGAAATTATTTAAAACTCACCCCCCACAGCTTAACTCCCTGCATTTTCTGGAAGCAACTGGTCATGTCATTTCATACCGTTATTAGGAGAGTGTCCATGTGCCAAATTTAATCAAAATCGTTAGAACCGTTTTAGAGGAAAAATTATTTAATTCCTTGCCCCCCCCCCCGCAACCTCTCTCCCCGCATTTCTTAGGCACAACCAGTCATGCTACCCTATGCTACTACTAAGTAAGTATTCATGTGTTAAACTTGATTGAAATTGTAAGATCAAAAAAATTATGAAATTATTTAAAACTCACCTACCCACAGCTTCCCTCCCGGTATTTTCTAGAACTGGTATATCATTTCATATCGTTAGAGCCGTTTTAGAGAAAGAAATTATTTTCTATTTTTTTCCCCTGTTTTTAGAGGTTTACTCCTCCCACATTTGAGCTAGGATCAATTTTGCGATTTCACCTCGAGGTGTAGCCGTCTTGAATACACATGTAAAATTTAAACAAAATCGATCCAGTAGCTTGGGCTCTAGGTGCGACCATAGACGGCAGACAGACATTTTTAAAAACCACTTTTTTGGGTTCAGGAGACTTGAAAACGTGTAAATCCATCAAAAACTCAAAATTGAATTTTTGCACGATCACCATTTTCCTTATATACTACGTATATATTATATATCCTTTTTAAACTCAATGCAATTGGAGTGTCAGATATCTTGCTATCCCTAATTGAATCCTATTTATTTAATAGAACACAGTTCGCAACTTTTTTGCAACATCCGGAGTCCCTTAAGGATCCAACCTAGGGCCACTTTTATTCTTAGCATTTATTAATGATTTATCCCTCACTATGAGTTCTACACATTTATTTTTCGCGGACGATTTGAAAATCTACTCTGAATTAAGCAAGCCAAACGACTGTTCTTGCGACTTGCAAATAGCGTGAGACTCAGTTAACGAATGGTGCAAGAATAACTACTTAAAACTAAATACATCTAAATGTAAGATAATGTCCTTCTACAATAACAAAAGGCCAGTTTTATTCGTATATACGATTAATGATACCGTTCTTGACCGATGTACAAATTGTAAGGATTATGGAGTAACATTCGATTCCAAGCTCAGTTTTTCTACTCATATAAGGACAATTGTTACTTCGGCTTCTAAAGTACTCGGGTATTGTATAAGGAACTGGGGCAGCTTTACGGATATCAACACTGAAATTAATATACATATCATTTATACGAAGCAAATTTGAATAAGCTTCTGTCATCTGGTCACCTGTTTATCAAGACTCTAAAATGCAAGTTGAGTCCGTACACAGACGATTTCTTAAATATATATATTTCAAATCCAATGGGTCCTATCCTGTTAGGGGTTTTGATCACAATACACTACTAAATTCATTCAATTTTGACTCGTTTGAACTTAGAAGAAATTGCACAGCACTACAATTGTTATATAAAATACTGCATAACCATTAGTTAAATTGTATTCACTTAGTAAATAGAATTAACTTTCATGTACCAAGGCAGAACGCTGGTCTGCACAATGCATTTTACGTCAATACCAGCAGAACTAACATTCAGGTTAAGTCTCCAATATTCAACATGTGCAAGATATTTAATGAAGTCGCTCATATGTGCGACCTCAACTTTGATATTCTAAACCACATTATTCATATGTACAAAGATTCATTTAACTGATTAAGTCTAATTATAACAATCTAATCTATAATATATCTAATATTTTTTATAATTAATAAATAATAAATTAATGTAATTTTGTAATGTAATGCATGTATGTATTATGTAATGTAATGTAAATTAATGTAATTTTGTAAATTTTTATCTCATTATTGTTATTTTTATATATTTTGTTCATTATTTTCTGTAATTGGGCGTCAACCTGTTGAAAATAAGCGTATTATTATTATTATTATATATACGGGAAAGTAAAGTAAGTATATTATATGGGAAAATAAAAATCCGGCAAACAATCTGTCAGCGTTTGGTATGACATTTTCCGTAATAAAATAGTGGAACCCAGAAGTTGAAAATATTCTTTTACATAATTTTCCAGATAATGAACTTATTTACATGATTTGGATTCAGGACTGGGTATATCTAGAGAATTTCAGGGGCATTTAGACAGCCTAAACCTATTCCGAATATCTCGTTTTACTCATAAAATGGAAAGAATATCTTACAGTTATCTAATGTCCCCTGGAGCTCATTGATGGTTCTGAAGAAATGCCCTAACTATATTAGATGAGATTCAAGTCAGGAGAACGCAGTGGAAGAGTATCATTGAACAATTCCTCGAGTTTCAAGGACGTCGAATGCTTGTTGTGTATGGCAGGAGCAAGCTTTATCATACTGAATACTGGTCACGATATTGTTGATAATATCATAGGCATCAGAATATTATGCATTTGTTCAGACATGGTCCTCCTGCAGTACAAGCGCCACCTGCAACACATATTCCTCCCCATAACATAACACTCTGTAACCTTTAAAAGTTACCGTTATTGAATTAATCTTTGGTTGTTATTTATTATTTGTACTATTAGCCTAAAGTATAGTAATTATCAATGCAAAATAGTTCATTACCAGACAGAAGTTTTTATAGCAGTTCTTGTAGAATGAAATCATGGTCCGTTTCGGTCAAAGAATTTGTTATCTGAGTCAATACTCACGCTTCCTTCATCGACCAGTCTTCGTCAGACTCTTTAAATTCATTTTGCAAGTTATTTATGGGTATACTACTTCCAGTACAAATATTTTTGCAGTCATAACTGATCAAATTTAGTTGCTCATGCATGTTCTTTGTTTATCTTTCAATTTGAGATACTTAATTTTAACAAGTAATAAAATTTCTTTTGTAGTAATTTCACCTTTTTCTTGTATTAGAGATACGATACACCACTAAAGTATTAGAGTCATTCAACAATGCTAAAATAAACACGTCGCTTTTATTTTCTGTTAATAATTTAAGTCACATGTAATACAAATACAAAAACTGATCTTTAAAATAATTTATCTCTGATGATGACATAATAAACCGAAATGTTAGAAGAGAAAATTAACTAAATCTTGTAATTAAGTTAAGTTGTAAAAATACTAATAAATACTTTTTGACTATTTTTTAATTGCATTGCATTGTGTTTGTACGTAACAAACACAATTAATGCAGATACCTATTTTGGCGTTAACCTTGGGAATTTCACCTGGTCCAGCCATTAAATTTGCACTTGAACCAATTAATAATGATTCCAAGTTTTTAAACACCCAATGACTGTTCCAATCCAGGTGCAAAATTTATTTTAGATGGCACCTGCCTTACCAAAGGATGACTCACTTAATTCAAAGCCATATGCTCTGCATATTATGCATTTTGATTCATCTAATTTTTAACCATAAAACGGCACAAAAAAGGACACGTGAGAGATAAGATTTAATTTTTAGACAGCTGCAGAGCCATTACTCTCACTTTTATACACTTGCCCTAAGATCATCTGTTAAACATATACGTGAGGGTATTGTCAACTTTTATAAATAATTTCTTTTTTATGTTTCATTAGAAATAAGCATATGAAATATAAACATTTAGTAATCAAATTTGAAAGAGGCAAGTAAACCCACTTTGATACATTGATAGCATGTTTAATAAATCTGAACCAAGTTTCTTCTCTAGCAGTTATTAAGAAAATAGGGTTCGTAAACTTAAACATTATGATAAATAGTAACATTTTGTATTAATTTTTACGTAATTTTTAAAGGTTGGTACAATTCAGATAACACATTTGTAGAATTTGTTTCTGAAGTAACTGAAGTAAAGTCTTTTTCTTTGCCCAGAAAAAAATTTATTATCACGAGTTTGTACACATGTAAAAACATTTCCTCAAAAAATAACTTTGAGTTCAACTTTAAAAAGACAAGCTTTGTGGAACTTGCAGCTCACTGATTGGTCATTTATTGAACATTTTAGTGATGTGGATATGGCAGTAGACACATTGTACTCCAAATTATATGATATTTTTCTAATACATGTACCCAAGAAACAAAAAAGTTCAGGTTCTCACCCGCATCGTTTAACGGTCAAATAATACATGAGATTAAGCAAAAAGAAAAAGTGCTAAAAAGATACAAGTTACATGGCACTTCAGATGATGGAAACACGTTTAGAAGGTTAAGGTCTAGAATTAAGTCAGATATCGATAATGCATATAAGTTATATTTAACCAATACTGAAAATGACATTCAAGTTAACCCAAACAACTTCCGAAGTTTTATTAAAACAAAAAATAATTCTGCATCTATTCCTTCATCTTTAAAATATGAAAATCAAATTATCGAAGGCCCGCAATTAATTGTTAATAATTTTGCTGACTTCTACTCGAAATCCTTCACACCTTCCAATTTCGGCGTCGATAATTTTCACGACACACCTAAGATTAACTCCAATCTCTTAAATCTGTCTGTTATCACCGAGGAAGATATAATTAAGGCCATTAAAAAACTAAAGTCACTATAACCGTGGCGCCCGATCTAATTCCTGCATTTCTTATTAAAGATTGTGCGACTGCATTTGCCAAACCACTATTAATTGTCTATAATCTAATATTAAGAAGTGGAAGTTTTTCTCAGAATTTTCACGTGTATGCCATGTATTCAAAAAAGGTGATTTAAACGAGATAATAAACTATAGACCAATTACTATCATTTGTAACTTTGGAAAATGTTTGAAGTAATTCTTCACTCCTCCATATTCTCATGTCTCTGACACAATATCTATCATTCAACATGGTTTTGTGAAAGATTAACTGTCACAAACCTTGTGTGCAAAACACAATTTCTTTGTGAAATTTTGGATAGAGGTGGTCGGTCCAATTGATATTATCTACACGAATTTTTCCAAGGCTTTTGACAAGCTAGATCATAGTATTTTGATTAGTAAACTGGCTTCTTATTGATTATTACAATTAATTGAAACATATCTACAGGATCAATATCGATTTGTTCCGTACCGAGGTTATAAATCTAGAAGTTTCCTACAAAAAACCGGTGTGCCACAGGGGTCTATACTTGGTCCACTTTTCTTTGATATGTTTATTAACGATAGGAGGGCTTCGATAATAACGCCCATTTCCTCCTACATGCAGATGATCTAAAAATATATCGATTGATTGACTCAATTGATCTTCAAGGCTGCTTAAATACGATTAATACTTGGTACAATGACAACTTACCTCTTAATGCCAGCAAATGTAATGTAATGTCATTTGACAGAGGAAAACCAACATTTACATGTTTAATTATAACGTTGACAATGAAAGTTTACAAAGGCCTGATTGCATCGAAGACTTTGGAGTTTATTTCGATCCAAAATTATCTTTCAATAAATATGTAGAAATATCAACTGCTTCCTGCTTAAAAGCCTTGGGTTAGAGATACGTAGCAGTAAAGATTTTAAAAGTATTTCCACCCATCGATCACTTGTAACTTACGTTAGATCTCGCCTTGAACACGCTTCTATTGTGTGGAGTCCAGTTTACAATTCTAATATTCTACAATTAGAGAACATTCAGCGTAGATTCTTAAAATCCGCTATGTACACACTTATTATATTAAAATTTTATATCAAGTTGACTAGTTGACATGGGGATTATTGTGTAATCAGTCGAGAAGAGTGCGTGTGCAGGCGTATGCTCCGAATAAAAATACAAAAATAGAAGGCCAAAAGGCTACAATAATTCATAAATTGGATAACAACTCCTCTTTACAGCGTAGGTCAACAATATAATAAATTTTAGTGTAAAATATAAAACGCAATTTTTGTCAAAATACAATTTTTCAGCGAAATCTGTAATTTTTACGATTTTAGAACGGTAGTTCTAGGATGGCATGTAAATTGTTACGGGATAAATTAAATTAGAGTGTACATTTTAAATAGATACTTGTGTTATTACGCTTCGGTGGCTAGGTATTATTCACAATTTCTTTAATAATACAGTAAAATAAGTGATTATTTCAGAATGGTATGTAGTTTGAAAGTAGATTAATTTACATTTATCTTTATTTATTAACAAGAAGAAGAGAAATAAACGTTTTACAACTAATGGGTATGATATAAAATTGTCTTTATTATGCCAGTAGTAATGTGATAATAATAATTATAAAACAATTGGACATTTCAACTGTATTATGTGTAATTATTCAACAATTACTGCGTTTTTTACAGTTAATGTGTCTGTGAAAACTTGCCAAGTAATCCAGCTCCCAGGTCCAGAAAGAATATCTTTCAGTTTCTGTAAGGGAGCGCTAGAGGTCTAAACTGTTTACTTTCAGAATGCTTTTAATTGCTCTTCGAAGGATGCAACTTATTTTTATGATTCAGAAATAATTTTACTCTTCTTTCTTTCAAGCTCTATAGCCATCAGTTGTAATTTACGTTTTTCTGCAGCTACTGTTCCGTCGTGGGTCGACTTCTTCGGTTGTCCAGGGGTGGCTTCCATCTGATATTGGCATTCCTCATGGAGAAAACATTTGTTTTGTTTCGTTACATCAATAGTAAAAAAAAATACATAAACAAGACTCTGAGCTACGATGGGATCCACTTTTAAGTGTTCTATAAGACCGTTACTGTTAATCGAAAACCCTTTTGGAGGGTTGCGTTACCGTGAGACAAAATAGGAAATACCTTGAGAACTTTCCTAAGATTGTCAGTCTCTGAGTTATTTCTCAAATGAGACATTCAGAAATCATTAAATTTTTCTTCCTTGGCATGGGTTTTCAGTTCACTTAGAGATGAGGTTTCTGTGTTTTCTATCAGCATTCTGAATAACACTGGTAGTAAGCAAATTATTATTTAATAGAATATCGAAGGATGTAGCTAATTTCTGCCCTATCGAATCTTTGGAAAATCGTAAGGATTCAAAAACGTAAGAGCTTCAGGAGGTATTTGAGGGGACATCTATCTAATATTTTAAAAACCAAGAACTGGAGATAGTCCGACATTCTTGACGAAGCACCAATACATTCTTATGCTTAGATATCCTTTACACTTCCTAAAAGGAGACCGAGTGGCATAAGTCTTTCGTATTAAATATCCGATGATCCCTCAACTTTGGACAGCGGGATTAACAAGGATGCCAAATTCAACGAAACTTCAGTTAACTAGGTGTTGAATACATTTTTACAATCCATATTTTCTTCAATTAAAGGATAAAATAAAAATGAGATATTTATTACTAAACGATAAATGAATTTGCGGAAAAAATTAAATTTGTGAGGAAACCAATCAATGCATTGGCAGCAATGATCATGGGTTTGAATAGAAACCCTTTGTTAATTACTTTCACGTCCAGTGGAAGTATGGTAATGCAAAAAAAATATATATATTTTTTGTTGAAATAGGCTTAAAATGTTATGAAACGTCGAGATTTTGAATTTGAGCGAAAAAAATTTCCTGTCTGTCGATCTGTCTGTAACTTCTTTGTGCGCACGTTTACTCTGGAACTGTTTATCATATTGACTTGCAGTTTGGTACACTTATGTACTGTAACGAGATCTGGAACTAGATTATATTTTGATCCAATTCTGTCGAAGGGTTCGGGGGTAAATGGCGCAAATAGGCAAAGCAAGCAGGTAAGAGTCCATAAAATTGCAATTCAGGTCATAAACGAAAAATCAAGCTCTTAAAATATTTTTTGATATCAGCCACCCCCCCACTTCTACTATCGCCCCCAATACCACCTCCACACTATTATGAAAAGGAGCAAAACAAATGAAAATGTAATTAAATTAATTGACGTGGACTAGACAAGGTTGCGTGAGAGGCAACACGGCTAGTTGCTGTACCACTCCTGAATTCGAGTCTCAGCTGCGGCAGATGGCAATGTCGTAGGAAATGGTCGTTGTATAATTGTCTATGTGTATGTGTCCTGGTTGAGTGGTGGAATAGATAATGCTAAACTCCGCCAGGATGTTAGTTTAAACAAGGCAATACAATTTTTTAAAAAAATTCAACAATATTGTTACGTGTTTACACCGTAGTGTGCGAGTCCGTAGTCCGCGCCCCGTGTACGTAGATTCAATAAATTGCAACAAGAATCTTCACAAACCACTGATTTATTAATCACTTAAATTACAATAAATAATCCTTATTAATAACATCACATTAACTTTAACTCTTAACTACAAGTTTCATCTACTATAGTCTCACTACTATAATAATTCACAACTTGTTACTGTCCTTTATTCGATCTTCCATATCAAAATTGTACTGTACGCTATATTGAACTGAACTCCCTACTCCAGTTGACTTCTTATATATAAACGTGGAACGTACTCGAATATTTTATCTTCTTCTAGAACCCATCTCGAATAACCTATAAATTTCTATAATTTTCTAGGTGCCAAATGGTGGTTCATCAGTTGGCTCACAGATGGCGCCACTCTACCAGCCGTTAACTAAACAAGTCTTCTTTCAGTCAGTTCCAGGATTAATTACACCTCTCTCCGTCAGAGGGCAGCACATAACAATATATTGAGAATGATTTATTTATACAAATAATTAATGAATAATCAATAATATTATAGCTTGTTTTCAAGTTGAAAATCTGCAATTATCTGTAAAAAAATATTTTCAGTCATAGTCTCGACAGAGATTGGAAGGTTCCTGTATTACAGAGTAATTTATATCATTCTGTGAGACTTTTCCAGTTGTACTGAATTCCCGTATTTTTTCGGTTTTTCTAGTTGGTAGGCAGCCTGAGGCTAATTTCATGATCGATAACGATCCCGATTTCATAAGGCATTCAATGTTTTCTGATGACAATAGTTGTGTCAATAGACATAATTTTCATTATAACATTACACATATGTGAATCCTTATATACAGTTTTCCAACAAAAGTAGTTATTGAATATATGAGATGCTCTTATTGGGACGATTGTTATTGATCCTCACTTCTTTAATGAACTTTTAAAGAGTATGCCACGATTTTTTTGGAAAATGAATTGGCAGGTGTCCTAGAAAACGTTCCTCTAGATATATGCCAAGCATGACCTCCAAGGTTGTTCGACTTTTTTTATGGAGCTATGTGGAGAACATAGTTTATGAAAAATAAGATCCTTTTGCATCCACTACACTTCAGATGAATTCATTTAGGAAGAAAATTCACTCGATCAATATAGTGAACATTTTGAACAATTGTTAAAATAATTATATTTTTTTATATCACTCTAGTCCAACAATTCTAAGTAGAAGAAGAATAATTCACATATATTTTATTGTATAAATTCTTCCATATCTCTATTGGCTCTTGATATACTTGACTTCTTAAATATCCCCACAAGAAAAAGTCCAGAGGAGTCAAGTCCGGAGAACACGCGGGCCATCTAACCGGACCTGATGTGCCAATTCGGTGCCTTGGAATCGCGTTATTCAAATAATCTACAACAATATTAGAGTTGTGGGGTGGTGCGCCATCTTGCTGAAACCAAAATTTCAGTTCTGTTGTGGGGAATATTTTGTAAAAGTCTTGGAAACTTAGGTTGTAAAAATCTTAAATAACACACACCGGATAAATTTTCATGGTATCGAAACGGACCTATAATATAACTATTTAAAAAACCACACCATACATTTACGATGACCACAGTTTCGTTTCCTGTTCGAATCGTCCATCTTGGGTTGTTTTCCGACCAATATCTACAGTTGTTTTGTAATTGTGCCATTACTGTAAAATTTACTTTCGTCACTCCAAAATACATTTTTAAGGAAATAACAATATCCTTCATAAAGAACAGGAAACTCAACAAGAAGGGCTAAGCGACGATCATAGTTCGAAGGCAGTAAATGATGTAATAAGTGTAATTTATATGCAAAGTACTTATTTTCTTTCAAGATTCATTGTCACGACGATAGTGATATATTGGTGGAGGTTCTTATTTGTCGCAATGATGAGTGGGGATCATTGTTAACGGTTTGTAAAACTAGAGCCGTATTCTCCTGGGTTCTTGCTGTCCGTATCCCTTCACGTTTTAACTTTTTAAAACTACCATATTGTAATAAATTGTTACACAAATTGGAAAAAATCAAGGGTTGTGGTTGATACATACTTTTGGCTGCTTTTGCATTTTTATAGCTTTTTCCATAAATTAATAACATATTAACTTTGTCAACGTTGGTATGGGCCATATTTTGGATTCTTTCTGAGTATTCTTAAAATGATACGCAAACGAAAATTAAACTTCTGACAGTTAATAAATAAACAATTACAATTTTTCCATGGCTAATGAGAGTTAAAAGTCAGAACTTAACTTAAATGGTTAGCAATCCCGTTTTCCGTGCGAGAGTTCAGAGATCGAAACTCGGACGGGGCTCAACTTTTTTCGATTTAGTATTTTGCAAGGTAGCCTTATATAATATTGTCTTATATAATGTCGTTAATCGTCTTTAACGTCGTCGTCGTCATCTTTTTCATTTAAATCTACGGGCGCTCTGTTGGTACATGCACCTAAACAGCTGTTACAGATAGGACTGCAGTAAATGCCAGCTTCTCGGCAGCCACATTTCCCGGAACAATCACTCTTGTAGCGGCAAAAAATAGAATTTAACACGGTTGTGATTGGCATCAGGTTTCCATCGACACCTCGCTTCCAACCCCACATTTCAGGAGGCAGTTGGTTCCCAAGCCACTCTTGTACACTTGGTGGTAAACTCTAAACGAGTGGCATTTCGCTGACCCTTTGGTAGGTGGCAGCGAAGAAAGATCCGGTTTAAGCTTGGTACTTGATTTAAAAAAAATGAGTATCGATGGGTGTTTAGATCAGTTTGACTAGAAGGCGCACGGTATACTGTCAAAAACATCTTTTCTCCTGATTCTGCTATAGCGTCTTGAGTTGGCTGCTATTTCCTTTTTAATGTATTTTGTTCAAAAAGCTTAACAAACCAAGCCTTGCCCTTCCTGAAAATGGCTGAGGTTGTCTCGCAATCGCTGAAACTATGAAGGAAAAGAATGGAACAACAAAATGAAAGTTTCTGTAGTTCTTGGGAGGAAAATATTTTGGTTTCCATTTTCCCTCTTCCCGGCTTGGCAAAGAATATTTCCTCCGCTGATGGTGCCAGAGCCATTAAGGGTCACAGAATTGTTTGAGCTTTCTCAATTGCAGTCCTTATAATTGTACAGTCATCATCACTTACAGCCACTCTTGTTTCAATTTCCTCAGCCTACTACTAGTTTAATAAGTTGGCACTTGTTTTTTGCATTTGACAGAAAATGTTCCTCTTGAGCAGTAAGTTTCATAATCAGATCAAAATTTATATCAATAGTCGATTTCGCTGCCCCTCTTCGTAGCCATCAAACACGACTGTAGAATGGGGTCCATAGTGAGATTTTACGTAGTTAATGTACTGATCACATATATCGGAATAAGATGACCCCAGTTGCCACTTGGTACGTTGCAGAAGAGACCCACCATGTATGACCATGGTACTATTTTTAAAATCAATAGTAATGTCGGTATTGGGTAGAACATCATATAAAGCTGCTTTCTTAGTTTTCTCATACAGCCATCATTAAATAAGGTCGATGGATAGGGAGCTAACTCATACTCCAAATGCGATGCCAAATGTTATCGTCCTTCTTCCCAATCGCAATCCTTTGGAATAACAACAATAGATCGACAACTACAGTCTCGTCATTGACCTTGATAGCACTGCTTATCGCTTCCAGTGATAAAACTTTGTCCTTGCGATATAGTTTTATATCTGCAAAGTTATTTCCCAAGGTTTTACTCATCAGCTGTTTACCAACTTCTTCTGCAAAGTGACAATTTACGCCAGAATTTCCTACAATGTCTATTGATAAGGACATGAGATTTTCTGTCTTTGGAAATGTATAGTGATCTACGCGCCAAACGTAAAGCTTTCTCCTGTCATTTTGATCCCTGAGTTGATGAGAGAATAGCAGATCTACGTGTTGATCTCCTGACACAAAATATACCCCACCAAATTGTTCGATTGAAGAACAGATAGAATTGCTTGTTACCGTCGCTTGTAACCATTTCGCTAGCGTCGAATCGGTAATTCCTCTTCCTCGAGTCATCCCTCCACAGCTCTTCATGCTGCGCATCAAGGTTTGTTCAATGGTCATGTCAGACAAGCCAGTCCAAAAGGAATCGCCTCTTCTAATAGTAAAGTATCCTTGCTGAGCAAATAACTCAAATTAATTTGGCTTCCTTTTCGTTTCCAGCTGGATCATATCTTGTAGATACAGATGGGCACATCGAGCGTACTGAAAGTGACCACTAGCATCAAAAAATGGAATCATGCGCTGAACACAGCTAAGGTGAGCTTCCCAGTCACCAGATCGTTCTGCAGCAATAAACTGTTTGATAATAGTGATCGTGTGATAGTACTGGAATTTGAGCAAAATTGGTCCACTAGTTTGGGCTCTAGGTGCGGCCACATACTACAGACGGCAGACAGACATTTTTTAAAAACCATTTTTTTGGCTTCAGGGGACTTCAGGGGAAAACGTGTAAATTTGTCAAAAACTGAAAATCGGTTTTTCGCACGAACACAATACTTTCCTATTATACTACGTATATGGGAACGTAAAAAAGGGACCTTTCACCCCCTCCCCCACCACCGGCTCACTCCCCACCCTCGGGGGCTTTCAGTATGTTTATCATGACACCTCAATGAATTACTATACCAATTTTCAAGACTACACGAATTATTTCGGCTGATTTAATTAATTCTCCTAGGCTAAATATTTTTGGATTGTATACAACTGAAAATCAAGAAAATATCTCACAGATAGTTTTTTTTCTAATATTTCTAGTACAGTAGTTGTAATCGGCCAAATTCAATTTGTTGTAAATTTTTTCCTTGTATATTGTGTATTATGGTTAAATAAATATATTATTTTTTTATCATGGTTTTCTCAAATTAATGAATTTCATACAAAATCCTATATCATATAAACTGGCTCCATATTTTAATACGTAATAATATGATCGATACGAACAACAGTCGGGCCTCGATACTAGAGAAGCGCGGGAAAAAGTATAAAAATCTCTATATACTATAGTACACGCGCCAACACAAACTTGTAGTAACATCGTAGACATTTTTTACGACTTTGTTGTTGTAAAACCCTAAGGCGGAGCAGGTTTCTCATCCGCTTGCTTCTCCTATGATCTCTTGAAAGCAGTAACGAATGAAGAAACGTAAATGTATATATTTATATCTAGCCATTCCGCTAGATGAGATGTGATCAAAAAAATATGTCGTTTACAGTATAACGTGACGATCGTCTGAAACCTTTTTGCGGCTAATGTTCATATTTAGTAATACTTAACTAGTTATAAGCAACGAGAGAGTCAATTGAAAAAGAAATATTCTACAGGTACTTCTTAGAAAAATAATGCTTTGGATATATGGTCTTTTTAGATTCTAGATTTACTAACACACAAGACTGACAGAATTGAAAGAACCTAATTATTTAATTTACATAATTTGAAACGAATATATGCCAAGAAATCTCAGGGAGTTATTACTTCCCCACACTATTATGAAAGAGAGTAAAAAAAATAAAATCTGAAATATAAAATAAAATAAAACAAGAACGAAACGTCTCAAAAATTTTTTTTGCCGTTAGATACCCCCTCTACCACCCCCATTGTCACCCCCACTCTATTATTAAAGAGAGTAAAATATTACATTGAGATTTAGTGTGTATAAGGCTTGGATACAAAATCTGGATGTGGAAGTAGTGCTTCCTTGGTCAGCGGTTTTTTTCATTATTATCCTACTAAATATCGAACACAAAGAAAAGAAAATAAAGAAACGTAATAAAATATGTAACATAAGTAAATAGCATATTAAATACTAAATAATTATCAAGGGCTACTCAAAATGCATTGTTTTATACTAGTAATGCTACAACTAAAAACATAGAAGCTTCATTGATGATGATCTTATTAATTTAAGCACATAAATAGGCGTAAATGTTACCTAAAGTTGTTCTAGGAGTAGCTAGATAAAAAGCGTGAATTTGAAACAAGGGGTTATCGCTTAAAGAGTGTCTGTCTTAAAGACCTTATATTACCTAAGACTACACGATGACTGCAAGCACGAGACCACATGGTGACTGAACGAGACTACAAAGTGAAAAGATGTAAATTTCTCTAAGAAATATATTGTTCTGTCCGATCACTTCAGTCGAAAAGCGGGAGTTAGCTCACTAAAGGTAGGATTTATTTTTGGGCCAGTTGTACGTACCTATACATTAATGAAAAACTGAAGTTTTCGATCTTTTAGACCCTATACTAGCTCCGAAAGACTTAAGAAGTCACTAAATTTTTGCTCAATAAATTTCTTCAGTTATTGCTCAATAATTCTTTCTCATGCATCTTACAAAAACGACCTTGTATTCTTTTTGTACAGCATTGAATGTGCCATAATATTTGCAGGCCCCAGAACACCCGTTTTTACATTGGCAAGAAATGGTGCGCAGCAAAGATTCTGGGGCTGCATTTTTTGTAGTTTTAATCGGAGCCAACCTTTGTTTGCTAGTTGTCCAGCTCCATTGTCCAATCATGTCTGTCTCTCTGTATCGTGTGTAGGTGGCAGTCTGGTAGTATGAACATAGTTTTCGTCATTGATTCTTTAAATTGTTAGTAGAGGAGATCATCCAATGCTTGCGTGTTCATCTTCCCGTACAGAGCCATACAAACATTTTCATCTGCTGTAACAATTTAGCCAGCAGTAGCTACTGGCTCTCTGAATACATCGGCTATATCAGTTATATTACACTGTTATTCATGAGCACTGAAGAATTTTTTTCTCTTGTTCAAACGGGGTTGATGTCATATCCAACCCGCTAAAAGCATGAAGAAAAAAGATATCTTCAGGGTCATATTTAAATGATGTTGATAAGTCCACAACACTGGGGCCATTACCTTTCCCCAGTGCTGTCAGCAAAACTAGCAGATCAATGCTTTCCCCTACATGAGTAGTTAACACCTTGATTTCAAAAGACGGAACATTAAAATTTATAGAGTTGAGTATAATCGGGCAATGTGTCCAATTTGTTAGAAGTTTTTGTAAAAATAATATCAAAAAATAGACACGTGTAAATCCATCAAAAACTCAAAATAGAATTTTTGCACGATCATCATGCTTTGCTTGTATACTACGTATATGGGAAAGTAAAAAATGTGGAAACGTTTTTAAAATGTTTCCAGTTTCTTACCGCACCTCTGCTTGAAGCCATTATTATTCGTCAAACCATAATACTGAAAACACCGTCGCTTAAACTTTTATCTCCATCCACTTTTAATTGTTTTAATCACCCGCTAATAATTATTAACTTTCCCGCCTAATTTTTGTGTGTGCAACGATCAAATAGGATTTATCTGGACCTGGAGGCCTCCAGAAGGAAGCTAGACCTGAAAGAAGACAACATCTAGCAAAGGTATGATCCATTAATTCTTTACGATTCGGAGGGCCCTTTGCATGAGCCCGCTAACCATATTAGGAAATTTTCCTGATATGACAATCTCTCGATACTAGAAACAATCGGATGAAGATCCGTCTCCGCCGCCTTCCCAACCTTGTAAGCATGTTGTGACGGATGCAAAGGCTCCATATTTTGCTATACAAAAGGATATAAAAGGACATTGCCTTTTACGTTCCTGCAAGTCTCATTGTTAAATATTATAAATATCGGTGGCCCTAGAATGGAACCCTGCGGAACTCCTGACGTTACTAGCAGGAGAGTAGATGAAAATTCGTGACTCTGCACAATATTCCTTTACTTAGATAAGTTTGAAAACAGAATAAAAATCTAAAGCAAATCCGGATTTCGATAATTTTTGCAATAGAAACTTCTGATCAGTCCGTTAAACACTTTCAACAGATCCGTATTGTTTTCATCATGAATCAGTTACAATATAAATAGTAATATTAACTAATACAAGTATTTATAGAATAAACAACAAAAGGCTACGAATTTGAAGATAAAAAAGTCAATAAAATTTCATATAATATACAAATTAATACCTACCTAAAATCACCCCCTTCTATAATTGAATTAAACTATCCTTAAATTTATAATAGATTTCAATTTCGATAACTAGTATCAGTATCTATAAATCACAGCTTTTAACTGCTCGTTTCACAACACAACAAAAATTATTCAAATAATGGCAAAGCATACTGCCATAGTTTCCATCCGTATACAGAAGTACTCTATTTATGTTGCCAGACTGGAACAAAATACGACACTTAAACTAAATACAAATTGAAATTCTATGGGAACTTGAGATTACCTTATAAGCCTACCTTTTATTTACCATTGGCAACTCGAATGTTTATATGTAAACAAGCAAAAAATACACTGACTGAAATGAACAGACTTAAAATCGTGAGGCAGATGATCTCGAATTGTAGCTTCACAAAAGGAGCTTGAAATGAATGTGAGAGATTTGCTATAACATTACAAGTTATGCAGGTATTGTTTGAATTTGCATTTAACAATCACAAGCATTAGCGTACAAGAACCGTATTTGCAAAGTTAATGTTATTTATTCAAGAGTTCGTTAAAACTAAGTTCATAGTTTTTTTTACCTATAAACAGGTTTCAGGTTTGGTGTAAAAGAAATAGGTTAAAATTTGGATATCTATGTGATGAGTGCGTGGTTCAAAATTCGATTATGATTGTACACGCTTTAAGCGAGTGCTTAAGTATAATAAGAAAATAAACACAAACTATTTATAAAAAATACTTAAAAGAATTATTAATAATTCCTTGATCGTGACTAAGAATTTTCCCATACAGCCCTAATTTTCAAATTAACTTAAATCAACTCTAATCCTTTATCATAATATATTTTTTATGAAAATAAAATTTGACTGGTGGCTATATCCCTTCTCTCTGTCTTTATTGCTATTTCCATTTTTTTCTTACGTGTTTTTGCTACATACAATAGCTTCGTACTAGATAGATATAGAACGTATTTAAGACAAGCTAAGGTAAGGTAGGTAAGCATAATCTTTAATAGAAACAGTTTTTTACACCTACCAATTGATGCATTTTAGTTGTACGTTAACTTATCCATTTATGATTTTTTATTTAAAAATTCAGTATGTGTTTATTTCTTTCAGTTTGGGCAACACATTACCAATTTTTGGTCCTAGATACGTAAAGAATTCGGAGCCAATTATTTTGTTTTCTTCTTTGTAATTTGAAGAGTAAAATTTTTTACTTTAGTAATTTCTAATCTTGTCTATTTTCGATTTTTCTCAAAATTATGTAATCATTTACCAATTTAAAAAATCACAAAAATAGGATGAACCATTACAGAGACACACGGTACTGTCAGTTTGATATATATTCCAAAATGGCAAACTAGTCCCCCTGATCCGGAGCATCCGGAGTTTTTGGATACATTTCCGTGTGCGATTTTCAACTTATGGGTAGAATAATATTAAGCAAACGAGAATCTCAGACATTTTATACTTAATACAAAATGACTTAGATTTGCGCTTGTGAATCTGTGCTTGATAATTAATATCTTTCCAATAATGAATGAATAAATAATAAAAAATTGTTTACAACCGTTCCCTCCGACATTGCCATCTGCTAATATTGGAGGTGTCGAAAAACGCCCGTGTTGGATAACCTTCAAAGTAATTTACATTTTTTTACACCAACTGCCTACAGATGACCTATATTGTCGATGTTGATTGTTATAATAAATAATAAAGAAAAAGTATTTCATGAATTTTTGCATAAACTACAACCTACGTGACACATTATGAAATGTGAAGACATTATAAATTCTTATATGTGTATGAACATTGATTCTAACAGATTGTTAAAGATAATTAATAATATAAATTAATTGGGTACTTCAAATGTGACATCAAATTCAATTAGGATATTTAATACAACAACGAAGTAAGGCTTAATGTTCAATAATTCCAACTGAAGTGAATTGGCTATGTATACTTTAAAAATAGAACAAAAATTCAGCATTTTCATTTTATGTCTTGCAAAAATAGCTTAAAAAATAAAAACAGAAAATAAAACGTGGATCTTTTTTTATAATGATAACTTTATTTTAACCCAATTTTACAATATTGTTTTTACAGTAGTTATTTTTGATAGTATAAATGCACCTGATTTCTCAAGGAAATCGTTTTGTGTTTTAACATTTTACTAAAATATTAATATATGCAACATTATACAGTATCACTATTAACAATTAACAATGTGGATTCTATTTAAGTGTTACTAACTAACAACTAAAACTAACAAATGGAAGACTAATAATAATTATTAATAATGACTATTCTAAAATTATGGAAATTAAATGCAATAATAGAAATAAAAGCTATGACAATATTTGTTCGAATAAATGTAAATTACGCATGATAAATACTGACAACTTTTACACAATAATTTGCAATTGTTTATTGCTTTTACGCATTCAGGAATAATATTATATATCTTTAGACTCGTGAAGCCAATAGATTTTTTGTATAAATTAGAGATTGGTCTAGGAATTAAAAGAGCATTGCGTTCATTTTGCCTTGTATTGTGTATGTGATTTGTTGGTACCCTTAGTTCCCTATTTGTGTAGATAAATTTGGCTACATTAAGGATTTATAATCCATTTAAATTGAAGATATTACTATCTGGAAAAAGTTGTTCTGTAGAATATCTTCGATTTTTCCACAACATTGCTTTAAGTATCAATTTTTGAGTTATTTTTATACTTTACAATTGGCCATATTTTGTTTTTTTGGTGACCTCAGATTAAACTGTACCGCGGAATGTTGGAGCAGTATCATCAGAAAATGCGATGATATCCCCACTTGTAGCTAGTTCCAGCATGTGATTTGTGTAGAAAAGGAATAATTGCGGGCCTAAAACTGTTCCTTGTGGAATACCATATGTCACATTTTCTGGACTACTTAATATTTTATCAATTTTCACTAAGGCTTTTCTATTTGATCAATAGCTTTTTAACCAATCTACTGGTATTAGTTTAATTCCGTCGTATTATTCTTTATTTCCTAATATTTTTTAACTAATGTGTTTTGATTATACTTTAGATGCTAATTAGAAACGTAATAGACCTTTGATTCGTTTATTGGGAAATGTGGTACCAATATATGTTTCACTTATCCTCAAACTTGGTTAAATATCCAGTTAGTTTTAACATTAATCTTTAATAAAAATACCCAGGTATTTTGAAAACGATACTTTGTAAATGGCAACTCATGGTCAAACGTCACTCAAGATTACATATATATTCAGGATGCTTAAGAATTGATAAACCAATTCAATTATTCTTCCGATGCCAAAAGACATCTTTATAATTTGCATTATTTAGAGGCAATGTTCTACTTATACACAGATACTGAACCATATTTAAGTTAGTTTGGATTTTATCACCGACCATTTGGTGGTAAAAAAGTCACTTCCGGTATGGCCGAAAATTGCCACAACTTTCTTATTTTAAATACCACCCTGTATATTTAACTCACTTTTCTCATAAAGCTGTAATTTCTCTTTCCAACGCTTTTTTCAGATCTAAAATGGGATAAAAATAACCTTGGAAATGGCATTTATTTGCTATTTCTAGTTGGCTTTGGAATTCAGGAACAAATTTTAAAAATTTCGAAGTAGACTTTGAATTTAAATAAAAGGGTATTTCTCAACAAATTAAATGTAAAATTGGCCTATTTTGTTCATTTGCTTGGATTTAGAAATGTTTTTCCCATTTTTCCTTTTCATGGAAATTCAATTTGTCGTAACTCCAATTTTTCAAATAGTACCCTGTATGTTTTATTTATTTATCAGATAGAGTGGTAAATTTGCTTTAGACTGGTTTTCCCAATTAAAATTTGAATATAAATTAAAATAAAAAATATTAAGCTTTTTGTAGAAGCATTTCGAATTGAGTCAATATCTTGCAGTAAGCCATCAAAAACAGATGAAAAATTGTACACAGCATCTGTCAAACGTTAGTGTTGAGTGAAACAGAGGCGTATTTATTATTTGTAAATTTATAATTAGGTGCTATATTCAAAATAAGATACGATTTACGATACAATATACACAAAATGAAAAGGTAGATTTACTTTTAATTTTTAATTTACGGCGAATGTCAGAAAAATGTCCATGCGGCAGCATGTCTATATTATGAAGGACATCACGATCGTCCTCAGCCATACCGGCAGTGTTTTAAAATTCTAGAAGAGTCATTCCGAAATGCATAAAATATTGAGGTGGCAGAGGATAGATTTATAGTAAGTGTAGAAATTGAGACAAATGTATTGGCTTACACACATGTGTACCCAAATGTTTCTACAAGAGAGCTGGCAAAAGAGATAGATATTGGTCGTGAGACAGTAAGACGTATATTAAAAAACATGGGCTGGAATATTCGGTACAAAAATTAATGGTCCCATACTATTTCAAGGACCAGTAACCGGCGCGTGTTACTCAAGATTTTTGCAAAATGAAATAGGAAACGAACTGGATAAACTTTCCTTGGAAGATTTCAGAAATATGTACTCCCAACAAGATGGAGCACCGCCGCATAATGCTGGAATTGTTTTACAACCGGGTAATATCTACTAATGGAACTATTAGGTGGCCTGCTAGGTCACCAGATTTAACTCCACTTGATTTTTTTCTTTGGGGTTATCTGAAGGACAAAGTATACAACATTAGAAGAACTCCAAAATTTTAAATGCCTTTGAATCCATAACTCCAGTCACGGTGACAAAGTTACAAGAACTATAATATATCTCTTGTAGATCGTTTCGATATATTTGCATCATCAGTAATTTTCTCCAACTTACTGTACATTTGTTTATTGCTCGGTCCTCTAAAGATGCATTGTATATTTTATATACCCAAACCTTCCTCAAAAAAATAAGCTGTTGAATGGCTAAATCTGCATTAAAATCGCCCCAGTGCTATTCAAACCAACAAACAAACAAACAAAACTTTGTCATTTTTAATGAACCAACCTGTATATTGCATACCCCTATCCTTATCGTCGAGAGTTTTCGAGAAAATTGCGATTGAAAATATACAGATCACAAATTATTGCATTTGAACATAAAACGAATGTAGAAAAATCTATTCCGTTTATTTAAGCCTTTTGGTAATTTGGTATCGCCATTTCCAGTGTATCTCAGGGATCAAATCTCAGACTCCCTTTATTTTTAACATCTATTGATGAAATAATATAATTACTGCTAAGAAACAACTGTATAAAGATGATTTAAAGTTATCCTCTAATATTCTCCTTACCAGAGAATATTGTTAGAATTATAGAGTTCGTTAGCGATGCTCAGATAATGCTCAATTTGAACTCGCATTTGTAGATATAACCATTTCATGTTAGCTTAAATCGCAATATACATACTTTGCATAATATCATTATTGGTTTATTTCCTTTGTTGATCTGATCCGCAGAGTTTAGAAATTAATTGTGTATCCAGAACTCTACTTCCTCTCATATAGTTTTAAACGAAGAAGTAAATTAACTGAGACTTTATTTTAATATAATGCTATATCTAACATCTATAACCTCGTGAATTTACCAGTTCACTCAGTTTTACGTTCTTAAATTTTAATTTGTACATTGCATTCTTATATTCCAAAATATTATATTTTTTTCTATCTCCTTTATAAAGGAACACATTCTCACTGTTGATATATATGATTTTTCTAAACAAAGAAACAGGTGCTTTCAGCATATCTAGACGAAAACTGAAAATATAATGACTATTTTACAAATTTAGTAATGTTCATAAATTATACAAATCCTGCTTACATCGAATCCGCTAAATCATACCAGTTTCTTTTTATAAACACTCCTTCTAGAACGCCATATGGTTTATAAGATTGCGCACCATAATGGCACTATAGAGTAGATATTAACCATATTGGTGGTAATAAAACCCCGCGCAATAGCCTGTTGCTCTTTAACTCGACTCCCCTACGCAAAGGAATGGTTGGTGCTAGTTCTTCTCCTGTAAGGTACAGAACGCCGGCTCAAAGCAGCTTGGTCAGTAAATTTGTAAGTAAGACAAGCCATCGAAGGACTTGTGCCTGAAGAACCGGTTTGGCTGAAAGAAGGCACGGCTGAAGAAAACAGTGTTGTCGCATTGATCCCAATTTCACTGCAAGGATTTCGATGAATATTTAAGTTCGAGGATAAAACCGCAACAAAAAAAAATATATACAAATTAGTCACAATTAAAGTATACCTATTAATTTTTAATCGTTAAAAACACTTATTTAAGACCCCCCCTTGTTTTGTGGTACAAGGCAATAAACACATATTTTATCCTTTAGTGAACTAATAATAATAATATAATAATAATAAATGGTGTTTATTTTATACTCGGCGAAGTCCAGGTCACCCTGTTCTACTTAACCGAGTTTAGAAAATACCAAATGAAATAAAATAATTACAATACAGTTTGTTACGATATGCAGTGAACACAGTATGAATAGCACAGTATGTACACAGTATGACAGTAGGTAATTAAATAACATTAAAAAAACAAATCAGAAATTCATAAAATTAAATAATAATCAATTAATTATGCCTGAGTTTGCCTAGAAAGTAAAGTATTATACATAGATGTTTTAAAACGTTGATGGTTATAACTTTTAAATTCAGGTGGTACAGCATTATATAGTTTTGAGTAACAATAAGTAAATGAACGCCTGAAAAAGGTAGTTTGGTGTCTAGGAATATTTAAATGATGCTGGTTCCTAACATTAACATTATGAGACGAGTGACGAAAATAAATTTTTTTCAACAGATAATTCGGGCATTTTGTTAATATAAGTTTATGTACGAAGCAAACCAAGTGCAATTGTCGGCAATAACGTATATTGAGCCAACCAGTTTCATTGATTTTATTACTTACATGATCACGCCTGTGCAAATTGTAAATTAACCTAATACAGCTATTCTGAATTTTTTGCAACCTGTCAGGTGTTCTAACATCAAGAGATGGACCATATACGATATCCGCATAATTTAATAATGACAGCACCAACGTATCAGATAATTTCTTTCTTAAATCTCTATTCAAAAAGACTTTATTTCTGTACAAGTTTCTCAACGCAACCTAACATTTTTATAGGAGTTTATTAACATGCTCACGATATCTGAGTTTATTGTCAATAGTTAGACCTAAACTTCTGACACTAGTTGCAACAGGCAATCGAACGCCAGCCAAGGTGATATTTAAGTTATTAGCAGCCCATTCAGAATCATTTCCAATGTATATCATGACCGACTTCTGTGGGTTTAAAATCAGACTATTACGCACAGAGTAGGTCTGTAAATTTTTTAGGTTCATATTAAGCTAAGCTTGAGCCTGTAATGCATAATTTTTTGTGAAAGACATAAGTGTCATCAGCATACTGAATACTATAAGAGTACTGTAATTGACGACAAATGTCAGAATGTCAAATAAACAGAAGAGGTCCAATGATAGAACCCTGTGGAACACCAGAAGTAACTGGCAAGGCTGATGACATTGTATTGTCTAAGATAACACTGAGTATGATTAGCAAGATAATCTTTAATAAGGTTTAAAGCAGAAATGT
The DNA here is from genome assembly GCA_963675555.1 of Leptura quadrifasciata. Classification (NCBI taxonomy): domain Eukaryota; kingdom Metazoa; phylum Arthropoda; class Insecta; order Coleoptera; family Cerambycidae; genus Leptura; species Leptura quadrifasciata. The sequence goes on along the minus strand of OY776675.1, from coordinate 30,110,094 downwards.
GGAATCCATAATATTTTAACTTGACACACAATAGATCATGATTAACAGTGTCAAAAGCCTTGCTGTAGTCAAGTAACACTAAAGCGGTAGTCTTTCTATCGTCAACATCCCTGTCAATGTCGTCAGTTACATCAAGAAGAGCTGTAATCGTACTGTAGCCTTGTCTGAAACCTGACTGTTGCAAAGGTAGTATTTTATTTGCGCTGAGAAAAGCATTCATTTGATCATATAAGATCCGCTTTGACTAACACACGAAATTTAGTCGAGTATTTTCATGTCGCGAATTAATTTATATACTTTTTCTGCATATCATTTTTTTGCAAATTGAATCGCTTTCAATAGTCATTAAAATTATGAAGAAGTTCCACGCAGTTGCCCTTTTAAAATAAAGATATATATTATAGGTACTACTGAAAATGGCTTTCTTTCTAGACATTACATTCGAAAACATTTTCACGTACCATACATAGTAAGAGTCTGTTTTTGCAAGTAAAATTTTATAGTACTTTTAAATATTTTGTAGGTATTTTTTTGGATGGTTCTACCCCTGGTGCCCTGGCGAGAAATTTGAAAAATACCTTTTTGATAGAATTTTCCATCTTGAACAATGTTTACCTGAAACAGTCTTTGATTCGTCAAAAATTTATGTATTGGAAGAAGCTTTTGATTTGACGTAAACTTATTATTAGGCTTTCCTGGAATCGTTCTTTGCCCCTTAACAAAATACCATTCCGATATAATTTTCCATCTTAAACGATTTCCCCCAATATTCAACACCGTTCTCCCTTGGACGTCTTAGGTCTTATGCCTAAAATTTCGGATTTCTACGTTGATCTGAATCCGAGAAAGACGTATCAGAACTACAGACAGTCTGACAGGCACACGGACGGTAATCCAACTCGCATATATTGACTATTATTTTCTGGCTTCAAAACTTTCTACTTTCATCATAATCTATAATTTGGACATTTTCACAATGCCAATACTTTCCAGCCTAACAACAAATTTACACCGAATTAAAAAACCCTTCAAATAAAAATTGCTTAGAAAGAAAAATTGAATCGAAATATTTGTTGCAAAGTTTTTGTGGTTATACACCAAGAGAGGCTCGAGGAAGGACTCAAAAACAATTTGTCCTCGAGTCAAAAATTGGCTTAAACAAATATTGTTCAGATAGAAAAATTGTGTCGAAAAGGTGTTTTACAAGTTTCTCATCAGAGTACCAATGGCGGTTCCAGAAAAATCCCAAAATTATTTTTTGTTAAATCAAAAAATGTTTCAAATAATAAACTGTTTAGAGTTTAGAGACTATCTATCTAAAAACCCTTTAAATAAAGAAGCGACAATAATAAAGACATTAGGTAACAAGAAATAGAAATACATATATTCATCAATAAAGCTATACTATATATTATAAATATAAAGTTAACTTACATCTGACTAGTCAACACAATATGAGCAGTAGTACATCTTAATTTTAAATAAATGACAAGAAAAAATAAATTTTTATAAATTAATACACAAACTTATTGAAACATAATGATAACATGTTTTTTTTTTTTTTTTTTTTTATACATTTATTTAACGTCGGCCTATTTCCGCTACTGAGGCCTAACACCGACGCCTGTAGACGACCTACCCCCAACCAGGAATTTTGCCGAACCTCTTCCCTTAAGAAGAGTAGGGATCTTTTACTTGCCTAACATTTAATAGGCAAGGGACCGACGGCTTTACATCCCCTCCGAAGGATGGTATATCTCTTATACAACCCTCGCCTAAGGTTGTATAGCTTCCGCGCATACACTGATATACAAGCCGCTGGAAGATGTGTGAGGCGAGAACGCGGTTTCCGTTGGAATGGTCACCAATCCAAGTACTAACTGCGCCTGTCGTTGCTTTACATCGCATACCGAAGTATGTACATAGTAAAGACGCACCTACGCTCGCCCCAATGATAACATGTTAAAACTGATAGTTTAAGAAATCATCCATCGAGTAAAAAATAATAAAAATATTATTAATTTATTTTCGCAAATATCATAGTATCAATACTTTTAAAGAAATTTATATTATTATAACATTTAATGCCCATATATGCAGGGTCATTCTGAGTTGTATTTAGTATCGCAAAAGGTTGGTATAACATATGACAGTTTCTTGTATTATAGTTATGAACGTCGTATTTTTCGCTGTACTTGTTTATATTCATTCTTATGTATTGATAAACTTGAAGATATATAAACTTGGCACTGTCAATATTTTAAAACTTCGAAATAATGGTTTACAACTGTATAAAGGTTGTACACCAGCCATATGCCGTTATTCTTTTTTGTCCAACAAATGTTTTGTTTAAATGTGCTGAAGAACCCCCAAAAAGCAAACCATATTATAATGTGGATTGAGATAGAGATGAATTATTATATAACAGGCTTTGCTAAGTTTTGAACAGACAGTGGAAATATGTTCTTCCCAGGTAAGCTTGTGATCAACTGTTATTTCTAAGAACCTAATATTATCAGTCTTCTGGATAAATTGATTACATGACCCAATCAATAAACTAATATCTGAATTAACATTTTTTTGGTAAGGACTGCGTATAATATGTTTTTGTTAGATTTAACAGAGGGCCATTGCCACTACGCCAATGCGAGAGTTCAATGGAGGCTGCATTAGATTTTACTACTAGTGTGTTTATATTTGCTTGGCTCATAAGAATATCGGTATCGTCCGCATAAAGAACCATTTTATCATAACTTAGACATGTATATAAATATTATGAATATTATAAAAATAAAGGTCCAAGAATTGAGCCTTGTGGGGCTCCTTAGTCATTATATGTAGCGTGTGATTTAATTCCTTGTATTATTACGGTTTTCTTTCTATTATTTAGGCATGGAGTAGCCCATTGATGATTTATTCCTCTTATGCCAAATCTATCTAGGAGCAGCTGATGGTCAACAGTGTTGAATGCCCAACTTAGATCATAGAACAAAGCTAACGTATGTTCTTTTTTATTTAATGAATTGTATACTGAGTGAAAACAGCCAAAGACAGCAGAATCGATGGATCTACCATGTCTAAAGCCATTTTGAGCTGCTGGAATTATTTTCTATTCCCATAAGCTGTTTCAAAGATTTTTGCAAACTGACACTGCAAATGAATTAATACATAGTTGCTAACTTCAAATCTTGACGCCTTATTTTTATGTACTGGAATATATTTTGAGATTTTTAATGCTTGTGGAAAAATACTGAACAGAATGATTCATCAATTAACTGGACAATTTTATTCCATAATTTTTAGTGGTAACTTTTTTAATGGAGGTTCAATTCTTCAAATATTATTTGCAAGTCTTTGGAGCATTTTGTTTCATATTTGTCTTTTTGTCCTTCTAGCTTTCTTCTCTTATCGAATATTTTGACATTATTATCATCAGAAAATTTATTCTAAACTTAAACTTTAAGAAAAATATACATTTTTCAATTTTTTAGATGGGTTTAAGTTTGGTTCCAGAGCTAGTATAAGAATGACGAATTAGTTTAATGCGTACCGTTCTATCTTGAGCAATAAAATGTATGCAATTATTGTTGTTCTAGGTAGTAACGACTATTAATTCATGTAAATAGAATTATTTCGGAGCAGCTGGCAACGCTGGAGATGCATTGAACAAAGGCTCCAATCTCGGTCCTCGGCTTCTGTTTCACTATCCGTATCGCGTGCCAACAAATTCCAATTCTTTCACTCTTTTCAAATTATACACGGTTGAAAGAGTGCCCGACTATTTATTATTTACGACCACAATAATTATTACATTACAAAATAATATAGATGGACTCAAGCAAATTTCAACAGAAATCGAAAATATCATCGCGATTACAGGACGAATTTAAAGAAATAATGATTCCTGGAAAAATCGCAATAGTTAGACGTTCCAATCAGTACAATTAGTCAATCCGACATGATCGTTCATTTGGGGCAGGCAGCAATTATTTTTAGGATTTGTAGGAGCCGGGGGTCATGGATGTAAAACTAAATTTCCGTGCCTTGGGGTGTTGTCCGTAAGTTTGACATAATATTTGTTATGGGCATATTTTATGCAACTTTTTACAATTTTTATTAGTAGCTTTTCGGTGTAACATAAATAATAAAGGGTGTGAGCGTAGATGCATCTTTACTATGTATATACTTCGATATGCAATGGAAAGTAACGTTAGGCGCAGTTAGTTCTTAGATTGGTGACCGTTTCAAGTGTTTATAGTACATTTCATGTATAAGGGAAAAAAATTAAATAAAAAAATTGCTAAAATTGCTAAAATATCAAAATAATTAAATTAATCAACTCGCCATGGCAAATCATGATAAAAAGTCATGTAGTTATTCAAATTATTAAAAAACCACATTTTAATTCAAACAAATCTTCGATAGATAGATAGATAGATAGATACGCTTTATTAGTTCACTGTATTAGAAATACAAAGTACCCATACGGGTGTTGAACATGTCAAACACCTAAACCTAAACTAAAACTACAATGGACAGAAATTGATTCTAGTATAAAAAAAGGGAAAAAAACATATACACAATGATACATTAAAATTATAGTAAACATACAAAGTTAAAAGTTAAAAGTTTCCAGACATAGATATTAAAAGTTATAATTACAAAAAATACTAAATAATGTTATCATCATTTAAGTATTCGTCTAGAGTATAATAAGCTTTCTCCAGAAGGATATTTGTTAATTTATTCTTTAGTTCTCTGTGTGATAGAGTTCGTATATTTGTAGGCATTTTGTTATAAATTTTTATTACGGAGAATGGTACATTCCTTTGAATATATGAGTAATTTGGTGTGTCCGTACTTAAATCATTTTTATTTCTTGTATTATATAGTTGGTTTCTATTATAATCTTCTAGTAATGAGCCATTCTCTGCAACGAATTTGATTGCCTCGTATATATAAAGACTAGTTAGTGTGAATATCTTTTGGTTAATGAAAATTTGTTTGCAGCTGTCTGTTTGCCGCCCGCATATTCAGTATATTTCTAAGACATCTTTTTTGCCATTTAAATATTCGTTCCACTTCACAGGAACTACCCCAGAAAATAACTCCATATTTTATATGAGACTGGATATATGCATGATATGCTATGAATGCTGTCGATATATTGATTTTTTGAGCTATTACTTTAAGTGCATAGCAATATCGAGCGATATTTTTTGCAATGTGTTCTATATGTGGCCTCCAGTCAAGTCTAGAGTCAATATTTCTTTATTTAACGTAAGATTTATTGACTGAAAGTATTTGTCTAAGGAATCTAGAGTGCTAAGAGCTGTCTTTTTCAGATTTTCTTCCGTGTTTTCACTAAAAATTAACGATGTGTCATCTGCGTACATTATGGTGCTAATGTTAGTTACTGAAGGTAAATCATTAGGGTATAGTATGTATAACAGGGGACCCAATATCGACCCTTGAGGGACTCCTCTTTTTATTTACATGGTGTCTGATTTTATGCGTTCGCCAGATTCATCAGGCTCTATTATACATTGCCTTCTATTATGAAGGTATGAAGTTATTAATTGAAGAGCAACACCTCGAATACCAGACATTTCAATTTTTTATTCTTTCCTATTATTTGGGTTTTCTACCACATGTACTATTATCCTCTTCAAAACAAATCACCGAATCTACAAAATAATAGAATTATTGGAAAAAAGAGCCTCTGCGCCCGTGACGTTTACGCCAAAGGAAAAGTCAGAGGTTATGTTTGCAAATAATATAAATCGGAATAAACACAAAAATAATGTATTTTGCTGACGTTTCGGAAAGTAATCTCTTTCCGTTTTCAAAGCTATTTTTTGAAGAACTCTTATTTTGCTGTGTATGTCAAATACACAGCTTTAAGATTCTGTTTATGTTATTTCCATAGATACTTACTACTTACACAGAACATAGAACTGATGATATTTTTTAGATAATGTTGAGTTTGTTAAGTTCTTCTTTTAACATTGGTAGCCAGGTTGTACAAATATCTACAGAACAATTCGATACGCACTTATCTTCATTTAATAAGATTATTGCTGATTCTTTAATTTTTCTTTTTTTGGTATCTGTTTCTTTTGTTAAAATTTTTGCCGAGTCCCAGTTTATTCTATGTCCGTTTTCCCAAGCATGTTCACAAATCTTTGATTTCTGAATTTCATTCTTTCTAATGTAGTTCTTGTGCTCATCCAACCTCACACTGAAAGGTCTGGATGACTCACCCACATAACATTTATCACATTCGCACGGGATATTGTAAATACAGTTTTTTGAATTCTGCTCCCTGTTTATCGGTTTTGTTTTTGTTAAAATAGATCTTAAAGTGTTCCCCGTTTGAAATATCGTCCTAACATCAAATTTGTCACCTATACGGCGTAGCTTTTCCGATAGTCCGTATACATAAGGAATTATTGCTGTATAATGACGTTCAGGTTTTTGTCGTACCTGATTGTTAGGACGATATTTCAAACGGGGAACACTTTAAGATCTATTTTAACAAAAACAAAACCGATAAACAGGGAGCAGAATTCAAAAAACTGTATTTACAATATCCCGTGCGAATGTGATAAATGTCATGTGGGTGAGTCATCCAGACCTTTCAGTGTGAGGTTGGATGAGCACAAGAACTACATTAGAAAGAATGAAATTCAGAAATCAAAGATTTGTGAACATGCTTGGGAAAACGGACATAGAATAAACTGGGACTCGGCAAAAATTTTAACAAAAGAAACAGATACCAAAAAAAGAAAAATTAAAGAATCAGCAATAATCTTATTAAATGAAGATAAGTGCGTATCGAATTGTTCTGTAGATATTTGTACAACCTGGCTACCAATGTTAAAAGAAGAACTTAACAAACTCAACATTATCTAAAAAATATCATCAGTTCTATGTTCTGTGTAAGTAGTAAGTATCTATGGAAATAACATAAACAGAATCTTAAAGCTGTGTATTTGACATACACAGCAAAATAAGAGTTCTTCAAAAAATAGCTTTGAAAACGGAAAGAGATTACTTTCCGAAACGTCAGCAAAATACATTATTTTTGTGTTTATTCCGATTTATATTATTTGCAAAACATAACCTCTGACTTTTCCTTTGGCGTAAACGTCACGGGCGCAGAGGCTCTTTTTTCCAATAATTCTATTATTTTGTAGATTCGGTGATTTGTTTTGAAGAGGATAATAGTACATGTGGTAGAAAACCCAAATAATAGGAAAGAATATTCGTAGAATGCCACAAATAACTTTCAGACAATATTTAAATTTTTTGTGTTAGAATTTTGTGATCTACCGAATCGATAATTCACAAATAACCGAAATTCACCGATAACCAACCTCAAACACTCATAGTACTTATTTGTCATGCTCAATGTTATCAGGACTACTTAGAAGATCTAAAGCAAAAAAGGTGACCTCTCCCCTCATTTGCTTCAGCCGCCATCTTGAAATTTTTTTGGGTCGTTTTATCTAGTGTTCTATTGGTCACACGGAAAAAGTTATTGAACAAAAAATGTTGTAAATAAAATTCTACATATTTTTGGTAATTTCCGCGATGCCGAGAAGTTAATATTTCGAGCGGTAGAGGGCGCCGAAGTTACCAAAAAACAGTTTTAACAGTTTCAAATTTAATTGGAAATCTGAAATTAATGGAATCGAATTTACATGGGTATGTGTGTATGGCTAATATTTTTACCTAAACAGCTTTCACAACGCTGAATTCAAAAAATTGTTTTTTGGTAACTTCGGCGACCTCTACCGCTCGAAATATTAACTTCTCGGCATCGCGGAACTTACCGAAAATATGTAGAATTTTATTTACAACATTTTTTGTTCAAACACTTTTTCTGTGCGACCAATAAAACACAAGATAAGACAATCAAAAAAATTTTCGAGATGACGGCTGAAGCAAAAGAGGGGGAGGTGGTTTTCGAGGAAAGTGCCGTTAAACATTTCAATTATTTTTTGAAAGACAAATTCAAATTTAATGAAACAAAGTGTATTTATTGAATAAAGTACAAAACCTAAGGGAAACTCGTAATAACAGCGTAAACTCTTTCTCACTTCCTTATGAAATAATGGATTATTTTCATGGTATTGAGATAAATACATAAATCAAAATATTGTCTAAAATAAGAATCTAATCTTATTAGAAGACCAGAAAATAACGTAAAAATGGACTTAATGACATTATAAACTTTCCCCCTATGCAAAACCCCATTGCTGCAACTTAGAGAAATGTTCGATATGATCTCCACCTACTTCTATGCCTTTTCTAATTATATTCATAAAGGATTCTCTTACATTGAAACATACATTTTCCTGTCCTCTAATAAAATTCACTGCGTTTTGTATTTTGTCCCACAGTTCTTCACTTGATTTGATAGTATTTGCATAGACTAAGGACTTCATATGTCCCTACGCATAATAATCCAAAGGATTATAATCAGAACTCCTTGGTGGCCAAACAAACTCACTTCCTCGACCGATCCATCTGGGTGGGAAAGTTTCATCAAGATAATTCCTGACATCAATGTAGAAATGAGGGGGAGCTCCATCTTGCATGAACCACATTCTGTTCCGTACGTCTAGCATGAAACCATGTAATATATCAGCAAGAGTATTTTAAAGAAAAAACAGATAAAACTGTCCGTTTAAATTTAGAGGAAGGACAAATCCCAATAATTGATCGCCGATGATACCACACCAAACGTTAATCTTAAATTCTTGCTGAAAATGCCTTTCTTTAACGATATGAGGATTTTCTACTTCCCAGTAATGGGTATTTGTCCAGTAAAAAATGCCTCGATGAGTAAAAGTTGCTTCGTCAGTAAATAAAGTGTTCTTAACAAAATTTCGATCCCTGTTGTATTTATTTAGAACAAATTGACAAAATTGTAGTCTTTGTGGAAGGTCCCTTCGAAGTAAGTTTTGTACAGGAGTGAGATAATATGGGTAGAACCGTTCTTTACGTAAGACTCTTAGGACAGATTGTTTACTCACCTCTGTTGCCGCTGCCAAACAATTTGAGCTGACTTGAAGATCTTCGTCCACATGAACTAAACTTTCGAGTTCTTGATCTGGAGTAATTCGTTTCGGTCGTCCTACATCATTTTTATGGCGAAATGAACCCGTTTCTCCCAAACGACAAAACAGATCTTTGAAAATCTTATGGTCTGGCTGTATTCTATTTGGATATTGCAATGAGTATCTCCTACCTGCAGCACGTTCGCTAAAATTATTTTGTGCGTAAACACATATCATATCCCTCATTTCCCTATTTGAAAAATTATTATGTCTAGGCATTGTAAATAAAGAAGTTAAAGAATTAGCTCGAGGAACACAAGAACAAAATAAAATGATTAAATGACGTGAATGACAGAATTAAAACGTAACCAAAGTACACTTTCCAATAAATATGCTTTGTTTCATTAAATTTCAATTTGTCTTTCAAAAAATTATTGAAATGTTTAACGGTACTTTCCTCGAAAACGACAAAATAAATCGAATGCAAATTTTACAGCATAAATCAATGAGCATAATTACTGAATGCAATAAATACACCAATAGATTATATGAGGGCTGAATTATAATGGCTATCGATGGAAGACATTATTAAAAAGTCAAATTTAGTTCTAATTTACAAAATTAAAAACAAACTATTTCTGCAATATCTGCAAAACTTTCTAGCGACAAGGTCAGAGGTCTATTCATGTAATATAATGTCTAAAGATAATTTTACCATTGATTTAGTAGGAACCAGTAATTTACAAAAAACCTTGTTAGGAGATGGGCTGGAGACTATTAATAAGCTATCACATGAACTTAAATCTGCTTCAAATTTAAAATTATTCGAAAGGAAATTAAAAAACTGTATCTAACTAAATATCCCTTTTTTAATGTATTTTATTTACTATACTTTGTATTCTCTATATTCTATACTTATATTCATATAATACTGTATTTACAATATCTTTTTATTTGTTATACTGACTATATTTACATATATGTACTTGTAATAGCTTTTTGCTAAAGAATAAATTTACTTACTTACGATATGATTAATTTTGTAACACGTTATTTTTGAACAATACCGTTAAGATGTTGATTTCTACAAGTAATTTCAATTTTTGGCGAATGCGCTATGTTTAGTTTGCTGTATTCATCATCTATTACATTTAAACAAAGACAACGTATATCAGACATAACAATATCAGAAGTAATAGAAATATTTATGTGACTCTTTTAACTGATTTAAGGTTGTCATCGGACTCTGCTGATTGTGAATTATTACACATTTTACCACATTTCCTTGAGGGATCATGTTGTACGTCCCTAATAAGACCCTGTCTGCAATTTGACCAGTATTCAAATTAAAAAACATTGTCATATTTTTGTGGAACATTGGAAACATTTTATTATAAATTTGGTGTACGTATACTGGATGACCCCGAAAGAACCTACACTTCTTTCTACAGTTTTAAAAATATAATGCTGAAATTTGGCAAATCAAGTATAGGTATCAATGATCACATTATGACCATTCGGAGGTAAAAAATCACTTCCGGTATGGCCGAAAATTGCCACAACTTTCTTATATTAAATAACATCCTGTATATTTAAGTCACTTTTCTCATGAAGCTGTAATTTCTCTTTCCAACGCTTTTTTCAGATTTAAAATCGGATGAAAAATAACCTTGGAAATGGCATTTATTTGCTATTTCTAGTTGGCTTTGGAAATTTAAAAAATTTCGAAGCAGACCTTGAATTTGAATTAAAAGGGTATTTCTCAACAAATTAAATGTAAAATTGGTCTATTTTGTTTCCATTTCATGGAAATTCATTTTGTCATAACTCCAATTTTACACATAGTACCCTGTATACTTTTTTATCAGATAGAGTGGTAAATTTGCTTTAGACTGATTTTCCCAATTAAAAATTGATTATAAATTAAAATGAATATTAAGCTTTTTGTAGTAGCATTTTGAATTACATGTCCATATCTTGCTGTAAACTATGAAAAACAGATGAGTTATTTGTAATTAAAGAAAATTCATTTTTATAAATATAACAAAAATTTTGGTCATTAAAACCAATTTATAAGTTATGATACCTATCTGGACAATAATTTACTAAATTTATAAATATTATAATTAGAACAATACAGCACAACTAAATACCAAACCTATAACAGATGCCCAAAATGACGCCCACCCATTTCAGAACATTTGTTCACTCTTCGAATAGTTTCAGTCATAACAGTTTATAACATGACTGAAGTTAGATTCAAAGGCATTTAAAATTTTATTTTGGAATTCTTCTAATCTTGCAGACGGCGTTGAGTATACTTTGGTCTTCAGATAATCCCAAAGAAAAAATCAAGTGGAGTTATGTTTGGTGCCTAGCAGGCCACCTAATAGTTCCAGTAGATATTACCCGGTTGTCAAACTTTGCACTAAGGTAATTTCCCACAAAACCGCATAATGCTGCGACGGTGCTTCATCTCGTTGGAAGTACATATTTCTGAAATTTTCCAAGGAAAGTTCATCCAGCTCGTTTTCTATTTCATTTTGCAAAAAGCGTAAGTAACGCGAGCCGGTTAGTGGTTCTTGAAATAGTATGGGATCAACAATTTTTGTACCTAATATTCCTGTCCACGCATTCACTCCAAATCTATCCTGATGGTTACATTCAAATATTTCGTGTAAATTTCCTTTAGACCAATAATGTAGATTATGTCTATTGTATATGACATTATTCGCTAAATGAGATTAATCACTAAATAAAATTCTATTGTTTAAGTATACGTGTCGAGTAAACCAATTTCAAAAAATCAATCTTTCTTTTCTGTAGTTTTCATATAATTCTTGATGCAATTGGTATTTGTAGCATTTAAAACCATTGTTTTTTTTTATATATGTCTTACTGTCTCACGGCCAATATCCATCTCATTTGCCAGCTCTCTTGTAGAAACATTTGGGTACACATGTGTGTAAGACATTTGTCTCAATTTCTTCGTTTACTATAAATCTCTCCTCTGTCGCCTCAATATTTTCTGCATTTCGGTAGACTCTTCTAGAATTTGAAAATACTGCCGGTATGGCTGAGGACGATCGGGATATCTTTCATAATATAGACGTGCGGCCGCATGGGCATTTTTCTGACATTCGCCGTAAATTGAAAGTAAATCTACAGTTTCATTTTGTGTATATTGTATCGTAAATCATATCTTATTTTGAATAAAGCACCTTATTATAAATTTACAAATGATAAGTATGCCTCTATTTCACTCAATAATAACGTTTTGACAAGTGCTGTGTGCAATTTTTCATGTTTTTCATGGCTTACTGCAAGATATGGACAAAATTCGAAACGCTTGTACAAAAAGCTTGATATTTATTTTAATTTTTATTCAATTTTTAATCTGGAAGACCCAGTCTAAAGCAAATTTACCACTCCAACTGATAAAAAAATAAAACATACAGGGCTCTCTTTGAAAAATTGGGGTTATGACAAATTGAATTTCCATTTCCAAACATTTCTAAATCCAAGCAAATGACAAAATAGGCCAAATTTACATTTAATTTGTTGAGAAATACCCTTTTATTCAAATTAATAGTCTACTTCGAAATTTTTAAAATTTGTTCCTGAATTCCAAAGCCAACTAGAAATAGCAAATAAATGCCGTTTCCAAAGCTATTTTTCATTCGATTTTAAATCTGAAGAATGCGTTGGAAAGGGAAATTACAGATTTATGAGAAACGTGACTTAAATATACAGGGTGATATTTAAAATAAGAAGGTTGTAGCAATTTCCAGCCACACCGGAAGTGACTTTTTACCACCAAATGGTCAAGATGTGGCCATTGATACCTATATTTGATTTCCAAAATTTTAGAATTTTATTTTTAAAACTGTAGAAAGAAGTGGAAAGTAGGTACTTTCTGGGTCACCCGGTATATAGAAGGGAACATCACTTACAAAATCAACTAGTCATTTAATCGTATTCATGAAGAAACTCAAAATAATCTCAAAGCGAAGCTGGAACAAGTGTGAAAACTGAAAATTAAATTAAAAGAACACAACGAATATGTAAATCGGTATGTGTTGTAACCTCTCAGTAACGTCATAGATTAAGACTGTGTTAGGACAAATGCTTTGTTAAGAGATATCTTCTTTAATAGTATCATTATGATACATGAGCTATCAGATGAATATGAGTAGTAGATTTTTCAATGCTCTACAAGTTTTGCATTCACATGTTTCTCAGTGGCTCAACGTTTATGTGTTAGGCTTGTAACCAAGGAGTCTTGAATTTTAGTAGCATTTTTCTTGTGTTACCGAGTTGGTAACATCAACTTGCATGGAAATTTTATCTTTTCTTCCATTTTATATATTAATCATTTGAAATGAAAACCGCTCAGTTTTTTTTTTTAGTTTTACACTTTCGTACATCATTTAAAGACTAGTTAAATAAAAATGTTTACCCTTGTCTTCTGTTAACTCAGTTTTTAATAAAGGATATTAAGAAATTGTAGACAAAATCTACAATGCACTAATCGAAGACAATACCTAACACAAACCGAGTACTTATTATTTCGTAATAAAACAATATGTATGCTAGTAGGTAAATTTTGCAGCGACTGTTGGCTAGTCATTGTTATTGAATTTTTTCGAAACAGAACGTATTGTCTGAGACAATTATTGGTATTATCGCAATTACTTACCAATGTATTACGTCAGAAGGTCTTAAAATAGTAAATACGGGTAATCGGTACTTTCACTTTTGATCTCGATTTAATAGTAGCTAAACTGAAATAAAAACCGATAAACCAGATGTTTGGTACAAAGCATGCCAATCATCAATATGCATTAGTTGTGGGAGGAACCACGTAATACGAGGAGTATACAATAATCATTTACATTTTACGAGAAAGAAAAAAATAGAGAAAAATTTCACTTGGGATTTTTAAAATATATTTATGGTTTATATTCAATTTTCTCCACGCCATACATGGACAGCAATAATTGAGAGGAACATGGACAAATGGTACTTTTTTGAAACAATAATAATGGATTAGCACACAATTATAAACGTTTGAATTGTAACTTATTCTATAAAAGTAAATAAATGGTTGTAATGTGCTTCAAACTGAAAGTTGTTATACATTTCAAAAAAGTACATATACCTCCCTATAAATCATCCTTCTTGTAACTTTCTGGCACCAATACCAACAATAGAGGTGAGTCAATTTTGGATTTATTATGGAATACGATTTAGACATGGCAAATGTAGGCAATACTCTTTGTAACTATATAAAGGCAAGACGTGGTAGATATAAAAATAGGAACAATCTACGCGTGTAACCTAGTTAGCGACTGGCATGTGTCTCAGTAAGAAAGTTACTCAGATCACATACACATACGATTCAATATGGTCTGGTCGATAGCCAAGTGGGTTAAGGCGCGGATACATTATTGCTAAAATAAACAATGAATTTTCCACTAAAAAAAGAATGTCTGCGGGAGTCCCGCAAGGGGCGATATTATCCCCTTTATTATATAACCTTTTCCTTTCAGATATCCCCACCTATCCTAATACAATCTTACTACTCTACGCGGATGATGCCGTGATCTGTGGGCAGTCGTTTTGTGCACAGACTGCTGCACAGAAGATCCGGTATCATCTCGTAAAACTGACTGACTTCTACAATACTTGGAAGATACGCATAAACGAGAACAAGACGGAGACTATCACGCTACACCGTAAATTTACCAACATAAAAACCATCACAAAACTTAAAATAAATGACAAGACGATTGGGGAATGGAACACGGTCAAATATCGGGGGGTAACACTAGATAAGAGGCTGTGTTTCGGACCCCATATTACACAGACCATCAGCAAGACCTACGCGACGCTAAGCAAACTGTATCCTCTTGTAAACCGACGAAGCAAACTTACGACAGACAATAAGATAACCTTGTATAAGGTTATCTTAAGACCGATCATGACATATACCTGCGCGTCCTGGAATCTCATCTCGGACGCGCAGTGCAAAAGACTTCAGATACTTCAGAACAAATTACTCAGACTACTTATGAATGCAGACAGGTACACTCCGGTTGCTGTGTTACACGAAAATGCCAAAATTATGTTAATCAGAGACTTCATTAATGAAACGGCGCAACCAGAACACAGCAATCGGAAATGACATAGGACATTACAGATAGACGACGGCACAACGACCCACATCACGCACATAAACTGTTACATCAAAATTTACCTATCTACAGAGAGCGACGGTGACGATAAATTACCACACAAAACAGTTGCCCACACAGAAACTGATAAAACACATAACATAGATGACTCGCCCTTCCCCCCCTTCCCCTTCCCTTCCTTGTCCACCGCCCCCTTCACCTCCTGCACACAGTGCAACATATAACCCATGCCGACAGTCAAATCTTAAAACACATGAATTTTACACAGAATAAAAATCATTTCGTTTTATATATATCTGACATTTTAAATAGGTTTTTCTCTTTCATATTCCTATAAAAATTACTCTGAACAAATATTAATAAGCATAATAATCTATTGAGGATCGTCTGCATAACCAGCTTCCTGGATAACAAAATAAAATGCGCTTTTAAATTATCAGGAGAGCAGCAATATTAATGGATTAATGTGGAATCGGATATCGTGAATTGGCATTCCAACAGCCGGCCGGCTCGTTTCGTATTTATTTCAAATATTTGTAACGGGTCGGTGTCTCATTCAAATGTAAACCAAGAATGATATAAATGAAATATCATTTTAAACTCTGTTACTCAAAAAAGGAATAAAGCTATCTTAATTGCTAATTGCGAGGAGGCAATCGCGATTAATCACACGGACATAGCACCACCGGGTTCGAATCCTGGCTCCGGCACTGTCGGAGGAAATGGTTGTATGTCCGAGTTTTTTCAATGTGTAACCCCCTTCCGCACAAGCCTCTGACTTCTGGAATTGGGGGTTGTCTAATTTCTGTGGTGTTTATTTATTATATATATAATATAACGGGCATGGAAAGTGTGACTGAAACGTATCGTACCCACGCAGGGCGGACTGGGAAGGATACACAGCAGACCTTGCCCAAGGGCTTGTCGGGATTATCAACACTGTTAAAAATGAGGAGGATATGGAGCTAGTTGAGGAACAAAGACAGAACGCAATAATCATTGCATACGAGGACAACTGCCCTCTGGTGGCAAGGAAATCCACTAGGAATGAGGAAGTGAGAAAGAAATTTAATACTGCAAAAAGATTAGCAAATTGGGACGATTACAGGTCCTCTTTGACTGAGTATAACCGAGCACTGAGAAATGTCAAGAGAGATGCCTGGAGAAAACATTGCGAGAGCATCGAAGGTATCTCGGAATGTGCCAGACTCCAGAAAATTATTTCGAAGAACAATTGGTGCACAATAAACCCTCTCTTAACCAAGACGGAAAGATATACTTACCGAAACAGATAAGGAAACAATGGAGGAATTACTCCTCTTGCACTTTCCTGGTTTCACAATAATTAAAAAATCACCAGAGGAATGGCTAGAAATGGAACTGGAACTGGTAATAGGGTCACCAGGGCGAACTGGGCAGTGACTAAAAAGGTGATTGATCAGCCGAAAATCAGATGGTCCGTACAAATCTCCGGGATATGACGGAATTTGGCTAATAATGCTTCAGAAAGGTTTAGACTTGCTAGTATCAAAGCTATGTGTGCTCTATAGAGTCAGCCTAGCGCTGGGTTGAATACTAAAAATTTGGAAACCAGTTAAGGCGGTATTTATACCAAAGACGGGGAGAAATTCCTACACTCAGGCCAAGTCCTTAAGACATATAAGTCTTATGTCATGCCAACTTAAGACGATGGAAAAAACGTTTGACAGACATATCAGCGATGATGTATTGGTTAGAAGCCCATTGCATCAAGGCCAATGTGCATACAGAGCAGGCATGTCTACAGAAATGGTACTTCACCATCTAATCGGGAAGTTGGAAAAGACGTTGGAACACAAGTAGGTAGCACTGGGTGCCTTTCTCGATATAGAGGGAACATTCGACAACATCTCCTTCAACTCCATCATTAGAACTGCAAGAGAGCGCGGCGTTGAGGACACCTGTGGCCCTGAATATGGTCAAGAAATTAACCGATGAAGAGGGGATGACAGTAAGTCCCTCAAAAACCAATATCGTTCCATTTTCTAGAAGGAGAAACCTAGAGGGATTTGGTTGGTTCTTCAAGACGCACAACTGAGAATCTCGGAGGAGGTAAAATATCCATTACATACGCTTAGTTTGGTGGCCCAAAGCTACTCAACCAACAGCAGCTAACATGCTTGCTTGGAAATTACGGGTGCTACGAAAAGCACCTCACAGCAGCTATGGAGATCTTATTGGACATTCCCCCACTTAACGTGGTGATTAAAGCAGAGGCAAGAATGGGGGCATACAGGGCACAAAACTCACATGACTTAGCTCTCCATGGAGTCGGGATATATGAGGGTAGCCAACATTGTAGTAGATCCTTTATTGAGCATGAGGTTCCAAAATTTACATTTAACAAGCCCTTCAGAGTCTATTGAAAAGAGAGGGGATTGGTCAACAGGAGATCCCTTGGTATTATTATTACGCAATGTCCTGGCCTGGTATATAGACGGGTCTGGGATGGAATCAGGAGCTGCAGCAAGAATACATGGAGTGAGATCGAGGGCAAGTATAAGCCTTTCGCTTGGACTCTACGCTATTGTATTTCAAACTGAAATTCTGGCTATACTTGAGTGTATACGTGAGAATGTTAAACGCTACGACATGTGAACCGATCGATCTCCGTTGCATAGGACAGTCAGGCAGCACAAAAGGCATTAGCCTCTAACAAAATGTTATACCAAAATACCATTCCCAAAACAGACCGTAGAACTTCTCTCAAAGAACAGGTTGCAATTGAGAATTGTGATAGGTCTCTTGACGGGACATTTTCTTGTTAAGAAGCACCTATACAGAATGGGCAAACTCTATGGCGACCTTGACTGCTGATTATGTGGCAAGGTACCAGAGACGGTGGACCATGTTATATCAGAATGTGAGGCACTAGGCCGCAGAAGGTATATTATTTTCGGGCAAACACAAACAGACCCGAAAAGCATTAAAACTGGCCGATTGTCAGACCTGTATCACCTCATCAGTAGCACAGGATTATTAAAATGGGCAGTATAAATCGAAACAGGGAGTGTACAATAAAACCAATAGGTTGCAGTGCCCTCGGAGTATTTACAGAGGACCTTGTGAGGAGGGGTTTTAGTCAGTAATAGTCTGACACTGGCCTCAGGTTGCGAGCCCATGAGGGTTTCTCCTCCTCGTCAATAAAAAAAACAACTTTCTGGTTGTAACTTTGGAGCACAAGAAACACAGTGATATTCTGTTAGAGTTGTCGTACACATCCACGTACGAAATTATCCCTGCGTGTTTTCGGTATTACCTGTAATTGAAAAAATCGACAAACTATGTATTATTCCAAACACTATGGCTAGCTTTACGTAAATTCGTGTTCCGAACGAGGATGTTGCGTTAATCACAAACTTTGATTTTCTGCGTGTTAAGTAGGGTGTCGGCTGTGTGTTTCCCGGAAGTCGCAGCAATACCTACCATACGGTGCATTTAAAAAAGCTTTAATTTTCAATCAAATTTCGTTATATAAAATATTTTTGAAAATCCAACCGTTCTTGAGTTATTAGAGTTTAAATGTCGTAATTTCTTGAAAACTAAACACACACGCGCGTATGAGTTTTAAAATCAAGTAGGTATATAACGTTTTAAAAATTTTTAATTACTTAATTGCATTTCATATTCCACCATTCATCCAATACAGGTGCTTTATAAAATTATTTAAAATCATGAAAAATATTTATTTTAGTTCTAATATTCTTGACTCGATTTGGCCGTCTTTAAACGTTCCCTGTATACAAAAAACCTTCACCTATTTATACCTCAACTGCGTTAAACGCTGTGTTATAAAACACATTAAATGTTGAGCAAAAAATATAAGTAATACTGGTTATACACATAGTCATTAAAAAAGAATTTAAAACGTCCGTTTGATTGAAAATTGGTACAGTGGGCAATTAAACTTCAATGATTGTTATTGTCCGATCTCTATAAAAGTCGTAGAAACGATAAAAGAGAACGTTGTGGAAAATTATGTGCAATAAATTAATGCCTTCACTTTATTGTAATTAGTACATGTACATATATTATTATATTGTAATTAAATGTCTTGTGGTTTAAACAATAGACAGTCAAAATTATCTAGTAACTAACAAAATTACATTTCATTTTACAATACAATCAAAGTTTAATCATGATTTAGATTATATTCTTGGCAAAGTTTTTAAAATAAAAGACATATGCAAATAAATTCCGTATAATAAGAAATTATCAATCTTTATACCTAATAGGGAACGTACACATTTTTTTATTGCACAAAAATGATCAATTATGTGTATAAATTAGGTATGCAAAATATGACGCTTTAATTATTAGTAATTATATCGTTATAAATTTTTAAAATCTTACGAGTCGCGAACCGTTTAAAATAAGTTTATAAGCACGACAAGGCCCTGGTGTCACGTAGTATAAAAGCATGCTATCATTAAGGGTTACAGTGTTAGATCTACGGTAAGTTAGGTATACACACATTTTCGAGGAAACAACTGTTCAAACAATGTAAAATAATAAATATTCGTCCAGTATATTGCCAAAGCTTACTAAAATTCTAAACAGAATATAACCCCACAAGTACAGAATAGAGTCACGACTACGAAACTCGAAATAAAAACACAATACATATTCCCAGGGTAGAAATAAGGATTTAAACAAAAACATTTATATATTTAGCCTCTAGACTATATACAGTAACCTAAGATCAATTAAAACAAAGTAAAAACAAGTCAACCCTTAACTTACCTGTTGGTTTTTAGTATAATTTTCGACTAAAATTACTAACTAATATTAAAAACTCATTTTTAACAGTTAAGCACGCTATTATGCAGTGTGCATCGAGAAGTGAAAGCGTACGGACGTACACCGAGCCATCAGAGTGCACAGTGAAGTGGAAGCCCCACAGACAGTGACGTCGATAGTGTTGAAGAGGAAGTTCACACGTCTTTTTCAAAACACCATTTTCTGTTATTAATCATAACTTTTTCCCATAATAATATAGGTATTCCCTTACAGGAAACCGACAACGACGTTACCGTGGAGGACGGTAACATGGAGTACAGTGAAGACGAAACGTCCCAGAGCGGTAGCTCCCGAGGGGGCCCCCCAACCCCAAGGGACGACAAGGAGACGATAAAACGTCTCACAGAGGAGAACAATGCTCTCAAGAAGAAAATAGACGAGCTCACCGAAAGGTTGGAGCAGATGCAGAGGGAACAGAAGTCCCAGCATGAAGAGCTTCTGCGTGCGATTCGGGGAGAATCGCAAACACGAAAAAGAAAAAATCCGCCCGCTACCAACACGGACTCGGATGAAGAGGCCCCTAAGGCGGCAAAGAAGGTGGCTGAAGAGCCCCTCAAGTGCCCCCCGAGTCCGAGTCACCTAGATAGAGCAAATCGGGATCCAGAGCCCCCCAGCAGGAGGCTAGCGTCTCCCAACAAGAAACCCGGGAAGAGGAGGCCGAGGCCCCTCAAACAAGGACAAGAAGCCAGCGTGTACCCCCGGTAGTGCTGCGAAACAAAGAGACGTGGACAACGGTGAGCCGTCGTTTAACCGAAACCGGTATAAACTTCAACAAGGCCAAAGTACTGGGGAGGGAATCTCCATCGAGCCCGCGACGTCCGAGGACTATCGGAGGATGACAAGGATGTTCGCAAATGAAAAGAGGGAGTACCACACGTATGCCCTGCCAGAGGAAAGGCAGCTACGTGTGGTCATTCGAGGGATCCCGAGCGGCGTTACCTGCAAAGAGGTGGCAGAAGACCTCCAGGACCAAGGATTCGCACCTACCGCGGTCCAGCGAATGATGTCAAGACGGACAAAACAGGAGGTGCCCCTCATGCTTGTCCTAGTCCCACAGGACCAGGACAAGATACTCCAAGTAACGAGGTGCTGTTCTCTAGTTGTAAGGACTGAGAGACAGCGAGCCAAGGTAGCGGCATCCCAATGCCACCGCTGCCAGCGTTTCGGCCACGGCCAATCCAGGTGCACCGCGCAGCCTAAATGCGTGAAGTGCGGCGAGGCACACCGAACGACGGAGTGCAAAAAGAAGGCAGACGAACCGGCCAAGTGCGCGAACTGCCAGGGGGCCCACCCGGCCAGCTATAGGGGATGTCCAAAGTACCCCAAACAATCAGCCAGCGCCACCCAAAGGCCGGTACAGAGGCCAACGATGACCTCAACACAGAAGGGCGGCGTAGCGCCAGGCACAAGCTACGCCAGAGTAGCCCAGGGCAAGGCAGGACAGAACACCGTCCCTGCCGCAAAACAACAAGCATCGCCAGAGGCCAAAAACCTCACAGCGGTGCTCGCACAGATGCAACAAATGTGCTCAGCGATGAGTGCATTTTTTGCTCAAATGCCAAACTTTACTAATCTGTAATGCCTTTACAGATTAAACCGGAATTCCTGCAGATGGCGGCCTGGAATGTAAACGACCTGCAACAAAGGAGACTTGAAGTCGAAGAGCTCCTGACCAGGTACGATATAGACGTCATGGCACTGCAGGAAACCAAGATGACCCCAGCCAAGGAGATCAACTTCCCAGGATACCACACGTACAGGATGGACTGGGTAAACATACCTCGGCGACCCGCAAGAGGAGTGGCTCTACTCGTTAAAAAGACCATAGCCCACCATCCGACGGTACTACCTGAGCTAGAAAATATGAATGCCACCGCCGTAGTAGTGTCCACAGCACGAAACGGCGACGTCCAAGTGGTTTCATGTTACCAGCCACCCCACAGCACGCTAACGAGGGGGACCTGGACGCAATTCTACCCGCTAGGACACAGGTCGTCGCAATTGGCGATTTTAACGCCAAATCCCAGCAATGGAACAGCGGCGTAACCAACACTCGAGGACGAGAACTGCTGCGGTTCCTGGGACAGCACGCCGGCGAACTGCTGGTGGTAGGACCAGTCCAGCCCACCTTTGACAACGGTAGAAACAGGCCAGACGTACTGGACATAGCCATCCTAAAGGAGATGACCCTCGAAGCGGAGATCTCCACCAGAACGGAGGGATCTACCGAGCACAACCCGATCTTCCTAACTCTAGGAGGACAGGCGGGTGACGACAACGCTACCTTCACGAAGCGACGAACGGACTGGGAATCGTACCGGCTGCACCTGCAGCAGTACATTGCACAAATTCCCAGGCTAGATACCGTGGGGGACGTTGAGAGGGCCGTCATTACCCTAGAGGAGCAGATCCTGGGAGCAATAAGGGCCAGCACGACAGAAACAGAAGTAAGAAGACACCCAGCACCGATGGCGAACCTACCAGAGGTCACCAGGCAGCTGATAAGGGATAGAAGAAGCGCCAAGAGACGGGCTCAGAGGACGAGACTCCCCGCCGACAGAAGGGAGTATAACGTCCTCAGCCGAAGAGTGAAAGCCGCCCTCCAAGAACACCGTCAGGAGGGGTGGCAACGCCACCTTGAGTCACTCGATCCACAGGACAGAAGTATGTGGAATACCCAACGTGCCCTGCGAAACCGGAGGAAACCTATACCCCCGATTCACGGAGAGCGAGGGATCGTCTACACTAACCAGGAAAAAGCCGAGGCGTTTGCCGACAGCTTAGAACTGCAGTGTAGAGAGAACGAGCTCGATGACGAGGACGAGGACTGGGTGGACGATGTCGAGCGCAGAGTACGTAGGATCCACCGCCTGCCTGATGACGACCACATCCGCCCGACTACCCCCGAGGAAGTCAAGGAAATCCTTAGGAGCCTAAAGCCGAGAAAGGCTCCGGGATGTGACAAGATAGGAAACATCGCTCTCAAAAAGCTACCCAGGAAAGGAGTAGCGGCGCTAGTCAACATCGTAAACGCGATGTTAAGGTTACGGCATTTTCCAGCCAGGTGGAAAAAGGCCGACGTCATTATGATCCCTAAACCAGGGAAAGAACTAATTTTCCCGTGTTCTTACAGGCCCATCAGCCTCCTCCCAGCCATGAGCAAGGTTGCAGAACGAGTCATCTTGAAGAGGCTCACAGAAAAGACAGAAGAGCTGAATATCATCCGGGATGAACAGTTCGCGTACCGAACAGGACATTCCACCGAACTCCAAGTACTTCGCCTCACCGAGGAGATTACTAAGGGGTTCAACCAGCGGCAAGTCACCGCGGCGCTGTTCCTAGATGTTGCCAAAGCGTTCGACAGGGTCTGGCACGACGGCCTCCTAGCTAAAATGATGAGTATGGGTTACCCCATCGAACTCGTCAAACTAGTGAGGTCCTACCTGCACCGCAGACAGCTAAGGGTCAAAATCTCGGACCAACTCTCCACTTACAGGACCGTGGAGGCGGGAGTCCCGCAAGGTTCGGTGCTGTCACCGCACCTGTTCGCTATCTACATCTCAGACCTCCCCAGGACCGACCACACAGCCCTGGCCCTGTATGCAGACGACACAGCAATAATTGCCAGATCCTGGAAAGCCAGGAACGCAACCAGAAAACTCCAGGAAATGGCCACACTCCTGGAAGAATGGTGCACGAAGTGGAAAGTCGCCGTCAACGCCGACAAAAGCCAAGCCATACTCTTCAGACGAGTGCGGAAAGAAATACCCACAGGACACGTCTCCATGAACGGCGAGGACATCCAATGGCACTACACCGTCAAATACCTTGGCGTGGTCATGGACAAAAGCCTAACGTGGAGACAGAACACGGACGCTATTACAGCCAAGGCGCGGCGCACAAGAGCCCTCATCTACCCGATGATGGGAAACGGTAGCCGTCTCAACCTGAGGAATAAGCTCACGCTTATCAAAACCCTCATCAGGCCGCAGCTGACGTACGCCTCGGTAGCGTGGGGTTACCAGGCAAAGTCCTACATGAAGAAAATCCAGGCAGTGGAAAACATCGCCCTCAGGACGGCGGTCGACGCACCATGGTACGTGAGAAACGCAGATATCGTCAGAGACCTGGAGTACACCACGGTCACTGAAGTCATCCGGGAACGAGCGAAGAAGCTGTACGCCCAAGCAGAGGAGCACGGGAACCCGCTAATCAGACAGGCCACTGATTACGACCCTGCCGACGCCCCGAGGCACAAACGGCCGAGGGTACAGCTTCTGGACAACGGGTGAGTATAACTTATATTTCCCGCTATCCGATCTGTTTCAGATACCCCAGGACGGACCACCACTACCAGAGACATGACGTTTTTCTACCTAAACCCAACCTCCTTGCGGGCGTCGGACAACATACCGTCCAACGCCCGTTGTCCTACCTGCTCCGTGGAGTCCGAAAGTGCTAAAAAAGCACTTAGGGTCTCCACACTCCCGAGCTACACAGCTCATATCCTTACCTTTCCGATGATCCGGGGTAGGACACACCTTTACTGTGTCCTACGTACCGGCAGTCAATCCCAGCCAAAACTTCCTAAAACCCAACTAGACCGATGACTACCCACGGGGGTGACAAGCTGGCGAAAAAAGAAAATATCAAGACAAGAAGAGCGCCAGAAGAGACCTCTGCCAGCGAGGTTGAAGAGCCAGGACCAGGGGAGGTCCGCAGAAAATACCACGACACATCTCGCATTTGCGGGCTGGGTCTGGTAGAAGTAAGCGGGCCCACCTATCACGAAGGCCGGTCCAGGTCTACAGAGATAATCTAGGAGCAAAGAGTAGTAGTCCTACTCGGCCCTAGTTATCGAGACCGTCATCAAGCCAATGGATATTGGCGCGGCGCTATTATGAATTAGCATATATCACCTAATCCTACCTTACAGGCACCCAGTAGATAAAATTGTGCCATTCTTTAATACCCCACTAATTTTACGTAGACAACTTGAAATCTGTAAAGTTTCTGTCCTACATAATTTTTGTGATTTTTATCTAGTATAATAGAATAGCAAATATGGACACATATTTTACAGCTTTTGAGTTTTTTAGTTATGTGAAGATTAGGACGACTCGAACAATGCAGTCTCCAACTACCATCCAATGATTTACTTTAAGCAATCGACTGACATCAAAAAGGTTCAACTAAAAGTTTAACGTTTACGACTTTGTGGGCGTTTTTAGCTTGTCTGTCTTTATTTGTATTTAGTAAATATCATATAAAATTTCAGGCACTCATTGTAGACCTTGAAATAACTTGAATCGCAACGGACTAGAATATCGTATACATATGTTCAGGCAAGGCGGTCCCATGCACTATGTACATAATAATAGAGCGACATGGATTCCGAATCACTGAGAAACCACATTTAGGCAAATACGGCGGAAAACATATAAGTTTACCGCCAAAAACGACTATTAACTTTGACAAACGACAATCGAAAAATTTGTCGCCCGCGGAAAATCTCCCTTCAGAAATTTTAATACGGAACTTTTAGCTCGTCCTCCTAGTCCATAATATACACGAGAAGTAATGCTAGACAACGTCGATTCATCGGTTTTCGAGGTAGTTGCTAAATTTACGCCCTGTGCAGCATAATTTGTTATCGTTCCACAAATCGCCTTCCGTGGGACGTCGTTCATTGCAGTTGCAAGCATTACGTCCCGTGAAACGGTTTTTCGTGATAGTTTTCAAAAATGAAATTTTTGTTGTAAGTAGTTCAGAAAAATAAATTTTTTGTTGCAATTTCGAAAAGTGTTCCTAGTACTTTCACAAAATATCTTCCGACACACGCGGTTCATGCAAAATATTTCGGATTTCGTTACACTTTCCAAAAATTTCTTTTGAAGAAGATTTTTGCTGACTTCAAGCAACATGACTTTGGATATGTTTAGTTAGGTTCTTTGTCACATACACCTCTGGAGTTTGGCACTTTGCTCTCAAGCTAGTCTGTATACGTACTCCGTATATTGGAAATTAAAAAATTCAAATAACTTCATTCATATACCGTGTATTAGTTTTGTCATTATAAAACTGGTAATGGTAACGATTAGACAAACAAATGCCCTCTATGATTGTTTCTTCTAGAAATACTTTGAAAAAAATTAACCTAGCTCAATAATTTTAATACATTGGACAAGCTAGTTTGTGAACCTCTGCCTGTGGGTCAATGTGCGTGTAGTTGCGAAGAAACAAACGAATATCGTTTTGCAGTTTGGTCATCATGACAATTAAATTCTATAGCCCCGTAGTTCAAGATACTATAAGGCATCAAATCGACAACCATGCACTCGTTACATTTGATCGCCATTAAATCTAATTGATCGAACATAAGTCGGTGATCATTACGCCTTTTTTATAAAAAAATAATAAATTCCGATCATAAAAAACGATGGCAGCATTCAAATATGTCGGGTGATATTTCTCTGGTGTTTTTCCTCATTTTTTATTTTTATCTTCGATGCAACTTCTATTAAAAGGGGTTTGCACGCACCAGTCAATCGTGAGTAAATTTGTAAGTAATCGAATTACATAGTCCTGTCGATAACACAGAAGCCACACTAGTCTAGGGGCGTACAGGACCGTACTACAAACAAAACCTCGGTGATACACAAAACATCTTGAAGTATTGTGGGTTGCGCGTATTTAGTTGGCATAAAAGGCGAAATATTAATAAATCACCGAATTTAGCTATCAGGAACACATAATATATTTATTTACATATGCTACCGCCACTCGGTTCTCTCAGGCTAAATGACAAATTATGAGCTCGAGCCTGCTTTGACACACGCCTAGCAATGGTCATCGCTATGATGCTGCCTCTACTAGCAAAACGCCCAACTATTTCACACGAAATTTAACAAATTCGTATTCGACATTAAAACTTTAATAGGAATAGTATTATATTTTATTTGAATATTATGTCCCTTTGTAGAATATAAAACAATTTATGGTGAATTTGGGACGAATGAGTAGAACGTTCGCGTTGAATAATGAAGAAGGAAAAAATTTGGAAACTTAATTTTACCTAGGATTACAATATAAAATATAGTAGGTCCGTGTCTTAAGTTTGCTAGTTTACATAATGAAATCAATTCTTAATTATGTTGACTCGTTTTTAAAAAGAGTGTAAAATAAGAGTGAGGATATTTTACTAACTATTTGACTTTGGTAACGCACCCTTAAAGAAAGGGAGATGCAGGTCGCACAGAGACCTTGAACTTTGTTTAGTTCGACAGTTGTTACTGACTTAGTCAATATAATGCGTGCACTACCTGGCCAGAAGCAAGTTTTTTAAAATTCCTTTTTATTTTTTATTTTTTGAAAATTGTAGCTTTAGACCCCATTTTATTTAAGGTTTTTGTTTGTCTGATTACTAGATTTTTTTAATGATAAGAAACTAATTACACCCTGTATATCGACAATCATCTTAATAAATTTCTTATTATATAAAATAATCACTACTCTGGTATCTAAACATCTTTCAAAACTAAAATAGATTATATAATTAATAATTGATAATAACATAGCAAATGATACTGCGTATTTCTGCCCCATCTCAGCGTAGGAAGTTTCAAATTTAATTAATTCTAACGACACATTTCATTGATACGGCTGTTATGATAAAATCATGGCAATAAAAATAGCTTGCCAGATATAAACTATCTACGATTTACATTTTTAAATGGCTACGAGCTTAAAAAATATCTAGAAAGTGTATGTTTGCTAAAGAAACTGT
This sequence comes from Leptura quadrifasciata, assembly GCA_963675555.1. Classification (NCBI taxonomy): domain Eukaryota; kingdom Metazoa; phylum Arthropoda; class Insecta; order Coleoptera; family Cerambycidae; genus Leptura; species Leptura quadrifasciata. The sequence goes on along the minus strand of OY776675.1, from coordinate 30,082,204 downwards.
AAACTACAAAACAGCTAACTAAGGTCAACCGAAACCAGTTTTTCGACACGGGTCACGATGAATTTATGATTATGTTCTGTCTCCAACTAAATTTTATGCTTGTTTATTGGCCAAATTTATGTGACATTGTTGACGATTCTAGGAGAACCATGCAAAAAATTAATTAAGTAATCATATGTTGCATAATAGGTATAGTTTTATTGTATTAATTTTCAAGTCGTAGATATAAAATGTCAAGGAAATAATTTTAATAAGCTAAGAAGACAGAAATTTATCATAATTAATATTACGGAAAATATTGGTGATGGGCATTGACAGGTCAATGTCATTTTGCGCTTAACTGAACTCGTGCAGCACTTCTTTCTATTTTATTGGGGACTCAGGGTTCAATTTCAGCGAAAATCACTTATTTTGCCTCGGATATCTTGACTGATGTGCCTGAAAATTTGCCGAATAATTATAAAGTATGAATGAAAGTACGTCGTAAATTTATTTACATTAAGGTTAAAATCATTAGCATTTAAATTATGTATATTTTTTACTATCTCATTTATAGATACAGAAAATATTAACATCGTGAACAAATCTAAATTCCAGATGAAGATGACAATGGACATTTTGAAACCTTAAAATAACAAAAATATCTGAATCGGCATATCGACTGTGCGTTTGTCTGTGGGCCCTAGCTCCCTTAAGAAGCATTTCCGGACACATGTCTACATTAATTTTTTCTTTTTTTTTTACAAAAACTATCTTTACTTAAAGAAGATATAGGAATTTCCCGACACCTTATATATCTCAAAAGAAATGGCTTTGACCTGAATAAGCATCTCGCGCGCTTCTGTACTAACAACGAATTTTTAAACTTTCAGTAGCATTTTAATACTTTTAACTTACTGCAATGAGAATATCAAATTTATAAACAATTTGTTAAAATTTTAAGTCAATAGGTTAAAAATATCGCAGAACAAGCATGTTTGTTTTTTGATTGATGAACTTTTGAACCATATAAAATATTTTATTATTATAGTCTTATTGCATGTTAAATTTTAATTTGTTTATAACCAGTTTTTTTAAAATGCAAGAAAATGGTCAAAAATTAGTCTACTTGGCTACTTACCGCATAGTTGCAGAAAAATATTAATAAAATAGGTGCATCGGGGACGATTCCAGGGAAGACCAAAAAGCTATTTTTCATCGAATTAAAACAATGTTTCAAATGAAACTTGTTCAGTATGAAAATTTGTATCGAAAAGGTTGTCTATTCTATTGATATTATTGTATTTTGTAATTTAGTTTTGGAGCCATTCTGTTTACTGTTTTACCGCACCGAAGAGTTGCCGTTGATATCATTTTGAGTCATAGTGTCTCTTACTTCATTAAGAAATTGATAAATCTTTTAAAACCCCCCACACAAACTCGAGCATGTTGGTAAAAGTAATTGGAACCTGGCTCGGAGAACATGCTTGAAGACGTGTGAGAACGACAAACGTAGTTGGCGGTTGGAATGTTCTGCTCATTGTGCGGAAAATCGGACATGCTGGTACATCTATCGTGATTTCGCGAATATGTTGGTGATTAGCAATAATTTCTGTTGTGTGAAAGGTTTGTTTGTTTTAACTATTTTTTTAACCGGTTTCCAAATCATCTAAATAACCTTCTTAAGTCTAGGAGATTTAAATTTGTCTGAGTAAAGGAGACGGAGCCCTACAGTTTACAGTGGAATCCGAACTACCTCTTGTGGATAATTTATATTTGAAAATTACTTCGCAGTAGGTGGGGCCCGAACCCGCTTTATTCGGTTGTCATTTTTCTTGAGGCTCGCAGTTTTAAATTATGAACCGAAGTTGGTAAGTTCGGTGCGTACATGTGTGGAAAGCGAGTATGCTTAGTTCGGAGTTGGGTTCAGAGTGATTTCTTCGAGCCGAGCATGCTTGAGCCTGTATGGGGTTTTAGTCCATTTATATACAATATAAACAGCTCAGGGCCCAATACCGACCCCTGTGGTACTCCCATGCTTATATGACAGCGTTCTGAATTGACCTTGCTTATTTTAGTAGCACTAGAGCGTTGTATACTAACATATTGCTGACGATTATCTAAAAATGATGTGCTCCAATTTAGAGACTTTCCTCTAATAGCAAGGTCATATAGTACGGATGATAATTGCGAATGTATGACTCGGTCGCATGCCCTGCTGTCAAAAAATATTCCAACAGGACACTCGCCTACCTCAATGTAATTATCTGATTATAGAATGTATTTGTCGCAGTTATGGTCTATTTTTCACAACGAAAACCATGTTGATTTTCAGATACTATTTACAATTTATTTAAAAATAATAACAGAGGGTCTAAATAACAATACTCAAATAATTTAGAAAAACTAAATGGTATTGTAGCTGGTCTATAATTTTCTAATTTTAGCCTGTAAAAATGTAATCGCTCCATGGCTTCGATTTATTATCTATTAAAGCTGCAGAGACTGAGCTACACTGGTGTCGAAGTATAAGTTGGTACAAATTTTTTAAATATTTTTGAGAGCTGCCATTTAATACCCAAAAAAAAGAAGAGAAAGATTTTTCAGTGTCTGCATCTAACGTAATACTCAAGAAATGTCTTCCGCTAACAGATTTTCACAGCACTACCTCGGTTACGAACTACTTACGATGTGCCATAATTTGTGGATAAAAAGGAAAGGGATCCTATTACAGAGAAAAGACGCTGCAAGCGGATACGAAACTATACGTGAGAAGAAGATTTGTGAAATGTATAATATATAAATTGATAATCCTTGACATTTTTCATTTTTTTATTCATGATTACTGAGTATTTACTTTGACATGCAACTTCAGTTTAAAAACCGTTCCAAATCCTGAAGAATAAACGCAATACTAAATAATTTTACATAAAAGACCGCGATTACATTTAATGACAATAACAAATTGTTTATTAAACAATTACGTTTTAAAATCCATTCATAAACAAATTCCTACTCTACTACGTGACCGTCAATATTAAAGTAAATTGGAATGGTATGGTATGTTTACGATGTTTACTAGTGTATTATGAGTTGCATAATAAGCAGGCGTATAAATACCTCGATTAAGTGAAGGCATTTACAAGTTTTGCACGATCTCCAATTGGTTGATGCCAATCTCACTGAAATTAAATTACTATTTAATATTTTATGGTGTCTTATGGCGTATAATATTCGGAAAATTTTATTGCGCGTTTTCATGAGAAACTATACTTGTTAATCCGGCAAGCCTGCCAAAATTTAAATACAAATTATTCATGTAGATAATTTTGAACATAACAGTTGTCCTTGAGGAATTTAAAAATAAATTTTGTAGATTTTTTTTAAACTACGCCTAAGCTTATTTACTCGATAACCGAACTTTTATACGAGAGACATTGTAAAGTCAGCGTCGTAGTAAATTTCACTAAATAGTTTCTCATAAATAAAAATTACCAAAACATCCAAACGTTCTAAACACATCACTATAGATTCACAACAGTGTTGCATCTAAATGTATACTATGCATAGTAAAGTAATGCATACTACCATATCACAATTTACAATGCCCAAAGTGATTAAGATTTTGTTTACAAAATAAAAGCCTCCTATTTACCACCATTGTTTCTACATCTAAACGTACCTCAGAATGGCAGTTAAATTTATTTCTCACTATAGAATAATACCAATAAAAAATATGACATATCTACTACTCAAAGCCAAGTGGGTTTATTTAAGTCTAATAATTAAGTGTAATCTATTATACATAAAACATAACAAATTTTTACACACTTTCATTTTAAAATAACGATTTACACATGTATTGATCTTCTTACACATCGAAAAAACTTCGCTTCGAAAAAAATCACTTTAAATAACCCCAGAGAAAATAGTGCAATGGATTTAAATTAAGTGTGCAAGGGCATATCTACCGACATGTTTCAGTTAAATTTTGTCCAATAGCAACACTAAAATGACGTGGAGCATAATTAGAATAGGGCTTATATGAAAAGGTGATAGTTGGTTTTTATAAAATATTTACATTCTATTTTAAATTTATTTGTTCTTGTTGCAATAAGTCTAATTTTGAGAATCAGGATATTATATAACTGAGGGGCAAAATGGGTTATATACCTTTGAGTGTGTGATTTTGTTTGAAATGGAACTTTTAGTGATTTGTTAATTATCATTCCAGTTTCTGAATTATGGGTGACAGATTGACATAAATGTTGATTTTTAACTATAAGATTTAAACAACTGTAGACATAGAGACTTCTAATATTCCTTATATTTGTATTCTTACATAGTTCGTCAGTGGAGCACATTTTATCTTTTTTAAACATTACTTTTATTATAGTATTTTAATACACAACAAGATTATGTAATGAATTGTTGTATAATCCACCCCAAATTACAATGCAGTGTTTTAATATAGACTCGACTGAGGCATTGTATAAAACCATTAACAATTTATCATTTACGACGGATTTTAACTGTTGAAATTTATGAAATAGTTTACTAATTTTTGTTGCTATAAAATTACTATGGTCGTTCCGTCTCCGATTCTGATCAATAATAACTGCTAAATATTTAGTACATTTTACCTTTTTTTATTTCAGGACAGTTACAATTGATATTGTAGTATTTTTTGTGGATTTTTAGTGTATTTTGAACAGGTTGATCAGCAGCTGAGGCAGAAAAAGCTACAAATGTTGTTTAATAAATTAAAATCTAGCCAATTTTGTATCTACTGAGATCTACATGAGCTTTCTCGTATGTATCTGCCCAATTTGCTTCTGTAAATAAAATAGTGGTGTCATCTGCATATAAGATCCCAATACAGTACCCTGCGGTACACTCATTGAGAATGTCTGAGATGTACTGAAAGTTTCCTCTATTTGTACGTTTTCTCTCTGACAGTTAAATCGCAATGTGTCTCCTCTAACTCCAACATTTTTCAGTCTATCAAATAATGATCTATGACATACTGTGTCAAACGCCTTTGCCAAGTCTATATATACTACAAGACTCTTTTCATTCCTATTTAGATTATTTGTTACTTCAGTTGTTAGATTATAAACGGCATCCTCAGTACATTTTTTACCTCCATACCATATTGCCTTCTGTAAAAAGAACAAAGTCCGTAAGCCTTTTTTACAAACATTTTCCGAAGATCTTAGCAAAGTTGTTTATTACCGAGATTGGTCTGTAATTAGTGAAATTTTGAGGGTCGCCGTTTTATAGGGGTGTAACAACTGAAATTTTAAATTCTGCAGGTATTATAGAGGTTGTTAAATATAAGTTAATGATATGTAATTGTGGTTTTAGGATATAATAATGAATATTTTTTATTAAGGTTCTTTCAAAAGCGCAATGCATAATATAAGTGATCGTGTTTAATCATTTTGCTTACTAGTATTTATTTTTTTATTATTATTTTTACCATTTGTAACCTCACCAACAATCCTCCATATCTGTTTAGAATTGTTATTAGTTTGTTCAATTTTATAATAATTATATTTTGCCTGCTGTAGTAAAATATTCAATTTATTTCTGTATTGTTTGTATAGTTTGATGGCTTCCTCTGTTCCAGTCCTTAAATTTTTTTTAAATCTAATCTCTATGTCTTATAGAGTTTATTAATCCAAATCTAATCCACGGTTTAATTTTTTAAACTTATATTTCTGGCGCATTGTTTTTGTTGCTACATTTACAAATGTTTTTAAGTTTATTTATAAATGCCGTGTATGTTTGTTCAGCATCGTTGCATACCGATATTGAAAAATTGTACATGATTTTTCATGTTTGTTGTGAAAATTCATATTTCCAATTTTATCGTTTTTTAATAAAAACGCGTCATAAAATCCGCTTTTTCCAAAACAATGAGATAATGGACACAAAAATAACAATTTAAAGGTAGTTTTATAAGCTTTAAAAAGGCCCCCTTCAATAAGCAATATATCTGTGACATAAAATATTTTTAATGTCTATTTGTTAAAAAAAACAAACGAAGCAAATAGGTTCAGATGGGGTTCTGAATAATTATTTCTTACACTTTGAAAAAACAAGAAAGGTTGAGGTTTTCTTCTAAAAAAATTCTAATTCGAATTTACTTTGTATGGTTGAAAATGTCAGTAGAAGCGATTAACCTATGCCAACTATCCTAAATTAATACGTGGCCATAACTTTTTCTTTAATACATATATTGGTAAAAAAATATATAAGACTGCCTAAGTAGAACTGTGATAGGTGTAGTGATATGGCTTTTCATTCAATAATTTCAGTTGTTTGCAAAATTAGTTAAGTTAGATTAAAAAATACTGTCAATCTTCATATCTTGTAGCTTTAGGTTAACTAATTTTGCAAACAATCGAAATTATTGAGCGAAAATTCATATCATTACTACATCTGTTATAGTTCTACTTAGGTAGTCTTATACATTTTTTACATGTAACAAAGAAAAGTTATGGCCAAAAATAATAGGTAATTATTTGCTTATCGGATCTCTCTCTTTGATATGCCCAGCATAAGATTCTTAGGACTCTTCGCAAAACAAATAGATCTCTTTAACTATTTCACATATATGTACATACACATTTACTATCTATTAATAGATTATCCGCTGCTTATAGAAAGATTCTAACGAGCTTATGCAATTGCCCATTTAATATTAAAATTGATTATTTTATCTCTTTGTTAACCCTGATAAATAAATAAATATTCTACTTTAATCTATTTGAACCACGAATTAGTACATACTTCGGTATGCGATGTAAAGCAACGACAGGCGCAGTTAGTACTTGGATGGGTGACCATTCTAACGGAAACCGCGTTCTCGCCTCACACATCTTCCTGCGGCTTGTATATCAGTGTATGCGCGGAAGCTATACAACCTTAGGCGAGGGTTATATAAGAGATATACCATCCTTCGGAGGGGATGTAAAGCCGTCGGTCCCTTGTTTATTAAATGTTAGGCAAGTAAAAGATCCCTACTCTTCTTAAGGGAAGAGGTTCGGCAAAATTCCTGGTTGGAAGTAGCTCGTCTACAGGCGTCGGTGTTAGGCCTCAGTAGCGGAAATAGGCCGACATTAAATAAATGTATAAAAGAAAAAAAACACGAATAAATGTAGTCCTGTCCTGTCCTGAAAGTTGCAGCAACATGAAACCAGAAAACAGGTAAGTTACCGAACGCCTCAATTTCATACGAGTTAGTCAAAGGGATGTATCCGTCAAATTTCAAGATTGTTCCACACTACCCACCAAGCTATCTGAAGAAAATAAATAATTCACAGACACTATAAATTGAATATATTACATTATTATAGTAACTATAAAATGAGTAGACGGTGTGGGAATGTGCGCCGGTGCGTATCTACCCCGCGTTTGGCCATGTGAACCTGGTCGCCAGCTCTACTTCTTATTCTTGGGAACTAAAACTTCCCCTGATGCCCCTTAGCATAGTTAGCTTTATGTACAACACTATGTTCTCACTATCTAATTACGGATCTGTTCATGTCTAACTGCTTAACATTATTCATATCGTATTAATAATACCCGTACTTTCATCGCACAGGTATCTTCTTGCGATTTAAAGTTTAAAAAATCTCGGAAGATGCCAGAAGAGATTTCACTGCCGCACCGTGGACGTTTCACGTGAGAGATTAAGTTAGACTTATACAAAGTGGTATATCGATTTTCATCGAAATCGTCTTAAAGAAAACAAAACTGTGGCATAGGCTTCGTATCAGCACTAAGTTGAAGACGTAAATTTGTATGTAGGAAATAGTCTCCGAAACTACTGAACCTATTTTAAGGGTACCTTCACTGTCCAGAAATTTCTTAACATTGACTATGTATAAAGGGCGTTTGAATAGTTTTTCTTATAAATTATTTAAGATTTAACAGATTAAAACTAATAAGGAGAAATGTTGTTAGAAAATAAACTGTTTTTAAGAAAACATGCACCAATCTAAATAACTTGTACATATACAGGGTAGGGTGTCTCACCGGGAACTGAATCGATCGATATAGAAAGAAGTAAGCATCAAAAAATTTTGAAAATTTAGATAATTACTAATGTTGGTGTGGCCAATCCAGCTAAAATAATTACAAACAGCTGGCACTTCCGCTTATACCGGAAGTCGATACCAACTTGCTCATTTCAAATGGAACATCCTATGTATTTTAGAGTTTTCGAAAAGAGCATAAAATTCTGAGTCGAAAATATGTAGCATATCCTATACCTAAACTTAGCCGTTTCAGAGATATTTGACATTTTACAGAAAATTTGACAGGTGCAACGGTTTGCAAGAACCGTTATAACTATCTTCGTGTAAAAGATCCTCATTTGCTTCTTGTCACGTAAAAGGAACACAAGGAGAACTACGTTCTACAACTGAAATAAATTCAATAGTATCATACCAAGTGTTCCGTATTTCGCGTTACATTTTGTCAACTTCAAACAGCGAAAACTTGTTTAGATCAATTAGAACACCCTGTATTTTTTTACGTCAAGTTGTGTAAAATTAAATTCCCTCTTTTTTGATATTAGCATAGTGGGGGTTAAAGTTACAACTTTTTGAAATATTTGCGATTTTGTTAGAAATTCATGAATTGTTATTTCATCAAAATAGCCATGATTATAAACAATCAGTCATTATCTAATGTCAAAAAATGCCAGCACGTTTAAATTACACCCACGAAGACTTTTTAAATTTGTTTATTATTTATAGAGAATGTGATAAAGTAATATCAAGAACTTGAAGCACATTTGCTACTCGATATCGAGAAAAACGGAAACCGTCACCAAACACTGTAAAACGCATACTGGAAAATTTTAAAAATTATGGTTGTGTCAAGGCAAAAATGCAAAGAAAAAAGCCTATTGTTGATGACGAAAACATTGAAATAGTTATTCTGGGATATTTTCATGCATTTCCAAGGATGTCATTAAGACAAGCTGCTCTGGAATCGGGACTATGCAAGGATTCAATTCACAGAATCTTATTAAAACATAAGTTTCACCCATTTTCATCCCGTATGGTTCAAGGATTAAAGAAACAGATTTTCTAAGAAGACAGAATTTTTGTGAGTTTATTCTAATAAGGTCTGAGGGATCTGATTATATGGACAGATGGAGCAAAATTGACTAAAAATGGACTTTTTAATAGACACAATTCGCATTATTGGAGTGACTCAAATTCTCATATGTTCAGAGAGCGAAACTTTCAGGAAAGTTGGCAGTTCAATGTTTACTGTGCCAGTTTCGAGCTGTTGGCTCTCGTCAGTGCAAGGTAGGTATGCGACGACCGACATGAGAATCCTATGACTATAGTACATATCCTATCTTATCCTATGACTATAGTACATAGGATTCTCATGTCGGTCGTCGCATACCTACCTTGTACTGACGAGAGCCAACAGCTCGAAACTGCAGTCTGCAAGTGGTGTGTGACGACTGGCAAGGGAGCTCCTTTAAATAGGATCAGTCTTTCGGCTGGTGTTTGTTGCAATCGAAGCATTAGCGTTTTGATGGTAATATGCAATTATTACATTTAACGCGCCAGATTTGTAACTTTGGTTGCAGTCTGGTTAATTTCCTTATAGTAAAATAAGGATTTATAGAGGAGTTTGCGACTAAAAATATTATGTTTAATTTTGTTTTGTTTCCGTTTAAGTGCTGTTAGTGTTCATATTTTAATTTTATTTCTTGAATATTTTGATTTTTTTATAGTTCATTTTTACTATCTATAGATATCGACTTTAATTCCATTTGTAATTCATTGTGATTTTTTGGTGTTTTCGCAATATTATTTTTGTAAAATAGATTTTCCCCCTTTTCAAATTTCAGTAAATTTTTTATTTTGTTCTCTTTCATCACTTTTTTATAGTATTTATGTAGGTAATATGAAAGTTTATTTGAAGTATCAAAAGGGTTTTAACACATTTTTGTCGTTCCATTCCTTTAAAAGCGCCGGTGTTTATATTAGAAAGTATGCCCTTCATTAGAGCAAAGCCATAAAATATGTTTATGTAAACTTTACTTTGAAGTGTGAGGGATAATATTGATAAGATGATAAACAAATAATAAACATCACATTTGAGGAATTTTAAACATCTTAAAAATGCAACCAGTTAGAAATAAAATATATGAAACAATGAAGCAGTGAATATAACTAAGAGTAAAATTAGCTGATAATAAAATATTTGCTCACCTACGGTAAAATATCATATTGCAACCATACCTGAAAAAAGAAAATAAAGAATTAATTATTAAGATACATATACGGCCAAATGGCCATGTTCAAAACGTGTTTTCGTTCATAAACTTACAGCAAATCTCATCAGATAATATATCTTAATATTCTTAATTGTATATTAAAAATTATAACAGCTTTTAGTTATATCTGATTTACCTCTGGTAAATATTGTAGATTTGCTAAGTTTTTGAACAAACAACAAACCTGTTTTAATAGTGAATATTCAAATATTGCTATTAAACATACACCTGGTCATACAAAATTCTCACAAATACATTAATTCCGCTTAGACAAATATGTTTTAGTTTAAATGAAAGTGATGTCTATATTTATTTTACTAATTTTACAGGAAGGAGAATAGAATCATATGGACCAGACGTACGACTTCCTATTTAAATTGCAAAAAACCAAAAAAGAAGACTCGCAATCCGATCAACTGACATTACAGTCTATGCGTTATATTTTTTGGATACTGAACGGTCGCCTCCTGTAAAAAATGAAGTCTCCTATGATACCATTTATGCATATAACAAAAACAAAGCCAAGATATTAAAATGTACAGTTTCCAGGTTCAAAACGAAAGTTTGTTTTTCTTATTATTAGGGTTGACATTGTATTATATATATTATATTCTTTTGAACAAGTTGTAATTGTTATTAATGAAATTAATGATTCGAGCAGGTTGTGGAAACATATTTTGCGGAAATCTGTTTTTAACAATTTATTTTCGAATAACGTTTTTCCTCCTTCTTTATAGAATATCTCTGAATGCATTTGTCATACCAAGAAAAATAGAAATAAGGATTTTTTTGCAATTAAATTCCTAATAAATTTTAAAAGAGTAAATGTTAATTTAAAAAAAAAATAAAATCAAGTAAATTGCCATTGTTTTAATATCTTAACTTGTTACAAGCCAATATTTATTATATTTAGCGAAAATATGCCTCTTATTAAACAAAAATATCTTGGAAATGGTTAAAATACTTATTTATAAAGCCTTATAAAAATATGTGTGTGTGTGTGTGTGTGTGTATAGGTTTCAATGGCACTGGTTTCCACCAACTAGCCAGTCATTTTTGGTAAGCAATAGTATAATGTATACACACACATATATACATACATATATACATACATATATACATATATACATACATATGTACCCACTGTGTACACTATTTTGTTTTCCCGTAGTTACTAATTTAAAGCTACACCTCTAGTTACTTTCTCCAATGCCAACAATAATACGGTTTGGATTTTGTTAGTACATTATTCTAATATATAATATTAATGTCGTATACCGGATCCTTATAAAAATATAAAATCGTAAATTCGACTCCTAATACTGTAAGTGGGTGTGATAGTAGAGAAATTCCTTGGTCTTAAATACTAAAAGGTCAATTGACATATCTAATTAATTGGTCTCTAAATACTGGGATTTTTCCAGATGTATGAAAAACTGCCAAAATTGTGCCACTTTACAAAAAGGGAAATCAATCCTGTGTTGAAAACTACCGTCCCATAGCGATGTTATCAGCTATCACTAAAATTCTAGAAAAAATAGCATTTAATAGAATGAATTTTTTTTTTAAATACGTACAATATATTAAATGTGGCTCAGCATGGGTTTCGAGAGTGTAGATCAACACAGGCAGTTATTCTAGGATTACTGAAGAGTCTATATGAGAATTTAACAACAAGAAATGTTTGGGCCTATTTATGAACTTAAGTAAAGAATTTGATCACTCTTTACTTATTTATTTTATTTATTTATTTTTATTTATTAGATACAACCACCCAACAGGTAACCAGTTACAGGGTGGGAACAATTACAATAATAATGTATATAAGGTACAAATATTACAGATCAGTAGAATATAATAAATACAACAAACAGAATGTAGAGTTATAGAAAACAGAATAGGTGAAAAAGACAGAGAAAAGATACAATTATCATACAAATAGTATTAAGCTTATTATACACTAATATTCATGTTACACAGATAATAGATTTTTTATCGAGGCAAGGCTACAATTAAATATATCAAGCTCATTTTGCAGCGAATTATAATTTTTACACATAAAATATATGGGTGAAGTTTTTAATAGATTAGTCCGAGGGATAACGAGATAAAAAGTTTCACGATTTCTACTTTCTATACGAGGTACCCGAAAACATAGTTGTTCCAAAATAGATGAGCAATCAAAGATATTGTGAATAATTTTATATAAGAATACCACGGAGTGTGCCATTCTTCTGTTTTGTAGACTCGATATGTGAAACCTTTCTAACATAATGCTTTGTGGGTAACCGATTGTAGGATAGTTGCCATCTTCAACAAAACATAAATACTTAACCAGACGACGCTGGATGTTCTCTATATTGTTTATGTATGTAGCATATCCCGGAGACCATACCAGTGAACAATATTCCAGTTTCGACCGCACAAAGGAAAAATATAACAGTTTCGTAATGTCCGTATTATTAAAACCCTTACAATTCCTAATTACGAACCCTAAGTTTTTTAACGCTGACGATACAGTTAAGTTCATATGCTCATTGAAACTTAGATTTCTGTCAAAAGTAACACCAAGATCTTTAATGATATCAGGTCTTTGTAACTCTTGGTTATTTAAATGGTAATTGTAGGTGACATGAGTGCGGGCTCTACAAAATGTAAACGCGTTGCATTTAGATACATTAAGAGGCAATTGATTTAATATACACCAATGATTTATCTTATCCAAGTTATTCTGCAGCTTATCACAATCTGCCTCAGTTTCAATTACATGATAGATTTTCAAGTCATCTGCGTATAATAGACTTGAAACATCCAGGTCTATAACAATATCGTTAATAAAAATATTGAACAGTAGTGGTCCCAGTACCGATCCCTGAGGAACACCTGAGCTAGCTATAATATCAAAAGACCTGAAACCACGGTATTCTACATACTGTCGCCTGTTTGTTAAATATGAAGTGATTAAATCTAATAATGCTAACGATAATCCGAAATTATTTAGTTTCTGTATCAGAATACCGTGGTCTAAGCGATCAAAAGCTTTGGAAAAATCAGTATAGATAATGTCAACCTGTTTGTTGTCATCCAGTTTTTCGGAAAGATATTGTGTAACACAGGTTAGATTAGTTTCAGTGGATCTACCTGGTACAAATCCATGTTGATTTGTTACGATCTGATTTTGTACGTGCCTGGATAATGACGCATTCAAGGTAAACTCAAAGGCTTTTGCAAAATTGCAAATTATTGTTATTGGCCTATAATTCTCAGCATTATATTTGTTATCTTTCTTATAAACAGGACATAAACGAGAGTATTTCCATACATCAGGGAATATCTGTAACTTCAGGGACAGATTAAAAATTATTTTAAGGGGCAGGGCGAAGACATGTGCACAGTCCTTAACTATAAATGCAGGTATATTGTCTGGACCTTTAGTAAATTTGGGTTTTATCTTCTTAAGCGATTTTAGCACGTCCGATTCCGAAAACGTCGTTATGCATAAATTATCACTGTTTACATCACCACAGGGGGCATATTTATTGCTGTTATTATTAGGATTAAGATAAGCCGATTGAAAAACGGTTCCAAAAGCATCAACAATATTTTGAGGATTTGTGTGTCGAATGTTATTATATGTAATATTATCAGGAATGGCGCTACTATTCCTTTTACTGTTTACATATGACCAAAATTTTTTTGGATCATTTTTTATATTATTTTGAATATTCAATAAATAATTTTCATATGATTGTTTTACGTCCTGTTTTATTTTCTCTCTCATGTTCCTGAATTTATTATAATCATCTTCACTTTTTGTTTGTTTATACTTTCTCCTCTGAATATTTTTTTGCTTTATATCTCTTACAATATCATTTGTGTACCAAGTTGGATATTTGGGTTGTTTGGGAATAGATTTAGGCACAAATTGATCAAAAATTTCAGTTAGTTTGGAGTAAAAAGCAGTGCAAGCCATGTTAACGTCATTTAGTTCAGTTAGAAATGACCAGTTTATCTGAAATAGATTTTCATATAAGAGAGGGTAATTGGCTTTTTTAAAGTTATATATTTCCGTTAAATTGCATGGGAACTTTTCAGGATGAGAATTAGTAATTTTTAGTGATATTTCTAAGGGGGGATGATGTAAATCCTCTATTAATAGACACTCTAATGATCTGTTTACGTCACAATTTGAATTTGACAGTACCAAATCAAGAGTAGTCTCATTAGTATTTAGTACATTATTAAATTGTTTGAGGTCAAGGTACTCAGAAAAGTGTTGTACAGCAGCTACACGACTGCTTGGTGCAATATTTTGATTGTTATACTCTGGGACATTAAAATCTCCTATAAAATAAATATTTTCATCGTTTAAATAGTCTAGAGACTCAATACATTCAAAAAGACCTTGGTAGGATGCATACGGTAAATTTGGGGGGATATAAAGGATGAAAATGAAAATATTTTGAAAATGAAAGGTCACTTTAACACCAACGATATCTATTTGAGGAAATATCTCACGTATAAGACTGACATTAAGTTCCTCATAAATATACTTAATATTTAGCGCAATTAGTACACCGCCGCCTTTATTTTTATTAGTTTCCGTAAAGTTCCGGTCACACCGTATGATATTATGATTAGAGGACAATATTTCTGTATTCAGTACTTGCGAGTTTAGCCAAGTCTCTGTGAAAGCATATATATCATAATGGCATGCCATAGAGGCAAGAAATAAGTCTTTTAATTTTGTGTTCAACCCACGTACATTTTGATAATATATGTTTATGATATGAGTTGGTGAAGAGGCAGTGGTTTCGATTGGAGTTATTGTTATACTCGGATCATTGTTATTTGAAATATTCTTGTTTGTTTTCACGCCTAGTTATGCAGAAAATGACATTTTTGCCTTAAACTCATTAATTTTTTGTTTATATACGAAACAGTTGTTGTCCCATGCAGCATGTTCGACATTAAGCTCAAGTTTATTAGTAATAGAGTAATCTAAACAGTTGGGGCACTTTAATGATTTATTATTACAATCTTTTACATTGTGCTCACCAGCACATATTGGGCACCGTATTTTAGATTTACATTGCTCTGATATATGATTAAAACCGCTACATTTGAAGCACCTTCGTATATCAATAGAATCGTAAACATTACATAGATCGAATCCAATAAATAACTTACCTTCTCCCTCAGACAAGATTTTGTTATAGAAATTTACGTCGACTTGCATAATGGCTTGATATATTTTATCATTTTTTTTCGTTGACCACAATTTCAAGATTTTACATTCAAACTTTTCACCTATTAGATGTTTGTTCTGAAACTTGATATATTCAATTAAGTCACGTTCTTCCAGCTTCCCTGACATTCCTACTATTCTCACACGTGGATTTAAGGTTTTAACGTCTTTGATGTCATAATTTTGATTCAGTTTGTTCACAGCGATTTTCCTAAGTTTCGTAACTTCTTCTGCACTAGAACATCCTACTAGGATACCACCATCTTTGATATTTTTTACGCTTGAGATATTAATGTTATTTTTCACAGGGTTTACATTGCTGAGAATATCCGTCTTGGTTGCTGAGTTTTTTTGCGTCTGGTTTTTAGGTTTTATTATGATAGCCGCTTCAGTCTTTACAGCAGAGGAATAGCTTTTTTTAATTTCGACTTTTTTTTCGGCATTTATATCACATATAACTTTGGCAGTAGAGTGAGTTATGTCATTTTTAATGCAGTTAAATTTATCTGTCATTTCTTGCACAAGTATTTTGAATTTTTCTTCCAGCAAAGTTTCCAGGTGTTCGAGATCACAAGTCGGCAATTTTTTTAAACAATCCTCACATCTCCAGGATAGCGAAGAATATTTGGTCACTGCTGCTAATATTTCGTTTGGTATATCGACACATTGGATATGGTAACACGTTTTACAGAAACCATTGCAAGTAACGGCTGGCTTCTTCGTCGTGATCCCGCCATTGCACTTTGCACACTTTTCACTCATTTCACTAATTAATTAATTATTATTGTCAAATGCATTTAGATATGACGCACTTATAAATTTCACGTGGCAATTTGGGAATTCCTTGGGATAATAAACCCACTACCTGCTTGCCCGGCCACTGCTTTAGACATACTTGAAAATTATAGCTTCAAAGGAAGGCTGGGAGACTGGTTGTTGCCATATCTATCCGATCGAAAGCAATTAGTGGAGATTGATGACACGAGATCAAATGTACGAGAAGTAACCTGTGTCGTACCTCAAGGTTCAATCTTGGGGCCGTTACTTTTTATTGTTTTTGTGAATGACTTTCCCAACAATGTCAATCGCACTGACCTAACCATGTTTACTGACGACAATTTGTATCTGAGCACGCATTTGAGACTACAGGGTTTGGTTTCTGATACGCAGGAGAAGTTTTGTGTTATGGTTTATTAATAATAGATTACACATAAATACCAGTAAAATAGTTTTTACCCCGAAATCTGCAAACTTGATGGAAAGCCTATTGCTTAAAATAAATAATAAATCTATTGAACAGGTGCAAACAACAAAGTTTTTAGGCGTTTATATAGATAGTACATTAAACTGGGAAATATATATAGACAATCTATGTAAAAAATTTTAGTCTGTTTACTATGCACTGTACAGACTAAATCAGGTTGCAAGCATAAATGTTGTGCTTTCATATTACTATGCTCCATTTTATTCTCGGATAGCATATGGTATTATTTTTTGGGGGTCTTCACATTTTGTTGTAAGAGTTTTCAAGATGCAGAAAAAGCCATCCGTATATAGCAGGAGTGTCGATGCTAACTTCTTGTAGAGATTTATTTAAAACATATCAAGTACTAACTCTGGCTTCTTTATATGTATTAGAAACAGTATGTTTTGTGAAAAGAATATAGGTGACTGAGTTATTAAGAAACAATTTTCACCACAATTATGACACCAGAGGCCAGGATAAACTTCTATTACCCTTATCTTATATTCTCTTACTCATTAAGAAAGAAACCCATATTACATCGGTACCCGGCTATATAATAAACTTCCTGATTCTATAAAAGATATAATAATAAATAAATAATAAATAAACACCACAGAAATTAGACCACCGCCAATTCCAGAAGCCAGGGCTTGTGCGGAAGGGGGTTACACAATGAAAAAACGCGGACATACAACTATTTCCTCCGACAGTGCCAGTGCCGGAGCCAGGATTCGAACCCGGTGGTGCGATGTCCGTGTGATTAATCGCGATTGCCACCTCGCGCCTTAATCCACTCGACTATCGACCAGACACATGAATTATATACATTTATGTTGATTTGTATTGTGTTATATTAGCGGTAGTAACATGATGTTCATCATCGTCAAGAGAATGTTCTAAAACTAGAAACAAAATAAAAAAGTCCTTTCTCATCATTACTGCATCATTTGATATTATTTATGTATCTATGTAACACAAAGACGGAGATTCTACGAGCAGGTGTCTGATGCAGTTAGGCGAGGGTTGTATAGGAGATATACCATCCTTCGGAGGGGATGTAAAGCCGTCGGTCCCTTGTCTATTAAATGTTAGGCAAGTAAAAGATCCCTACTCTTCTTAAGGGAAGAGGTTCGGCAAAATTCCTGGTTGGGGGTAGCACAGGGTCTACAGGCATCGGTGTTAGGCCTCAGTAGCGGAAATAGGCCGACGTTAAATAAATGCATAAAAAAAAGAATAAGGTTAAAAAAACTGCTGTTAGATGGAAATTTCTACACTATAGATGAATATTTGGAATATTAAACTTAAACACCTGTTATAAAGTATTTTTTGTACAAGAAATTATTAGTTGTAAATTGTCTATGACACTCTTTCGATCACGTCTGTCACTTGGATAAGACAAATACCTTGTAACTCTTGGTCTTAAAGTCAATAAATATTATTATTAATTATAAATAAACAAATTAGTATTTTAGCTTAAAATTACGTTAGTTTACTTTATAGATCTTGTGCCATACAAGGATGATAAAGAAATAAAATTTTGTCAGTTTCAATTCTCGTTTACATAAGTATGCGGAAAAAACTTTGATACTGGGGCAGTTGTACAATTAATTAAAAATCACAAAATTTAGTGTCTATATAATTCTTATATTAGCATAAGATTTGTGAAATAAACTACTGCAATATTAGGCTAAAATATCAATTTGTTTATTTTTATAAACAATTAAAATTTAAAAACTTTCAAATTAACATTTTTTTTCTAAAGTTTCAAAGTAACATTGGGCTACGTTTTTCTTCTTATTTTAGACAGAAAGACAAACACACATGTTAATTTCTTTATAACGAAAAACTTAAAATTGAAAAAATCGTGTTTCTGTAATATTTTTTTCCGTTGCGAAAACTTTCTATCTAAGACCAAAAAATTAGTTTATTATCAAACCTACCTAATTAAGAGAAAAATTTTCAACTTTATAATACGTTATAATGCTTTGAAGAAAATATTCTGCCTTCGAATTTAGCATGATATTATTCTGGTTTAACAAGCAGAGTATTTTTGCTAAATATGAATATTGGTTCGTAATAATTTAACATAAAACAAACTTTTTGCAATTTACCAAATTAACAATAATAAGTTTTACACAGCCCTAGGTTTATTAGAAATTTAATTACAAAATATTTCACAAAAAATAAGAAAATATGATGCAAAAAATAAATTATTTAAAGATGATCCTAGCGTCAGCATTGCACAAAACAGTTAATTACAATATAAATTATAAAATGCATTTATTTATTACCACTTTACAGGCACGATGTTCTCAATTACAGAGTTATATACACATACACATAGGCAATTATACAACAACCATTCCCGACATTGTCATCTGTCGCAGCTGAGACTCGAACTCAGGAGTGGTACAGCGACTTGATGCATTGTCTCTCATACAATCTCGTCTAGGCCAATGCTACCAACTTGGTAACACATAAAAATGCCACTAAACACCCATATCTTAGCCAGGACCCCATGGTTGCAAGTCTAACGTGTAAGCACTGAACCTAATATTAATTGGTAAACAATTATTTTCGAAAGTGTCGTAATTTTATAAAACCAAATGCCTCCTAGGATGGGAATAGTTGACACCGTATTCATAAATAAATTTTGGCGATGACAAAACAAAATCAGCTGTGATACTGACTCAACTACTGGTCGTTGCTGAGACATAGCAAGCAAAGTAGTGACTTCGACTTCAATCAGTGTAACAGTAATCTACTCAAGCTATATGACATCTGAATTTGTACAAAAGGATCAGTTTCTCTCATCCCTCACATTTAGATCCGCCCCTGTTTCGCGTAGTTTAAGATCTGCAGTTCTTCAATAGAACCAACTTATTAATTAAATGCACTTGATTATATAAAGCAGGATAATTTTATTGCCCGTTTTATGTTAGTCCTGAGAGTAAAACGGACCGGAAAGAGGTCGATTGCGCAGAACTAACTTGTTTATCTATAATTACTATATCCGGTAACCGGTGAACCTTAAACAATGAATCCAGACTGTTTGTGACCCCCACAGTCATCCTTGAACTATCTGAAAAAATACGTCTATTCCTTTTCTGCATTATCTATGGCCGCTAATTATGTATGGTAATTGAGTTTCGTAACAATCAAACCTACGGATTAAGGATGACAATGGCATATGCATCTGACCTGTAGATTGGCATTTTTCAATGAATATTAGTGAAAATCCTCATCGTTCTTGTAGACAAAGGAAATTGTGTAAGCACGGCAAGGCATTATCAGCACTATTTTTAAATTAACTATAACAGTGATCAAGTATCCTGGCTAGCTAATCAAAAAATAAAATTAAGATTCTTGTATTAATCTAATTTCCCTTGGTATTTCCTTAATGAAATTTAAAATGGTCCGCTGAGAGAAAAAATATATTTATTTATTTTACAAATGATTACTTGTAAAAAAACATTTAACTATGATTAGCATCTATTATGAAGCAAAGGTGAAAAACTTTAATTGACATTATAAAATAAATCATTAATTCAACACCTTCCTTTCCTTTCGCTTATTCAAGGTAGTTCCATCCGATTACACAATATCAGCATTCTTGTATTCGGTAATGCTTTTGGATCTGTAACTTGCTGTTCTGTATGTATTTGTTAAATACCTAACCTCCTTCTATGACTTTTTCTCTGACAGGGAAATAATGTCAATATGCTTTGTCCTTCGGCGAAATTCAGGATTTGGACTTATCAATTTGCAAAATCGGTATGTATTCAAGCTTGATGAGTGACATAAATAATAATTTTATTTGTGGTATCATTTGTGACAACTATTTTGATTTTAACTTAACCAATAAATTGTTGCTCTAGCAAAATTTTTGAGGTCCTTTCGATATTTGTACAACCTCCAAAGTTAGCATCGCTGTAACATTCCAGTTTTTAGTTCAGGACGATAGATAATCCCAAATAAAGCACTTTTTAGTCTTAGAACATCGTTCTTTGTGGCATTAGGCTTTCTCCATCAGAATATCTTCGTAAGAAGGATTTTCAAGAATTCTGGATAAAAGTCCAATGCTGTAGGCGAGATCCGATCTTGCTCCAATCATTAAATACATTAAGACACCCACTATGTGCCTGCATTGAAATTCGCAGTTTTTTAATCCTCTTCCTGATTTTAAAATATCTGTTGGAGTTGAAACAGGTCCCTGCATTTTTTAGGCGCAACGGATCATACCACCTCATCAAAATCGTTAGAGCCGTTTTTGATAAAAAATAATTTTGCATTTTTTATCGGTTCTTAGTAGTTACTCCCTCCATATTTGGGCTAGGTTCGATTTTCTGATTTCGCTTCGGGGTGTAGCCGTCCTGAATAAGGCTCAATGTGTGACCACAGACGACAGAGAGACATAAATTACAATAGTTTCCTTGGCCTTAGGAGATCTGAAAACTTGTAAATTCACTAATATCAATACCTAATACCGACTTTTGCACGATTACGTTACTTTCCTATATGCAAAGTACATGAGAAAGTAAAAATTATTTATTAATTAATTGTTCCAGAGCAGCATAGTTCCTCATTGGGGAAATCGACAACAGCAACCTTCTTTGCTATCAGAATTATATATCGTACTCAAGTTGATAGTGTATATAATGATTTCGTTTGACAAATTTAGAATAGGTAAGGAAGTTTTAGATTTGATTTATATCTTCATATCTGATAGGGTTCAATGGGTAAAAATTAATAATTATGTATCAAATGTAATTGATGTCCTATCTGGAGTCCCGCAAGAGTCATACCGCGGACCAACTTTATTTCATTTATTTATTACTGATATTGACTAGGTTTTGAACCATTCTGAGAACCTTCTCTTCGCCGATGATTAAAAATATATAGGTCAATATCTAAACATCGTAACTGTTGCAGGTTGATATAGGTTTCTATGCATGATCTGTAGATAATGCCCTTGCTTTGAAAACTTCCAAATGTTACTGCACCATTTTTTCTAGAAGTACATCAACTACTCTATATGAGTATAGAGTTAATGGTACAACTCTTAATACGGTCTAAGAAATCAGGGATCGTGGCATCGTTGTGGATAAGACACTATCATTTAGAAGTCATATCACAAAGTTGACATTTACAAATTTTAGGAATCTTAGGGTTTTGTACTTAGAAATAGTAAAGACCTATCTCTGAATAACATAAGATTGGTTTATTCATCCTTTGTCAGGTCGGGTCTTGAATATGGGTCTGTAGTATGGAAGCTGTTCATAAATAAAAGTCATTGAAATATCAAACTGCCTAAGAAATATATTTTCACTTGCAGTATTGTTTACGATTGAACGTACCGTGGTCTATCTTGCTACTGGACTGAATGTTTTAGAAGAAGTAATCAATATTTTGGCGCAGATTGAACCCTTCGAAATCTTACATCAAATCGGTCAATAATCCTATCTGGATTGGTCTTAATTTGGTATATTCATTTACAAGGTAATGGTTTTGATCCTCCTCGTAACTTTACAAATTTCTTTTTGAGGAATTTATTTCACTGTCCATTGCTTTTCCCCTCTGTATTTTTTACTTTTTAACGTTTCCTCATAAGTTTTAGTGTTTTGATTGATTAAACTAATTCATCAGCTTTTGGGCTGATAAAATGAAGTTTTTTCTTCTTCGAATTCTGAATCTATATCTCTTTCTTCACAACCTATTTCAGTTTCAGTTTTAAAATGAGTTTCTTCAGGTTCAATTGGTATATTACGATCCGTATAATCTTGGATTTCGAAGTTCTTTTCCTTATATTCTTGAAGAGGTAATTGAACTCGTTTTTCACAATCGCTTAATTTTTCAAGGTATTTGATAAAATTCTTTTATTTTACTCACATTCTGTAACATTCTTCTCCATCATATCCATCAAATAATCCCTAACGACTTCCTGTTCACTTTAATTCTGTTTTGAGTTGGGAAATGTGTAAAACAAGTAGCTGCTATGGTTATTAGGTGATTTATTCTAAGTTTCTTACCACTCCATGGCCCATATGGCCACATTTTACGAATAACGTTATTGCTCTGATTAGAATGCAAATTGCTGTGTTTACTAATTCTGGTCAAATAGGGAGATTTATTTCAGGATTAGAATATTTGAAAGTCCTTGGCATTTCAACTATTGTGTGATTTTCTCGCGAATTAGTGCCATTCTGCTGAGGCGTGTAGTTAACCTCTGAGTTATATCTTTTACTCTTAAAATGGATCTGACTTCTTCATTGTCGAATTCGTGTCCATTATTACTTAGCAACTCCTTATCTCATTACCCATATTTCTTGCAAGTTTCATATAAGCATCCTTAAATACAAGCAAATATTTTCCTTTTTGAAATGAGGTGACAGAAAGGTCACAAATATAAGTTGTCACTTTTTCTCTAGGTGTTGTCTTATTTCGAGTATAAAAAAATAGTGAAATTATCTGCCCACGATTTTATCTTTTGAGATTTACATTGATTTTTAAATCTCCGAATTTTTTCTAGAACATAGCAAATATCGTGAAGTGCAGAAACGCTTAATGAATATTGCGCCGAAAATCATCCATTACAATGTAAACAACGACAGAGAAAAAAATATATTTGATGATGACAAAAAAGGAAAAGAAAATAGGGATACACGCTATGTGAATTTCCCATCTTTCAACATAAAGTGGCAGCAAAGAACTGTCTGCAATAGCATCATTTGCTACATAATACAGAAGCAGTTGAGCAGCTGAAGCAGAGTTATCTGGACTGGGCTTAACAAGCACTTTATGACATCTAAAGTTCCTTCATTGTAGTCCAACATATTACGAATCTTATGTTTCCATATCGATCAGTCCTCTTCACTATAAATGTTTGACATGATGACTAAGTCATTTTGACACTTGTTGAAAGTGTTATCACAACATCGAAATAATCTTCATTATCAGTTACTATCTTCTACTGTTGTAACATCTACGGAGAGTGGTTAGGATATCTGGGCCTATAACCTCTTCGATCTATTCCAACATTCCAAAAAAACTAGTGAGAATGAAAAAGATCACAGCTTGTAAGAAAATACCATACAAGATATCAATATTGGCAGAACTCTTCCTTATGCACTAAATATGTAAACAAAATTTGGGAATGATAGATCTGTCGAATGCTACAGTAGTTCTGAAAAAAGAAATATATAACAAGTTTATTTATTATTTTAAATTATTTTAAAGAGTTTGTGGCCTCTGAGGCAAATAACTAAGAGTGCTAGATGGACAATAACCATATATAACAAAGATTCTTAGAGATATATAAAATTAAATGTTCTTCTATTTTATTGCTGACATATCTACAAATTGAACCCACACGACATTACAAAAAGAAAATAATGATTTCATTTAATATTTATTACTACTACGTGAACGATTCTTTATCTCCACATAGTAATAAAATTACCATAAACATACGTTACCATTAATTAAATATACCTTTTTTATATTAATGCGTGCGTTAAAATGATTTTTTTCACCTACGATAGTAATTCAACCGTTATCATTAACCAAACTGTTAAAAAATTTAGTCGATATGGGTTGCTCTGATAGCGCATCAATGCCATAATAAAGAATTTATGATCATAACCGACAACTGACTGCACCATATATGCTCACTTGACTGTCTGCGCTTATTAAAGACCCTCTTACGAAAGTACTTCCGGATTTCATTAGTGATATGACAGTAAAACCTTTTTAATAAATATAATTTATGGTACAGTTAAGTATATACAATATTACTTGCAATATTTATAATTATATTAATGTTAACAAGCACAATGAACAGGGGGCAATTTGTACTTATAAGATTTTAAGATTTATAAAGGCACAAAGATAAAATGACCTAGGCAGCGGATGGTCATATTATTAGGTATTTTGACGTGCTGAAATCGAATTGGAGTTAACTTTCAAAACCACAAAATAAGATAAAGATAGCTTTACCGAAATTAAAATCTACTTTATTTTTGAGTTTGAAAATTTAGTATTTCGTATTGAAGTTGTTGCTACAAAACCTAGCTGTAAGACAAAATTAATTTTTTTTAACATGTCTGATATTTCATAATTGAAGTTTCTTCATAACTTCTAAAAGCCATTGCTTATGAAATTGTGGTGTTATAAAAATATTTTCACTATGTCCTGGATCTG